>BNCP01000014.1:1450000-2117500 GCA_019650235.1 Volvox reticuliferus
CGGTGGTGGCCCGCTGGGCCGCCTCGATGTCCATAGCGGTGCCGGGCTTCAGAAAGTGGGTTACGTCGGCGATGTGCACACCCAGCTGCGTGGGGTTACGGTTACGGTTGCGGTTATGGTTGCGGTTAGGGTTGTTGTACCACATAAGCACTTAAAAGCTTGGGGGGCCCTGTAGGGGGGGGATGAAAATGAGCAACGCTTCCCCGCCTTCTCGGGGGCCCTATTTCCCTCTCCCCCCCTGCCACACACACACACACACACATTTACCTCGTACTGGTGGTTACCGTTCCGGGGAGGTTGCAGTCACCGTTTCATCCCAGCTCCACCACTACCTCATACTCCCCACTCAAAACACACACGTACACAGTCTCATGAGCACCATGAGCCACCCACACGCGCGAATGTACTGCACAAACACCACCACCACCACCACCACCACTCTTATTTCGGAGCACCGAAATCATCATCACCACTGTCGTACCTCATAGTTTCCGTTAGGTAGTTGCCGTACGTGCAATGCGTCGTCAATATCCTTGCATCCCGGTGGGTCTACGGACGCCACCACCAGGTGCCGAAGGTCGGCACGGTTTGGGTCGGCGAGGTCGGCGGGAGAGACCGACCAGGGAAGGGGTGGCACGCAATCGTGTACGGCAGGTGTGAAGGGGTTGGTATTGATGTCGTTCTCGATCAAGATCACCTCCTGCAGACAGGATGGAGGTTAGTGGTCGGTTAGGGTAGTTAGGGTTTTAAGCTTAGGGTTTTAGGGTTTTAAGCTCCACAAGAAGCAGATCGCAGTGGTGACGGTGGTGGTATGTGGGTGTGTGAGGGGGAGGTTCAGGGAGGTCCAGGGAGGGAGGGACAGACAGAGGGACAGATAGACAGGACGCACAATCAAAGACTGACACACAAACAGACAAACCTACAAACATGTGGGTAGTGCGCCAACGTACAACAACAGCGAGGAGCTTTAGTAGTGCCACCAACGTACCGTCTCCGTATCCTTGTCGCCGATGACTCCAAGTGTACGAACATAATGTCCGCGGGGATAGGCGCTGTCCGCATCCCAGCCGTCAATCACCACCACGATGCGCTTGTCCATGAGCGTGTCGGCCTGACGGGTTTGGATGCTGTGGGACCCCGGGAATTTGGGGGGGGGGAGGGAGGGGGAAAACTTTTATTCATATATTCCACAACGTCGTACGACACTTTACGAGCAACCACCTACCGTATCATGGGGTACCTTCGCTCCACGGGTACGAAGAGCACGTTGGCTGCGCCGCCCCGTACACGTTGCGGTTTCAGGCTGCCGCAGTAGCCACGAGTGCGCCAATTACGTTTGATGATCCCGACCACCCGACCCGTGGGTTGCTTGCCGGTCCCAGCCGAGTCGTTGAAATGCTCGCCGGGGGCGACCTACCGTTAGCAATTAGCGGTTAAACGTTAACAGTTATCAGTTACATCGCCAACCAAATAACACGATCCATGCTACGCAATTTTAAGTCAATCAGTCAATGTGTCAGTTAATCCGGCAGTGCGGTACGACTGTACGGCATTTATGGATACGGCATCTCAGTACAAGAGTACCTGGAGAATATTTCTCTCAATATATCTCTCAAAGCGGCCACAAAGACTTAAAGCGAACAAGAGTGCACCATACATAGATGATCTGCACATACCTGAAAGATTTCCGCTACCTCGTCCAGCCCCTGCTCATCGTCCGTATCCACCTCCACCTCCGCCTCCGCCTCCGCCTCTGCATCTCTCTCTGCCACCGCCTTCCCCGCCTTCTTGCCGCCGTCCCCCGCCCCGGGCAGCTTCGCGCTGGGGCCCCTCCACTGGCCCTCGGGCAGCAGCTCCACCGCCACCACATCGCCTGAGAGGGGATGAGAGCGGCCCATCGGGTGGTACGGCATTTCAAGAGCTTGCGCGCTTACGGGTTTTAGGGTTTTAAGGTTTTTTAGGGTTGGTTTTAGGCGTGTCGAGATATTCGAAAAACCGAATGGGCCAAAAAGAGCGATATGGGGTTTTGGTAAAACTGAAAAGAGAAAAGGAAATAGAAAGAGAAAAAGTGAAAGTGGCCAAAGCTCCGTACAGCGCAAACACCCACCGAACCCTAACCGACGATCCAACCGAATGGCCCCCGGGGGGAAAGGGGTCTCATAGCCGGCCGTACCGTCTATGGCCCGGTTCATGTCCACTCGGCCGCTGAGGAGGATGTCCGTGTCCACACTCTCACTGCCCACCCAGCCCTCGAACGGGTTGAAGCGGCTGACGCGCAAAGTGCCCTTCGATCAGCGCCGGGGGGCCCGGGGGGAAAGAGGAGGGGGCCGGGGAACGAGGCGCGGGAGATGTGGTTTTAGGGTTTTAGATTTTTAGGGGGGTTTAGGGTTTTAGATTTCCAAAGCAGCCCAGGTGCGGACGTTATGCTAGGTTATGTCGATTTTATTTACTTAATCATAAGATTAAATTATTGTCGTATAATATCGTACCTGATGGAACCGGCCCGACTTGATCCCCGCCATTAGCTCGGCAAGAGGCAGATGTTCGCCGTACAGTTTCTTGCGCTTGGCGGCGCGGCCGCCGCCGCAGCTACCAACGGCCGCCACGTCATCGTCGGCGGCGCTGGCGCCGTCAGCTCCGTGGCTGCATCCAGCGGCGGCCGCTGCATCCTGCTCCTCGTCCTCCGCTGCCGCTGCGACCAAGTCCTAACGTACGACAAAAGCAATTGTACAACACAATCGATTGTTGTACGGCAGATTGAAATACGACGGTCATCTTACAGCCTCAGGTGCCTTGTTCCCACCTGCAGCTCAGGGTTGTCTTTACGTAATGCACGGCAGTACGTCATGACCCCCATGGCGCGCAAGCCGTCCGCCAGTGCCGCCGAACGGTTGGCCACATCGTTCGTCAACAGAATTACCGGCACCTTGTCCTGCATTACCGAATAACGGTAACACCGCAACCGCAGCAGTAGCGGCAACACAACAATGGCATCAACACAGGCAGTGGCAGTTGCATCAATAACACAGCAGCAGTAGCAATCGTAATTAAACTAGCAGTAGCAGCAGCACTAGCAATACTAGCAAATGTCACGAAGCGCACTGTGTCGTCAAGAGGACACATGGCACCGATTTTCCGACGTGCCGACCCATGGGTCGCCACGTCACCAAGATCGTACTGGGCCCTGCACCCCTTACCCCACCCTTTCTTGAAGACCCTTTCCCCCACCCCCTCCACCCCTCCACCCTCCACTTCCGCCACCCCCCACCAGCGTTCTTCACCCAGGACGGGACGGGACCCGGAAATTTTCAGTTGTTAGTAAAACGCAGAACGGAGAAATGTTGGGGCTGCTCCATCGGGGGATCCCCGGGAAAGGTTTCCAGCCGTGTGAAGCGCAGCTTTCCGCGTTTTAGGACCTAGCAAGGTGTCCACCCGGAAAAGAATTTTTAGGGCTCCTGGGAACCCGCCGGAACAAACAGCTGCCCCCTTGAAGAGCCCTCCACCCCCCACCCCCCGAACCTGCGGTATTCTTTCCGAGTACCACTTGGTGGCCACTCTTAACGCCCGGTCGTTCCGGTCGTTGGGTGACTCCCCCTCCGCTGCCGTCACGTGCGTGTCCCGGTGGTGCTCGTTGGCGAAGACAAAGAAGCGCTTGGCGGGGGCGGCACAGGCAGATCGCAGCCGCTGATACGCCGACATGTTCTTGTGCTGAACCTGCGGGATGTGTATGTGTACGTGTTATGGATACATGTGTACGTGTATGCGCATGTGTGTACGACTATCGTGAAACCCACTCGCATGTCGGGCCCCCGCAATTCCCCGGGCCCTCCACATCTGACGGCCGCTGCAACGAGCATCGGCACCGGCGGCAGTAACGGCAGCGCCACCGCCCCTGCCACCACTGCCGCCACCGCCGCCCTGGTGCATCGATAGCCCCAAAACCACAAAACCCCAAGGCCCCGGACCCGCAGCCCGCTTCCCCACAACTCCCAACCATCCCTGCCGTACCTCCTCCAATACTGTCGTACACACAACAACGTCCGTTACAGCTGCATGCTCCAAAAAGTCCAACTGTTTTACAAGTTTCGTGATGCAGGTGCGGGAAGGGAGAGGGGGGTGTCGGGCGAGGAGCAGCGAGGAGGAGAGCGGGGCGGGGGGCGGGAAGGACACGACCACCAGCAGAGCATAACCGTTATGAGGGCGCAACCTTGTGTACGGCGCTAACAGAATATAATATAACCGTTGCTTTTCAAAAAACAAATGTGAAAATTTGGCATGAACATTTTCGTCAGCTAAACCCTAAGCTTACATTTATACAAATGTATGAGCAACATAGCTGTGTGAAAAGGGCCGCCCAATGAGGCGGCAGGGTAGTACCAAAACCTACGATGGGACTATGCGCTACTACATGAACACTAGCCGGTAGTACTAATAGTATGTGTGTGTATGTGGGAGGATGGGGGGGAGGATGGGGGGGACGCGAGTGTGCATTGCAAACAAAGCCTTGAGGGTTGTTATGTGTGCGATTATGTACGTGGGTTGTTATGTGGTTGAGAGTTCCGGAGCGGCGATGCACTCCTGTACTGCCGCACATCATCTTCTCACGTCATCGGCGCTGCTGCTGCTCCCGCTGCTACTGCTGCTGCCTCCGACCCAACTACTGCCGCCTCCACTTCCGCTACTGCCGCCTCTGCACCCAGTCCAGCTACTGCCACCTTCGGCCCAAGCTACTGCCGCTCCCGTTCCTGCTACTGCCGCCTCCACTGCTGCTGGCAGCTTACCTCCCTTCCATCTGTCCTGCTACTGTCGCTCCCATCTTTGCCTTAGCCGCGGGGGGGTTCCTCCCCCCGCACCCCCACCCCCATACACCCCCCCCATACACGCCCCGTACCTGATGCAGCGCGACATTGGTGTCGATGAGGAGGTAGTGCGCTGCGGTGGCGCTCAGTTTGTGGCTGGCAGGGTCACACTCGGGGTCCAGGGGAGAGCCGCTCCTGCAGGAACCGTACATAGTCAGTCGTACAACGCCTTGTATAATGACAAAAGGTGTACGGCAAATGGCTGCACGGTTGGTTGCACTGCTTGTGTTAGTTGTTATCGTGTGCGGGCTGACACGCTTCAGGGGCTCATCGGGGCAAAGGCAGAGTGAGAAAAACAAAACGGGGTGTCGGGATTTGAGAGCCGCACATTCCTCATGTTCAATCAGATCTGATCTGATGTGGGTCACCCAACATAACCCTTGGGACGCACCATATGTCGTCTCGAAGGTAACGTTCTTTGACTACCTGTGGGACAGCGAGGCGGGATTGGGTTCAAAGGGGAAAGTGTTCGGATCACGGTGGTTTCGGAGTTGGATAATCAAAAAGCGGTTCCAGGGAATCCAGCTAAATGAGGCAGTAAGAGAGATCGCCGGAAACCTCTGGGGACGCCACACGAACACCGCAGGGCCAGCTGCCCCGCGGGGTTTTCGCGCCCAACATTACGTGAGCTGCCTTCCACATAAGGTCGGAAAGGCATTCCACACCTTCACGACCTTGCCCTTCTTAGTCTTCTTTAAATAAGAGTTGTTGAGATGCATCTCCTGACGATGAGGTTAAGATGTAAGAAAGGCAAAAGGTACTTCCACGGACGAAATTGATGTAAGAGGTGTTAATGCTGATGAATCTGCAACCAGCGGAGCAATGCGAGACCAACCCAAACTGTATGAATGCGTGCCAAAATATCAGATATCGGCGGCGAGGTACGGACGAAGAGTGGTTGTGAGAGTTAACTTGATAGCCCGTTACTTAGTAATAAAAAATCGCGATATAACGATCGCAGAGGCGGAAGCAAAACCTCCAGGAATGCGGTGCCGTACCAACGCCCGTTCAGGCTTTTTACGCAAAGGAGCTTTTAGGATCTTTCCTGATATCCCTTAAGAAATACACGGTTTCCATTCCACTGAAGCAAGTTTATGTTATCAAAGAGGAATCTTTCTTTGTTAGGCTGGGTTGCGATAACTGCTTCTGTTCAGAACAAATTTAATAGCTTTGGCATTTTGAAATCGACTTTATTGTTTTAATTTATCGCTGCAGCAAATTTTGGTTACAGTTGGCCAGGCTTGAAATCTCCTTGCGGCTGCCCAGGCCTGCCAGTGAGGCCAGGGTAGCCGCAATATCTGAATAATACTACAGTATAGTAATATCTAAAGCTGCTGGCATCTGAATCACGCCGTGTCTTTGGAAATGGCGACCATGGCTTTTCCAGGCTTTCCACACCAGCCCGAGAGTTACGTGCTAGATGGCGGCTACAGTCAGGGCTACGAGGGCGATCATGGGAACCAGTCTTTCTACGTCTCACAGCAGCGACAGATGCAGCGTGAGAACGAGCACAAGCAAGACCTGGCGAATGATAAGACCCATAAGGCCTCGCGTTACGTCTTTCGTCCGCTCGAGGAACTTCGTGCCACCAATCCATCAATACGGGACGGGCTGGATCCGGATAAGGAGCTCTTATGGAGGCGACAGTATTGCAAACTTATACAAGACGCAGGAATGGCGCTCAAAATGTGAGAGGAGGCGGTCGGGTACGGTGATGCCGGCTATGTTATCACACTTGAAGCTTGGGACACATGAGATGGGTGATGGAAAAGGGATGGTGAGGGGAAGGGGATGGTGAGGGGAGGGGGAATATGAGTGGACGGCGACTGAATAAAGAGAGGTTATGGCAATAGGGGTATGTGCAACGCTGCAGAGCTCTGATGATAGAGAGCTCCAGGCGTTCCCAACTTGACTTGGGCTTGTGTGACTGGGTCCGCTCTGCCTCCCTGGCCTCTGCACTTTCGGGAGCCGGGGATACGGAAATTGCACACGTCTGCCACACGCAGGGATCTGTGTTTTGGTTTCTGTGCATTTACCACCCGCTTTTCCTTTCCCCCCTTTCCCCCTTTCCCCCCGGGGGAAAGATCCCGGGGGGGCGGGGGCGTTTGCGAGGCGTCTTGTGACTCCTCATCATACGATTGGCTTGTACGTTTCGAAACAGCTCATTTGGATTCAGCTTTAATTACTTTGCCTTTTCGGTTTTCAACTCTCGCATCCCGGGTGCCGCAAATCCCCCCCCTCCGCTGCCGACGGCCAACTCCCTCCCTGCAGTCCTCAATGGGGGGGTATATCTGTGGCCATCACATTATGCCACCGCTTCTTCGCCATCAAGTCCATGAAGAAAAATGACCGCTTCGTAAGTTTTACAGCCTCCTGCCGTTGTTGTAACGCTGTTTGGCGGAAATTGGGTAGCGGTGCCCAATAGCGGCTGCTGCGCATCCATGAACGATGCAGGATGGACGGCGGAATGGTCGACATCGTGTAGAGGGCCACAGAGGGCCACAGAGGGCCACCGTTTGTATTGCGGACGGCTGGTGATGACGATGAGGATGAGGATGATGAGGATGAGGATGGCAGTGGTGGTGGTGGTGGTGGTAGTGGTTGATGGGTATGAAACACAACAGACCTGCGCCGCACTCTCAACCCCAACTCCATCCCCATATCCTGCCCCGCACAGCTCGTCGCCACCGCCTGCCTCTTCCTCGCCGCAAAGATCGAGGAGAGTCCCAAGCTGCTGAAGAACGTGATCATGGAGAGCGAGCGGATACGGCACACGAAGAACCCGGCAGCATTGCGGGCGCTGGACGACCCGGTGAGGCGACACCTGCTAGCAGGGATGGAGGGGGAGACGAGAGCCCCAGAGGGCAAGAGCGAGTGCAGGAGACGGGGCGGTGTGTGTGTATGTGTGTGTGTGTGTACGATCAGGAGGAGCAGTGGTGATGTGGATCCCTTGCGCCGTGTAGCAGTTTCTGGCCTGGATTCTTTGGGTTTTGTTAATTGTTGGGTCTTAGGGATTTCGGCGCGTGATGTCGACCAGTGTGGCAGAAGACCGTCAATAAACCATCACGACCAATAGCACCACCACCATCAACAGCACAATCTGATTGTTTTGTCTTGTACACCCGTATATGTTTTCAATAGGTCAACTTCGACCGGCTCAGGGAGGAGGTTTTGCAGGCGGAGCGGGCGGTGCTGTACACGCTGGGATTCGATCTGAAAATTGAGCAGCCGTACAAGGTACGCTACGGCATTTAGGCTTGTACGATATCGGCGACATGGAGGGGAGGGTTTTACCGTGGGCTTAATGAGAAGGAAAGGGACGGAAGGGACAAGATGAGAGAGAGGAGAAAAAGGAGTTGAGATACAGAAAAACAATACAGTCGACAATAATCCTAAAGAGACATAAAAAAGAAAGGAAAATTTGCCAATATCTGCTATTATGAACTCGTACTTATAATTATTATGTGTAAAGAGCAATAAAAATATATTTATTTATATCCTAGTTCGTACAATACCTTCTTCGTGTGTTTCACTTTCTCTTTCCCCCCCCCCCATTCCCTCCGGCCATTCCTCATCCCCGCACCTCCGCCCCAAATGCGTGGTGTATTGAAACTTCCCTTTGCGAGTCAGGTTTCACATGAGTCAGTCTATTTTGGGGTCTTAGGCCTTTGGGGTCTTTCTTTTGTCATTATTCATTACAATCGTAATGAAAAAATACGTTAAAAACCTCTTGTTTTTAGTCCTCTTGATTTCCCATTTATACTTAACCATGCTTTATTAACCATATCTTTTTCTGTGTATTTCTAGTATTTATGGGCAAGCCAAATAATACCGGGACAAAATGATTTTATATCTACAGTACAATAAATGTAATTAATTTTATTGTTTTATCGCATCACAAACAAACCTGCATGCGTCCGTTCCCCTCCGGTACGCGGAGCAGACTTTGATGGAGTGGATGAAGCGCGATGCAAGGTTGACCGACCAACTGAACGATTCGCCGTACAAGCCCCTGGTACAAAACGCCTGGAACCTTCTGAACGACAGGTTCGTCAAATTTCTTTATTTTTAGAGCGGTTAATGTCACCATGTGGGAACATGACGGTGGCCCGTGATGGTGTTATGGTATTTTAACAAGTAAAAGTACTTCTCGTCTTGGTCGTACTTGTTGTCGTAGAGGTCATTTTGTTGGAATACGTTGTTAAGATCCCCTAGGGATGCATGGCTTCAGAATCTCTTACTCACGAGCAGCTCGAGGACGCAGACCCGGTTAAGGGCCTGAGAAGCCATCCGGATCACTGTTTCCACAAACCACGTGTGTGTATTGGGGTATATGCAACTCCCTTCCCCTCCCGTTGTTTCCCCTCCCCTCTGCGACCACCACCAGCGTTTCTATGTTCGTCTTCCCCTCCCCTCCCCTTGTTTCCCCGCTGCAGCCTGCGCACGACGCTGTGTCTACAGTTCCCTCCCCAGAAGATCGCCTGGACGGCCTTATGGATTGCGGATCTCATGAACATCGACAACGGGACGCACTACCCCGCCCTCCCCCCCGGGAGCGAGTTCTTCGAGAAGTCCGAGGTTACGCCGGAGGTGAGGAGATGTGATGAGAAGTGGGCGGGGAAGGCGAATCGCTAAGACCTGCTATACCTGTGTGGTGCTGTTGATGATAAGAAACACAACTTACCAACCATAACCACCATGTCCACCAACCGCGACAAAGCTATGCGTAAGAAGTTTTCTCCGCGTCGTCTACCTGAGTGGTGGACGAGGCCAACCGTCTGCCAACCTTCAAGATTAGTCCTTGGTCCGCGAAAAATTCGTCTAAGCATCAGCATCCGGTTTCTTATGTTCGCCTTCCCCTAACGGCTCTGTTAAGAAAACTTTAGAGAGACCTGAGACGCGACACGTATATATGAAGAGGAAACGATAACGCATCGAAGGCTTCTCCTTTTTTCCTTTTCATGCGCACAGGAGCTGATGAACATTTGCGACCAGATGTTGGCGGAGTACGAGACTAGCAAGCTGTCCCGCATGGCGGCTTCCACAGGCCAAAGCATACAGGCCCTCAAAGCCGACCTTGAGATTAAGATGGGGTCGGCCAGCCAAATGGCCGGCAGACTGCCGCCGGTGATGGGGGCGCCGGGTGGCGGGATTGCGCCTGGGCAGGTGAAGCTAGAGGAGGAGGAGGGTGAGGTCAAGTCGTAGGGAGGAGGGAAAGACAGGGAGGCAGAAGCTGAGGGGAGGCAAAGGAGGAATGAGAGAAAGAAAGGGAGGGCATTGGTTACATGGGAATGCGGGGATGCCCGGGCACGGGTGTCAAAAATGCGTCTCGAGCCTGGCGTGCACACATCGACCGTAGGCGGATGATCGGGACTCACATTGAGGGCTGGAGTGGAGGGCGAGGGAGTATGACGAATAGGGCACGTGCGGGCACACACACACTGGTATGTGTGTGTGTAGGTGTGTGTGCATGCTCACGTGCGGATGCTGCGTAGTGAGGCATGCGGGGAGGGAGAGACGGCTACAGGATGCATGCATGCCGGTGGCCAGGCACCCGCGGCGATGTCGTTAGACTGGCAGGGAATTTCTACCAATGTCACGACAGGGTTAATGTCTTGGAATAAGGCATCCAAAATTTTTCACTTTAAACCACTATCGGTGACTGTATTGATGGAACGGGAACGGAACGGCTGCTGAAGTAGAACAGGTTCAGCGCTCTGTGAGCACTCGGTGACAATTGACAGATAAGGTATGGACGAGAGTCGCAGCAGTGCTGCTGCTGACGTGAAGTTAAGCTGTAGTAAAAACATATTTCTTACTGTAGCTTCATTTGCCGCTTCACGTGGCCCTATTGTCAACAAACGAGAATACGGGATCCATGAGTCAAACTTTGACGCCAACGATGCACTTCCATCGCAGCCCCTATTATCGTCTTCAACCATACAAACCTGACTTAACTACTTTATGTTAGGTTTGCGTTTATCCCGGGTTAACTATGGTAGCTCAAAACGCAAACGAGGACGCCAATCAGGTAGCCGAAGTGCACCTGGAAGCCTATTCCTCGCATTTCCGAGTTTGCATAGGAAAATTACGATCAATTTGGAAACAAGTGGGCAATGATCCCGACGAATGTCGGTCCCAAGTCGTAGCTGCCGCTGAACAGGCACTTGCAGCGTGGACCCAAGCCGTCGAGAAAGCAGAAGCTGATAAGCACTCAATAAAGGTGTGGTCAACGGTTCCCGTTCAGGCAATCTTTTCTTGCCGCGTGGACCAGCCTTGGACTGGAGCTGTCGAGGGCGAGAGGTGCTCAGCTGCTTGCCATACATTATCCTGCAGGCCCTAATCCAGCAGCATTCTTCGGAAATAGCAACTATTAAGTCAGAGCTTGATGATGGGGTTGACTCGCAGTCCATGGAGGCGGAATTCGGCAGCGGTAGTTCTGGCGAGGTACGCCGGGTACAAAAGGACTGTAGCACGATGGCTGTTTCCGCCATTGCCACCACCGTTTTATAAAATTTGGCCGGTCCATGGCCCCAATTTTCTTAAGAACGACTTGTCCACCCGCTTCCAGGGCGAGGCGACGCTCCTTAAAACCCTCGACATCCTGAAAGGGACGCTGCAATTCTGGCGCGTTAAGCGGACCGCCCGAGTCCAGGCGTATGAGGCCCTCATGGTGCGTTCCACACGAACGGCAGCCTAAAGTGGGAGAGAGGGGAGGGCGTTAAACGGGAACGAGTCCGATGTGAGGGCGATGTGTTTACGGCTAGCGGTTCTACGTATGCTTTGCCCTCTGTAGTAACAACCCTTCCAAACTCTCTTTCCCGCTGCGGCCTTCGCGCAGGAGGTGCATTTGTCGCTCAAGCGGCAACTGGGACTTCGGCACAAACCCGAGGAGGATGTCGACATCACCACGGGAGCGCTGGAATACCTGCAGATGGAGAACGGCAAACTCATTGAGGAGAAGGTCAGCGCGCAGGAGGGAGGGAGGGAGAGAGGGAGGGGGAAAGTTTGTAACAAACAAGCCCTGGTTCCGACGTTCGTATCGTATCTCGTTTGTTGTTCGTTACAGAGAAAAAGTGTTGGAAAAAAGGAGTTGGAAAAAAGGAACGGCATATGCGGGAAAAGGGTGAGCGGGTCGGGATTCAAAAAGAAGAGAAGCATGTGGGGAGGAGGAGGAGGAGGAGGGGTGACGGAAGGGGCCAGTCTAGGCAGACGTGTTATGGTACTGGTACTGGCGGGTGGTAGTAGTGCTGTGAAAGGACCCTTCCCAAATCCGACCGACCGACCGCACTGCTCTGCGCCACCGGCGTGACCTCTTGACCTGACAGGGCCTGCGGGTGGTTCGGGCAGAGGAGCAGCTGGACAAGCTGCGGGCCATCTGCAGGGAGTTGGGGGAGGACTGTGCGGCCGCAGCCGCAGAGGTGCACCCCGCTCTTAGCTCGTTGAGGTGAGAGAGCTAAACGGGAGAGAGAAAGCTGGAGAAAAAGAGCTTAGGATCGCGGAGTGGAGGAAACAGAGGACAAAAGTGCGCTTCAGGGAAGCGCATAGAAGCCCAGCCCAGCTCAATTCAGCGCAGACTGAGCGCGCATTTAAGAAAAGGCGTAGGAAAAGAAGGACGGAAGTCAGTCGGGGGTTCAGGAAAAGTAGATATGTTGAACGGAGCCGATAATAAAACCGATAGAGTGTCACTCACGTCTGAAGTAGCGGCCACCCCAACTAGTGGCCGGCAGTAACCCAGCCTAGGACCAGCTCAATTGTGTGAGCAGGGCTAGTTGGGGCTTACGCCGGATAATGTTTCGGGTTGTGTGTGTGCGCGCGTGTGCGTGCGTGCGTGGGAGTTTTGTGCAACGTTGGCGGTCGCAGCTGTCATCTGAAAGCGCAATCATCAATGACAGGTTGAGCAAGGCCCCGTAGTAGGTGGGAAAAGTACTGGTGCAGAAAGGAAAAGGGAAAAGGGGTGAGAAACAGACGGGCCGAGGGGGCCGTTGGGCAGTTGTCGGGCATTCACCGAAACATACGCGGTTTAGTCCCAAAGGACTAAGCAACAAAGCAACTGTTAAGGCAATTTGTCGCCACGCATTGAGTGTGCATGTGCGTGTTGCCACGCATCCCTGTTATGGAACGCAGCGCAGAGAAGGAGTCCGCCGAAGTTCTGGGCTGTGTCTACAAGCTGGTGGGCAGTCCCTCCAAAGTCACGGCTGGCGGCGATCTGGACCTCAGCGACGCCATGTTTGAGAGGCTGGCCTTCAAGATTGCCGACATGCAGCGTCTCAAGGTGTGAGCTTGGGGGGGCCCTGTGTGTGTGGGAGGAGCAAAGCCACGCAGATCAAGGTTTTAGTTGTTATGAGGCGGGCGGGCAGAAGCTCAGGACTGTGTGGAAGAATACGGCGGATGGGGGGTGTAGCGGGGGGTCAAAAACCGAGCGATCCGAACACAAGTGGTGTGGTAAGGCCAGAGTGGCTTATGATAGCTGCTCAAGATGGTAGCGGTAATTAGTGCATGGTGGTGGTAGCGGTAGTGGTGGTGGGGTGGTGATTGAAGGGGTCGCATATGTAGGTGAAGGACCTGCAATTCCACTAGTGGTTTCGGAGTCGCACACTCAATAGTAACGTTCTACCGTCCACCCATGCGCCAAATACACACACACATACACATATATATATATATATACACATACACATATATATATACACACACATATATATACTATACTACTATATACTATATATATACATATATGTATGGTGGAGCAGGGGAAAAAGCAATCCCTAACATATCCCCTCTATTCTTTAGAAAAGCTTTTCTAATCAGTACCGTCAGGTCTCCTGTATTTGCCTTCCCTCCCTCCCTTCGTCCCTCCCTGCCAGGTGGACCGTGAGGCGCAGTCCCGGGACGTGCTGGAGATGCTGGGTAGCTTGTGGGACGCCCTCAGCATTCCCGAGGACGCCCCGGAGCGCAGCATGGTGGCCAAGATGCTCAGTCCGGACCGCCCGCAGCGCCTCCACAAGCGCACGCTGGATAAGGTAGGGCCAGCAAGCGTTGAAGGCTAACGGCTTGGGTCCATTTGCCCACGCCCATCCCTGCGCCCGGGGGGCCCCCCTCGCTCCCCCTCTCCCTTCTTTCCTTCCCTGTGTGAGCCATGAGACGGCTGGATATGCTTCCCTGTGATTCATTCATTCATTCCTCCTGCGAGATTCCTTTTTCTTTCCGCATGTGCATATATCGTACTTCCTCTTCCTAATAGAATTCCTTCTTTTCATTCGCCATCCCTATTCATACGCCGCCTTTAACCCACTACTTGACTCCTCTTCTTACCCACAACTTCTCGAACCAAACCCCATGTATCCTTCCTGCCTCGTGCTGTTACTGCCCCGCACGGCATCGACTTTGCTTACACTGACTCTCTTTCCTTCCTGCTGACTGCATCCTTTCACCCTTCTTTAGTGCCTCGCGGAAGTGAATCGGCTAGAAGGCTGCAAGGCCCAGGTAGGATTTGGCCCCATGGGGGGAATAATCCAGCATGCGTGCAATAAGAACAAGAAGGGGTCGGTGAGACGGGTGCAAGTGCGGGAATCGATAGAATGCGCCCCGCCCGGTGATGGTGTGAGATTCTTGCATTGGGAGCTCCGTGGGAGCGGAGCGGTGATATGTTCTCACGAGCCCAGCCCAGCACGGTGAGGTTGGGGATGGGACGGCGGGGGGTCCTTGCTTCGCCCTATTTAAGGAGCTGTCCGGGATGCGGGTGTGCCTCCCTCTCTCTCTCTCGGGTCCCTCCCTTGGGTCCCTCTCTCTCTCTCGGGTCCCTCCCTTGGGTCCCTTTCTCTCTCTCGGGTCCCTCCCTTGGGTCCCTCTCTCTCTCTCGGGTCCCTCCCTTGGGTCCCTTTCTCTCTCTCGGGTCCCTCCCTTGGGTCCCTTTCTCTCTCTCGGGTCCCTCCCTTGGGTCCCTCTCTCTCTCTCGGGTCCCTCCCTTGGGTCCCTTTCTCTCTCTCGGGTCCCTCCCTTGGGTCCCTCTCTCTCTCTCGGGTCCCTCCCTTGGGTCCCTTTCTCTCTCTCGGGTCCCTCCCTTGGGTCCCTTTCTCTCTCTCGGGTCCCTCCCTTGGGTCCCTCTCTCTCTCTCTCGGGTCTCTCTCATATCTGCTCTATAACATCTGTTCCTATCCATTTCGTCTCACTCTTCCGAACCTCACCCCGGAACACCGTGTTCTTTTCATTTCTTCAGGCCATGCGAGACCTGGCCCTCTCCAAGGCTCGTGAGTTGGAGCAGCTGTGCATCTCCACCCGGATCAGCCCGCCGCACACGGGGCCGCTGTTGGCGGAGCTGGACAAGCCGGGCCAGGTGTGCAGCCGGGCCAGGTCATTCCCCCTTCACCAAAAGAAGACATTCCGATGTAGCGGCAGTAGAGGATGTCGTTGTGGCAAGTGATCATGCGAGTCCAGGGAGGATAGGACGGCAGCGAGGAAAATGGTGACGATGATGACAAGGGGTGGTGATGATCATGATTTAATGAGGAAGAGGAGGACAAGGATCGGTTTCTGAAAATGGCAAGGCCGGTCGGATTTCCCGTCGGGTCATCCGTCATCTCTCAGGTTCTATACCCTATAGGGTAGCGCTTTTCCGGCCATCTGGGTTCGCGGGCGCAGTAGGGCTCAACGTTGAGCACTGCCTCTTCCTCTCCTTCCCCCTACATCGAACCGCCTTTGCCCCCTCCCTCCCTTGATTGTGATTGTTCTCCTGTGCGCGGGTCTGTCCATATCGGCGGATGTATGATAGATCACATTTTCCATTTCCCTCGAGAGCACACAGGTTAAACCCCTCCCATAGCTCCCATAGCGTCGTTTTCTTCCACTTCCATTTTCGCCTCCATTTTCCTGCACACCCCGCCCCTGCGTACCACACCACCTCCGCATGCGCTCCACACGCGCGCCTCGTCGTGCGACGAGGGAAAAGATGATCGCCTTGATGATGATCTGCTAATCACGGGGGGAAAAACGAAGATAAGAAAATCCTCATCTTCTTGCCGTACCCAATGCGTCCTCTCTGATTTTGCTAAGCCCCGTCCCCGCTCCGCTCGTGTCTGCGGGCTGCAGATGACCCACGTCCTGTCCAAGCTGGTCCGTCTCGTGGCGGAGGTTCAGGCGCTGGCGGCCAAGCGTGCACCCATCTTGGTCCAGGCGCAGGAGCTGTTGGCAGCTCAGGCGGATAGCGCCTGGCTGCGCTCCTACAACCAAAACGAGAACCGCTACAAGGTACAGATAGCTACGGTTGCTGCCTTGCCGCGGTATTGTGCACCGGCTATTCGCAGTACCGACGAAAACAAAATCGGTAGACAAAGTCGTGTGACCCGAACAATATAGACTCTTCCGAGATGATGATGCTCGGGATGTGCGTGTGTGCATGTATGCGCCTATGCATATATGTGTGTATTACCCAACCTGGAGACGTGACGAGTGCCCAGTGCGGCCGTCATCAGGGGGTCCTTTTCTAATTCGATATATTTCTATATCGATGTCGATGTCGATGTCGTGGTCACCACCGAAGACACTGTTGCGCCGTTCCGCATCCGTCACACTGCTGCTTACCCCGATAATGCCACCTCGCTGCAGGGACGTGACGCCTCCCGTAACATGCAGCGCGCCATCAAGGCCTCCAAGCTGCGGGATCGGTTGGGCCCTATGATGGAATCACTGCTGGCGGCGCTGGCAGACTGGGAGCTCGAAGAGGGAGGGCCGTTCCTGTACGACGAACAAGTCTTGCAGGTTTGTACGGGCGTAGTATGGACGTAAAGGGATATAAATTCTACGGCTGCCTGCCTGCTATATCTAGGATCTATATCTAGGACCTATTTGGTGTCGTTTCCAAGGTCCACCTTAACGAAGCTAACATCTGTCGTCTAATGACCGCACGCCAAACCCTAAGTCAGGAGACGTGCTAGGTGCGGAGTCATTTTCCCAATGATGTCACCCTCTGATATTCTGTCTTAACATGATCTCTTCCCCCCCTACCCCCCGCCCCGCCTTCCCGCCTTCCCTCCCTGGATTCCAGGAAACTCAGCTACGTGTGGTCGAGGCGGAACTGGAGCAGCTGGCCCTGGAGAAAGCTCCGAAACCCAAATCCTCGCTTCATTCGTCCGTCAGCGCCAGCAGTGGTGGTGGTGGTGTTGCCGCTGCCTGTGGTAAACCACCGGCCGCTGGTGGCCGCTCCGCTGCCGGCACTTCAGGGTCCTCGACACGGTCTTCGTCAATGGCCGGCGCAGGTGGCGGTGCAGCGCCGCGTGCGACATCCTCCACCGGTGGTGGCGGCAGCGGTGGTGGCGGCAGTGGCGGAGGCAACAGCAGCAGCGGAGGCGGTTCGACGACGCCGCGCTCCGTCGCCGATGCGGTACGGCGCATGTCACTTGCCCCGCCAGTGAGTGCGCGGGACAATGGCGTTTTCCGCAGCAGCAGCAGCACCAACAGCAACCCTGGAGCAGCGACCGCATCGAAAGTGATGCGCAGCAACGATTTCTCAACAGGAGCGCTGCGTTCGCTCTCACAACAGCAACAACAACAACATTTCTCTTCCAGCGGTGCCTCCGAAAACGCCAGCCAAAACCCTAACCGCCTTAGCTTGACATTTAGCAGCAGCATTAGCAGCGCCGCAGCAGCAGCAGCCGCAGCCGGTCGCAGTGTGGTCAGTCAGTCGTTGATGTCGCTGGGCCAGACGACGCCGCCTGGTGTCCGCCGTACGGCAACTGCAGCCGCAGCCGCGGTCGCCTGCTTGTCGCCGACAACCGCCGTGATGGTGGTGTCCCCGTCGCCAGTGCGCAGCAAGGCCGGT
Source organism: Volvox reticuliferus (assembly GCA_019650235.1). Taxonomy (NCBI): domain Eukaryota; kingdom Viridiplantae; phylum Chlorophyta; class Chlorophyceae; order Chlamydomonadales; family Volvocaceae; genus Volvox; species Volvox reticuliferus. Next base: position 1,467,677 of record BNCP01000014.1, read on the forward strand.
CTAGCTGACGATATCGATGACGCCGCTGCAGCGACGACGTCGACAGCGAGTTGCGTCAAAAACACGGCACAGGAGCTCTTCCGACGTTACCTTGGCGACTCTTCCGAAGTCAGCAGCAAGTAAGTACGGCACATACCAGCATGTGTACTGCCACTTCTTCCTACCTAGTACCTCTCAAAATATCTTTAGAAGTATTTATAATTATTTTATTATTCAGACTAAGACTTGCGCCTCTCGCACACACACATATATATATATATGTAATATATGTATATTTATTATATTTGTACAGGCCGACGCCGACAAAGGGTGCTACGTACGCCGACGCAAAGCCCGCAAAGCTCAACTTCTCCGAACTTTCGCCAACCGGTGCCGACGACGACGATGACGGTGCCGACGACGTACGCGCGACCAAGTGCGACACGCCCAAGAGCACGGCCTCTTCTCGATCCAAGCAGGCGCTGCAGCCCCCGCCGCCCCTGCAACTCCCTCAGCACTACCCACAACCACCTCAGCAACCGTCGAAATCCGGCAAGACTCCTCCGGTACGACAATAAGTTGTAGCAGGGAGGATACAGTCAAGAGGAAAAAGGGAAATGTAATGCAATGTACGATAATAAAGGAATGAAAAATCCCTAGGGTCATTATTTGCCAGAGAGGGGTGAAGCTATTTCTATTTTCATGCCGCGTAGTTCTCTTTTATCCCGTATCTATCTATCTATCTATCTATCTATCTATCTATCTATCTATCTATCTATCTCACACACACACATTTTCCGACTGAAGACAAATCTCCCAGTTCGACCTAACTAACCTTTCTCTTTGTCGCCTGCCTTCATCCGGACTGCGTATTTTATCGGCCCGCCTAAACCCACAACAGCACAAGTCAGGATCGGTTTCGTCCCCCACGGTGGTCAGCCCGTGTGAGAGCTCCAAGCCCTCCCGGATTCCACGTGTCAGGATGTAGCGCCCAGGGGCGGGCGCACTTGTTCTCTTATGCCGCGCTAGCTTGATTGCATGATGGACACACGTGAGCGCGCGTCTCTCGCTTCTTCGTCTTCTCCTTCTCGGGCCCTCTTTCGGGCGTTCTGAACGCACCGCCAAACGCGGTGCAAGAACATGCGCCCTAGGGAGCTTTATGTCTGTATGTGTGTGTGTATGTGTGTGTCCGTGGAGAATGAATGGGAAGTGGTGAGAGTGGATGTTATCGTTACGAGCATGCGTGCATATGCACCACATGAGCTCAAGCGCTCTAAAAAGCAGTCGGAGGCAGAGGATGGCGAGCCCCCACACCCCCACCCACCCCACGACTGACTGACTTCCGCGGCAGCAGCATGTGATTAAGTGAGGAAAGGGTTGCGTGTAGGGTGAAGGAGCCCTTGGGCGTTGAAATTTTCGCCACCCGTGATAATATTTTAGCGTACGGCATTTCCGTACTTCCCGTGTTTTCTGTTCGCATGGCATCATTTTAACCCACGAGTTGAAATGACGTTTTATTCCCCCAGTTCGCCTCCATCTTCGGAGAGCTGACATCGTGGTCAATTTAAATTTTTTAGTTGACCAGGTATTGACTTGTCGACCAGCTGTTGACAATTAACGGACTTTGGCGGTAATGGGCCGTTCGGTGCGGCCGTCAAATTTCCTTACGATGTTCATGACTAAGCACGAAACGGGCCATCTTCTGAGCCTGCAAATTGGAACCGACGTTTGAGTTTGTACTGCAACGGCATGTACGAAATGTATATGGACGAGCCCCTTCTGCTGCTTCTGTCTGTGTGGGAACTTCTCCCGCGTCTCTTATGACAAGAACACATCGTTCCACTGTCTTCAAGACCATAAAATATATATACGGTTCCATGTTACAACGTTCTACTCGAAAATACTTGGCCCTGGAGGGTTCGGGTTTTGGTTTTCGCGTCTTTCGGCGGAGCTGGGAGTGCGTCCGTTCGTTCGCAACGACCGTACAAAACTAGGCAGTCTGCAAGACACCAGTCTCGACTAAAGAATACGTATCTATATCTGACAGGTAGTGGACAGAACTTACCATGACTTACCTATAATGATATCTCCGCCGAATTTAAACAAATTGGATCATTGCCACAGTACCGTGCAGCGCCTCTTTACTTCCCGTCCCCGGGAACCCCTTCTCTTCCTGCCTCGCCTCGACTTGCAACCGAAAGTCAAAAGCCAAATCAATCCACAAAGTTAAGGACTTTCCTCTTCGTCATCTGGGTCTGGATTTCGTCTCTGACTCACAACCTCAACAGCAGCAACGGGCACTATTCCTTTCGGCGTTCTCTTCTCCAATCATCAATCATCTTCTTTAGGGGTCGTCTCGCCAGCCGCGCAGGCCACGCAAGCGCACAACAAACCTTTTCCTTGTAGAGTCCTCGTAGGCAGTACAAAACTACCATCTCACAAAATGGCCGCAGTAAACTCGGCTTGGAAATTTTCTGTACAATATTAATGTACAACTTGCATTATATGCTTGCCCCGCCTCCTCCACAAAGGCTCCGGAGTAAGGCCTCCGCCCCCCTTCCACCTCTCCTCGCCTCAAAATACACAGCGAATGTGGTACTTTTCGATCTCCCAACGAACCCCTTCCAACTCGCCTGAACTCTGACCGATCTCTCTCTATATATCTCTCGTTCTCTGAGCAGCCACATGATGCATGATGGGGGCGCGCATCCAACCCACATCGACAACTCCTCAACACGGTGTGGGCACAGGTCGCGCATATTGACACACACACACACACACACACACATGCACAACCATTCCGTTGTACTTTTACTGCTTATAGATCGCTCTCTGGGCTTCAGGGCTTCTCATGATCAAATGGGCATAAAATCAAATTAATGTTTTCTCTTTTCCCCCAATGACATGATGGACTCGTCGGCCTCGTGGGGTAGAAGCATATGCACCCCCCTCATCAGTGCAGAAGCCACCTCATCTTCAGCATCAGGCATCAGATAGCTCACCCTACCCTCGCGGCGTTCACGACGACCTCGATGGTTAATTGGTTAGCGCAAGTCTGGGCTGCTGTACGGGCTGCTGTTGTACGGCACGTACGGATCAACAGTGGGCTCGCTCAGCAGGCGATCTGGGTCGATGTAGGTGGGCGGACTCGTCATCTCTCGTCCTCCATGAAGAAAGCTCGTCCCAAAGACGCCGTACACTCCCGAAAACAGGAGTGAAAACACCAGCATGAAGGGCAGGAAGCCCAGGAAGACTGAGCCACCAAGCTGGAGGAGCAACTTGGCACGAGGGAAGAGCCCCTGTGGATCCAGATGCCGTTGGGGGTTTAGGGTTTAGTTCGGGTCAGGCGAAGATAAGCCGCACCGCGGCACCTTAAGCAGCACTGGTGAGTATCAGTATGGGTCAGGTTTTCCGAAATGGTGGTAAGTGGCGAAATTGAATCAGGACATTTCAATGGGTACCTCCCCTCAGTGGATTGCCCAGCGACTCCCTTCCGAGCTCATAACCCTCCGACCACCACACCTCGAGACCCTCGTTGACCATGTCCATTGACTTTTGTCGTTGGTCGTCCTCGGCGTTCGCAGCCATGGGTGGCGGCGCCGACCTGGGTCGAGTCCGAGTTCGGGTGCTGCTGTTGCTGCTGCTGCTGCTGCTGCCAGGGCCGCTATTGGTGCTGCTGCTGCTGCTGCCAGAAGCGAAGGGATTGGTGCCGTCGGCATTGCTGCTGTTGCCGCCAAATGGGCCTGCGGTGTGGATGGTGTGAATAACGAGGGGAATGAGTCTAGTCGGTGTATTGGGGCGCCGGAGGGGCCAGGGAGAAAGGTACTACAGGAGCTTAGGGTTTAGGCGCCGGAGGGTTTTAGGGCAGGTGACAGAAGCGGTAGCGATGTAGCGATGGGAACGCAGCACGGAAGACTGAACGTTGTGTGACACTGATTGTGAAGTAAGCACTAAAAAAACAGATACTAGGAAAAGAGATAGCAGGAGAGGAAAGATATGTCTGTGTTATATAAAGAACGCTAATGTGAGTTTAAAGAGGGTCAAAACACACCTCGTGGTTTTCCCACAGAAAGGGAAGGAGAAGGAGGAGAAGGCTGTCAGATTCGGATACTTGTGCCGTTCCTAATTGACATTCGACTATATATAACTACTTACCCGCGGAACCGGAAGAGGTAGAGGAGGTTTCTGCAGGTCGGGAGCTTCCCTCCTCGTCTACAGATGAAAGCCCCCTTCTTTGAAGCTCTTTTGAGAACAGGGACTCGAAGCTGCTCCCTGACGGAACACGACGGGATGAAATGGCGGGTGGCGGGCACGCGCGCGACTCAAATGGAACCCTAAATAAATAGAGAAATACAAATCCTCCTTCGCAATACGATATATGCCGAATTGCGCACCTGGCTTGCCTTCAGGCTCGGCCCGTGCCATCCATCGTCGTTGTACACACGGGCGGCCATAACAGACGCGGGCCTGCCCTGTTGCAAAATTTGGGCGTTGGATTATAGGCCCGGGAAAGGCGTTAAGCTGCATGTTTTACAAGCTACACGCCTCAGGTCGGTAGGAGGATTTCAAACAATGATTCCTTCACGTTCAGAAGAACACAGCCCGCGCCTAAATGAAGCTGATTGTTTGCAACCTACGCTTAAACGCAAACATTGCGTCATCACAAAGGACACTTAAACTGCTCCGAAACCTATGGCCTATGGTAAAACTTCTGGCGCTATAGTCTTTTGACATAGTTATGCATACACTTCTATGTTTGTTACCATTTGATATTCCCCAGATGTCTGTGAGTAACTGCAGATAATGTTTTAACAACTATAAGCAAAATTGTAACGTTTCTATGGTCATTTTACCCCCAAAATAATCGAGAACAATAGCCTTTGTGTGACACATAGTTTGAAAGGCAATATATGCGGCTTGTGTAACGACTAACGGAGATGGTGTAAGTTGTAGCGCTACCCTCTACCATCTAGCCTGCCCCTCGTCCAGACTGAAAGTACGTGGCATGTCACATTATATGAATATGATTACAAGTAACGTCATAGCATTTTTTCCGCGGATGACCCTGACCGTACTTTGTGGTGCAGATGCGTGCAAGCCTCCACCCATGTCCGACAGTTGCGATTTTCCCTGACCTTACTTAATGGCCATATGATGTGTGTGGGATTCAAGCGTCGCATGCGCACGCCACGGTCATACATAAACAGGGCCAACTTGATATTTATGAGCTATCTCATTTTAAAACTGTTTTAATCTTAAATAATTTATTTAATATTATGATAAGTTAGAGACATTTAGCTAGTCTGGCCTGGCCTGGACGAGTGAGTTCTGTACGGCATACATTTACGCCATGTACGCCATACTAACACATCGGAAGCTGCGTCACCCCATCACCGATACTGTCGAATTAAGCAAATTAAGTGAACAGCTGCGGTAGGGGTTGCTCATCTTGGCCTACGTTGTCACTAGGAGGAAATATTAATGTTAGGCTCCGCTGCGCACCGAGTCCACTAGTGCTTCCTGCACGACGTACATACTCGTTCCTGAAAGGCGTTGCTCACATATATTTAAGATTGTTGACGATTGGTTTCCAAAGCCGCTGGCACCGTTGTTGGTGGCCCATCAAGAACTATGGGAGCGCTTGCGTCCTCTTGGGAGGCTGTGGTGGACTTCCTTTTCAGCTTCCGTAATGTTCAACAGTTTTTTGTTTTATACAAAAAGAATGGTGCGTTCCTGCTTGGGCCTTCGATGTTCCTTGCGGCTTAATGCTTAGCGTCTCTCCAAAGGATCAGCGTTCTCACACATGATTGTTTATGCACGACTTGATTGCTCACATTACAAATGCTGCATCAGTCTTGGCGCTCCTAAGCCACATTTCTGTTACGGGTAGACAGATTGTCAGCTGAATCTGAATAACCAATTCTAAACTGCTGGATATATGCGCAGCGCAGCGTCTGCGACTTACGTGCGAATAAAATGGTGGAATTCTTTCATGTTATGTTTTGTCACCGCGCATAAATTGTCACCCGGCCCCTCTCTTCCTCGAGCGCTTTCGCCTTTGTTAGGATGAGGACCACCACCAGGCGCCCTGAGTGTTACTTCTTCCCGCCTTCGTTCCCAGTAATTAAGGATGTCTCCTCGCAGTCTATCCTGAGAGTGGCTCTCATATTCTCTTCCTGCGTATGAAGTAATACTTTTCCCTTTCCTGTCCCTTCCCTTCCCTTCCCTTTGACCCACCATCACCTCCTTGCTTCCCTTCCTCTCTATCCTATTTCTCCCCTACTCACTGCCTTCTCCGCTGTCCGCTGTCGTATTCGGACGCAGCCCTCATTGCCTGGCGCAACCGCCGCGCGACCATTCTCCGCATCTTGGCGCCCCTCCTGTTCATGATCCTGGCCCTGGTCATCGACCGGGCGATCCAGGCCAACACCGGCAGCAACTCGGCATTCGAGGATGTGCCGAATCCGGATTCGGAGCTAATCCTCGGCATCCCTCAGTGCTCAGAGGTGTGTCTGTCTGTGTGTGTGTGTGTATGTGTGTGTGCGCGCGCGCGCGTGTATGTGTTTCTGCCGCCTTATCCGAAATACTCTGCCGACATACGTTCTCGCCATCCCCACTCATCCTGATGCTCCTACCTATGTGTGGTAACGCCCCAAACTAATTTTGCGTCTCCTTGCATGTATGAATCGTCTGCCTCCGCCTGCGCGCTTCTTCTCCTGCTGCGTTCGCTCGCCAGGACTTGTACATTGGCGACAAAAAGGGATGTGTGGAGGTGCTCTATGACCCCTCCCCCGACACGGCGGTGGATGTAAGTTTCTTGTCCTCAGCCGTTACAATCAGCATAACACTAGAAAGGCCCCGGCAGCAATAATGCCACCGGCGGCTAACCTAATGACACCTGAGAACCGCCCCACTGCTAAACAAATCTACCAAAATCGACTAACTGACCCGTGCTCCGTCAAACCGCCCTGCTGCTTAGCCCGGACCCCTGTTTGACTCCGCCACAACGCCCAACCAAACCCCATATTTAAGTTGGATTAGTGGCCGGCCGTGACACTTAGGCTCGTAACCACCAGCGAATAGCACACAAGGTAAACCTAAGGTCACAACACGGCGAATAGCCGGGAATGTTGTGACCTGCGACTAATCTCAAAATCTCAGTACGGCAAGGACGAGCAAGATGCATTTAGTTACTTGCTTCGTCCAAGAACCAGCCTTCTCGCCTCGAGAAGCCAGCGCATTTGGCGGTAGCAGTGGCAGTAGCAGCAGTAGCAAAAGCAGCAGTAGCAGGCAAGCGAAAGCCGCTTAGCGGTTCTAAGCGTGGATGGAAGGGTTGGGCGGGTTGGGACGAGGTACCTGAACCCCCCGAACACTCACCACTCGGGTAGGCGTGTGTGTGTGTGTATGTGTATGTTTTATGGCTTCTTGGTAAAAGTTGCAAGAAGTTGGTTTTACTTCTCGCGCCTCCCCCTCTTCCTCCCCCAAACCCGGTTTTCAGTTTCTCAAACTCTTTCGGTTCTCTTCTCGTGTCATTGCCGTACCGTCATCTTTTAACTGCCGCTTGTCGTTCTCTTACCTGTCTCTTAGCTGCCAGCACCCCCCGATTGGTTCCTCGCCCCAGGCCATCATGCAAGCCGTACAAAAGAACAACCCCAAACCCATCTCAGTGAAAGGCTTCACCAACAGGTCGGTCGTCCAGTCCTTCCTCCTCGACAACCCCGAATCCGTACTTGGTGCCGTACATTTCGAAAAGTCTGGATCCGCGATAGAGGGCTTCATCATCCAAACCAACACGACGGTGCGCCAGGGAGGGCAGAGGGAAGGAGATTGGGGATCGGCCAGGGGGGGTCAGGGGGATCCGGGAGGGGAAAGGGACACGAGAGATGACACGAGAGATGCGACACGTCATCCTCATTGACTTTTTCGCCTTGTTGTTTGTTAGTGTGTTGACTTGATCAACCCAAATGATTTGCCTCTGGTTCTAGTTCTAGTGGTTTCGTACACTGGTGTACAACATTTACGACACCCCCCTCCTCCCTTCCCCCTCCTCCCCTCCCCATTCCTCCCCAGAGCAAGTTCTTCAAGGGTGCCTATCAGGTGTGCGAGCTGGGCCGCGAGGGGGGGAGGGTGAAAAGACGAGACCTGGCGCTGCTTTTACTGAGCACAAGGAAGGGGGGAGGTTAGGGCAGGAGCATCTGAGTATCCGATTGGGGTTTGTGTCGGGATTCTGTTTATGGAGTGTACAATAGGGCCCCATGTCCTAGAGGCGTGTGTGTGTGTGTGTGTGTGTGACCTCCCGACCTCTCCGGCTTCTCCGGCCTCCCCGACTTGTCCTCTAATTGCTCGCAGCATCCAAACAAGTTCATGCAGTTGCCGCTGCAAGCTGCCGTACATCGAGAAATCGCGCGGTACCAACTGAAGAACAGCGGGGTAGGTCTGATCTTACTATTCGGTTGGTATCGGGTGGTTGGGGGTCACGAGATGCGGACCTAACTGACGCAATATAACTGAAATTAGAATGAGGGGGGAAGAGGTCCGAGGACGGGGTTGGCGGGATGGAGGTAGGAAACAGGCAGGGTTTGTGTGTACGACACATGGGGCAAGGCCGTTGGGTCTGTCACAGCTGCTGGAATCGTTTTCAGCAGCCAAAGCATAGAGGTACGACAGAGAGGAGAGGAAAAGGCACGAGGGATTTGCCCCTCCCACCATACACACACACACACACAATCTCAATAGGTGTGTTTGTGTGTGTTTTTGCCCCTCCCCGCCCCTCCCCCTCCTCTTTTTATTATTTCCCCTCCCCCCTCTCCTTTCCTGTGTTGATCCCTCCATCGCTCCTCCCCCCGCCCCCAGATCACCAACGCCAGCAGCCTGGCCGCCGCCCTCCAGTTCGAAGCCGCGCTGAAGGAGTTCGCGCACCCCACCATCGCCACTGTGACGGTGCTGGGTCAGGTGCTGGGTCCGTTCGTCTTCGCCGCCTGCATGTTCAGCTTCGTCATCCAGATCGGGGTGGTGGTGGGGGAGAAGGAGCTGGGGCTTAAGCAGGTGAGGCCCCCCTTCCTGACGAGCGGCCACCGCCCCACTGACCCCCCTCCTCCCCATCATCATCATCATCGTCCCCATCATTATCATCATCACCATCATCAGCATCAGCATCAGCATCATCGTGTCTTCCCATCAGGTTATATTTCCCCTTGCCTTGTCGCATTGCTTCACACGCCCCCTCCCCCTTCCCCCCTCAGGCCCTCCGCACCATGGGCATGTCGGACAGCGCCTACTGGCTATCCTGGGGCGCCTGGGAGGTCACCCTGGCCTTCTTCGTGGCCCACTCCATCTGCATCTACGGCCTCATCCTGCAGTTCGACCCCTTCCTCCACAACAACTACGGACTGCTCTTCTTCCTCTTCTTCCTCTTCCAACTGGCGATGAGCTCACTGGCATTGCTGCTGGCGGCGTTTATCCGTCGTACGCAGGCACGTACGGCGGATAATTTGTAATCCGCATCACTGTCTGCCTGTTTGTCAGCTTATCTATCTATCTGTCTGTCTATTTTTTCGTCAGTCTTCTGTCCCCCTCCCCGTCATCTATGTGGGGCCTTATCCCCAGTGGGCAGGGCCTCCCGAATCCCTAGGGACGCAGTGTCTTGTCACCCCCCCCATTACCCCCTCCCCCCCCTTTCCCTCTCCCCTCCTTCCCGTCCTCCGCCCCCTCCTCCCCTTTTCTCCCCTCGTCCCCTCCTCCCCTTCTCCCACTCAGGTAGCGGTGTACATCGGCTTCACCGTTTTCATCGTGGGCTGGATCATGCAAGCTGTCGTCCTCAGCGATGTGCCGTACTCCCCGGATTACTACAACACTGCGAACAAGGCCATCACCATAGTCTTCTCGCTCTTCCCCTGGGACCTGCTCGCGAAGGGTTTCAAAGACCTCGGGGCGGCTACTGGCGGCAACAACCCGGGTAAGCGGGAGAGGGGAGAAAGCTGACTACGCGTGTGCATGTGTGTGTATGTGTATGTATGTGTATGTGTAAGCTGTGGAGCAAAAGCAGGTCTCGGCTATTCGCCTTCCCCACCCGACTTCCCCCCACCCCTTCCTTGTCGTACCCTCACCACCCCCGTGATGATTCCCGATGCCTTGTCCTCCGAAACCCAACGACAAACCCCTTTGCAATAAATCTGTACGACAGGTATTGATTGGAATGAACGTTCATCGTACTGCTCAAACATCGAGGACGTGGATAAACAGCCGGTGTACGACCGCCGGACGACTTACAAGGACTTCAGTTGTGTGCTCCCCCTGAACACAATATACGGCATTCTGTTGGCGCTCTGGGGCGGTTATTTCGTACTGGCGATCTACTTTGACAACATCGTACCCAACGAATTCGGAGTTCGCAAGTACGGCATACAAATATTATATTATATATATATATATGTGTGTGTATTTACAGATACGGACAGAGGGAGTCAAATTTCATCTTTGTAAGAAGCGTTGCCTATTAGGTCTCGAAATTTCCGTTGGTCGTTAATCTCGTTTGGGGCGTACAACCATAGTTATATCTTCAATTTGGAGGCCATCTCACCTTCCTCCTCCCCTCCCCACCGATCACCACCATCAACACCACCACATACACAGATTCGGTCGTACTAGTAAATTGTCATCTGTTCTGTGCTCAGCCAATGTTTGTACCTGATTGTTTTCAATCGCGCTCTTATCCCCCTCCCCTCCCCGCTTCCCCCTCAATACACATACACACGCACACGCACTCGCACACGCAGGCCCATCCTCTACTTCCTGTACCCCAGCTACTGGTTCCCTAGTTGCAGCCGGGTCCAAAACAAACTTAAAACGGTACGGGAAAGCATCAATCCAGGGAGGGGCGCACGGATGGGTAACTGGCCGACGCCGCCGCCGGTTTCGGAGCTGGACGAGGACGTAATTGCGGAGGAGGACAAGATGAAGGCCCTGCTGCAGCACCGCACCGGTATGGATGGTGTGTCTGTCTGTCTGTCTGTATGAGGTCTACTAGTCGTACCTGTATGTGTGTATGTGCTTCAGGAAACTGGGCTCCATCGTTTTTAGATGGGGCCACTTGAAAAAATAAAATGTATTATTATTATTATTATTACTTATTAATAAATTAAACATTAATACTATTTATTTACACGTATTATTAAATATTAATTGTAATCCATTTACTTATTATGGCCTCTCCCCGCTCAGACTCCCAAATCCCCGGTCCCCGGTCCCCGGTCCCCAACCTCCGGCAGATGCTGGCCCGGGCGCCATGTCCCTCCAGGAGGTGGGCAATGCGGGCGGTGTACAGCCCCCCACCAACGCCGTGGAGGTGTACGCCCTGACCAAGCTGTACAAGGGCTCCATGGGCTGCTGTGGTTTCTCTCTCAAGTGCTGCAGCTGCTGCGACTGCTGCTCGTGCGAGAAGACGGAGGACTTCTGGGCCATCAAGGGCTCCTGGTTCTCCATTGAGCGGGGGCAGCTGTTCTGCCTGCTGGTACGTGGAGCCCGTGACAATGGGGACGGGCGGGGCTGGGAGTTGGGAGTTGGGGGTTGGGGGTTGATGGTAATTATGGAGTGCAAGTTCCCCCTCACGAAGGTCTTCTAGGAGCATGTACTTCATATGTGCATATGTACGTTTATGTTAGATGTTAGATGTTACATACATTTTAATACATACAATGAGTACGTTGCCATGCACGGATACATCATACCTATCTATACCTATGTCTATATCTAGATATCGCAATCCCTACCCCTTATTATTAGACTCCACCCACCCCCACCCCCAGCTTTTCATCTCGCCCTTCCCGGGGCCTCCTGCCCCTGTGCCGGAGGAGGCGTTCTTCTTCATCCATCATAATACCCCAACTCCCAACTCCCAACCCCCAACTCCCAACTCCCCAACCCCATCAGGGTCCAAACGGCGCCGGCAAGACCACCACCATCAACTGCCTGACGGGTAAGGCCCAACTGCGCGTCCTCTCCTCTTCCGGCCCTCCCTCCCTCCACCCCCCACTCTACCGCTATTCTCATGTTGGAATCGGATGTTGAAAACACACACGGTTTCTCCCTCTCGTAAACCCCCCTCCCTCTCCCCGATCAGGTGCCATTCCCCCGACGGGCGGTGAGGCGCTGATCTACGAGGAGCCCATCAGCAATCCGGGCGGCCTGGACCGCATCAGGGCACAGGTGCGACGGGCATAAGGGGTGGGGCCATGTGTGCGTGTACGCGTGTGCGCTGTTGTGTTACTGTGTATGCGTGTGTGTGTGTGTGTGTGTGTGTGTGAGTGAGAGAGAGAGAGAGAGAGAGAGAGGGGGGGGGGGAGGGGGAGGGGAGGCACAGACGGGCTTCCCCATTCCCTCCCCGCCCTCCCCGTGGCCGGTGTTTTCCATGGCACCACCAACACTCGCTCGTGTCCCCCCCCCTCCCACAGATGGGTGTGTGTCCGCAATTCGACATCCTGTGGAACGAGCTGAACGGTGCCGAACACCTGTCCATATACGGCCACATCAAGGGCCTCCCACGCCGCAAGGTACGGAGTACTCTTCCCCTCCCTGGAACCCCCCGTAGGTTCCTGTGTCCCATGGGTCCGTTCTCTTATCCTGCCGCCTCGTGGACCTGTGTTTCTCCCCTCTTTGCATCCCCCTCTTATGATCCACCCTCTCCGGCCCCCCCCGAGCCCAGGTCGCTAGCGACGTGACGACGCTGCTGGAGAAGGTGAAGCTGACGTACGCGGCCGACCAGCGCGCGGGGACGTACTCCGGGGGCATGAAGCGTCGTCTCAGTGTGGCCATTGCGCTGCTGGGGGATCCACGGATTGTGTATTTGGACGAGCCGACCACCGGCATGGTGAGCTGGGGGTGTGTGCATGTGTGTGGGGGTGTAGAGTGTGTGTGGGGGGAAAAGGGGCCAAATGGTGGCTGCCAAAGCTAGTGTGGGCGGGCAGGAGGGCAGGGCTTTGGAGAAACGACGGACCCACGGGTCACCGCAACCCTTTCTGAAGGGCGCATATTAACTTTTACTGAAGGCTGTAGACGACCAGGTAGCGAATAAACGTCAAGCGGCCGCGTCATGACGGCGGGGAAAAGAAGGGGGGGAAGAAAAATCTTTTGTTTGAGATCTTTTGTTGATATGGAACATTTATCAGCAACACACTTTTGTGTAACATACGTCTGTGCTTAAATTCCCTAAATCCATAACCGCTAACTTCCGTTGTACGACCAACGACCAACCTCTGTTGTACAGGACCCCATCTCTCGGCGCTACGTCTGGGACATCATCCAAGAAGCCAAGACGGGTCGCGCCATCGTCCTGACCACCCACTCCATGGAGGAGGCGGACATTTTAGGCGACCGCATCGCCATCATGGCGCGGGGCAAGCTGCGATGTATTGGCACCAGTCTGCGGCTGAAGCAGCGTTTCGGATCGGGCTACACTTTGTCCGTCAGTGTCATCTCTGTGGTCAAGAGCGCCAACGGTGGCGGAATGAGCAGGACAGCAGCAGCAGGGCAGCAGCAGGGCACTCCTACTGCTACTGTCACTGCTGTGGTCGAGACGGGGATGCGGGAGATGAATGATCAAAACACACCAGCCGCGGTGGAACGGCGTGTGGCTGCCGTGAAGCAGTTCTTCCAGGTACGACCCAACCCTAATAAAAACCGAAAAACCGAAAATTCTTAAGAGAATTCTAAAATCTCTGATACCTCTTCAAACCGGTATAAATCGAAAAACCGAAAATTCTTAGAAAGCATACCGAAAACGCTTAGAGTGGACATCGAAATAAATAACTATAATTCCCGTCGTTCCGTCATTCCCCCCCACACACACACACACATACACAACCCGACCCCTCCGTGCTGACCCCTCTCACGCCGCAGGACCGGCTGGGCCTGGCCCCCATCGACGAGTCCAAGGCCTACACGCACTACTTGGTCTCGCGGGATAAGGAGCCGCAGCTGAACGGCTTCCTGGCGGACCTCGAGGTGGGCCGGGGGGCGGGGAAGGGGGGGGGAAATAAGGTCCTTGTGGCATAAAAAAACGTTAGAACAGAGAAACGAAGTTTTGCCAACATTTCGCATTACTGACTATCAACTCTCATTACAGCCACGCACATATATATGTACATGTTAAAGGGTGTTACATTGTGGGCGACTCGCCCTGCAAAGACGAGCACGTATATAGATAGATAGATAGATAGATAGATAGATAGATAGATAGATAGATAGATAGATAGATAGATAGATAGATAGATAGATAGATAGATAGATAGATAGATAGATAGATAGAGATAGATAGAGATAGACAGACAGACAGACAGACAGACAGACAGACACACGTATACGTACGCGCTCACCCCCTCGGCACCCCCCCCCACAGGCTCATCGCGACTCCCTCGGCATCACCGACGTGCAGCTGAGCCTGACGAGTCTGGAGGAGGTCTTCCTCAACATCGCCCGTAAGGCCGAGATGGAGGCCGCCGCCGCCTCGGGGCAGGCCTTCGTGAAACACACCATGGACGACGGCAGCAAGCTGCAGATCCCCCTGGGCGCGGAGCTGGTGGCACACCCAACCACCAAGATCATGTACCAGGTGAGGAGGACCATCACGAGGGTATCCGAACCTGATGGTGAAGAGAAACAATGGAGAGGAGAGAGACCGGTGGCCCATTTCGACGTACGTGACGGTACTTTGTTTCCATATTGTTTCCATTGACATGGGAAGAAGCGGCAGGCGCTGAGAGGGCATTGGATCGTTGTGCTGAATATATCATACGTATGCAAACAACAGATAGATAGATAAATAGATATGGGTAGGTAGATAGATAGATAGATAGATATATAGATAGATAGATATGGGTAGATAGATAGATAGATAGATAGATAGATAGATAGATAGATAGATAGAAGTTTGGTTAATTGACTCTAAACATACACAAACACACACAGACGCATAATCATCACAACGCTCCAACCGCCCCTCCCCCCCGCCCCGAGGGCTGTTCAAGTACGACAATTACCCACACCCTCCCGCCTCCTCCTCTTATCCCTCCCCATCATGACAGGTTCGGTGGGGCACAGACGAGGCCGGTCGCCTTGTCATTCTGGACACCTCCGTTGCACCTCCGCCACCCACGTCAGCGCCGCCGCCAGCGATGGGGCCGCCAAGCACCGGGGCCGTCATGCCGTACGGTTATCGAAATGGGTCCAGTATGGCTCCGCCTGTGCCTGGGGCCTTCGTGCCCACGTCGATGGTGGCTGACATGCCGATGGCGCAACCGGTACCCTCCCCCACGCTGGCGGCCGGCTTGCCCCAGGCAGGTGGACGGTCTTCGGGCCGCATGCAGGCATCCCTCGTATCATCATGGACGGAGCCGCCTCCCTCCAACATGGCCGGTATGGCCGTACCCACATACCCGGGCTATAACCCGTCCCCGGTGCAGTCCGGGAATTGAGGGGGGGGGAGACGAGGAAAAACAAGGCAGGAACAGGGATGAGTAGAAGAGGACACAGGAGAGGGAGGGAGACAAAGAGGGAGAGAGAGTGTGTGTGTATGTGTGTGAGAGAGAGAGAGTGAGAGATGGAAAAGGTGTTTTTGATCTCCCCTCTGGGAGGGGGGTTTTCCGAATGACGTCATATTATTGTACTGCATTGCATGGCATGGCAATCAGGCTCGCGCTGATCCCTTTCCTGATCCCGATGGGTCGCTTGACTCCTTTCCCCTGTGTTTTACCCCTGTGTGGGTTTCGGGTGTTATCCTAAATCGTTTTATCCTAAAACACATACACATACACAGACGCACGTTCGTACATGCTGCTCATAGTGGAAGAGGGGAACAGGGACGCGGAGGGTATACGACGTACAGCGTACGACACGCACGCACGTGTCTATGGGGTGACTTGGATGGACACCGAGATACCCATCTGGTGATGCTGCTTGCGCGTGCGCGCGCGCGTGTGTGTATGTGTGTGCGTCTGTGTGTATGTGTGCTGGGGAGAAAGGGAGGGGTAAGAGTCGGGGTTTTGGGATCCATGCGTGTTTATAATCCTAGGGCTTGAAACCTTCTTGGTCGAGGCCGAGAGGCCTGGATCAAGAAGGATGTGCATTTGGAGGCGGAAGGGGGAATAAATGGCTGTGGCTGTAGCTGGAGTAGGAACTTCGTGAATCTGGTGCGAGCGCGGAACCCAAGGCTTGCGTGCGTCTTGACTGGCTGCTGTTCAGGGGTTGATCTACGGCGGTGTCTCGTCGGTTGTGATCGACAGGACAGTTAGCTATTCGGTTATTAATAGCGGTATTTGGTAATATCCAAACCGTTTCAACGACCTAGGCATTCGCTTCACATCCGTAATGTCTTTGTGCTCTCTGGAGGTGCTCATCCGCAGGAGCTAAGAACGCCGAAAGGGCACATTATTAGTGGTGGTGGTGGTGGTGGATATGACGATGCATGTGCATGTACTATTTTGTATTGCCAAGGGGCATGAGAGGACGGCGGCGTGTCTGCATCAAAGCTCCTTCACCGCCCATGTTGCTCTCCTCACATAACTTCCTAATGATCATCACCATCACCATCATCATTATTAAATCATCCGTAGCTCAGTTCTCGTTGACATCCCGTAACCGTAATATAATTACGACATTATGGCCACTTGGTTCTGGAGCAGCGTTTGGGCGTGCAGCCATACAATGCAGGCCTCGTTATTTCCCCCCCTCCCCCTCCCAACCCCCCACCCTAACCCCTCACATACACCTAAGGCCGTAGTGGACGCCTTTAAGAAAAGAAGGGCTCTAAATTTACGAAAAGCCTGGCTCTTAACTTAAAATATATAACTTCATTCAGGATACGGCTTATTGACCACCATCACCGCCACAGCTCTAGGGCGGTGTAACTCGGTAGTGTTCTCTCGATACGATAACGGAAGGTTGGAGGAAAAAGCTTCGAAACAAAAACAAAAAAGAAGGGAGAGGGACGCAATGTTTCTGTTCAACTGCTTTGCTGGCCTTGCTGGTATCGACCTTGGAAGTTGCGTTGCCGTACGCTCCGTCCTGGTATGAGATGTCTGCACCTGTCTGCAATAGAAGAACGCGTACGGTTATATTCGTCAGGTGATTACTATTCCCCAGTTTTCCTGATCCGCGAGAGTTTTAAAACTGCCGGAAACCCGAAAAAAGCGACATCCTTGCTTGCGTGGTTATGGCAGCTGAGCTGAGTAGCAGATGCATGAAGTGATCAAGTTCATGGGTGGTCATTTCCGTTACTTTGTATTCCATTGGTCGTTGATACAGTGCAGATCATGCTCTCATTCACAGCACGCTAGCAAGCAGCCCGCCTGCGGCCAGGCAGGCACATCTATCTCCCGCTCGGAGAGGCCGCCCCTTCATCGATCACCAAGTACTGTACTTCATAAGACTTTATTTTCGAGGGAAAGTCCCGCATTCAATAGCCCCACACAAAACCCTAGGTATCCGGAACGTCGCTGTGTGCAACAATGATGGTGACGATGTTATAAACTCAGTAAGAGTTCGTAAGGCCCGTACGAGCCAGGAGGCTCAAAGGACCGCGAGAACGAGCAGTAAAAAGGGAATGTGAAATGTGCAACAAGGAACTGGACAGTGGACACAGGTCCGGGATGGCAGATTGAACACCATCAACAAGCAGGATATTGTAGCCCTTTGTAGAGCAGCTTCAGGAACAGCATAACATGAATCATAGTAACATGCCATCATCACGATGCCGAAATCATTTAGGATACGATATTTATTCTAATTAGGGTTAAGCTCTAACACCGTAAGCTCTATCCCTACCAGATAACTCAATTCATTTCGCGCTGCGCTGATTAAGTGGTTGACGCCGTCTTTGCAGGTCGTGCCGTACCGCGAATGTTACGGGTATAAGTTGGCAAACAATTACATTTGTGTGTGCACAAATATTGTTGCTATGTATTGGCTACATTTTATATGCTAAATGCAATGTGCAAGTAACTATACTATAGCATTTCACGTCGCCATGCTCGCCTTCGCCAGGGCAGTCCGAAACTCCGAATCCTTCTTGAAAGCATTATTTGCGAGACCCAATCACGTTGGACTCAATTATTGAAAACTGCGAGAAATTGTTAGGAAGTTTGGTCGTAGTTGCTGGAAGCAGGCCCGATGCGCGATATTTGTACGGCATGACGAGCGGGCATTGGAAACCCCATGCTCAGTTTACGCCATTACAAGAAGCTCTGCAAGGCCGAGATTTTAATTTACAGCAATGGGACCAAGCACTAGCAAGGATGGTGACAGAGAGTGGTGGGAATGGCGCATCATGGGCTCGACTTGGTGTTGATGTCGCTTCACAAATACCGATATCCATGTATTTTAATAGAATGACATGCTTCCGAGACGTGTTTCCGATGTTTCATCTGTTTTCCATGTGTGGTGGTTGCGATGTCGCAATGAGGATGATATTTCCATCGCAGATTGCAGATGGATACAAATGGATTTTTTACATCACATCATAGGTCTTTGTACACTCCATCCATGCGATCCATGCGTTGCCCGGGGGGGATGTCCCGCGCTCTGTCCTTGCAGCCCGTCTCAAACCCCGCCAGTCCACAACCCCAACCGTCTTTGCGACACCGAATCCGCAGGTTCCCGCGCTTCTGACCCAGATCGCGATCTGGGTCGCAAAGTCCTTATTATGTCCAGTCTATATGATATTATATTTCACCCCCTCCATTCCACATTTCCTTCATCTCACAGGGCGCAGCTTCTGCAGGCGACAGTCCGATTCGCGGAGCAGACGGTGGCACACCCGACCTTTCAACAGGTACGTGTACGAGGGACGGAACAGCTTGCCGTATTTGGAGGTTCTTGGAAGGGTCGGGAAGGACGTCTTGGTTTCGGAGAATTGTATGACAGTCTTTTTCCGCGCACTTCGTAATCTTATCGCGTTACTTAGGGTTTAATATTAAGGGTTTAACTAACTGACCGAACGCTAACGGTCTGTGTCTTTCCTTGCATCTCTGCTTGCCCCCGTAGGTGGGCGCTGCGGCGCTGCAGCTAGGCGCCTCCTGCGCTGCGTTCAACCTCACCCTCGCATTTACACACGTGAGTACCGCACTAAGTACATCACCGTTGGCCGTTGGTCGTTGGCCGTTGGAACAAAATGACCGCTGGACTCTAAGGCGGAACCAACCATTCCACAGCTCACAGCTCATAACTTTCCACTTCCCGATGCCGTACTTTGCAAAAAGGTGGCGGCGGGCTGTTTCCGCATCCATTGCAACACACCCCTGTTGGCGCCGCTGTGGGGCGCTGCGTCCATCGCGGCGGCGTCAGTGACGGCGGGACACGTCAGCCGCAGCACGCTGGCGGCGCTGCGCTTGTCCTTCGGTGAGACCGCCGCCGCCGGAGGCAGCATTGACGGTGTTGATACGTGCGGCGCCGCCAGCGGCCGAAAAGCTGGCGGCGGTGGCAGCGGCTGCGCAAGCCTGGGGCGTGCGCTGGCGGCGCTGCCGCGGCAGCTTCTGACGTGTTGGGACGGACGTGAGGCACTGGTGGATGCGATGGTGGGTCCAATCCTCTACAAGGTGCGTCCGTTGCAACACAGCGGGGTAGGGTGGGTGGCGGGTCAACGCAGGATGGTGGTGGTGGTGGCGGGTCAACGCGGTTTTCTTCCACGTGCCGGTCCGAGCTGGCGTCCTGGTCTCCTGGTGGTGGAGGGACGAGGGCGAGCAAAAGGAAGTGTGCCCCTGATGGTGGAGGCATGATGCAGATTACCCTCGGACCAGACAGATCGATCCATGTGCCGCCCCGCCGTACAGTCCTCAGCAGGACGTGTGGGGCCGGGGGCCAGGAAGGCACCCGTGCTGTTGGATTCTTGGACGGCAAGACATCGTCGAGAAGAACTGCAAATGATGAAAAATGTAATTGTTTTGTGATGAACAAAGGCGAGCACCAAGGCTTTATAAATAGCAAATGCTCCGAAACCACTGCTAACCGTTACAACTGTAATAACGGTAATAACTGCTCCAACCGCTGGGGTTATGTACCTCCCGGGGCATTTCTAGGTCTCGTCTCGTATTCTTCACTCCTCCCCGCCCCTACTCCGCCCGGGTTTCCCCTCTTCCGTGTGTGTTTCGTGTGTTTCGGGGTTATCCGAGATCCGTGTGCAGGTGCTGTTCCGGCACTCTTTCCATCGACTGCTGCCCAGCCACCTCGCACAGCCCGGCGCGTTCGGCCGCATGCACATCCCCACCAGCTCCGCGGACTACTCGACGGCGGCGGAGAAGGCGCAGCTGTCGGTGTTCTTCGGCCGCGACGGCTGTCACCATTGTGGTGAGTTTGAATGTTTGAATGTTTGACTGTTCAGGTAGGTTGGTCAACACCAGTTTTGATCCCGGCCATCACCCC
Organism: Volvox reticuliferus; assembly: GCA_019650235.1. Classification (NCBI taxonomy): domain Eukaryota; kingdom Viridiplantae; phylum Chlorophyta; class Chlorophyceae; order Chlamydomonadales; family Volvocaceae; genus Volvox; species Volvox reticuliferus. Next base: position 1,488,062 of record BNCP01000014.1, read on the forward strand.
TAGGGCAGGGGGCCGCAGATTATTTGATCGATGATATTTCTAAGAGTCAGCGGATAGGGCCGGTCGAAATCAAATAAAGTGACATCCGTGGGGTATTATAGCCCTTACGCTCATATTACGTAATGTACCTTTTCGTTGATGATGCCGTACATAGAGGGGTGGATGGATCGAGCTCGAAGGATATGAGTACGTTAATGCCGGGTCCAAAGGGCCCTCGTTCCTCGATGATGATGATGATGATTGTTGTCGGTTTGTCGGTTTGCCCACGAAGGCACTCGCAGCAATGGCGTTATCGGGGACCACATGCCGCCGTACAAGGTTGTACGGGACGCGTTGGCAGCTCGAGAGGCAGCTGGCGGCGTGGAGAAGTTCTTAAGTCGGGTGGGTGCCAACAGCTTCAAACATTCAACATCCTCCTTTTCCCCCACCTCGTGGCCCCATGCCGTGTCGTGTATGTGGGGTGTTAGACACACTGATTCAGTGCCGTACGTACGCTGATGTCGATATGATATGTGGTGATGTTAATTATCTTGTCCCTGTCTTTGATGCTGTGCTTTCCTCTTGGAAAGGGGAGGGGTGTACATATTTCCGTACACACCTCTCCGTACTGTCGTATTCCATTACTCAATAACTCCCCTTCAGGTCGCCGACTTCATCGGCATCAAGGACGAGAGTCTCAAGCAGGTGTACTACGCACAGTGTAGGGCGTGCTCTAACCGTCAAGCCCAACTGATGCGCAACGGTACGCGGGGTACAGCACTACCCGGCATTTGGCCTCCGGAGCTTGTCGTACACAGCCCGGCCCGACTAGTGACGCGGCCTGCGGCTTCGGGGGTGCTCGTCGGGATGCGGTACTGCATCCAAGCCGCCGTGCTGCCGGGGACGCCGCCGCCGGCCCCGCATGGCGAGCACGGGAGGGGGCATGGGAGAGGTGCGGGCGGTGGCGAGGTTGGGGGTGGAAATGGAGGTGGAGGCAGTTGGGGAGGGCGGCGTGGCGGTTGGCGGTGGTTGTGGGAGCAACGGCCGCGGCGGGGACAGGTGGAGCTGTGGCAGGATGGTGTTGGCGAAGTGATGGTGGTGTTGTCAGGTGGAGAGGCCGATGGGTCGGTTAACGACGACGACGACGACGGCGACGGGGAAGAGGAAGGCGAGTACGGCAATAATGATGAGCACGACAGCAAGCAAGGGCACAGGGGGCTCACTGACCTCTTCGATTTCGCATGTGAGCTCATTTTGCCACGTTCGCTGCTTACTAAGCCTTCTAGCTAATCACTCACTGGCTGCAGTGCCAGGTTGTCATTTGCCGTACCGCGTACTTAATACCGTACATTGTACGCGTCATGGGGGGGGCGAGGTGTACAATGGTGTTAATATTTTGTGGCTCCGAAACCATCAAGCCCCTACGCTGCAAACTGCGCAAGAGGCGGTGTTGTGTGGTGTGGTGCGAGGAGGGGGCCCTTTCATGCCGGATGTCGCGACGCGGGCCCAAAATCCGGAATGGCGTTGCACAACATGATTCGAGATCTTAGTTGCCGTACCCGTACCATGCTCCGTACGACATTCATGTTCTAGGTTTGGACGTTCATATTCCTCCCTTACCTTGCGTGCATACGCTTTATAGTTCAGTACCATGCAGTACAATACAGCAGTACAATGCAGTACAGTACATCATGAACGTGTGGTCATGCAATTTTACTACGGTACTTTGTGCTTCGTACATCAATCTATGTTTTTCATCTCATCATGCCACGCCATTGGACCGAATTCCCGCTCGGGGGACTTATAGCCGAGAGAGCATAACAGCCCTTGCCCTCCGCTCTTGCTCCTCTGCTTCTCCGGGGCGATGAGAGTGAGGACTGAACGGGGGCCAAGTCTTAAGTTCTTCTCATGCCACCAGCCCGTGCGGGTGTCTTTTGAATTTCCGGCGAATGTTCGACAACGGTTTGGGATTCGGACGCGCTTCTCTTAAACGCCCAACGAACAAGTTCGTTCTTTGTAACCAAAAATTGTTAATTGTCGGCGGCGGTTACGTCCAGTCGGTTGGTTGGGTGGTTTTTTAGTTGGTTGCCAAAAGGCTTCTTTCATCGCGCTTTGATGAAGGAATGGGAAGCTGAAGGCTTGGGATGTGACGTATGCGGGCGCGTGATTACAGAAAATGATGCCAGTGGAGCTTTCGTTCAATGTGGATAACACGAATAAATTTGCAATCCTCAGTTTGTTCCTCCATTACCATTACGTTAACATCATTATATCATTCATATATAATGTAATCATCATCATCACCACCACCAACGAACATTGCTAACCGAATAACCGATAACCGAATTGTTCTGCCCGCGAGATACGGCATGGCGCACTCCAGGATGTACGGAAAAGTGCGAGCAGCCCAGCACGCACGGGCGCGCACACGTTTCAAGCAGCATCAAATAGAGGCAGGCACACAGGGGGGGAATGTAGGTATAATGTAAGGAGCGTGTATATAGTTATACTCACGAACTGCTCGCAAGTTAAGGTATGTACCATACGAACACTGTACGGATAACAGTGAATTTTAAAACTGCCCAATACAATTTCCCTTGTTTTGGAAACTGTTTGGATCAGCGCGTTTCGTCAGCAGCCCTGCTGGCGGCTACAGGCGGGCCTGGAGCTGCACACTCTGTACCGTACGTTGTAATCCCTGGCCTCTGAAGACTTCCGCTGTCCCTGATTCTCATCACGGTACACTTGGCTTGCTGTGCTTGTGCCTTAGCACTTAACGCCGAAGCGTGCAGAGATATGCTTGAAAGGCAGGAGGGATACAAGACACCTGCCCAAGTGCAAATTGCCGACGACTATGAGCATCTTCGCAACTTCCTTGTTTCATGGGATTCTAAGGGACCCAGCTGGCGGTTGTCACAGCCTACTCCGGGCGGGCTGAGGCCTTGCTGTGGCACGCTCTCACAACCCGCGACGGCAGGTTCACCAAGGTGGAGACCCAGCCTGTAGAGCTGCAGCGAGGACACTACACGTTGCTGCTGCGGGGGAGATGGCGTCACAGATGGAGAACAAACTGGCGCACTTCGCGATGCCTGGCCTTACGCCCCTTTATGCCAAAGTCAGCAAGGCACATGACGTTCGGCCGCATGTGCATGGGCTGTGATATGGGTCTCGACAAGATGGCATGGTTCCAGAAGGTCGTTCCAGGAGGTCGTCAGCATGGCTTAAGGAAGGCCTGAAATCCCTGAAGGGCATACACACGCACATCGCGCACCGGGAAATGGCTCACGCAGTCACCAACACGCTCCTGCGTGCAAGAACTAATTGACAAAGAGTACCCTGGGGACGACGACCCCGTGAAGCCGGATGTGGAGATGGTGCTCCACACCTGGCGCGGGCGCTGGGCGAGAATGCCTCTTCATATCAACGAAGATTTAGCCGGACGTGCATCCCCTGCGCCCTGCACACATCCCGCACGTTAAGTGCTAGGTGTACTTGGTGTTGGAGGGATGCACAACCACTTGTCACGACATAGTACTGAATTTCGTACATACTACGTCTAAATGCGTCTCGTGGGCACGTGACGGAAATGAGAACTCCAGAAGAACAGACTCTTTGCTTACCATTGTCCAAAGTCGGCAAACATTTAATTAAACGCGAGGAAGCGTTTATTATACCACAATAAGGGCTTCATTACCATACCAAGTTAATGGGTTAGATGAACTTGGTAATGAAGCTCTATATGATGCGCCGGTCTGCGTCCGAGCTGCTCCGTCCAGACGCTGCAAGCCGCCCCGATCCACCTCTGGCGTTATTTAAGTGTCTCATATACTCATGCGGTTCCTTGTGGTTGGGTTCGCCATGGAGGAGGCCATACGGCTGCACCCGGCGACAGAAACAAGCAGTATGTGGCGTCGGCATGCTTTGGGGTACATTCATCAGTACTTTCGTGTGCTGCCTTTTCCAATGAAACTCCCCCGTGAGCGCGTTCGATCACTAAAGCTCCTCCTGCCCGTCCTGCACCTCATGCCGAAACATATAAATCGGTCACTCGATATACTTTGTTTTTGTGCAAAATTCACGCCAAAAGCATGGTCTCAACCGGCTTGTCAGTAATTAATATGAGCATGCCCACCACCGGCTAGCCGTATGCATGCCGGAGGCAAGTTGTCGTTGGGCCGACCCTAGGGTCATTTGTAATAAGCCATGTGATTGAAAAGAAATTGAACTGATCAAGATATAAAGAACTCGCAATTTTAAGAGCTCTTCTCAAATAATGTGTAGAGTAGAATCATCATATTCAGCGAAAGATTCATTACCAGCCAAAGACGTACATACTTGGAGTAAATTTACCGCGTCTTGCCAAAACAATCTACCGAATGTAGTTTCACTGAGCTAAAAAAAGCCAAATCAAATGCAAGTACCCGTATTAGTACGGCATACCTCATCCGGTCCTACCCTTGCCTTACGCTGCTTGCGAACTATGCACAATTGCATTTCCTGATTGTTGAATTGAATTGTTGTGGCCTGCGCAGTGACCCAAATTCATAGCTTCTACTGCGGGACAGAAACCTACTATCAACCTTTTTCAGTTGGGTGGGCCACAGTCGACACGGCCTTCTTGTTTCCCAATTGGAGCACACCTTCGTCCATAGTAATAAGTAAAATGATGTCTCATCAGCTAAGCCGGCGGCCTTCGCTCCTTCCTCGCGGCATGGCTCTCGTTTCGCGACCCGTGCGAACTGTGCGGATGCAGCTTTTCCGCCGTGATGGACCAGTCCTTGTCGAAGAGAATTCTGTGGAGGAGCTTAATCAACCGACCAAGCGCCAGAGAGAGCAGATTAAGCGGACGCTTCAAGAGTTGGGATTCACGGAGCAGGCGAGTGAAGCGCGTGTCCTGGTTGACCCAACTCATGTTGTCTCATTACTTCATGCAAATAATTCATGCGTTATATGCGTGTCTGGTTTAACTCATCCCTTAATCTCTGTTAAACTGCGTATAGCACAACCGCCATTGATCGGATAATCCCTATCGCGCGATTTCTTGTGATCTGTGAGCAGGCTGCAGACATCCTGGCATATGGCAAGATCACGAACTCCAACGCCGACCTGCTTATCGGCGACATCCGTGCCTCCTTCGGCATCTACCAGGCGCCACCGCCGCAGGGCCCTGTTGAAACCGTTCAAAACGGCGTTCAGGATCTCCTGGATCGCTTGCGACTTCCCTTCCTGGGCCTTTTGCTTGCTGCTGGCCTCGCGGCTGCTTATAGCCAGCGTGAGTCCCTGGGGTCCCTTCTTCCAGCGGTTCCTTCGGTACCTGTGGATGCGGTCGCGGAATCCGTTTCCTCAGCCATCGATGATCTCGTCGTAGCCTTGTCCGGTTTGCCGGGGTTGGATGGCGAGGCGTTGGCAAATTTTCAGGACGCGATTGACGAGTTCCTTTTTGAAACTTTGCAGAGGTGACGCTTCTGGGCTGAGGGGGACACAGCGGCCACAACCGGCTAGCCTTTCCGCACACGATGGCAATTGGGCGCGCCCCGCCCGGATAGCCTTCGGAGGGCGGCGCTCAACCACCGCGAAAGCGGCCGCGGAGACGTGGAGAGCACACGACCTCCGTCCTCTCAGAGGAGTGTGGCAGGCGGGCTGAACAAAGTCTGGGAGGAAGAGAGAGAAGGAAAATTCTTGTAGGAGATTCAAGATATTTTTATTTGTCCATTGGAAGCTTGTTTTACATTCAAGTTTTGTCCCGGACGCCTGGCGGTTGCGCCGTTTTTTCACATTTTCCCGCGGCTTGCGTGTGATCGGTGCGGCAGCCACCATCAGAAGCACAGCTCATCGTGTTTAGATCGGATCGCAAAACAGACGTCAGAGTTTGCCTTGGAAACGCGGCAAGGGAGGACAGGAGAGCTTCAATGGTTACACACGTTAACACGTTGTTTCTGTCCTGCCAAAGTGCCAATCATCCATTGTGTGTGTCTGTCATACCTCTGTACTATCCCTGCCAGCCTGGCAACCTGTCTTTGATCTGTGTACTAGTTGGTGGACAGGGGCGGCCGGGTCCTTCCCTGCTGTACAAATCCACACCTGTCTGCATTCAGGACTGTCTGTCGCTGTGGGGATGGCGATAGTCTTTCAGGAAACCGCCCTTCACTGTTTCGTACGCGAGAGAGGAGTTGTGCTGCCTGAATATGAGGGCCACATGATTGGGTGATGTTGGTCGTAATCTGTACAGCGTAACAGTTGCAGAAGTTGAAGTTCAAGATGGCAGCGTCTAAAGCAACGGGCGGAATGTACGTACAACGCAACTTGAGCACGTGCGTGTTTTTTGGCGGTAGAATGGGAAGTGCAGAGTGGGAAGCGGTACTTGCCGTTCCTGCAGTCGCACCTTCCTTTCATGCAGTTGCTCAACTGCGGCCCAAAACATGGATATGGAAGGAGCCCAGGTAGAAATTGGCTACCTAGGGAGGGCACAGACTCTATATAAGTGCTGTGTTTAGAGGGGCCTAGCTAGGAATTGGTCCATGCCAAAATGCGTTGGGCTTCTGCCTGGCCGAGGTCAGAGCCCACGCCCGGAGGGGGTCGTGCACTATGACATGGCATGGGTAGACAGCTAGGGCAGAAGCAGCTCCGTTTGGACAAAAAGGTGCGGAAGTCTCGGATGTGTGGATGCGAGAGCGTGGTGCACGAGGGCACGTGCATCTTATGCATTGTATCTCCTCCTCTTCATACTTTGGGTTTTTCGGGACATATTATATCTTCTCTGTGACTGGTGCTGGATGGGGTTTCGTTGGGTCAAATGTTGTGCGGTGATGCCCATCATGGCGCTATCGTTGCAGTTAATGGCCAAGAGGGTAGTTGGGGGAGGGATGCTAGTTCAATATTCCTGTCGTATAGGTGGTGATGGAGAAAGCAATATTATAGAGGAGCCAGAACGGCTGTTCGTACAACCGCACACACTGGGGCCTTATCTGAGGGAGGCTAATAGTCGGTTGCATCCGTAACTGGCAGCAGCGCCGCTGCATTGGTCCCGTTTTGCATAACCATTAAGAGGGCTTTTGAAGTACCTGTACCGTATGCATGGAGGCGCAGGGCGGTAGTCTATTGCGTTCCACATCGTAGTATGTCGCAACTTATTCAGTTTTGTTGTTGACATGGAGTGAAGGGGAAGCGGTTTTCTTATTTGGAGATTTGAAGGGAAGATGCAAGAAGGCGATGTGGGAATGTGTAATGCCAGACATCACTAGCAACAGCACTGGTCTGAGTAACGGCGCAGATCGTGGGTCAGCTAAAAGGTTCTGGGCAATAGGAACATCGCCGCTGTAGTTGACCATAATCAGACGTTACCATATCAGGACGCGACGCGCATGTCCGAGCTAAGATAAATCAGGTTTTTGCTTTTACCTTGAGAGCAGGGAAAGCAAATAAAAGCCTGCGGCATGGAGCTTTTGGCTTCTAATTCTTTTGACTTTGGGCGGTAATACTTGCTGCTGTCATGGTAGACCGTGTCCTTGCGCTCAAAGTCTAAATGTTTCGGTCCTCCGACATACCGTAAGTGCCTCGGACAACTGCTTGACAAAGGGATGCTGTACAGCTACCGTTGGGGAATCTCCATACTGTAAGAGGTATACAAATTTTAGTATTTTAAGAAACTACCTGCATAGCGCACGCTTCAAGTTTTACCATAAGGCCAGCATTTGATACGAAACATGCGAGCTAATGCGAGGTTTATGCAATACAAGAAATTTCTGTATTATTATACAGTTAAACGTTCAATTTTAAGTACTTCAATTTATCCATTAATCGGGACGCAGTCGGTGGCTGTCCAATGTGCCTGCTCACCTCAAGTTGAATAACCGAACGGCTAGTCAAGAGCACAAGGCTTACGTGTAATGAAATACGCATCTTTCATTGTTTTCTTGGGGATTGTCGCGGCGGAGGTACCCTTGTACATTCCAGCTGACCTTCCATGTTCGGACTTGTGGAGCCATCATATCGAGTTGGGGGCTTCAGGTGGTGGCGAAAGCATCCCGTGGGAGGAGGAGGGAGAGATGTGTAACATAACATTCCGCGCTGTGGCGGTCTCAACACCTGAAGGTCGGTTGAAACCCCACAAAGCCTTAAACGCCAGACCGGCGTGCGGGTGACCTAATGCAGACACAAAACGGTCCGTTTACCCTCCGCCGGTCCTCCTCTCCTCAACATCTATTCGAGCCATGGTCTCAACCCACCCCACCGCCCGCACCTGACATCGCGTGCCTCCCGCAACCATTTGCTGACCCCGATCAAGAATTGCATTCCATACGGAATCTCGCATGGCAGGTCGTACCACTGTGTCGTACGATACCACGTTTCAAGTTCGTAAGGAACTTCTTTCCCAAGTCCTGAACACCGTTCTGAGGGTCAGGGAACGGGACTCCCGACAGGTGAGTTGTCTATCGCCCGCCTCTCCGTACGTCTGCAATGTCCGCCCGTCTTCATCTCAGGTTTTCATCCCTTTGCCAGCCATTCATTCATTCCTTCGTTCATCCATTTATCCTCTTTCTTCGGATGCTCGTACACTGCATTCATTCGTCCGTGCACAAATCCTTCGTCATCCTGTTGTCCATCCATCCATTTGTTCGCTCATATCGTGTGTGGGATGGGGAGGAGGGAGTCTTTGCTTCACCCGTGGCCATGCTCATTCGTGGCCATATACTTTCATCCTCCATGCACTTCACCGACGCAGGTTGGAGATCCCTTCGTCTCGCCCTACCTAGCTGGGGTCTACCAACGCCTGGGCCTTGAGTATTCCAGCCTCCTCTGCTTCACACGCGTGACCCTGCTATGGCGTCGAATTGCTGCGGCTCGCGCTGCGGCCGCCACCACCGCCACCATCATGACATCGACACCAACATCGATGTCGGCGCCGGACCTTGCTAAGGCGGCAGGCACTACAGCGGCGGAGTCGAAAGGAGCCAGTGTGTCCCCGCCGCTTCCACCATCACGTTTCGTGGCACGAGTAGTGTCATTGGATTGGCATGTGCAGCAGCTGCACCGCGAGCTCATACTTGAGGTACGGCAGCATGAGAGCCACTAGCAGAGGCAGTACCGGTGTTCGTACCTCGACCGTGCATCCAAACGCATGTGTCACGTATTACATATGCCATGTAAGCTTTTGTCCACAAGGCTTCGCTGGACTCCGGCGACTTGTCGTGAATATAACTCTCTCACTCTGACCGCCCCGCGCGATTCTCGCCCCTCCCTGGACAGCCATGGAAAGCAGCCGACTTGCGACTGATGCTGAGTCGGGCAGCCGCGTTCGCCGAAGTCCACCTGTCCGGTAAGAAACCGTCCGTCGCCGCCTCCGCCTCCGCCTCCGCAGCCGGCTGCTCCACCGCCGCAGCCGCCGGCGGCATCGGTAGCATCAGCATTAGCAACCTTGCGGGTCCGTGGCTGCCGCGCCACGCGAGCGCGCTGTTGAGAAGCGGAACCGCCACCGCCGACAGCAGCAGCAGTAGCAGCGGCAGTAGCAGCGGCAGCAGTAGCAGCGGCAGTAGCGGCTCATTGAAGGACTCATCTGCGTGTAACAGAGGGGTTTCTCCAACGGGCCTTCTTTCCCCTCGGGGGCAGCTGGACGCTGCGTACTTTTGGGTGATGTGGCTCATGTGCCCCACAATGCTGGTGGCGCTGGAGGCGATGCAGGTGGGACCTGTGGTGGAGGCCGGGCTAGGCATAGGTGGCTTAGGCGACGTAGTACCAACACCTCCACCTCCACCAACACCTCCACCACGCTGGTCACCGCCATGGTCATTACCACTTAACCACTACAACCACCGCCAACCACAACCACCACCAATATTAACACCATAAACCACCACGAACAACCACCACCCCGCAGGCGGCCCCGGACAATCCATGGATGGCGCTGTACATCTGCATCATCGCCACGTGCCGTACCATCGCCGAATGGCGTACCACCCTCTCCGTGACACGCGCCCCCGGCCTCACGCCTGCGCAGCGGTTGTACGGCATGGCGGCCGCGCACCTAGCGTCCGGTGGCGCATCGGCGGTGGTGACGGGGCTGCTCAACACGTGGCTACCTCTTCTGGGGCATGGCGCAGCCTCGGCTGTAGTGTGGTTGCATTTGCTGCTACTGCCGGCCGTAATGGTGGCGGGAATGAGTGTGGCCGGAATGCCAGCAGTGGTGAGTCATGGAGTCGGACCAGGCGCGTCGAACCTTTCGGAGTAACGATTTTAGATTCGTCAAAGGTCAAACGAGAGTACGAGCGTACGAAAATACGAGAGTAGGAATATAGAATGGGTATGCAATAATGAGTCCGTTACCTTTTCAGCGTGGAGATTTTCGATGTAATATTGTGTATATTACCCCACCCCCCCATATTACATCGAAAATCTCCACGCTGAAAAGGTAACGGACTCATTATTGCATACCCATTCTATATTGGTGGGTGAAAATTTCGGGCTGGCCTGAAAGACGGGGGAGAAGGCGGAGGGAGAGGAAGTATGACCGGAGGTGAGGCGGTGCTGAAGGGGTAGCGAATTTCTTCTCTCGAGTACCTTTCATTATGGCTGTGTCCCTTCCCGACATGTCACCCGATTCATAAGGCCCGCCAGCTCGCCGACGGAGGCGGCAACGGCGGTGGGACTGGCGGCGCCACACGGAGGAATACCGCTCGCGATCGCCGCCACGCCGGCGGCGGTGGCGGCGCAGCCGCCACTGACCCATTGGATCTGATTGCACCGGGCCGCCGAAGCAGCCAGGAAATCGACCGAGGGGGACGCGGCGGCAGCGGCGGCGGCGGCGTGTTGTCATTATCGGCGGCGGCGGTGGCGGCGGCGGCGGCACAGGTCCATTGGCCGCCCGCACTAGAAGTCCCGGCCTGGCTCGACGATTGGCCGAATGCCCCGGAGGCGTTTCGGTGGGTACGACATTGTCCGCAGATTCAATATGTCTTTACTCCGTCTCCTCTTGTGCATGACCGCTCCCTCTGCCCAGCCTGGGTGTCCCATCACTGCCTGTCCCATCACTGTACAAAACACCTAAAAAATTAAAATTATGTTGAAATAACCCATTTAATGATAATAATATAAATATTCAATTAGATGAAATTTAGGATTAATTGTATTTGTATGATGGAGGGGCGTAATGGTTCCGACATTTACTCCTGCCCCTGACCTCCGCCACTCAGTCCCCCAATTTTCGCCTTTCCGAGCAAACCCCGTTTCCCCCTCTCCCTCCCCCTCCCCCTCCCGCCAGTTGCCCCATCACCCAATCCCTGATGCGGGAACCTGCCCAGGCCTCCAGCGGCGTCACATACGAGCGCCCCGCCATCATGCAGTGGCTCGACCACCGCAGAGTGGACCCGGTCACGCATGTACCACTCAAGCGACATCGACTGGCGCCGAACCTCAACTTGCGACACATGATTGAGGTGTGGGTGCAGGTGCGCGGGGTGTTTCGGGGGGGGGGGAAGCAGAAGGTATGGGGGAATGAAGGAAGATGAATAGACGGAACTCGACACACTGCTGTTGTTGTTTTGAACACACACACACACACATACATACACAAACACACAAACACACACACACACACGCACAAACACACGCGCGCGCACACACACATGCACACACTTTTTGTGTACGTGTATGTGTATGTGTATGTGTGTATGTGGCGCAACGCTCGAGGCTTCTCGAATCTCTGTCAATTTCCCGCAGCTTCGCGTATTATTACTCACTCTCGCTGAGAACGTTGCAAATGTTTTCCGGTTATGGCACTGTACTGCAGGATCGAGTGGAGGCACGACGCCGCCTAGCGCAGCGGCTAAGGGAAGAGATTTCGGCTGAGGCCGCCACGCTCGCGGCCGTCACGGCCAAGGCGGCGGCGGAGGAGGCGGAGACTGCCGCCGATGGCAGCGCTAGCAGCAGCGGTGGCGAGATGGCGGAGATGTCGTCGGAGTCCGTCGGAGTGGGGTTGACCTCCCATCAGGAGCAAGCGGCCGCCGCCAACGCCGCCAACGTCGCCAACGCCAACGCCAACGCCAACGCCGCCAACCTCGCCAACGCCAACGCCGCCAGCACCAGCGCAACCAAAGCTTCTGTTGAGAGCGCCAACGACGCGGTGACCGCTGTGGAGAACCTTGTCGCTTGCTGCTCAGCGGTCGTAGCGGCCGCACCAGCAGTAGGAGTAGCAGCGGGCGCAACGGTGCTTGCGGCGAACAGTGACAGTGACGCGCCCGATACAGCTTTGGGGGCACAAGCGGGTTCGACGACGACGACGCCGTTGAGATCCCGCACCGCCGGGGGAGGTGCACCACCCTGCGGCGACCTCTGCGGCGACCTCTGCGGCGACCTCTGCGGCGACCTCTGCGGCGATGGTGGCGAACCCAATGATCCAAAGTTATCAGAGCTGCATGACGGAGACCGCAGCGGCGAGGCGGCTGTACGGGCTGCAGAAGTGGAGGCTCTGGCTATTGCAGCAGCCCGGGCGCGAACTGGCTGCCAGCGGCGAGCCCGTCGCTGTCGGAACGCTCCTGGCCCTGCAGCCGCTGCAGCAGCAGCAACAACAGCAGTAGCCAGCGGCGGCGGCGGCGGCGGCGGCGGCATCAATGGCTTCACAAGCTTTAGCCATCACAGCAGTACCAGCGGTGGAGTTGGCGACGGCGACGGCGACGGCGGCGGCGGCGGCGGCGGTGGCGGAGACGATAGCCAGGGAATGTCTTTTCCTGCTGCCTATCGTGATGCCGACGGTGACGATGACACCAGAGCAACGAGCGCTGGGAGTGGTGGTGAGAGTCCGTTTACGACAGTCCCTGGAGTATTGCGGAACAGCAGCGCAGGGGAGGAGGATGCGGAGACCGCGATGCATGAGTCCGTTCTACACGGCACGGAGAGAAGCGGCGGAGTCTGGTCGCACTTGTACGACAGATGTTCCGACTGCTGGGCTAACCACAGGGATTACGGCTTAGATGGCGAAGCGGGTACTGATCCCGCGGTCAGGACTGCTGCAACGGCTGGCGCCGCCGCCGCCGCCAACAGCACGGACTGCCGCCGCCGCCGCCGCCGCAGCCAACAGCGGGGGCTGCTCGAGTCGACCGGCATTGGTGGCGCCGCCGCCGCCGCCGCCGCCGCCGCCGCTGCAACGACGGGGGCCGACGGCTCCAGTTCCGCGAGTGGTCACCTGCGGGTATCTCATGTGCCAAGTTGGGATATGGAGTGGGACGGGGCGTACCCGGACAGCTCAGGTGTACTGGCTGCTTACGGGAGCGATACGAACATCGTCACCGTCGCCGCCTCTGCCGCCGCCATCGCTGACGCCTCCGGCACCCGTGCTGATTCTGGTGCAGACCAGCGCCAGCCGGTTTAGCAGCACTAGCTATTGCAGGATGACGGCGAGAAGGAGGAGGGGGAGGAGGGGGAGGAGGGGGAGGAGGGGGAGGGGCAGGAGGAGGGGGAGGAGGGGGAGGAGGGGGAGGAGGGGAAGGAGGGGAAGGAGGGGGAGGAGGGGGAGGGGCAGGAGGAGGGGGACCACCGTGTTCATTGCCAGCAATAACAGCACCGAATAACAGCGGCAGCTATGCCATGGGGGGGGATTGCTTCGAAACGTCACAAGGGCCTGCTGGGTCATTGGCATACGCCTAATGACCCTTTTCATTTATAAAAGCAGGGGCTGCGCTGTGTGTGTGTATGTGTGTGCGTGTATGTCTTAGTTGCTGTGGGCATCATCTGTGGTGGTGGTACGACTTGGATGAAAAATGATGTGGTGATAGCATGTGGTGGCGTTGGCGGTCTCCTGGAGCCCTATCAAACAGGGTTAGGCTGGTGTCGGTTTACAATTGGTTATCGGTTCGGCGGTTGATGTGATGTGATGTGATGTGATGTTTTGGGGTTAGGTTTTATTTGGATGCGAATGTAGGTTTCAGTCCTTTTTAAGACAAGTTCGGACTGGAAGGTCGTTTGGCCAACGATTACTAACCGAACAACTTTGACGTACGGTTGTAATATCGCTGGGCATTTTGTATTATATCGTTAAAACCTGTTAAGTATTATAACACAAGCAACTGTATATCGTTTGCCAAGAAACATGACAGCTCGGGGTTTCACTGACAACGGTGGCGGGTTGTGGCAGATAGAGATCGCGAAGGATGGACCGACATGCGATGTAGTGCGATGTAGTGCTGTCGCTTCTTAGTTGTCGGCGCGTCAAGTTGATTGTACACGTAAGTAGATGTTTAAGTTACTCCAAGTTTTAATTAAACGGCGATTTTTCGCGGTGTGAAAACATTTGTTTTTATCCTTAACAAATTTTTCGATGTGACACGTATTTGGTGTGTTACATGATGTGACATGACGTGATGCCCGGTGGGTGGGAGAGCGGGAGGTGCTGTGTGCCTTGCAGGTCAGCGTGTCCTCAGCGCCCGCCTCGGTGGGACTGAGGCCGCCGGGTCTGAAGACACAACCCCAGAAGGCAGCTTAGCTTGGCGTGCCCTGCACCCGCAACGGCAGCAGCAATCCAGGCAACGGCTGCGGCGGCGGCGGCGGCGGCAGCAGTGTTGCGGGCCCACGACGAGTGCACACAGCTACACACAGTGCCACATAAATATGTGGCACGTGACGAGGGCACTGCGGAAGATGCAGGGGCTGTGAAACAGAAGACATGACACTGTGTTTGGGCGTACATGAGGAGGTGGCTCGCATTTATGACGTACTATGATGAATCTCCTAATTTGGCTGGGGGAAGCGGACAAGAAGGTACGAACGCCTTCGATTGAGGCGTATCCGTACAACTCCAGATACTTAGGACGTGGAAAGCGCTGTCGTACGTGCAGGCATTATCAGCAGGCAGCGCTGCTGTGCAGTTGCAAGCACCGCCGAAGGGAGGGGAACGAGCGCTGGAAAGCATTTTGCCGTATTATTATGCAGAGCGAGGTGTATGTGCGATAGGCTCCTGAACGTACGAGTGAGATAAGGAGGGGGAAAAGGCGGAGAGGTTGTATGGGAGTGGTATGTAAGGTGGGTGTGAAAGTGCGCCGCGGGGCAGGCCGGGGAGGAGGACTTGACTCCAGAGCGAGGATAGGGAGGGGGGGGGAAGGATGGAATTGGTGCTGCGGTGGGGCCAGGTCGTCAGCGCAGTATTGTCTCCATTATTGCCCTTACTGGTATGGCCCTTATAGGCACTGCGTGCCAAGAACGACACTTACATAACTTGGTGTGTGCATGTGCGCTTGGTAATTCCTGACTTGCCCCTACTTGATCGCTGCCTGTGGAGTGACGTCGTCAGGAGACGTGTGAACCTGTCTTCACCCATAGCAGCATTCACGTCTTTCCCCTCTCTTGCTGTTCGTCATTAGGCCCTCCGGCTGGTTGCTCCTGACTCAGATTGGCCAATAATGTTTCCGCCAGCAAACTGTACAGCTCGATGCGTAGGTATACCGCTGATCTTTAAAAACTCAAATATATATCAGCTGTCTACCCATAACAACCTGCCTTTTACGACGTGCCAAAAAATACTAAAATAAGGATTTTCTATCAGGCCTGATTATAGGGCCATGCGCACAGCATTACTTGTACGGTAGTTTCGGACAGCTTGTACTTTCCGAACCTGTAAGGTGGGTTTTACTGTATGTAGATGAAGATGATACTAGTAGCTCATGGGATCCACTAAACGGTCAAGCGCACTTGCGCAAGAGGCAATCATATCTTGACGTGACAGCTCACAGGAGCGTGTCGCGATATTCTCTGTTTTTCTTTTACAAACTATTAGCGCAGTAACTTTTAATAAGGCATAACAGCTCTCACACACAACATGGCGCGGGTCAAGGGTCCTCCTGGGACTGGGGAATGGAAGCGCACGCTTCTCTGGATGACTTGGACTGTTAATCTATTGATTAACGCAACCTACATGGTTATGGCGTTTGCGACTTCAAACAAAATCGTCAACGTAGGTTCACGGCTGTTCACGGCCTTCGGTCATGACCTCGCCTCATATTTGATCAGTAGCCATAAATGTCTACATTTACCTGTATGCAGAGCTACCGCGATTTGAACTTGCTCACCCTTCACAATACCGCATGGCGAGCTCCTATAGCAGCCACAGTCCTCGGTGGCCTTATGGTGCTCATGTTCAACATCATGTCATGTGCAATTTTAATTCGGAAATCTATTAACCGGAGCGGTCCTGGATTTGGCTACGGCTTCATTATGGCTTGGTGTTTCGTGCTGTCCTTCTTTTGCTTCCTATGCGGGCTAATTACATCTGGGTTCCAGCCGGTAGGTGTCATGGGGGTTTGGTTGTTAATATTAGTGGGTGCGAGTTTGCAGAAGATATCCGCTTGTTCTTGCTGGGAAGGGACGGGGAAAGAAGCTTGATTGATGTATGTTAGCTCTGTATGTCTCACAGACATTCCCCTCCATTGTATGGCCCACAATTCCTGACCCCCTGTACATCTTCGCCTTGCAACAGGTCGTCGAGAATGATCTAGAGTCGAGTAAGGCTTCGGATTGGGTATTATCAAATGGCTGTGGGTATGGCTGCAGGGCACCCGTGGGGCAATGCGCTTTTATCATACATGGCTTAGCCCTTTGTATCTGCCCATCCTCACTCGTGTCTTTGTGCCTCTGCAGAAACAAAGTGGAGCAAGATTGACACTGGGGCATACCAGGGCACAACGGTCTTCTCCTTTATCTGCTCAGGGTTTTATATGTTTTTCTTTATTTGTCTCGTCGTCTTCCAGGGCGGCATCATGAAGCAGACCGGCCTATGTGAGTATGCATTAGGAAATGGGAAATTGAGCTGTACTTTAAGATTTAGGTATCACAAGAAACATTTTGTAACATTGCCTATTCACGATTACATACATAACTCTCCGTTCTCTATAGTAGTGCGAACGACGGATAATGGTGTTCCAGGTCTAATCCAATGATACACTTCTTGGATCCGTTACTGTCTTTATTTGCGACCTGTCACAGATGATCCGCGGCAGGACGAGAAGCGCAAGATGGAGATGACAGCCCTGGCGCAACCCGGTGGCCTTGGAAATCCGCTTACGACGCCCCCAGGAACAGCGCACACGATTTAGTCTCACAACTCGATGCATGTTTTCCATTGTGGAGTAATGTATTGACTCACATGCGTCGCGGGTGTAATGACTCGCTCAATATTTGAACACCTGATGTACGTTACCTGATGGGTGCTAACACTATGGCGGTTCAATGGCTAAAGGTTTTGGGATTTAGTTAGTTCAGGGTAAAAACATGCACCTGCTTCGGGCCAATTTATAGGACATGAACGGAACGGACGGGGGTTCGGCAGATGCGTGCGACATGTGGCTTGTGTGTAGCATCACTGCTGGGCGGTTTAATACTATCGATTAATATTAGAGTGGAACGTAACGAAATGGAGCGTCGTCGTGCATTTTACTTGGTTTAGTGCGTCGTGTGCATTGACTTTCATCTGTTTTCGACACGTCATTCCTGGGTTCCTTTTCGACGTCCGAAAAGATGAGGATCCTGTACGGGCAGCTGTCACACAATTGTCTCTTGTTCACACGCGCACATCCGCGACCACCTTGCAATGGTCGCCTGACGTAACTTTCCAACGGTCTACACCCACCACTCGACCCTCTGTCAAATACGAAAACAGGCAATCGTGAGTTGTTGCACCGCAGAGCGAAATCACTGCAGATGCATGCTCGCGCGCAGGATCTTTCCCAATGCCATACCTTGCTACGACGCATTCAGATGACACTCGCTGGAAGAGGAAACAGAAATTCAAACAGTTCATCCTACACCGCACCTGTGTAAGGGCAGGATTAGGCGGAGCAAGTGCGACATCATTTGGAGCCCCCGCTACCACCCATAGCCAAGCACTACTAAAGCCGATCGTATGGAGGTGCACTGGATTGCCGCATTTGATGTGCTGGGGCCCGGCGGTTAGGACGTCCTTAAAGAAGCACCATGTATATGTGCCCACATGTACGCGCGCCATAAAAAGTGCACTTGGGGCCTCTTTGGGGCACACAGCCATGTGTGCACAACTATAGTGGGCCTTCAGTTTACCTGCTTCTACGATGTGCTTTCTTTCCTTGACCCTAGCTTTTGCTTAGGCTACCCCTGGCTACTGCTTCCCTTCATCCATTGCGCAATGCGCATCATGTGGACAAGAATTACTAATATTCTGTGTTACCATGTGCTCGGAACTGTGGGATACAAAGGAATACAACGTCCACATAGTGGCACTGCACGCCAGGGGTCAGTGACCCCTGGGTTTAGGTCACCCCTGCTGCACACCTGCGCCGTCGTGGGCCGTCACTTAAGCGCACGCGTACATGTGTGCGTGCATATCCGTGAGCGGCTGCGTGCTGCATTCGACAAACTAATTTGCGATGCATTCTCACTTCGCCTTATGTAAGCAATTGTTGCCGCTAGTGCCCAAATTTCAACCATCACCGCAGTTAGCTGCTGCACGAAGTCCACCTGGTCCTGTTGGATAGCTTTTCCAGGCTTTTCCTTGCGAGTGAATAGGCCCTGTAACATATGCATTGGCACTGGGATTGCCAGACGTGTGACACGTGGCTCTCGATACTAAACGTATTTGAATGCTTATGGTACACAGGGTGTGCCAACCCTGTCTGCAGCTTTTGTTTCCTCACGAAGAACCCGTGCACGCGCGGACACATTCTTGCAGGTGCTGCTCTTTATATCGTGAGCGTGATCCAAATGTTAGATGGTTTAGTTACCTAGCTTAATTAGACGCATTCATCGTGCCTACCTTTTCCAAGCTTGGCATAGCTGCCACGTCTATCGGTATTCGGTCCGACGACCAACGTAAGAAGGATTTCGAAGAATACCTAAAATCGGTAAACATATTTAAATATTCCTTGTAAGCCCTTTAAAAAGACATGGATATATGTTACAGTGTAACCAAAGAGCATTCGAAGTAGTACACATCGGGTTATGTTTCAGGCAATTGTAGAAATGTGCAGCTTTGTGTACCATAATTAAAGCTTGCATCATTTTCAGCTCGTATAATTAATTTCCGAGCATCGAAGCCAGTGCTGTTCCATGAGCTTAACAATGTATCACGAGCCAGACCGACAACGCAAACGGCATAGGATAACTTAACAGACATGGAATCATCACCATATTCAGCTCTCTTAGACAGTCCGTCCGTGGCCACCGACTTCCAAAGCATGTTGCCCGTCGAATCGCGGTCCACTAATCAATCACCCTTAAGACCAGGTTCAACACTTGTAGCATATCAACCTAATGGTGCAAATGCTCCAAGGACCCCTGGCCGGATGGGCAAAAGCCAACATATGGCCCAGATACGGAGCCTCGGCCTGCTCCATGACCTTCAGGAGTACATCTCCTCCGTGGAGTGCTTAGCAGCTGAACAAAAGAGGGAGCTGGAAAAAGTTCGCGAGGAGAAACGAGACATGGAGCGGGTGAGGGCTTCCTTCCGGCCGCGTTCCGTCCCCGCAGCTGCTAGGTATTGTCACACCCACACCGCGAGACGTCCACCAATCTTCCCTGATATGCCCCCATTTTTCTACGGCACCTACTCCATCAGCAGCTACCGCCAGAGATGCCCTATCTCCCGTTCCGCCCCACGTTTCCTTTTCCCTAGTGCCTCGCTCGCGCGGAGGTGGCGGCGCAGGAGCGCGGCCCCGGTCCCGTGCTGGACTTTAGTGTGTCCGAGGTGGCCGACCTGCCCCCGCGGCTGAGGGCCCTCGTGGAGGACAACCGGGTAAGCCACTCATGGGATTGGAAGGAGAAAGGCGCCAGTTCACGCGGGAAATGCTGCAACAGGCTTGGGCAAAGTGGGAATGAGACTGAGGCGTGGGAGTGGGAAGGAGACTGAGATAGCGCAGGTAGCGCTGACCGAGGCCCCTCGCTTCTCACCACCAACCCTTTTTGCCAACCCTTCTTCCTCCCTTCCTTCGGTCACCCTATTTGCCGTTTTTCTCCGCGTCTTCTCTCGCCTGGGGCCAGGGTCTTCGTGAGCTGGTGAAGCGATACAAGTTCCGCAACGCCTCCCTGGAGCACCAGCTGGTGCAGTCACAGGCGCAGATACTGGCTCTAGCGGATGCCAATGAGCGCCTCAAGCAGTCACTGGCGGTAAGGGGAGCCAAAAGCTGAAGGGTTCAGGGTCAGTGGCTGGGTCAGTGAGACGGACGTGATATCCAGTCCGGGAAGACGGAATAGTGGAACCCGGGGGATGAAGTCGTGAAGAGCAAATGGAGGTGTGCGGACTGACAACCCGGACTCGGCGGTCGGCAGTAAGGAAGGGGTAAAGATGCGGCCGAAAAGAGGCGCCCTCGCAAAGACCTGGGGCGACGAATGCACCGAGTCTAAAAACAGCATTGGGAATTAGGGGGCCCTATGGGACCAGATGCTGTTGGTGGGGATCTGCTGGGGACCTGGGCATCGTAGGGCCGGATGTATGCACGTACATGTGCTCGCGCGCGCACACACATACACACACACATATACACACACACGCGCGCGCGCGTGCCACGCCACCTCCTACTCTTTCCACCCCCTCTTTCTTCGCCTTCCCTTCCTCCCACTCATCTCCCCCTTAACCTCCCACACGCAGGAATGCTCTCGCACACCCGCTGAGGTGGAGCGGGAGGAGACCTTGCGGCGGCAGCTGGAGGTGAAGACACGCCAAGTGGAGGTGGGTGTTGTGTTGTTGGTAGTGATGGTGGTGGTAGTAATTGGTCCGAATGACCACGGCGGTGACCAGGGTGGTGGCGGTGATGGTGACATAGGAGGGGGCCTCTGAGGATGAGACCGACAGGCCGTTCAGGTGCCGGGACCGATAGGCTGGCTGGGCTGCACCCCCCAAGCCGCCGGTAAAAATGTGCCGATCCCTGGCTGACCTGCTGTCCGCCCACGGCGCAATGCTTTCCTGCGGGCCCCTCCTCACCTGCCTTTCTCGCACTGCTGGCCTACTCGCACAACTCAACATGCTGTACTGCAATCTACTCCACAGAATCTGGAGCACGGCATGGGCATCCTCCGCGCCAAGTTGGAAACGGACTCCAAACTTTACCGACAGAACCTCGCCTCAGCGGCGAGGGAGAAGGACGCGCTCAAGCGGCAGTTGGTGGCCGCCAACAGGGTGGTGGAGGAGCGGGACAAGGAGGTAATCATCATTGGGTTTTAGCTGCCGTATTTGAAAGAAGCATATGCATATATATATATATATATATATATATATATATATATATATATATATATATATAGACAAATAGATCGATGGATGAATGCATGGAACCATGGAACAAACTTAGGAACCAATCATTCATTTCGCACGACACGGAAGTTGAAGCCCGTGGAGCCCTCGGGCTACAGAGCTCGGGTCGGTGGCAAGATCGACGATTAAAAAGGAACATCAGCTGGTTTTGATTTGTCTGAAGACGGAAGGAATATGAAAGACAATGGAAAATATACGTATTTTCCTGTCGTACAATGTCATGTCGTACAATTGCCGTACAACAGGTCCGCGCTCTCAACGTGGAACTGCGGAGGATGCGACGCGGTGCGCCTCCGACTCGCGGAGGTCTACCTTACCACCCGCCCGCCTTTGCTGCTGGCGGCGGCGCTGCCGGAGACGACGATGCGGGCGCCGGTTCAGCGGCGGCAGCAGCCTCCGCAACGTCAGCGGCCGCTCTGTCGGCGGCGAAGGCGGCGCCGCCAGCGGCGGAGCCGGAGGAGCGCATTCGCATCATGTTGTTGATTGTTCGAGACGAGATCAAAGTGGAGGTTCCGGTTCCGGTCCCGGTGCCGATGGTAATCGAAACGCCGGCGACGCCACTCATGGGAAGTCCAAGAGGCGGCAGTGAAGCGGGGGAGCGTCCGGCAGATCTCCCTGAGGTGTGTCATAGGAGGATTAGGTTAGTTTTTATCTTAATAGGGTTACATCTTACCCTAGAAACTTGACCGACCGTGTTTACGACAAGTGTACGATTACATTCTTGCATGCGTAAATTCACGCTTCCCGTCTTCCTCCCGTCGCCCGACCTATCTCGCCACAACATGTCTCAACTTCGATTCGTCGCCAGCCACCAATGGAAGCGCAACCCGATGCCGAGCCGCAACCTGCTCCGGAACCTGCTCCGGAACCGCTGGTTCCGGAGCCGGAGCCGGAGCCCACGCCAGAGGAGCCGGAGCCGGAGCCCCCTCAGGAGCCTGCTCTGGAGCTGGAGCCCCTTACGGCAGAGCCGCCAGCTCCGGAGCCACTGGCGGAGGAGGCGTCGGTTGTGGCACCTAGTACGGCAATGGATGGCGAGTACGAACCTAGCGTCGTGGGGCTCATGGAGGACGGTACACTTGCGGCAGAAGTATCTGTCGGGTACATGGGCACGGAGGGGATGATGGCGCTCGAGGACGAGGAGGCTGACGGTGGCGGCGCTGCTATGTATGCTCCGGAACCAGCGGAGATGCAAGCGCAGCTAGACGCCGGCGGTGGCGGCCCCATGCACATGCACGCCTCGCCACCACTTCCGGTTCCGTACGCCCGTACTCAAGCAAGGGCACTGGCGGCGAAAGTTGGCGGCATCAACAGTAAGATCTCGGCCCACCCGTCGGTGCCGCCGCCGGGCAGTGACGCGGCTCCTGCGGCGGCGGCGGCGGCGGCGGGAAGCACCTCACGTAAGCCCAGCGGCGGCGGAACGGGCCCCGCAGCAGCTGGTGCGGGAGCCGGGAACGTCCGCGGAGGTCCCAGTCTGAAGGCTGTTGGAGCTGCGGCGCGGAAGTAGGGCCCACATAGGCACCCGGATGCCGTACACCGTCAGGAAGGAACGCCTCCACCCCTGCCTGGTGCAGACGACGCACATGCCGTTGGGAGTTGGGGTCTTGCACACCCGCTCATGCTATATGTCCCCCCGGTGTTTGTGACCTTCGTCGTACAACATCACCACCCCCGAATACCCATACCTCCACCACCCCTGCCTACTACGCGGAAGGGGAAAACGTGGCAGTTGTTGCGCGCGTGTGTGTGTGTGTGTGTGTACTGCAGGTGCAGTGTATTTGCAGGCGCGGCCGGTATCCTATCCTTGTTATCGTGAACGAGTGTCGGCGGGCACCGTACATGGGGTTTTTGTGAATTTCGCCGTGAGCTCGGGTGGGGGCTGGACGCGTCATCGTTATTCGACGCAGCTTTTTCATTGTGGGGGATATGTACGACTACTTCTGCATCTACCCCACATCTCGAGGTGTGTGTTGCACAACGTGTTATATTTGCAGGCCTAGGCGGCATGCGGGAACGGAAATTTTACAGTACGGCAGCGCAGTACAACGGCCGTACAACTGGGTAGTACAGCCATTTGAATGTCAGGTACACAACAGGTCATTGATTTTTCTTCGTGCTCTGTTATTTCGGTTGTCGGTTGGACATCCGTTGCATGTGCGGTCCGTTATCTTCTGGGAAGGACTGTCGGGTCCCTGGACATATCTTGGTACGGCAGTATCATCGTATCATCGTGGATGGTTGCGTGAGTGCCGTACCTATCTGCCGCGGGTGGTCGTGACCGGGCACCGGGGATTGTCGAATCTTATCACACGAACCCACGTATTACTATTCTTGGCTGTTTGGCACACTAAGGGGCACAGACGGATGTGCTTCAGTTGTACGACAGGTTTTACCATAGCTACCATAAAACACATCCTGGTGGTACTACTTTTAACGGGCGCACCTTTTCCGTACGGACGTGTACACATGGCGCAGAAACGCACTGCTGCATGCATGTGCTCACATCCGGTTCCGGCAAAGATTAGGCTTACCCTGACGACGACCATTAGGCCCAGCTTCATTCGGGCTCTGCGATGACGCAACACCCTGTGCCTCACCCGCCACACAGAGCCACACAGAGCCACACAGAACGGATCTGCGCCCCAGCCACAAGAGTGTTCCTTTGAGGCCGCCCAGGGCCTAGGGCTCGAGGAGCGCCCGTTGCGCTATATATGCGACAACCAGTTTCCGTACAACCAGCTAGATTTCCGTACAACCAGACAACAACTGCGTGTCTCCTCACACACACCTGTAATAACCGAAATTCGAAAGTGGGGTGGGGTGGGTTGTGTCCTTGAGCCGGTCGCCTGGAAGAGCTGTGTGCTGTGAAGCACATTTCCCCCCTCCCCTCTTCCCGGGGTATGGAACATTGATGCCGCTCTTCTTAATGGCCCCATCAGCCCCTTATCGTGTAGAGCTGGACCGAGCAAGAGCCCAGACGGTATGGCTGCTGGGACGGTCGGCCGGGGCCCTGCCAGGAGGGGCAAATGGGCCAGGGGCACGGGAGGCGCAGAGGGCGGCACCAGGCCGACTGGGTGGGAGGCCGCGCGGGGCTTTGGGCGGACACCGCGGGGGCTAGGGAGGGAGGCGCAGAGGGGGGGGGACGTCAGCGGCGGCCACCACAGGTGCCGCTTTGTCGGAGTGCAGGCTGTCCGGAGAGCTTAGGGTTTTAGGTCCTTTTAAATATAGCTGAGCATGAGAGACCGACAGCATTTCAGAGATTTCACTCTCCAGGGGGAAAGAAAGCCGCGAAGTAGAGAAGCTAGAGGCGCGTGCAACTCAACCAGGGCTGGGAGGTGCGGCCGGGATGTGGCCCCAAACCCTGTGTTGGTGGGCAGGTCAATGAGCCGGCGCTTGGCGGTGCCTATTGCGCCGTTCCACGCCCGGACTTCGGCGCAGGTGCAGGCGTTACGACGTGTGCTCAGTTGGAAGGCGGCGATGCAAGACCCACAAGCGGTGTTGGACCAAGCCCATGAGCGCCTGGAGGTACTAAGCACCAAGACTGGAAAGTCGTGCTGGTGTACGCTGGACCCGGCAGTGGTGTTGGCGGTGGTGGGAGATGCCTAGCAACGTGCATAATTGGCGGAACTCGTCATACTTTGTACAGCCTCAAAACGTTGATCGGTCGCTGAGCGCAGTGAGGGAAGGCAGAACGTGGAAGCAGCAGGAAGGGACGGAAGCGCTGAATGGATAATTCTTCATCCCCTTACGACCTGCGCCAGGTGCCACATGTCCATCGGACTACCGGAGTGCTGGACACACTAAGGTCCGTTGGTAGTTACAAGCACAAGTCAGTCAACCAATCATTATGTAAGCACATTATTCAGACTGCCGAGATTTCCAGGTTCCGTAATTACCAAGTTATTGCATTATGGCGCATTGCTTGCTCTCCAGGAGAACATCATGTACAGCTGCGATCCATCTGGCAATGGCGGTCCGATGCGGAACGCGGGCGAAGCACGGGTTTAAGGCTGAATAATTATTTTCATAACAGCATGAAAGATAATTGCTTGTTGTTTGGCCTGGTTATCCTCATTACCTTGTGCCGTGAATCCCAGTCTGCCAACCTTTATGGGCTTGAGTACAATCCGGAAGATTTTGTTGTTGCCCAGCCAACCTGCGTGCACCGATTGCCTTTGACACGAGTTAATCGGCTTTGGCGGGGCAAGGTGGGCATGAACCTGATATGCATCTGTTACTTGGCTAGAGCCCTTCCATTCTAGCCGGTGGCTTACATTACATTACATATGTGCATATTTTATTAGGGTATCAGGTCTTTTACAGTTCTCAACAACACAAAGCTTGTCCACGACCTTAATAATGACCCGGATTCGACCGATAACTTTGAGGCCTACGGCTACTGGGAGGATGACCATGTCGAGGCGGGCACATGGCGGGGCGGTAACGTTGGTAAGAGGATGCCGGTCTTATAGGTGACAGGCGGGATGACATACAGATGGCGGACATGGAAAAGAATAGGTGCGTGATTTTCATCACATACGCACTTTGCTGAGTTTGCAGGTTTGCAAATGGGTAATCTATCCGGAATCGGAAACCATAGATAAATAGAATTAACATATTTAAGTCGGGGACCACATATGCCTTTACGGGCACTATCCGAACCAAAGAGCTGCAACCTCGGCGCTCCTCATGCATCCACACGTGGACTCATACACACTTTCCTTACCTCTGCTTTCATGGCCTTCTCCCTCTCAATTAATCCCGTGACCCTAATCCTCTGTGATCTCTAGGGGACACCCGCGCCGCCGTCACGCCCTTCCTCGCACACTTGCATTTTGGGGACAAATACAAATGGATGTTGTACGGCGATGACGACACAATTTTCTACATGACAGGTACTGTGCCGTATTATCTCGCGCCGCTGAAACTGCAACACGACACTTTTCAACCCAGCTTTGCACGGTGCAGGATTTTGCTGGGTGCACACACAGCTGCAGCCCCGTTGCAGTTCACGAAGCCAAAAGAATCTGTACTCCTAAAGCTCCAGCTATCATAAAACCGCTGATAATATCGGCAGCTCAATGTCGTCGTACCTCTCGCATTTAAAATACGTACCAATTCTTCTTCCCTTTTTCCAACCCTCGACACCCGGGTTAACTCCATGCGGCCTTCAGGGGTTCTAAAGCTCCTCGCCAACTTCGATCCCGAGCAGCCCCTCGCCATAACTGATAATATTTGGTTCTACACTCAACACACTAATCCCGGCGCGCCACGGTGCCTACCATGCGGCTTCAACACGTCTACCATTCAGACCGTAAGTCATAACAGTTCGCCTCTCCAACGAAACCCAACCGTTGCCAACGGAACCCTCCAACCCTATTTACTAACGTAGGCACCTTAGCCACTTCGCCTGCTCTCTCCCATCGGTCCCCCCATTTCCTGGCCCGTTCCCCACCTTCCCCTTGTGCCCGCTCGCTCCAGAACCACACCTTCACGCCCCGCCCGGCCTGCCCCTTCTGCACGCGGGCTTTGGCGTGTGGCACTTACGGCCCACGATACCGTTGCAATGAATCGCACCTTGCCTCGTTGGAGGCCGAATTTGGCCAAACAGTTTTGAACTCTGGCAGTGGCAATGGCAGCAGCAGCGGTCCCGCCGCTGCGGCTGCCAACGACAAGCATTTTCACGACGCCATCCGCGGTACGGCAGCCCGTTACGCGGCATGGATGGATCATCACGTGGATCTTAAATCCAGATTCCCAGAGGAGTTCCGTGGTAAGCCGGCAATGGATTGGGAGATGCGGGAAAGGAGCGATTGGCCCGTCCTTGGCTCAGATTACCGCTCGGATGACACGGCGGGTGCTGAGACGCAGCGGCGGCGGGGCCGGCGGCGGCGGGTTCTGCAACATTCCAACTTGGATTCGGATTCGGATATAAATATTGACGGGGCAGCGGCTGAGTACGGTGACGACGATGAGGCGGTGGCTTTAGACCTCGATCTGGATCCTACGGATCCTGATCTGATGAATTCGGATCCTGCGCAAGGGCAGCAGCCGAAGGCAGGTGAACAAGAACAGGAACAACAATGGCAGCGGCGGCGGCAGGTACGGCGTCGCTTGGCGGCCTGGCGGCGGCCCCAGGGGGTTCGGAAAAAACCCGTAGCGCAGGGCTTCATGGACGGCACTCCCTGGCTGTCGGCCGCCCTGGGGAAGGAGCTGGGGGGCCCCGAGGATCCGGAACGTCAGGCGCTGCAGCTGCCGTACCCATTCTGCGCCCGCCACGATGAAAGGTGGGCGGAGGGATGGAGAGGGATTGCCGTCCTTGTATCATCAAGAGATGCATTTTGCATGCCCATGCCGTATATTCTATCTTCCCTTCTTCCTTCCCGTCCCGTCCACATCCATGCGGCTACATCGGCGGTGATGGTGCATCGGTGCGCTGTTGTACGGCGACGACGAATGTCGTACAACACAGGCTGCACGGCGCCCCCGCACCCAGTTGCCTGTTGAGCGTGGCGGGACATGGCGGTTCGGGCATCATCTTGTCCGTGGGCCTTATGCGGATGATTGACCCGGAAGAGGCCATTCGCTTTATCAAGACCCAGCGGGGCTGTGGTGGGGGAGACTGCCTTTTGGGCAGGTGAGAGGGCTGGGCTAAAAAGGGAGGAGGTAAGACGATTATGAAGGATAGGAAGGGTTGGTTGAATGGGGGCTTAATAGGGACAGTTCATGGTGGAATGAAGTTCCGCGCCGCTCTTTTCCGAACCTTTCGCGCAGGACACTTTGGTTCCGCATGGGCATTGGCTTCACCGACCCGGGTACAGCACTGCAGTACGGCGCCGGAAGCTACGAAAAGTACTGCCGCTTCATCGACAGCAACCAGCAACTGGCGCAGATTGCAGCCCTGTCCAACCCCATGTCGATGCTGCTGCGGCGCTGGCGTGACATTCCCCGCTCCAAGCCGTGCGATCATTCGTGTGTCTGGCTGTTCGAGAACGTCGTCAGCCTGCACGTGCGAGCTCAGAACCGGCAGGTGAGGCGGCGGCGGCGGCGGCGCCTCAAAGCCCACCCGTTTATGTTATAGGCCCGGTTGATGTAATGTTGGTGGTTATCGATGGTTATTGGATCTGCGGGCTTGGGCTCCGCATTTATGTGAGGAAGGGAGAAGAAGTCAACGGACGGTGAGGCGCGAAGAAGAGAGCACGAAACTGCTCGTGATGGGTGTGTGTGTCAATGTGCGGTTTCGAGAAGCAAAGGCCGGTAGCCGCCTTGGAACCCCACAGGTCAATGCCACCGTGTTGGAGATGGTCAAACGGATTCAGCTGCACCGGCGGGCATACGAATGGATCTGGGAGGCCCGTCAGGACCCGGAGGTGGCTGCTGGGAAGCAGACCGCTGTTCGTTGGATCAACGGCCGTTTCGGCAACATCTCCTTGCCTAATATCACTTTGAGCAGCCTTGATGAACTCATACCTGGCCTTTAAAAATGCTGCACGTCGGGATGTAGCAGCCAGCTATGACGAGCCAACGAGGTAAAATGACATTTGGAAGCGATTTCCTTGTGTTAAGATCTATATGATCGTTGTTTGTTAGTCATTCGTTGTGGCGGTCCCGGCATGAGTGCGTCTTGGCATCATTGACAGAAAAGGAAAGCTGCGGACGGCACCATGGGTTTCTATATTTTTTTTAGCTCATGGTCGCACATGAAGCACAACGAATGAAAGCGCGGCACTCTGCATCTCGTAGATAGAATCCAACTTGGCTAGAATTGGCGTGCGACCCGACAACAGACAATACCGGACTCGGCGAAGGTGCCATTCCGCGGTAACGCGACAATGGTCGCGAGTCGTGTGCACCGGGCCCCGAAGAAAACAGTGCACCCATGCGGTGCCACAATGCTTTGCCCGCGGAGGAAACGCCGGAAACTTACCCTCTCCCCTTATCCCCGAAACAAATCGCCTCCTTTTTGTCCTAGAATAAAGTTATATGCATCCTGCAGTAGTGCATGCCCAGTATGTCGAGTACATTTGTGCGTGTGCTTATAAATGTCTACGTGCATCACACACACCAGGGCGGCACGCACCGCAATGCTGTTACTGCCAGATTGGGTTTCCTTAAAAAATGATAAGATTCGAAGATTCCGAACGCATAACAGGTAAAAGGACCGGTGGACAGCCCAATGCTCAAATGGCGGAGCTTCTCTATCCGGGGTGCGAAAATCATCCCTAGCATACGCCCTGGATGATGCGGCCGACCGCCGGCAAATAATCTTCCCCCCAAGCGTAACGCACCACGACGAACCATAACCCGCGATTTCCATGAGGGCCACAACAGAGAAATCCACACAAACCCACACATACACCTGCCACACCGTTATCCACGCGTTTCTGAATTTTTCATCCGCCTCCCCCATTTCCTCTCGAAATTCTTCAGTGTGTGGGCCCCGCAGTCCACACTTCCCGAGCCTCAACTGCTTGGAACCAGTCGCCCAGCAGGCGACACCATTAGCAAGAACCGTACGGCCCCTGTACGTTGTTCGCACGTCGGGTCATTTGTTAGTGCTTTCATCAGGTACAGGTCGATTATCAATCATTATCCAGTGGAATGAAAGTTTGTCCTTATCGGACGGGAAAGCCCAAGCGGGTTGCCATAGGAGAGAGGAAGGGATGAAAATATCGGCTGGGCCCCCTCAGCTTATTATTGCTCCCTTAACCTACGAGTTCATAAAAGCGCACCCTAGTGCACGCAGCAAATCCACATTGTAATATGAAACCGCGAACTAAATTTATTTGGGCCTGCTATGCTCGCTTGTGGGCACTGCACCGTGTAACCACAATGCACATCCCCGTGCACACACGCCTCCTCTACAACTTCGAGCCACGTCAGCCTGCTGTAGCCACTGATTTCACGTCTAGCAGCTTTTGCCCTCCACACGGGCGCATGGCTGTGAACACATGATACCCCCCAACCCGCAGCATGATGATGCGCTTACACGCCCTTGCCTCGTAAGAGCATTGCCCTCCCTCCATTGCGAAGAGACTCATGGCGAAACCCGGAAGTTGGCAAGTCGGGCGGAAAGGCTGATGTACGGACGTGGCTGTGGAAAGAGAGCACGTTTAGTCCCACTCGGCAGTGGACTCCGCAGCTCTCTTGCGGCCCACCGCACCTCACCACCGTCCCCACTATCATCATCACCGCCACCACCACAGCCACCACTACTGCCACTATACCGGCTTTCTTGGCATCTCCATGTTCACAGGCACAATATAAAAAGAATATATATATGCATCGCAGCACGGCGTGAAGCAGCTCGGCGCTGCCTTCGCATTCGCCAACCTCCCAAGGGGTTCGAATGAATGCGTCAGTTGCTCACCTACCCCGCAATACGACAATGGTCAATGCGCGACTGACAACCTACCCGTCACATGAAAACCACCGTCCCCAAGGGACACGGGGAACCCACGTCTCCTCCCATCTCCTCCTCCAAGCACATTTAAAACTGGCTGGGCGCGCCCAGCGGTAACCACCAGCTGTCGTGGGCCGTGTGGCACTGGTTGGCTGCCTGATGTGATTGACGATCAGGCGCCAAGGGCCGAACGGACGGCCCGATAACATCTGGGGCTCTAAATTCGCAATCAATGGCACACTCGTGTTGAACCGTGCCAGCGGAAACTTTCGTGCAATAATAATAGCCATCCACTGTTGCGGCATTCACGCATACCTGCGCCAGTGTCCTGCACATAGACCGCAACCCTGCGTCCGCGCCGCTGTACCAATGACCATCAGACACCGCTCATGCGGGTGTCAGAAAGGCCGTCAGCGACAACAAAGACGCCAAGACAAGTGCTTAAATTTGTAATCTGCAATGCTCTCCTCGGGGGGGTCGGCCGTCGGGTCGTTCACGTGAACGCACCTCAACAAACCTAACTGAGTTCTAACTGATCCACGCAGCAGCATAAGTCTCACAGTAACCAGCGGCCCAGCGCAATACAACCACCACCTGCACCAGTGCCTCCAGGGATCCAGATGCACGTACCTCCTGCGATCCACTGTAATTTTGACCCATCAGGCACCCAGCGACGCACGGCAAAGCGCAGCGGGACAGCTACCAATATACACTAACCTTCGGCTTAGCGTGTCTGAAAAACATCAGCCTCGTCCCTTCTCCATTCATGCCACGCCATGCAAGAGGCGTTCGTCGGTGCAATGTGTGTGGCAATCGTTTAGATTGATCAAGTTCGACTGCGCCTTGACATGTCCACGTGTGACAGTTGGCCCACGGATCATGGCAGCTGCAATAACACTATAGGCAGTATCACACGCTATGCGCGCCATGCATGCGCAAATTGTGACCTGCGAACGTCCGAAACGACTTAGCCTCTACTCCCCTCCCTTCCCCTCGCCTGCACCCACCCCCTTCTCCTCTCCTTGCGCGCTGTCGCAAATCGCGCGCCGTCCTGCAGGAAGAGATACGCGACGTACAATTACTCACCAACCCGCTCTATCCACCCAACTGCCTGGCACCCAACCCACGCAGCGAGTGGATTGGGTGTGGCCAATTATGGTTTAAGTTTTGGAGCTTAAAAGTTCCTCTCGAGAGGAGAGCGTCGCAATCACTGTTTGACACGTTGAACTTCAAACCGCAAGGCAGATGCGCCGCAGGGCAACCAGCTGCATCCATTTGAACTGCATTGCATCGCAGCAAAAGGAGCGCCGATGAAACGAGAAACAAAATGGCCAGCTCGTTCCTTTCGGCATCAAACGCCACCTTTCATGAGGCGGCAGCTCCAGGGAACAACACCATCCAGGACAGCGAACCACCAACGGAAGGGCCACCCCACAAAACAGCCGAGCTGTCACAAAATTGGAACCCCATTGGCTGTTCCACACCGTCCGTTTATAGCTCTCCCACAAAGCACTCCCTGCCGCCGCATGTACTCACATGCACACGTACCTCAACCTCATAGGGCTGCTGTTTCCCCAGCTCCTAGTACGGGTATACGTTTGTGTATCTACGTCCACAACCCAGCCCCACACTCCTGGGCCCAGACCCAGCCCTGCACCCATCCCATCGCACCCCGGCTCACTCCGGGGCGTCCCGGTGCGGCCCCGAGCGCCCATGGATAGCAATTTATCTTCTGGTTAATCAAAGGTAAGCGTCGAACAGACGAATATCCAACATCTTCCTCTGCGCACATCTGGACGTACCCGCAGTCAGCCGGGATTACACTTCCCAGAGCCTCCTCTATTATATCTATGGCGATGGACAGTGCGCGCTCTATGGCATGCGTCGGACGCCCGACGCCGCCGCCGCCACCCTTGCTGCTGCCGCTGCTGCCGTCAGGCGACAGCAACAGCCCACCCTGGAGCATTCCACCCAAAGGAATGCCCCTGGTCTTCGGTATGGACATGTTATTTGTTCTCTCAAACACACACACGTACACACACACACGTACACACAAACACGTACCGCGCTATTATCCACTCTTCGGCTCTCATGCACATCATCCATTTCATCCTGCCAAGGGTGTCGCAAGAGGGACCGACCGTCTCTCATCCCTTCCAACCGACTAAACCTTAGGACCAAACGACATTGCAACTTGCGCCGAATGATTATGATCCATGCCGAATAGTATGTGTATGTGTGTCATGTTATGTTGGGTAAAGCATGTCATACCAGGCATTCCTTGGTTAGTTTATTGATTAGTTGGTTATGTAGCACTATGGTAATCATATATAATATCATGGGTTGGTCGCATTCCATCAACATCCGGTGCAGCGTGTTATGTCCAAGCGCTCGTTTAAAAACGGTGCGGGAGCGGGACGGCCGGCAGGAAGGAAAGCGACGGTGAGCCAGATCACCCAGATAAAATGCGCACCCGCTCGCCCGCCCGCATCAACGACACCTTAGTCCGCGCGCTCGTTTCTGTGTAGCTTACGACGGCCATAAGAGCCAGATAGCAACTTTGGCACATCAGTGCATCACGCCCGCGGCGGCCAGGCCGCTCTCCTTGCCCATCTCTGCCCATCTCTGCCTATCCCAGATCTTCCCGGATCGAAGTCCAGTGTGCACCATGGAGCAACGTACGTAACATCCAGGAATATGTACACACTACATCAGCACACACAGACGCATACACACAGACAAACAGACAGACAGATGGCACAGCGATAAAATTGATTTTGCAAGCCCGCCATGGCCTTAATTTTTCTCTCGACACACACAGACTTCACATACACAGACATCGCAACATCGTGGCTTGGCTAATGATATTTTCGTCATACCCGCCAGCTGCCTCCACTCGTAACTCTAACGGCATACACACGCACACACAGACAGCAAGCCAGACAGACAGACTTCACTTCACCACACCGTATTAAAAAGGAAGGATGCGTTCTTGCCGCTGCTGTTCTCCAATTGCGACGTATCCCGTTGCGCACCGCCCAGGCCACTGCGCGAAGCAGTTGAGCTGACGGGCGCGCCCAGGGGGGGCATCTTTTGCGACACCGCCGATATGACCCCATGCGCAACGGTGGCGTTGGCTTCTGCACTGCCACCGACTGTGCCAGCGCTACCCCCGCTAGCGATCGCAGAGGCGGTTGCTGGGGGCCGGATGCCGAGGCGCGACATTTGATTTGACCCGTGGGCAGGTATAGCCAAGGGTTCAGGGAGACCTGGAGTGCTCATGGAGGCGGAGGCCAGGTTGCTGGGCAGCGTAATGCTTGGGTTTTGCTTCAACAGGTATGTTTCCATGATACCTTTGCCCTTGACCTGCAAGCACGGTAGCGGCAGGGATGCAGAGACGCAACAAGACCACACAGCTCGTACTGTCTTCCTTTTCAGTAAGAGATCCGCAATCCAGACCTAAATGGGCCGCGCACATAAGAGCCCCTCCACAGAGACACACACAAATACGGGTCCCAGCAGCCAGCCCACCTGTACACCTCCCGTGGGCTCCCAATCTTCATCAGGCACCAATGCATGCGTGGCGGCTGATGCTTGGATCCTGCCGTATGGACATGTGCTCTCCATTCGGGAAGCCGTGTTAATGGTGTCCCCGAAAAGGCAAAACCGCGGCATACGGGTGCCCACCACACCGCTTACTACGGGGCCCGTGTGAATGCCGACCTGCGAGGCAGGTGGAACGGCGGGGCGGAAAAAGGAAAGCCAGTAATGTCAGGGATGAAAGCAGGTAAAATGTGCTCCCGTGCGCCCCCCCGTGCTCTCCTTGAACTGCTCCACTCACCCGTAGCTTGACCGGCTCGTGGGTAGTGGGTAGCAGAACCTTCTGGGCGTCCCGCAGCATCGCCTGCGCGGGCGGGAATATGATGTGATGCGCGAATGGAAATGCAACGGTTGGTCGGTTGGGTTAAAACAGCCAAGGAAAGCTCCGTGCAAGCCAAGCAGGAGGAGCCAAGAAACTGCGTGGATGAGATAGGGAAAACCATATATTCCATGGCATGGCATGGCATGGCATGGCATGGCATGGCATGGCATGGCATGGGAAGACGCATGTTGTATCATACGTGCCCTAAGCAAGCAAAAGGCCCGCGAGTTAACAACAGATCAGGAATCTTAATCATTATCATCATCATGGTACTACAACGCCATGGCCCACGGACCGTGCAATCAAGGCCGCACCTTGGCAAAAGAAAGGACCCTCCACGCCTGCAGGTTGTCACATGAGTCCTTACGCACGGCGGAGAACCCGTCAGCGTCCTTGCTGATAAGACCGCCCGCAACCATGTAGCAGTCTGGACGGGGTCATGAAGTCGCACAGGGTATATGATATCTAAACACGGAATCCAGTACAGGTACACAGGAGGGCTACCGTTAACACAGCGATGAAGAACAGTCCGGGGGGCCTCGTGGGGATTCGAGATGACCGTGACAACTAAGGAAGATGCAAAAGGACACGCGCGAACGTGAGAACGAGTGTGGGTGTGGGTGCGGGTGTGGGTGTGTATGTATGCGTGTAGATCGGAAACGGATGATTTGCAGTGTGTACAAGACGAACCTCCAGTGAATAGGCCCCTAAATAGGCCCCTAGGCGCCACTCTTTTGCTGCAAAACCCAACCTCCCGCACCTCCGATTGTCTCAACCTGTAGGTAGCATGGGAAAGAAATTTACAAACAGGTAGGCGGGGGTCACCGGCTCAGCTCAGTCAGCTCAGTTTTGCCAAAGGACTATGTGACAAGTACACGCTAGATTTGACTGCCTGGCAAGGTTTTCGTAGTCTCAAAAGTTTTCATAGTAAAAAATCTTGCGCTACTAACTCCCTCACTCCTGCACCAAATGAGGCAGACCGATACCAAAGCGTGCAGAGCCATATACATATACTGCACTGATTGATGCGTCCTAAAACTCGAAGTACAGTTTTCTAAACATGCTTGTAAACGTGCTTTACGCGTGCACCCGTCTACACGTGCATGCCCTAAACGTGCTTGTACACGTGCACCCGTCTTCGGCACACACCTTGTACACACCGTAGATGTCCAGCAGAGTGTCTGCAGTAGCAGCAGCCAGAAGGGACCGGCGGATATTGTCAGCAGCAGCGAGCGTAAGGAAAACCACTTTGCAACAGGCAAGAGGTGAAGTAGCAGCAGCAGAGGACGCAGTCAGGATGGGCAAAACCAAGATCGGGCGGACCCAGCTGCGCGGTGCCACCAGAGGGTGTATCAGCCCCAGCCAACGAGGTTCCGAACGCAGACGAGCATAGCGGCTGTGCAGCGGTGACTAACGAACCTCAAAACGTCTGTTGGCCATCGGGCATGTGGCTGCACAACCCGCTGTGCTTGTCAGCATATTCGGAATCTCGCTGCCCAAGGATGGAGGGTTGTGAAGGGTCCAAGCGCCGGTGCGCGGACGTCACTTGGCAGTCACCCATACGTCTTCGCCAATGCTTCCGCATCCCACACTGTCCGTCGCTGTGTCACCCTTCTGTCCGTCCCCATTTTTTGCCCGTCGCTCTGCCCGCTGGGCTGCACTTACCGAAACGTGTGTACAGGTCGTTGAGGAACTTCATCACCGCCTTGGCGGGCACCTCCTTGCACATGCTCGTGAAACCTGTGTAGCGGCGGGGCAGTTGAGCCGGGGCAGTAGCGAACAGAATATCAGCGTCAGAATATGTCCCGGCTGCGAACAATGAACCTGCTAAATGTAATTGCAAGCTAGCTACTATTTTTCCGAGACGTAAATCGGCCCCTTTCTCTATTCGGTCGGAAATGCACTGGCTCCGCCACGGCAAGCTTGTGTGGTGCGGCCCTGGCAGGTATAACCCGATTTACTATGGTAGAAACGGTCAAAAGAGCTGCCCCCCGACTTACCGACAATATCAGCAAAGAGAATTGTGACCTGTGGGCGAGGACGAGGTGGTCAAAAGGTGTCAGGGTCAAACGGCTAAGGCAGCTGGCGCTGCGGAAGGCTGATGGCCGGTGGATGTAAGCCAGGCGAAACAAACCGGAACAAGCGATTAGATAAGTAATCTAACAGCTGCGAAGCCGCGCATCCAAATCTATGAATAATAACCTCAACGCAGCCACGTCATGCCATCATTGTATTTGTGTGTAAACCCCATTTCGTTGCACATCTGGCGTTGGCCAATTTTGTTCTTGCGAGGAGTACGCGCTCATACAGTGCCTTGCCAAGGTAAGCCGCACTGCAGTGTACGCGCCTTGCTTGTCAGGTGACATACGACTCTAGGAAATCAAGCTCCTCTGTCTGAACCGAACCCCACTATGCCATCCAACCCCACCCCAGTACGCCAACGAACACGCCCACAGCTCCCCAGCGAACCCCGGCAACCTACCTGCTCGTGGTCGGTGGCGGTCTTCGTAAGATCAGGCATTGCACTCAGCATCCGTAGGTTGAACTGCGAGGCGCGCTCCTGGTTCACCGCCGCTGAATGGGCGATGTGCTCTAGGACGTGCCTGTAATGTGATGTGATATAATGGAATGTGATGTGATGTACTGTAACGTGAGGTGATGTGGGATGGGGAGGAGAATTTTAGCAAGCAGATCTGCTAACCAGCACTTTTCCCAAGGATGATAAACCTCGGTGCCCATGCATGTGCCCGTTCCTTGTGCAATGGCATATGCAAAGCATCATCGAGACATGGACAACTGCATGCATGTGCAAAAGCTACTGTTTGATCGAAAAGGGACACAGTACACACTCCCCGGCACACACTCTCAGCACACGGTTCTCAACGGTTTCGGAACTCCTTCCAAAGCTTCGACCCCTGCATACCTTGGAAAGATGTTCTCGCTGCAAGGTAGAGGCATGGCACGTGCGGTTCATCAGCGCCATCCAGTTCGAAGGGGCACACAAGGCAAATTAAACAAACAAAACTCAGGGCAGTGTTGAGGCACCATTGTGAAAGATCACATCAAGCACAGATAGCTGCTGAGAAACGTCTGTCAAAAGAAATCCCCCTCTCTCGAAAAGGTAACTGCCCCCCAAAGCCATGGCAACACATCACCTAACCTGCAACAGCAACCTACCTCGCCCACAGCCCGCTGTGCTGACTTTCTGGCAACCCTGTTCCTTACCCGCCCCGCAGCGTTTGTGGAGGGACTAAAGACCTGAAAAACTCAAACCGTAGCCCCTGCCTTGCCAGGCATCATATCATGCATCTTTCATGCGCCCGGCATCCACGGAACGTAAAAAGCATTCGGATGACCCGCAACATCCAGTCACCCCTACCCCAGACGTACAGTAGCTTGTGCTCCGCCTCCATGACATCTGCGAGCCGGCGCTCCAACTGCACCCGCGCTGTGACGTCCTGGGCTCGGGGAAGAGAGAGGGGTCCAAGACAAGCAAAGCACTAAGATGAATCTCCGTGGCATAGAACTGGCCTCCGCCCCGCTCCAGTTCCGCATTCCAGTTCTTACGCATCCGCATACTGACAGCCACGGGCTCCTGTAATGAATTGTCCATTTTCCGTTGTTCTCACACCCGCTACTCGCCGGTCATTCTGCACAGAGCCCAGCTTTTGGCTTCGCATCCATTTCATTCGGAAATTCATTTTAGGTTTTATCCAACCGCCCGGCCCCCCCCCCTGTCAGGTGCCAGTCAACCCCCGATGCCACACCCAACACACCCGATTGACCGCACCCCAACTTACCGTCTGAACCACCATCACGACCTGTGACTTGGACACCGGGTCTAAGAACGGCGTGGCAGTGACCTCGTGATACGTTCGAGGTAACTCGTCCTCCGGCAGGGAAAACCCGTGGCCGTGCGCCCCGCCCCGGCTATCCCCTGCTTCCCGAGAGTTTCCTAGGGTTCCCATGGTTTTGAGGACGGCAAGCGAGGAAGATTCATCAACCTCGGAGACTTGGTGCGCCAAGGCCGCACTGCTTGGTGCGCGGGTGCTCTGTCGTCTGAATCCCAGGCTGCTGCAGTAAAAGCTTGATGGCGGGAGGCGGGAGCCGTTCTGGGAGCTGGTGCCACCGGTCCCCATGGCACCTTTACATCGAATTGGACAAAGCAGGGCGCGAAGAGCAAACGAATACGTGGACAAGATAGGACGGAGGTATATAAGGATGAGGGAAGGAATATGTGCATGTAACCTTTTAACTCTTTACTGCACACTTCCACTCATTCCATCTTCCCGTAAATCAAAATCTTGCTAACCCCTTTTCACCCCTTGCTTTACGGGCTCGTAAAACCAACTTTCGGCAAGCGAGCTGCGCCTTTGGGTTCTCATGACTGGATCTATTGTCATGTTACGCCGTGCTGCCAGCAGCATACCTATGCTGCTGTCCCCCGTGGCGATGACTTTACTGCTGCCCGTCCGCATGACGGGGTCAAGCAAGCCATAGAGCTGCCCACTCTGCGCCCGTTTGATCATTTGGCGTTGCTGTGTCGCCGAGACATGTCCTGCCGCTGCGGAATTGTGCATCTGCTGCTGAGGTTGCTGCATTCCTGTCAGGGGCGCTGCGTTCAGGAATGACATCATGCGGATCAATGGCCGGTTGTGGGATGCTCCCGCCGCGGCGGCTTTGGAACTAAAGCTGAAGCTGGTAGCCGATTTAACGCTGTTGGTGGTACTGGCGGCACCGCCAACACCCGGCAGAACGAGGTTAGGGTTGGAGCGCTCAGATTGGCGCATGGGGGCGCGGCGCACGGTGCCGGAGGTCGTGCCGGTGTAAATGTGTTTTGCGCCCCTGACTGTGGCGATGATGCTGGGGTTGGCGCCACTGAAGGAGACTGAGGCCGTGGTAGCGGGTACGGATGCAGACACAGAGTACATTTGCTTCGATCCTGATTTTGTGGTGTCTTCCTCCAGGGAGGCACTGACAGCACGCTGCGGTGGCGCCGGATGATGTCCCGCTTCCGTGGCCGTTGCCCTGGCGACAGCGGCGGCGCCGCTGCCATGGCTGCCTGGAGGCGGCGCCAGCACCGGTGAACCCGCCGGCGGTAGCGGAAGGAAGCGCGAAGGCTGGCTTACCGGTGGTGTTGAGGTCAAGGAGCGCAGGTGCGAAGGGTCCAGCGGCGCGTTGCCGGCAGTTGCGACGAAGGTCGTACAGGCTATGATGGTATTGTCGGGGTGTTGATGCGCAGAAGGCTGTGGGGATATCACCGAACCTGCGCTAGGGGTCGGCGTGGAACGTGACGTTAGCGAGGTCATGCCTTCACCAAACGCCACGGAGCGCTGCCGCCGTGCCATACTTTCCACGGAGCTCTGGCGATGCACGCCGCTGCCGGCGTCGCCGGCAGTCCCATAGATCGCGCCTGCGCCGCAAACACGACGACTGCTGCTGTTCGCACACGACTGGTTGGCAGCGGAGGAGCTACTCTGGGAAAGGCCCGCTTGATGTTGCTGGTTCAGGAGCCATGCTGCGGGAGGATGGCTGGATAAGCGCCCGGGGGCCCCGGGTCCCAGAACGCAAGCCTGTGACGGCTGAGACTGCGACTGCAGCGCATCTTGCCACTGTGAATGGCGGTATTGCCACTGCTGCCATTGGTCGATTTGGGAGGACATCGATGGAGAGACCAACGAGGGGCTGTTGATTTCGGAGCGTCGCGTCCCGGAGACAAGACAGGTTCCAGTAGGGCCGGCGGTCTCCGAACCTGCGGCCACAGTCACAGCCCCACTTCCAGGTGCACTCGCCGCTGGGGGCATAGCTGCAATAATGGGCGG
Source organism: Volvox reticuliferus (assembly GCA_019650235.1). Lineage (NCBI taxonomy): Eukaryota > Viridiplantae > Chlorophyta > Chlorophyceae > Chlamydomonadales > Volvocaceae > Volvox > Volvox reticuliferus. The sequence continues at coordinate 1,528,441 of BNCP01000014.1, forward strand.
CCCAGCGCCGGGGCCGGTACCTAAAGTGCTGGTCGTCCCTGCCAGTGATGCGATGAAACGTCGGCCCAAGCTGCTGCAGTTATCGCCGGTGTGTTCCGTGTCGGTGCCGCCGGTCTCGCGGCTGCTAACCCTATCGTATCTGTGAAAGGCACGTACGTCCGCATGGCATCCATGCATGAATACCGGCAGGCAGCGTTGAAACCGGGGAAAGGTGCACATTTTCCAACGTACCAAAACCTTAAAGAGCCTCCGTCCATTCAAGCTTTTCCTCGCAGGCCCAAGGTTCCCCGCTGCGACTTTAACCTGAGCCCGCTACTGATTGGCACTGACACACGAGACCGATGAAGTATAAGGTGTGAATTAGGGTAGGGTGCAATCTCCCCAGCGGGCGTTGTTGAGTTTGTTGCATGGATCGACTAAGAGCAGTCCAAGCATGCTCTTCCCTGAACCCTACCTGTGCTCATAGGCGCCGTTACCAAATAGCCCCCACGTGGACTGTGACAGCGCGTCCGCGGGGTTCATATCTAACCCCAACGGCACGCCACTGCGCCGCCGGATGCGGGACAGCCGAGGGCTGCTGTTGTTACAAACCATGGCCCCCGACGTAAACGAACCCGCCGTGCCCATGCCATGTATGGTCGAGCCGCTGCAGGCCCTCGCTTGCAGTTCGGAGACACCGCTGGGGGCGGCAGAGAAGGTGGTGCTGCGGCGTGGCACCTTGACAGGCTTGGCGTGGTTGTCGTTTATGGAATTAGATGCGGAATGTGGGGATAGCAACGCACCGGAAGGTCCGTCCTACGGCAAAAGAGGATGATTCGGGTTGGTGGGTGTATCACAAACTTTCCATATGGTCCAAATACAACAATTTGGGTCCCTTTAGCTGACTTCTTAACCGCAAATGCCAGTCCACTCAGCCCTTCCTCCTTCACCACAGTCGGCACGGCTTTACGCACGGCAATCCTGGATGCTAGGCATGACACCAGGATACCACACAGAAAACTCATATGGCATATGAGGCCATGGGAGGGCCATGGGACGCCCATACCCCTAAACATGGCTCCTATCCCGGTACGCCCGAGTACCCGACCGATCAGCACGTACCCGCGTTGAGCCATAGGGCCTCATCAACATGCTTTCACCGTCGTCATCACTGCCAGGCGGGAGCCCGCCCCGTGTCGGCCCGTTCGCATCCCCACTACTCGGGGAGCTCGTCGGTCTGTGCTGTGCGAAGGAAACGCGCTCGTGCTCCTGGCTCTGCTCCGGCACCGCCTTCAGTGCACGCATCGACCGTGGATGCGGTTGAATGTGGGCGGGGGAACCGTTGCCAGCCATGCGGCTGGCGGCGCTGCTGCCAGGTGTACCCAACGCAAAGGAGCCCTCAAACGCGTCCTGGCGGTTGCCATTAGAAAGCTCATTGTATGGCTGCGAGAAGGACATAACGTTGGCTCCCGTGAATGCGATCCCATCCATGGTAAAGATGTTATCTGGGTCAGGGCCCATGAAGGCAGCACCAGGTGGCACGCCTGCTGCGCCCGCAAGCGGATCGCCAATTCCGCCCGGTAATGCGAGCGGCCGGCTGGAAGGGGCCAGGGAGGGGGGCACAGGGAGGATGCTGCGCCATACGCCACCTTGCACCATGGACTCCAGCATGCCCTCAAGCGCGTCAGGTGGCGCGAACTGGAATCTGTTGGGGTTCATCATAAACGTCCGTATCAGAAGAATGAGAGAGGCCAAAAGCTGTTCGAATTATATACAACTTTCGGATTTTCCTTGAAATGTATTATATTAATCCTACGGAAGCTATATCGAGGACGTAAGAGCAGTCCAGCTGGAGCAGCAGCAGCAGCAGCAGCAGCAGCAGCAGCGGCGGCAGCGGTGGCTGGACGACTGGATAGAGCGAAGGGGGACGCCATGGGCCTAGCGCGGAGCCCAGCGCGGACCCAAACCTTGACCGGCAGCTGCTCGCCACAGCGATGCGTTCATTAAGAACGAGAGACGCCCATCGTCTGTGGCTAGCAGCTGCTTTACCCACCAAACCACTTACAGCTGCGTCAGGGCTGGCTGATCCTCCTGTTTCTGCTGGAGCCACGCCGCGGTTGGGATTTCCAGTGGATTGGGTACAGGGCCACTCGAGCGCTTGCCACCCCGACCACTGCCATGTGCCGAGCCACGGCGCTTTTCATTTGGATGCCGGCGCTGGTATCCGTAATAAGCGATGGACCTGCGCACATGTCAGGTCAGGTCAATGTGTCAGGAAGACGCCGAAGAAAGCAGTTAGGCTGATTCCGCGTGATGATGGTGAGGCGATTGGATAATCGCGTCGGAAGAGGATACATCGAGAAATAAATCAACCTGCGGGCCGAATTGCCCGACTGCCCAACGGCCCAACTGCCAGGCACGACCCACCCGGCGTTCTGGTGCAGCACATCCCCTTTTAACGTGAACAGTGTGATAATTGCGCTGATGTGTCCCATCATGGTGTAGTCCCGCTGGAGATGCTCCAGAAAGGCGCCCTGCGTAAAGAAAAGGGAGACGAGGAGATGGGGAGACACGGCGCTGCGCATCGTGTAAACGACATCACATTGTATGTGAAAATGGCAGTAGCAGTGGCAGTGGCAGTGGCAGATTTCCTGGCGTACTTAGCCAGGAAGTACTTAGCCAGGAAGCCGCCACGGCAAGCTCGAAGCGTCCCGTGATCCCCAGGAAGAAGCGATTACTTGATTCACACAAAATTACCAAGCCCCACACGCTGATGTCATGTCGGCAAAGCGCTACGTTGTGCAATGACACCGTGCAGTGAACTATCAGCACTGTAACGCACCTGGTTACTGTCCGGTGAGAATTCAAAGATGATACATGGTACGACCTCGCCGCTGGTCTTCTTGTACCCGCACCCTCGCATGCTGACGGGCACGAACGGGAATACCTTCGGGTTGCTGGTGTTCACAAAGTGGCTCAGCGAATGCATGATGATGGTGCTCCGGTCGCCATCCGCCGTGCTGGCAGCGCTAGATCTGCTTACAGGCGCAGACAGCATCTCGTCCAGTATCTCCTGCGGAAAAATACACGGATAGGACTCCATAGTTCCTAATATCTATGAGCCTTGTGCGCTGACATTATGGTCAGAGATCGCCAATGCGTGGTCCGAAAAGTCGTTTCCGCAAGTGCCAAGCTCACGGATGAGCAATCCGGCCCCGATAGGCACGGGGCATGCATGGGACGCGTATACCCGGAGATGAATCCCTGTCAGCCAGCTGCGAGCTTCAGGCCTACGCCTACATTAGATGCATCATAGCATCCCCCGGCCTAGAGAGACTCCAGAAAACGCTAACCGACGCTGAGAGCGTAACCAGAACCGCAAGACAACGCAATGCGGGGCCCCGGAAGGCGGGAAAAACGAAACAGAACAGCTGGGCGCAGAGAACCACACCCAAGCACTTCATCGACCAGCAACAATTGGAGACCAGGGCCCGTATACATATACATATACATATATACATATATGTAAGCTAGTTACCACAACGGGAAACAACGTGAGACAAAATAACTGAAGGCAGAGAAGTATAGCTCTGACAACGAAGCGGAACTCTGCTTACCACTGCCGTACCACTGCGCCCAAATGTACTCGTCTGCAAACCATATTTTTGGAGAGCTCAAATATACTTTTGATCCGAGGTCGGGGGGCAGCCTCAGGTAACGACCAAAAAGAGTCACGAGCCACGAAGTCTGTCCCCACTGGAGGTATTAACCAAGGACGGGGGGAACGTAGGCGTACGGCCCAAGAACCTCAAAGCCGTACACATCTTACGGCTGACCCAACGGGACACAGCTAGCTTGCGAGGTCTGGATCAGGAATGGGGTGGAATCCCCGTCGCTAACTCCGTTTGGTCGCATCCTCATAAGCCCTGCACCAAACATCTATTTTTATTTCAACATCTTTACCTGCAGCAACATACCCAGCATGGCATCCTGCTGCACCTGGCCCTCCAGTACGTACTGCAGCTGCCGATCCGTACGAACTTTAAATAGTGCACGCGCGGTCGCGGTAGCGTGCGCCAGCATGGGCCTATGGGTCGCATGGAACGGCCAAAACAGGTCACATCAATAATACCCACAGGGATTCGCTGCTATGCTTCTGTCGCCATTGCGGCTTGTATGGTGGGACTATTAGGAAGGAGTAATGACTGTTACTCCAGCAAGCTAATGCGAGCAGCCCTCCTTTCTGATAAGGTCATGTAGTCCGTGCATTCACTTATCGACTGGTGTGGCGTGCCCAAAGCCCCAATCTTTTTCATCGTCCCATGGTTGAAAGCATACTGAAAGGTTAGCCTGCCGCACCTCAAGATCAAAATGCCAAGGCTAACGGGATCGGAATGCGGGTTTCGAATTGTTGACGCTACCGCTTCGGCTCCAATCCGCACTCTGTTTCTTATGAGGGTCTTTCAATTAGGAAAAGTGTTATCCTGGGCCCCCCTACCTGGCGCCACAAGCCTGCATCATGTATAACCGCAAGCGGAGGTAGCCGGGAAGGCGGTCTATGGAAGATAGTTGCGAGAAGTCCGTGGGGCCTCTCGCTTTTTGAACTTCCGCCATCAGCTCCGGGGACCCCGCGATGGCGTCGCCAATCGCGGGATCAATGTCCAGCAGCAGCGCCGGCGGCACATTTCCGATATCCTCTTCAAGCACCGCCTAGGTGGGTTGGGTAATCGCGTGGAATGGCAGCAAATAACTCCAGCCACGGAGATGGGGGTGCATTTGGCAGCGTCCGCTTGCTGCGCCCGCCGCCACAGTTCCCAGCAATTACACCCTTAGGCTAGCGCTAACTGCCAGCAGAGGTCACCAGTACAAAGCATCCCTTGCGGCATGGCGCTGCAATGTGATATGAATTAGAACCCTGTCCAGGTCCAGACAACCGTGTACCAAAGTAGCCTGCATACACGGACGACCTCGCGCCGCCCATCATGAGGGGCCGCATGTAAGCAATTTAACCAGGCATGCACATACCTGGAGCAGTACAGCCGCTGCCGGTTTGCCTGCTCGCCCCAGAAGCTCTACAAGCTCCTGCTTTGCGTACACGCAGAACCGGTGTGGGAAACTTTTCTGCTCATCGCGAGGGTCCAAGTTGACGTCCCGGATCGCATCCACGATTGAGGGCATCGTTTCATGGCCTGCGTTTTCAATATGTTTAAGTAAGGAACGGAAGGTAAGGGCTGCGGCGAAGGGGAGCTTCGCGCTGCTACAGCGCACCCATCCCCAAGTTGTGCGGGCTACTGTATCTCCGCGACGCTGTTTATCCCAGGTGGTGGCCATCCTGCGGTCGTGTACTTATATACGCTATGAAATGCCAGCTGTCTTAGCCAAGGCAGCATCACCGGGACACAAAGTTACGACGCATGGCACACCGGTCATAGTCACAGTCGCAATCCCAAATGCCTAATGGAGTTTTTATTGTAGGCTTAAGCAAAAACCCCACCTTTCTTGCAAGTTGCTAGCGTGGGCACAATCCTGGCCTCTTGTTCAGGCAGCCGTATCTGCCTCAAGCTCATCAACGTGCTCTCGGCAATTTGCCCCGTCGAATTCTCCAGCTCCTGAACTCGAGCCTTGAGCCGTGAAATTACCTGCCGCGCTTCCTCAAGCGAGTTAACTGCGGACGCATCTGGTTGCTCCGGCTCAACAAACCGGTCCATATCCAAGGTAGATGCCAGAATAGCATCATTCCTGGTGGCTTCCGCCGTGGATAAATCATTTCTAATCACCGCGATGGCCTGTCCTGCCTGGGGCTCTGGCAAGGACGACGTAGAGTCCCCAAGACCTTGGGTGGGTTCTTGCGATCCCAAAAAACAACGTTTGAGCCAGCTGACCATCTTTGCTGTACTCCTCACGCTACAAGGTGAAATGACAAAAAGAGTATGTCATGCAAAGCAGTGACACACCATAATGTGCACGAATAACAAAAACGTGGCTCAGATGACCACGCTAAAAATGAAAATATTGCCATCGGCGTCCGTTGACACAACGCAATGGTAAACTGTCGCTCCTCATATACAAGCAAGCCTGTTACTGCAGCTTCATACCCAAGACTTTCAGTTCAATATAAATATTATACACATGTAAAATCACAAAGACATTATGCGGTAAAGGAGTTCAGTGCCCACGAATGTGGGGCAGGTTCGGTACGGCGTTTCGACAACAGAAAGCGGCAAGTCCTTGCCAAGCGGCAAGACATTATGATAACTTCTCTATTTTTTTAAAAGCACCTAGGTTATGAATAACTTAGGAAAACCGGGTTGGTGAAGGCGGTTGCTAGTGTAGTTATGTTAGTTCGGAATCGGAAAGAAAGTGCAAAGTACGATTTATATCGTACACGATACCATGCTATAGCAAAAAAATGATGCCTTACATGCTGTCCCCACAGCATGTAATAGGTGGTGAGCGTAGCGGATACCGATTCTTCATGTCTACCCGTCCGAATCCTCTTCTGAAAGCCGTGCGGGCCTGCTTGTTACCCGCCATTTAACCTTCAAGACGTGCATTTCTTCAGCTGAGGAACCGCAAGATCAGGCGAGAGGACAGGCGAGAGGGCAATTGTCTATTCACCTTTCTCATCGTCGTATATGTCCCACTTCCTCGCGTTGCCTTACCCTGCCCTGCCCAATTAGAATTCAATGGTAAAAAAGGGGCTACCAGTCAAGAGGGATCAAGGTGGCTGCTCGCCTTACAGGCAAAGTGGGCACAAGCGGACTGATAATCGTTTCCCAGGTTTAGAGAGGAGAAATGGGGCCCTTTTCCCAAGGAAGCCCCTTGAGGCCCGCAGGTCCTCTGCACGCTACCCGGCATTCAGCATGAACATGCATGAACAGACGGTATCATGGTACCCAACACACCCCTACCGGCGGGTACCCATCTTTAGGCTATGTTGGCTATTCCTAGGCCGTTTTATGCTGAAACCTATCAGGTCGCCGCGGCAGTCTGCGACCTGAACCCTAAATGGCCTGCGACCTACACTAGCCTATCAGGTTGGTGGTTTGATCACACCACTTGTCGGGCCAGATAGCTACCGTGCTCGACCCACTCTTTCTTTGCTAGACATCATCACAGTGATTGCAGCTCTACCTCTTCTTCAAGGATCATCACGTGCTCGTCCTGGTCCCCAATGTGCTATGTACATATGGACGTATGGAAAGGCCATGAATCGACCTCCACTCCTGGTCTCTTAGCGCTCGGACCTCTGACCTCTTACAACGGCTCTCTTCCCATCCACACCGGCCCTCTATATATACGGAGCTCACTGGAACTGGTCCGCCTCAGCTAGCTAGCAATGTGGCCACTAAATGCGCCATCAGTGCATACCGTCTGATTGTCAACTTCGTTGCGTCGTGCTACACCAGCAGCAGGCCCCTGCCACCTTTGTCGACCCCCAGCATCCAAACTGGCATAACCATCAGACCTGCAAACCAGTCATGAATGGCACCCGCTGACACCGCATGAATGGCCAACTGCACCATTCACCCGAAAAAAGCACTCAAAAGCCCACCCAAATAAATCCCTACATACAACCAGCACCATCCTGTATAACGATCCAATTACATCAGTGAATTCCAAGCTATCCGATTCCTGCAGTATCCCCTCCTGCAGTATCAATAACAGGCGAGTGCTGCCACTACTGCCCAAAGGTAATGTTGGTAGTGCCATGGAATGATCGGATGAAACGGAGCGAGGTCACTGCTGAAGTTGGGAGATTTCAAAATATATAAGGAGCCCTAAATGCATTTCCCTCCTAACCCTCGTAGCCTTTCCTTCCGACCTTATTGTTTGCATTAGCAACGTATGTAGGCTCTACTTCCTTTCGCAAAGTTCAATGCAACCCGACGAAGACCCTCCTTCTCGCACACAAAACACCTCCGCCATGCCGCCGCTGCCCCACGTGGTCCCGTACATCCTCCCGGGTATCCACACGAGGTCGGCGCTCCCACCTGGCCGCGAATTTACACGCCTCCTAGCCCGGCACGACGGGCAGCGAGACCCAGCTGCAGACGCGGCCCTACCCGGCCGGTTCACGTGACCTCCATTCACTCCCCTCCAGCGAGCAGATATATGGAACCCATGGATCTCCTTTGTTAGTTGACGCAATGTATCAAACTTGTATGTAAAAATCACACATGCAGCTCTATGCGGTGATATGCATCGCATGGTTTATTATTTGCGTACGATAGGGCGGGGTTTTGCTTCACCCGTGGCCACTACCTGGCAGTCCCTACCTTCCCCAGTATTTCGGAGTGCCCTCATCCTTTCACCCTAATCTGCGGACTTCTCCAAAATCAGTGATTCTGCCGGGTTCAGCACCCACCACCAGCATCCAATGGAATCTGCTGGATCAACGGCGGCATCAACTCAATTCCTGGTCAGGTCGTAGGTCATTGGTTTATTGTTGATCATACCACAATTTTTTTCCGCAAACATGGAACAAACAATGCGGGTTGCGGATGACGTGGAACATTCTTTTGACTCTTCATCAGTGGCAGAAATCCTCACGACAAGCAAGACATATTAACTTTTTACACCTTCGTGGGTATTAAATTCACACGTACGCACCGGCTGTAGTGTTGTGCTGTACAAATACACTTCCTTTACACAGGCAGCTGAAAACGAGGATCCGTACATAATCACTCACGCCCACTCCAGAGAGGGCACTTGGTAGGGGCAAAGTTAGACTGGCTTGGCACGTGCGTGGCTGCCTTTGCCCTCGATAGGTCAGTGCTTGGCGAGGCATGATGGCATATTGCATGAAAAAGAAGCGGTTCCATGGAAGTGTCCAGACTTAAGATGGTATCACCCCAAGTAGATGCCATCACGCCATCCGCACACACCAGTAACTGGTCTGGGAGTTGATTAAGGGAAACACCCATGATAACTAGCTTCAGGAAGACCGCGGTCATGTTGCAAAAGAGCGAGATGAAAATGCGCGCTTCCACCCCTTCTTTTCCGTCCTGCTGAAAGTCGTTCGGTAAACTCCCAGACGACCAATTGCACGTTACTTCAGTCCATAAGGCCCATCCATGATAACTTACCGGAACACAACTCCCGGGTGCCGTCCGTGCCATCTGCAACGCCCTGGTTAATTAAACAGGGCCGATGTGCTGAAAGCTAGAGTCCGCCATTAATCGAGACCCACTGCTGCACTATTAAGCCCGCCATTCATGTTCCGCCCTATCGTTCCCCGCCGAAGGGAAAGATCTTTTGTACTTACCAGCCCATCTTCATCTATGTGTTATGAATGCAACATGGACGTATTGAATATCAGTGGGACCTGGAAGGACCACAGCAGAAACGAAAACTGAGCTACTAGGCGGTTGTTGGTAGAATGTTGTCGGTTAAGCCATCCAGGTATTGACTGAAATAGGTCTGGAAATATCCCTTAATGTTATTAGGGGCAAGACGTCCAGTTCCTTAAGACTAGGACGCTGCTTGGGCCTATCTATCCCATTTCATCCTGTTCCGTGATGGAGGTCCAATAAACGCCCAAGACCGCCTGCGGCCACGGCGCGCCTACCACAACCAAGTCCTGACATGTGGGGGTAGTAGTCTTGAGCCGGAAGCTGTAGCGTTTAGGCGTCCATGGCAAAACACTTCGGCCAGTCCAGTCACATCAAGTCAGTTCGAGGCCAGCACTCACCACGTCGTCATACTGTGCCGGTATAAAGCAATTCCGGCAGTTCTGCTCTCAAGCCTTGCTTGCCTGACTTCTTTGTGCTAGGTGCCCTTTCCGGGAAACGCGGTTTCCGCGCCACGGAAGTGGGGCGCAAGCCGCCTGGGGTTCCCTAGCCAAAGCCCACACCGTGGGCTGTCGGATGAAGACCGAGCTTAGTGACGCTGCTGTGGACACCGACGCCCTGCCAACAAGAAGATAAGTCGCTTGGGTTTCGTCAGACTATTGTTGTATAGTGGGCGCTATACTGCTCTGGGTGGGCCAACAAGGCCTAACTTTTAATGTGACTGAGTCGAGTTTTATCCTATAAACTATACGAGGGGTGTTACACTGCGGGCAAGTTACCCTACAGCGCAGGAGGGGGCCCACGCAAACCGTATGTTACATGGTTGTATGCGTACACGTGGTGGTTGTATACGTATTACAGGGTCATGGAATGCCGACACAAGAAAGCAATATTCTGTTTATGTTTGTTGTCGTACCAACTTGGGTTCCATAAGGTTTCGTTTCATCGATTCTACATCAATATGGTGTTAAACTGTGTTCATAATCGTCATAGTGCCGTGGACAGCCGCCTTTGGACCAGTCATGACTACTGTCGTTCGGGAATACCCACAAGAAAATAACCCCTGGTGTTCTAATTACAGTTTGAGAGTCCGGAAAGTGGATGTCCTGGGTTTTCTCGACTCAGCTACGGCTCCTGCTCGTCTCGGTTCAGGTTGGCCCCGGCACTGCACCCTGTTCCATCGCATACCGCTGTTCCAGTGCATTCGCCTAATCCGTCCTGTTCCAACGCTGCTCCGTTATCAGCCGCCCTTCGCCGGCGCTCCTTAAATTTCCTTAAGTTGCACCATTCGGGTACAATGCATTTCACTCTGGTTGTAGCTCAAACGTCGAAAGGATGTTGTCACTGGTGTGATCCGTAATAATAGGTAGGTAGGCTAAGGTAGGCAAATATGGTAACAAAACTGGAGTTAAGGGGGCATACCGTTAGCCTCGCACCATCAATCCTGCCCCGCAATGGCACATAAATGACCTACTGAATTAATTTATTGCTTCTTTGGCCAGTTAACTTGGAGTGCAGCTGTCCTACCGGTCAACAACAAGTTTCAAGTAGTCGGTACAGACTTGCATCTTTTCCAATTGCAGCCGTGCAAGTTATGACTTAATTATAAGGTGCACACGCTGTTTGGCAAATTATCGCTTTGCACTGTTATCAATATACGGGTCAACTTACAACTTGTATTGTACGGCGAATTTCATGATGGCCTGCTGCAATGCTTGCTGTCGTTTTCTCCACGATTGACGTCATAGGAAATCACCCCGTATTTGTGATCGGCATGACGTTTAACCTTGCTTGCGCTTGCGGATATTTCTGACCGAACGGCCTCCAAACGCCATTAAATACGTACATTTTGGAAGCGGAACATCATGATTCTTAAATTTGTATCTGTACAATTACGCGGGATGAGCGCTCTTCTGAGGTTCTAAGATGGCCGAGTACAAATGAGCTGGATTTCATGTAGATCACGTTGAACAATTTCTAAAGCTTAGTATTACATCTAATTTACTACCACAGAAACCTGGGCTTGTTGCACGATAACTGGGAAAATGGCGGAAGGCATCGGGACGCTGTCCCGAGAAGTTCTGGAGGAGAGGCTGATGGAGGCTCGTAGGACATACCGACTTAATATGGGGTACGCTGGGGCGTCGGCCAACAGGCCGCATCACTTCGGTTATCGGGAAAGAGCATGTTGCATGATTGTCGGCTTGAACTGCTTTACAGCTATGCTGGGCTCAAGCAACTTCCTCCTGGATTTGTGGATCTCGTGAAGAAATACAACCCCCACATCACTGAGCTGGAGCTTTCAAGGTGGGTCTGGGGTTCCCGTGTTGTGTACATTATCGCACCGGCCTCCATACACCGCCATTCCCTGGCATGAAAGCCACAGTGCAGCCAGTATTATTACACGAAGACTGGTACTTGCTGGGCGCCACTCCTTGTATGTCGATTTAGCGCACGCGGTGCGACCCAAGGGTCGCACATGAACGACGCTCCATTGCCACCTGGCCGTAACATAAGGGATCAGCCTATACGATTTCGCCTGCGTGACAAAGAACTATTACTCCGAGTCCGATGTTAACAAGACTTAACCTTGTGTCAAGCCCAGTACGCAACCACGCAAACAGTTGCCAGCTTAACCCTAACCCCATGCGTCCAAAACATCCGAAGCTCCCATACCCACACCGGTTCACAACCATAACTCAATTAACAATCGTACCCCACGATGCATCCACACTCCCTCGCAGCAATGACATCACCGATCTGCCGGATGAGCTGGAGGAGTTTCGCTACCTTCGGGTGCTCCGTCTCAAGTACAATCAGCTCAAGCGCATTCCGGGTGTTGTGTATAGGTAAAGGAAGGACCTGTGCGGATTTCAATCTCGAAGCGGGGACGGGGATTAATATCGGTATGCAGGCGGCCCGACGGCTGACACCCACCGTGTCAGCCGTCGGGCAGAGATTGCTTTTGGCAAGCAATTGACGAGGGCACCGGAGCCAGGTCACGGGTGCTTAGGACCTATCCAAAGCTTTTGATTTCTGTTCGCTAATAGCTGCACGTAAGGTGGGGCAGAGCGGTCGGAAGCCGGCTGGTTAGTTGTAGGGTTGAAGCTCCCTATCCCCCGGAGCTCTGATGCGGCTGTTTGCATAGCTAAATCGGACAGCGAGGCGGTAACTGTGGGGAAGATGATGAGCGGAAGGCAGCCAGCCAGCAGGCAGTCATGCAGTCAGGCAGGCCGATTGCATCTCCCAGGATGCTGCTTAGGAGATATACACACCACAGGATGTGACCTGCGTACCTATACACACACACATGTACACACATACATACATATATATGTTGGGGTGTTACACACATATATATATGTATATTTTTTACACACATGTATATTGACATGGCGCAGTGGTTATTTCAGTGGCGCTGCTCAACTTGCCGTCATTTTTGGCCTCCTCCTCTTCGCCCTCGTCCTCGTCCTCGTCCCCCTTCTCCTACAGGTTGCAGCAACTCATGGTGTTTGACGTCAGCGGCAATAAGGTTGCCAAAGTGGATGAGGCGGTGGGCCACCTGACACTTTTGAAGGTACTTTGTAATGATGCTCGCTGTGACAGGTGACCGGGGGCCTGGGAATTTACCTACACTTTTACAGAGCCCCGGTTCAGGGGCTGGGGTGGATGAAGACTGCCGGACTTGAAAGTTAAGAGCCGAACATGTTAAAGTGGGTCCCTCGGTCGCCAGGGACCCATTTGGGAGTGGCAGAGTGCCCCAAAAATCAGGGCTGGATGGGTAAAGGCAAAGGCTGTGGTGTTGCACAGTGCTGGGTTAAGGGAGCAGCAAAAAGGGTTCTGATCTTGTTGCCTCCATGTTGCGCTTGACGCTGCCCTACAGGAGCTGGACGTGTCCGGTAATGAAATCACGATGCTGCCCGACTCCCTGGCGTCGCTGCCGAAGCTGGAGGTGGGACCGCAAACGGGCCGGAAGTGGCGTTGAGGAGGCGCATGCGGGGATGGGGCGGCGCGGGGCGGAGTAGGGGGAGATAGGGTGGGGTGGGGTGGCTTTTGGTGGCTACGTCACATTCGGGCAGAGCAGGGCACGCGTAGAAATCTGTCATGTAGCAATCTTTGATCCCCCTTCTTCTTGGTCTCAAAACTGCCACCTATGGTTTTCAAGCGTAAGGGATTTAGGTTCCCGAGTCGCGGGTCCCGAGAGAGGATCAAGTCCCACTCATTACCCGTGCCCAACCTCATGCAGGTGCTCCAAGTGGAGAACAACCGGCTGGAGGTGCTTCCCGACAATCTCGGTGAGCTGGCGGTGGTCATTAAGATGGACCTCTCCACCAACAACCTGAGGTACCTGCCCAACAGCATGGGCCAGCTCAAAAAGGTGCAGCGAATCGATGTCGGCAACAATTTGCTTACAAAGGTGCGGGTGGGGAATTGAGGAGTTGGATGGGGGATTGGGTGGGGTTTTAGGCCGTGCTGAACGTGTGGTTACGGACAGTTGTGCGTGGTTTTGATTGCTGGTTGTGGTTGTGTTTATGGTTTTGGGACCTGGAGTAGGGACAAGAGATCACTATGAAAGCATCGGGCCCCAGTGGCTACAGGAAGCCGTAGAGTGGATTCCTAACAGGGGCAACAAGATCAGAATTTAATGCACTTTCTCACCGCTGCTGCAGGTTCCCCCCAGCATGGGGCATCTGAAGACCCTCAAAGAGTTTAACCTGCGGTACAACAACCTGGATGAGCGGTACAAGGCCAAGGTGGAGGAGGGCCTGTCAAAGTGGGTAGGCCGAGAAAAGGGGAACGGGGCCGAAAATGGCAGCCGAGGAGGGGGGGAAGGGGGGCCAGGAGGAGGAGCGTTGTGGGAGGACTGGCGGTCGTGAGGATAGCAAGGGGAGGACAGGAGGGAGGGAGCATGTTGGTTGGGGTCTCACGGTCTTTATGACGCACTTACTGAGGAGGGGGCGGCACAGATCCGGCCCATGCGAACACATCCGGGCTGGAACGCACGCACGGGGCTGGCTGGCCATCAAGGTCTCTTAGATCAGCAGTGGCCACCCGGGGGCGACGACCGATGGGGTTTTGAGCTCACCGGCCCCCTCATTTCTTTGCCCTTCTTCACTCCTTCATATCCATGTGATTATTGCGGCCCTTTACGGAGAGCAGGTTCCTGGCCTTCTTGCGGGAGGAGGAGGAGCGCGAGCGACTGGAGGAGATCGAGCGACTGAAGCCTATTGGTACACCCGTGGGCTCATACCTGGAGTACCGCTGCAAAGCGGAGGTGCGGGGACCAGGGGGCTTTCAGAGAGAGTGTGTGTGCGTGTATGTGTGTTTCGGAGCTGCTTTTGAGGGCCGTCCTTTCTTTCCCTGATGCTGCCACGGCCCCCCTCCATCGAAATACCCTGAGGCCCTCTAGCAGCATGCCAGGGAGCACCATTGGTGGTGCCGCCACCGCTGCCATTGCTGCGCGACACACGCACTACTACACACGCAATTCTTTGGGCCTTTTTGGGTCCCAAACCTCATGTGTCACAAAATGTCCCTTTCATTATGCCACGCAATTTTTGTGGTGCTCTATGTGATAGCTAAGTACACATTCGTACACTGCGAAGAAGCGCACGATGGCCTGCCCCACCCTGCCCCACCCCACTCTGCATACACACTCCAACACACGCTCGCCACCCTCTTCCCGGACACGGACAACCCCACGGACAACCCCTCACACACACACACCACCTCCATATAAACTGCAACCGTTATTAATATCCGAGTGCTCGCGCCCGCATTTCTCAACTTACCCTCACGCAGGTAGGCCAACTGGTGAAGACGGAGATGGGTGATATCACCGTCGATAACCGGTGCTGGATCAGAACGGGTCACACACTGACGCAGGTAATGGTCACGTGCGCGTTTGCGTGTGCTTTCGCGTGCGCGCGTATGCGGTCAATCCCAAATTTGCGCCAGGCACAGGCGGGCGTGGGAGTTGTATACCGGCTAGCGGACTACGAAACTGAAAACATGTAACGACATAATCGACCCTCATGACCCGCACCCGTGTTGTTGTTGTGTATATGTCCGTTGCTATCCAGTTCCTCTAGCTCCCATGGATGCAGCGATGTGACACGGCACACGCAGGTCACAGACCCGTAAGGATTTGCATGGAAAGAAGACACGTGTATGTGTCAGTATTACAGGGTGGTGGGGGTGGGGGTATATCTCCACCAGATAGTCCCACTAAGCACTAAGCACTAATCTGCTGGGGGCGGAGACCTGCCTGATTCTCCCTGCTGGTGTGCTAGCAGGACGGAGGAACGCCCCCCTTCATCATTCATTTACCCCAATCGACTTCAACATCTGTACATTTTGCCACTTGCAGGTGGGCAGCATGTTGATAATCTTCGGGGGTCAGCTGCTAAAGGACGGCTCCACCACTAACGACCTCTTCTGGATGACCATGGACCGGATGGAGTGGCACAACCAGCCATGCAAGGGAGAGAAACCACCACCGCGGTGAGGGCGATGTGTTGTATGCACGAATGCGTGTGTGTGTGTGTGTGTGTGTGTTTTACACACATGTCGCCGGGCGTAACACAGACTGGGGCAACTACCCTTGCCCGTCGGGGAGACCGCCGAAGTATTGTGTAAGTATGGACGCGAGGAGTACGAGGGTTCATGTGAAAACACCTAGGGAGAACGGAACAGAAGGACATGTTTGTGCGATGCTATAAAAATTACGTCATCAGAGACGCAACCGTAGCGATTCGTAGACAACAGAAGATCAAGAAGAGAGAGAGGGAGTATGTATGTATGTATGTATGTATGGGGGTGGGTGCCAAATGGGGAAACGTTGAGGGCGGAGGGCATGGAGGAACTCTGCGCTTGCTTACCGAGAGAGGAAGAGAGGGTAGGATTGAGGTGGGAATTTCGCCCTTGTGCGTACATGCTGCCATGTCCTGCCATGCCCCAGTGACGGCGCGGATCGCACAGGCCACGTCTCCATCCCCTTTTGTATCCTGGAAACGTAAATGCGTGGGAGTTGCAGAATTGAAACCCAGTAGTTACCCACCACCACCTCTCACCACCACCACCACCATCAACGCCACCGCACCCTTCCCTTACGCCCACTATGGCGTGCAGGTACAACCACGCTGCCTGCTACGACGAAGAGAACAACCGGCTGGTCATTTTCGGTGGCCGCACGGCGGAGCGCAAGCGCCTCAACGACGTGGCCTTCCTGGACATGGATACGTGGACCTGGTACAAACCCTCCACGGAAGGGGCGGCCCCGTCACCGCGGGAGCAGGCGGTGGCCACGTTCTGGGCAGGAAACATGGTGCTATTCGGTGAGGGGTATTGTTTGCGTATGGGTGGGAGAGTGGCAAAACAGGCGTTGGGCCTTCCATTGCATCATGCAGCCATAATACGAACAGGGAAGGGAAGGGAAGGGAAGGGAAGGGAAGGGAAGGGAAGGGAAGGGAAGGGAAGGGAAGGGAAGGGAAGGGAAGGGAAGGGAAGGGAAGGGAAGGAAGGGAAGGAAGGGAAGGAAGGGAAGGGAAGGGAAGGGAAGGGAAGGGAAGGGAAGGGAAGGGAAGGGAAGGAAGGGAAGGGAAGGAAGGAAGGGAAGGGAAGGGAAGGGAAGGGAAGGGAAGGAAGGGAAGGGAAGGGAAGGGAAGGGAAGGGAAGGGAAGGGAAGGGAAGGAAGGGAAGGGAAGGGAAGGGAAGGGAAGGGAAGGGAAGGGAAGGGATCTTTGTTGCAGTTCTTAAGACACACATATCTCACCAAGAGAGCTGATTACGCGTCCATGGAATCTTCATTAGCTCAATCTGGATTAATTTGTATTTTTTGTGTTTATTCTGATTGCAGTAAATGTTATGATTTAGTTTGGAAAGCTTGCTTAGCAATCTGATGTCAGCCATCAACCTTCCCGCCATCAGCTGCCTTAACTCCCTCCGGTTCTCCCCAAGTTGTGTAATGCTTACTAGATAGGTGTTGTTGCAGAGAATATACTAGAAAGATGCAGGTGCCTTGGTTCTTCTCCTTACTGCTTTTTCACTCCGATATTTAATCAACTACTTTTGATTATCGCATGCACCGTCTGTCCTCATCTTCACCCCTTCCACACATACACACCAACCCCAACCCCAACCCCACCCTAGGTGGCCACGCTATCGGCGGACGCACGAACGATCTCTTCCTACTGGACCTCGGCGCCTGGCAGTGGTCCCAGCCCGCCTTCTCTGGCACAGCTCCCTCTCCCCGCCAGGCCTGTGCCCTGTGTATCGGTCACGGAAATCTGTTGTTCGTACACGGTGGCCGTAACAACTTCGTACTGGAAGATCTGCACGTCATGGACTTCGTGGTGAGGTTGACATCAAAGTGTATGCACATACGCATACACATGTACATTCCTTTCTTTCGTGCGCCGCATTTTGCATTCACACGTGCACCTTCCCATCAAACCTGGTGTTTCTGCTCCGATAGCAGCGTTAGCCCTACACACTCATATACAAGTAAATCCTTAGCCGCCAAGCATTCACATGCAACACTCCTACTCCCTCTCCTTCGCCCGCTCCCCCTCCCGTTCCCTATCACACGTCCTCTCCCTCTCCCACACGCTTCGGTCCGGCGCCGGCTATACCAGACCAAGACCTGGACGGAAATTCCCTGCGAAGGGCGCTGCCCTCCGCCGCGACACAGCCACTACATCCATGTCCACAAGGACCACCTCTACCTCTTCGGTGGCTTGGACGAGCTGGGCGCTCAGTCCAATGCCATGTTCCAGGTGCACTTGCCCGGGGACCAGCAAGACACGTACGCTACCGCAAAACCCAAGTGGGTGGAGTGGGATAGCGAGCTGCCGTACAATAAGAATCGCTCGGCGACGCTGTGGAATGGCACCATCTCCATCTACCAGGTAGGTCACGGAGGTGGTTAGGGGAAGATTAGGAGAGGGGACGCAGGGGAAGAGAGGAGAGCATAACGCTAGTTGAATGTTCTGTATTGGTTCATTATGAATGTGTCGGGGGGTAGGGGAGCAGGTTGATGAAGGTCGGGGGTTACGTACGCGCACACATACACACACTGCGCTCATCTTATCGGCACATCACATCCCATCAACTCCCATTTGAACCCTATTGTACCTTTTTATTATTGTACACAAATAATTAGCAGCTTTGCCTTCTTTTCATTCCATGTGGGATTCCATCATCATCTTTGCTCATTTCTGGCCGTTTCCATGACCCTCTTATGTATGTACCCCCAGCTGGGCAGCAACACTTTGGGCCGAGTGAACGACGATGATGCGGAGAAGGGCCTGGTATTCTGGGACGTGTTCAAAACCGCCAAGCTGGAAGGACTCAAGCCCAGGCAACTGGCGGAGGTGCGTGCAAAGGACAGACTCAGCTCTCGGGGGTAGAGGTCGTGGATTAAGCTTGCTGGTGTCCTAAATAGGAACAGCTGGGATGTGGCGGGTTGACGGTGGTTTGTGAAGCAAAGGCACGTGTAGGCATGGCAGCAGTACCAGCAGTAGCAGCACTTGCTATTGCTACTGGTGCCTTCTTGGTGTTGATCCCTTCACCTCTTCACCCCCTTCTTCGCCTCTGCGGCCTCGACCTCCGCCATCCCGGCCGTCGCCTCTGGCGCCTTGCCGCTGCTTTCGCCGCCATCTCCTCTCCCACGTTCCCAGTCGGCGTCTCCGCCCTTTCCCCGCCTGCCCCGGGCCCCAGGACGAGCTACGGCCCAAGAACGCCAAGCGCATGCGGGTGCAGCACACCATCAATACTGCCGGAAAGATGCCCCGATCGTTCACCCAACACACGGCGCACGAGGCGAGGGTGCTGCAATACGTTCAGGTGGGGACGGTGTGTATTGCCTCCTGTGCGACGTGCAGTCATAAAGGGCAAAGCAGGTAGGCCTAGGTGACATGGAGGATGGTAGGACAAAGAGACCAAGTGACGGAAAGAGAAGTTACGGTGATGTCGTAACAGCTGATTGTGAATGTCCTGACTGTTACTGCTACTGCTGTTGCTACTGATTACGGTGCTGCGACAGCATTTTTACTCATCCTGCTATTGCCATTGGTACTCCTATAACAGGATTTCCAGCGCATCTTCGAGGAGCTGTATCCCTACCGCCGTCCGCTTTACCTCACACCGCGCAATGAGTGTGGAGTGGCAAAGTTTGTATGTACGACAATAAGGCCCAGCCAGCTGGTGTACACAGAGCTGTATGACCTGGACGGCGCCGCGCAGTTCGTGGCAGATTTCTTGTCGTACGAGCCATTGGAAGATCCCTTGGTACGGCAACATCCCTTTGTACGGAACAACTCGCACGGGTGGATGCGATTGGGGAACTGAGTACTCGGGGGAGAATTGTTTCGGCGACACGTGTTAGCGCACGTACCAACAAGTACGGCAGTAGCCATTGTACGTGGACCGTACATCTAAACAGAAAAATACCTACCCGCAGTAGAGCTATATTGATCTCTTCTCCTCTGCATGGCGGCCATTTTCTTATTCCTTTCTCCCTTCCCCTCCCCCTCCCCCCTGCCCCACCTTTCCATCCTCCGCTTTTGACTTTCTGGTTACACAATACGCGTAGCAGTGATTTGAATTCCCGCGTTGATTGGATAGCTTTGAATTCTGTGTCTCATCTCCGTTTTTTGGACTTCATCTTTTCCGGTAGTTTATCCCGAAGGGCGGGTTTATATTGGTTTCCTTGCATTCAGCATCATCCGTATTCCACATCCCCCTTCCTTCCCCTTTCCCCGACGCAGCACCCGCCCGACACGCTCCCCTCGCCCATGTCCGTCCTGGACTGGCGAGCTGGTGACTCCTTCGACCTTGCTGTCGTACTCGCGTCGCTCCTCATTGGCGTCGGGTTTAACGCCTTCGTCGTCATGGGCTACGCTCCGTACGCTGTCGTACAAAACGACCAGCGCAACACGGTCTGTACGGTTCTGGAGCGGGAGGCGCAGGGAGCGGCTGCGGCTGCGGCAGGTTCCAAGGTACATGTGTACGGGGGCATGGCACTCAGGAGACAGAGAAGCAACGTGTGAGAGCGGGATGTGTCTTGGTTATGGAAACAATCGCGATCTGGTCAGGAAGGGGGCCATGGAAGGGATGTCACGGAACATGAACGAGGGGAATGTCAGACGCGGTCCGTGGTTTCGTTTTCTTCCCTTTTCCTTTCTAGTCTATTGGCCGCCTCGTCCGGAGGGTTCACATCATGTCTGTTTGTTTGCTTTTGTCTGTGTACTCCACTCTACTAAAAACCTTCCTCCATTGAGACCCCAAATTTTCAAAACCTCACAACGCGGGAAGCCTCAAGACGTGAGCTTGTGTCGCTGGGGACGTTCGGGACTCAGACGGCCCCTCCCCGCTGGTGCTGCACAGTATGGTTGACAAAGGCTTCAAGGGTTTTCAGGGGTTGGTTGCATCAGGTCACAAGGCGATGGAAAATCGGCGTTTTGTCTACTGAGTCATGCTTTCGCTCTCCACCTGCAAGCTCAGTCCCAGCTGCCGCCCCGCCCCCGTGCCCATGCTTGGACCCATGTCCTCCGCTGGGTCCAAAGTCTAATCGAACATGGAACCGATAAATAACCCTTTTAATGCCCTAACCCTCATGTGTTTCCCCCTCTTTCCCCCTCCCCTCATACTTCTTCCTTCCTTTCTCCCTTCCCTTCCCTTCCCTTCCCTTCCCTTCCCTTCCCTTCCCTTCCCTTCCCTTCCCTTCCCTTCCCTTCCCTTCCCTTCCCTTCCCTTCCCTTCCCTTCCCTTCCCTTCCCTTCCCTTCCCTTCCCTTCCCTTCCCTTCCCTTCCCTTCCCTTCCCTTCCCTTCCCTTCCCTTCCTTCCCTCTCCCCTTCCTTCCTTCCCTCTCCCCTTCCTTCTCCCCTCCTTCCTTCTCCACCTCCTTCCCTTCCATCTCCCCATCCTCCTTCCCTTCCATCTCCCTACCCTCGTTCCCTCTCTCCTTCCCTCCTGGCATCTCCCCTTTCTCCTCGGGACCTGTCCCCCTACTTCCCTTCCTACGCTCCTGCTACATCCGGATGGGTCGTCGTCCTTTGGTCCCTTGGCCCCCTTCCATCTTAGCCCATCACTCCACCACCATCGCAGGGTTCTGATTCCACAACCAGTGGACGGTCCGCCAGCGGCGCTGCTCGTGAACGCCGTGTAGATAGCTCCTCCACCAATCCGGCAGTGCCCGTGGGTGCTCTGGTGGGGGCCACTGCGGACGTCAGGGCGCCGCGGTACACCATCAAGCCGCTGGCATCACTGAAAAGCAAAGTCCTGAAGGTGTGCCCGTCTCGGTGTTACAGTGTGTTGGCATATCTTCACCAGAGGCACACTAATCACTAGCCTAACCTGGGTGAAGCCTCTGTGTGCATGCGGTGTGTGTATGTGTGTGTGTATGTGTGTGTGCGTGTGTGTGTGTGTGTGAGAGAGAGAGAGAGAGAGAGAGAGAGAGAGAGAGAGAGAGAGACTGTGTGCTCGTTCTCCTCCGCCGCCGCCACTGCCATACTGTTATTTCCATGGTTACCCACCTCCCACACCCTACCTCCAGGCCCAGGCGGAGGTACCTGGCTCCCCCGCGGCAACCCCTGATCGCGGCGGCCTTGCGCCTACTGGGGATTTGGGCAACAACCCCGACGACGAGGCCGTCGGAGATCCAATGGCCGCTGCTGCGGCCGATCCCACCGGTGGCCCCGCCGCAGACGGCGCCGGCGGGGACCCTCTGGCTGAAGACCACGACGCTGGGATCTGCAAATACGTCCACGCGTGGGTGATGGTACTACCTGGCAAGCGCGACGTGTCCGAAGCCATGTTCATTGAGCCATCGACGGGACGCAAGTACCCGTTGCATGACAGTCCGTACAAGGGCATCGAGATGCTGTGGAATCAACGGAACTTCTGGGTGTGCTTGCAGCAGCCGCAGCCCCACAGCGACTCCCGCGCGGACCCGAGGCGAGTGGAGAGGAGTTGGGTGGAGCTGGGGAAAGCCGTGCTTAGTGCGCCGAGTACGGTTATGGAGGAGAGTAACTCTTCCAGCAGCGTGTTATATTAAAAAAATATAATAAATATATAATATTTACACTATATTATATTGTATTGTCCGATGTCTTCAATTCGCTTAGCGGCGTGTTGTTGTTCGTCACGTCTGCCTCTGCCCCTGCCTCCACGGCCGCCTCTGTCACCGTTCCCACAGGGACATCTCCTACGATCTGAACGACCCCTCCAAGTGGGAGCCCGTCTTCGAGGAGCGGGGAATGAGGGTGAGTGATGGGGGAACGAGGGCTTAGGAGAGCGGTTGGGAGTGAGGGAAGAGGGAGGTTTTTCCGAATTTTGTTTCGCTCTGTTTCTGACGTCAGGTCGCCGGTTACTCGCCTCGCCTCCCTACGGCCCTAACCCGTCCCTTACCCCGCGTGTCTCCCTGCAACAGAGTCGAAGTGAGGGCGCTACGGAGGAGTCGGAAGTGGTCCGGGCGGAAGGCGGGACGAGCAGGGTGCACCGGAACGACTCCGTCCGCGGCGGCAACTCTGCAGGCCTGGCGCTAGGCATGGGAAAGGCCAACAAAGCCGGCGGAGGCTCCTCACGTATGCAAGGCGTTGGGGGAATGAGCATCGCACAACGAATGGCGCAGCGTAATAAACTGACGACGCCGGGCGGTGGTGGCGCTGGCGCCGCCGACACGCCGCCGCGTACAGCGGAGAATCACGCTGACGGCGGAGGGGCGATGGGAGACGACGGCGACGGCGGCGAGGCGGACGTGGTGCCGGATATTCCGCCCAGCTGGGTGCTCAAACTGACGATTCCACGGGATGCTTTTGATATGCGGTGCCCGAGGGTGGGTTCGGATTTGTGTGTATATGCATGCATGGGTTGGTATGCATGAGGGCATGATGATCAACGTAGCCGGGTTTAGTGCGCGGACGGCGAGGGGTGTATGATAGAAAAGATAAAGCAAGGATATGGGAACCCAAGGACCCGGTGCTATAAGCGGGCTTATTAGGCCGGGCTGAGTTAGGCATAGCAAAACCGAAATTGAAAATTACCTACCTAATCGGCAACCGGGCTCAGTTTATGATGCCATCAGTTCATAAGGCTTTTCGCAGCGGGTTCCCGTAGCCCCGTGTTGGTCCGCTCTTCTCCCCTTCCTCCCTTTACCTTATTTATCTTGTCTCAGGTACCCCCTGATGGCATCGATCACCGTGCACCGTTTCTCGCCCTCCCCCAACCCCTCTCCCGCCGTCCTGCCGTCCAGCCGTTTCCTTCCACGACCTCACTCCCATCCACTTTGTGCGCTTCAGGGCTCCAAGCTGACTCTCTACCGAAGATGCCAACACGAAATCTTCGCTCGCTTCGGAGATTGCAGTCGCTGGGACGGCATGGTGGAGCGCCTGGTGCTATACGGCGATGACGAGCGAACGGCTGTGACTGAAATTCGTGAGACCTTTACACGCCGGAGAGATAAGCTGCGAGAGCGCCGAGTCTACCCGCAAAAGGTGGATGAGTGGATAGCCATTGCCGAGGCACTTTTGCAAAAGCGTTTACCTTATCATTTTTACTATAAAATGTTTCATGTTAAATGATTATCGAACGTAACATCTGTAATGAGTATTGTTCATTACAAATATAATTCATTTGGAGAGGTTAGGTCTTAGGTTTGACGGAATAACACCAATTATGGGTCGCGTTTATTACCATTGCCTGGTAGCGGTATTCGTTGATATAGTTAGCCAGCAAGCAATGGAACCAAGACCCCTTTCCTCAACTAATTATTGGCTAACCATTAACCGATGACAAATTAACCAACCAACCAGGACACCACCATCGAGTTATTTGACCGCGGCAGTGCCTTTGCACTCAAAGACATCCTCACCGTCAAGAACGACCGCCGGGTGTTTAATTTCTACGCAGCGGCGCGATTGGACGGATTGGAGAAGCGTGAGGAGCTCGAGGTACGGAACTGGCCTTACGTAAGGCCCGTAGGTGTATCATGCCGCTGTACAAAAAATGAACCGCAAAATCAGCTCGTGTCGTACAAGCACACACACACACACAAGTCTTCTTGAACTACTCCTTATGTCATCCGGCAGATCCAAAGCGACGCCGTGCCTTTTGTCATTGTCATTACAAAAACCCATCCCGCTCACCCCGCCTTCTCGGCCGCCCTTTTTGACACTCTCCCGTTCTCCCGCAGCTGCCCAGGCGCCTCAGACCAACTACCCTTCACAGGATTGACCTGATCCAACAATCTAATACTGCCGCTCCCTCTCCCTTCCTCCTCACCGCGTCCTGCCCCGTATGCCCCGTACCGCCCTAACACCGCACCCACAGAACCGCAAGATCATTGAGCACTTCGTGGGTCGCGACGACCGGCTCGTGTACCGCAGCGCCACCTACACGGAGGACGCCGCAAGCACCGCCGCCGGAGGGGCCCTGGGGGCCACTGCGACTGGCGGCGGTCCCGAGGCCGCCAATGAGGGGGACCCGGAGGAGTGAGTGGCGACCGGGAAACAGGGAGTAGGGGGGAGTAGGGGGTAGAGAGTAAGGGGGAGGAGGAAGGGAGGAGGAGGAAGGGAGGAGGAGGGGGAAAGAGGAGAAAGTAGCGGGGAGGAGGAGGAGGGAGCTTTGCAATGGTCATAACGAACACACGCACACGGTGACTCACAGCGTCCAGCTTCCCTTCCGCCTTTCTCTTTCTCTGCATTTTGATTTTGTTGGATTTAATATTTTGTGATATTAAATATATGTGTTATTAAATTAATAATTATATATGTTATTAAACTAATAATAAAATAATATAAAATAATAATATTTATTATTATTATTATTATTATTATTATTATTATTATTATTATTATTATTAATTTCTGTTCTTCCCCTTTCTCCTCTCGTGAACGCACATGTACACATACACACAGCGACGCCGTCCGCCGCACACGCAAGTCCAAGAACCGCGGCGGTGACAAGCGCATGCTGCCCATTCGCAAGATGACGGAGAAGTTCGCTCGCAATTCTCCACTGGACGCCGACGCTGACGTGGCCAAGCGCGTGTACTACCTGACGGAAGGACGCATGCGGGTGGACTATCACTTCGGTACCAACCGCATCACGAATTCCAGTCGGTCCTTTACGAAGGACGGGCAAAGCCAAATCGTGCAGGTAACGCGCTTGCGCTTGCGGACACCGGTACACTTGTGTGATGCTACACAGTAGCAGTGAACAATTACAGTCGGGCCTGCTATGGACGGCACAAGCTACTAAAATTAGGAGGAGCCATGAAAGGTTTGTAGAGCCATAAAACATGGGCAGAGTCAGATCGTGTAGGTGGAGGGGTACGGTAATAGCTTCGGTGCAAGGAAGCCTGTCACCAGAGGAGAATCACGGGAGTTGTGCTTTTCTACCTGGTTCGCCTTGACTCTCATGACTCTCATGACTCTTATGACTCTTATGACTCTCATGACTCGTATGACTTGCATGCGTGCTCCCGGCTGGCCATCTTGCAGCTCCGCGGACCGGACCATGAGCTGTTTTTGTCTTGGGTCACCTCCCTCCCTGCCGTCCTCACTTCGCTGTGCAGGTAGACCCCCTGGCGCCGCGGCCGCAGCCCGCGGCTCTGCTGGAGGAGTACAGCGCGTTGCTGGTAGCGGAGAAGGATTGCCTTCAATCTGTACGAGATAGCGAGTGGGAGATCTCCGAGATCACCCGCACCCGCACCAACCAGGAACAGAACATCACCCTGGAGACGCCGTATTACGACATTGTACGGATCAAGGCAGAGGAAAGCGAGGAGGTACGTTTACTTGCAACTTGCCATCAGGTCATCAGATTACGAAATCCTGTCCCATGGCGCTTTGCCTTCGCGCCTACGGCCCCTTACGCCGGTAATATAATACTAAATTTATTATTATTATCATCATCATCATCATCATCATCATCATTATTATTATTATTATTATTAAACTCTTTAATAATCATTTCCCATCTACTGTATCCCTATGTGTACCCTCGCCTGCTTCCTATCCCCGGCTGTGGCCTCCTTACAACTAATAGAACGGTATGCTGCATTGATCCGGGCGTGCGGTTCTGAACTCCACCGAACTCCCGAACTCCATTTTGACGAGTTTTCCGAAAATTGTACGATCGGATTGGTCATGCATGCAACCGAAACCCCGATGTTCTGAGTTTTTTCCTCAAGTCACCATCCCAGGCCGGTACCCCCACCTTCCTTGCCCATCTAGGAGGAGGAGGAGGCGGCGGAGGCGGCGTACGACTACCTGTCTCCCTTCCTGCCCACCCTGCTTGGCACTCAGCAGCTCACCCGCACCCAGGCGCTGGAGGTCCGCGAGAAGGCGCTCAAGGCCCTAAAGGACCGCCTCATCGAGCGGGCCAATATCATCCAGGTGGAGGGGCGGGAGGAGAGGGGGGAGGAGAGGAGGAGAAGGGAAGTTACGTTCTTGACTGGGCGCTGGCGCGGCAAAGCGATACCGAGATCCCCTGCAGATTCCTCCTTTCTCTTCACAACACATGCGCTTCTAATTGTTCTTGGAGACCGTCATTATCCAATTGTTGCCCTTCCCTTCCTCTTCCAGGCTCGTCTGGACGAGGAGACCGCCGCGCTGGCCAAGAGGCAACAGACCTTCCACCGCGACCGCGACCAAATGACCGCCACCGAGGAGGAAGAGTACGAGCGGCAAACGGAGGAGTCCATGTTCCGCATCCACATCCTGGAACGCCGCCTGCGTCGACACGAGGAGCAGGCGCTGCACAAGTACTACGAGCTCGATGCCAAGCTGCGCGGTGACACCCGGCTGCAGTCGCTGCTGAACGTGTACTAAGGGTGTTTGAGGGGCAGGGGTGAGGGAAAGGAGGATAAAGAGGAAGAAGTAAAGGAGGTGTGACTAACGACAGGGATGGTTTGGGGTCGCTGGTAGTGGTGGGTGGTATGGGTAGTTGGGAGATGGAAGTGAGCAGCCGATCGAGGTGCATTGAGAAGCATCGCCGGAAGAGGACAACGATACGTGGGAGGTGGAGGTGCGGTAGAATGACCAGGCACCAGGAATGACCAGGCACACACACCGCCGTAAAGGCGGCTGGAGCGGGGCCATGCGAAAAGGAGTCAGTCAGGCTGTTGCGTTGCGTTGGCGCGCACGTGCGTTTAGTGCTGTGTGCTGTCGGTAGAGGAGCGGCGGCGGACTGGAGGAGCAGACCTATGCTTAAGATTCTTTATAAGATTTCGAACATGCTGCAAAGACGGCGGCGGCGCCGATGCTGCGGGTGTTCATCGGTAGTTAAGGACTCTGCGATCACAAGATGCGTGCTGTTAGGTCGGGCAAGGGAAACGAGAGGACGGCAGTCCTGGTGGTGACGATGCCAAGGTCATGGTGGTGTGATCAGGGCATCTTGATTACTGCAACCTTGCCGCTTCGAGTGCATTTTGCCAAAGGGGACTCGCGGCCAGCAGCCAACGGTTAAAAGATGTTTCGTTTCGCGTATATCCTGAAGTCATCCCGTCTCACTTCGTCATCATACCTCCATATCACTGTTTTTACTTTATACATTAAGAGATATATTATCTTGAGATTGAGCGCCGAGGTCGCGCAGTGCGCGAATCTCAGCCTGTCAAAAATTTAGCCCTGCCGGACACCCGAGGGGCCGACTACGAAAGGCCCTCGCAAAGTGCAAGGCGACGACCAAACATACAACCGAGGCCACTTTGACCACCTCGAGAAGCGGGCCAGGTAAGTATGACTAGTAAGTTATTGAACATTCGCACTAGACCCCACAGCCAGCCGCAAGCGCCTGCGCTTCCCCGATGGTGGGTCGACATGTACACCACATGTTCACCACCACCGCAGCTCAAAATCGTCCTCCGTACAGTGACTTTGGGTACGCATATGACACAACATGATGAAGTCCTTAATATGACCAACTATCCACCAACCATTTGGCATGTAGCGTGAGCTCGACGTGAAAGGCCCAAATCCCCCAATACCATCATCACGCACCTGAAGAAACCGGGCAGAACCGGGTAACCACTGTTGATTACGATGGTGCAATGACTTCTACGGTTTGGATGTCAAAGGTTTGAATTATTGGATGTCCGCCAAGTTCATCCGACGAAGTGCTTTAGCAAGGCCCTTCACGTCGGCCACTAAAGCGGTGAGAATTATTGCCATGATCAGCCGATCATCCGGTTCACCGGGGTGACTACTGTCGTCCTCGGCAGGTCTGTAAGACGAGCCATGATAAGGGCCTCCACTGCCCCGAGGTGAGGGATCAGGCCATGAATGTAGGCCAGGATATTGAGCATGTGGACCAGGCAGGAGGTTCGCTTCTTAATAAAGCTGCCTTTCGACCGCAAAGGGAAGCGGTGATCTGCTTGGCTTCTCGAATGGTCTGCAGCCTGATACGACAAGGACTTGAGGTTTTCTTCGCTACGCTTCAGAAACCTGATCAGTTTACTGTCGATCGTTTCAGCCATCCACACGGCGAAACAGACTCGAGTAAGAAAAGGTGTTGAATTCAGGTCTAGGTGGATGGGAGTCACATGCATCCTACTTTGGGAGGAGTAGTCCTTCAGGCGTCTGCAAGTTTTTTATTACAGCTTGAAACGTACTACCATTCAAGGGTTGTAGTAGACTGTACGCGTTGCTTGCCATATCTTGCCGTCACATCTTGACATCTCATATATGTGGGTATTGACAGCTTACTTGCCGTGCCTCTTGGCTCGTTTTGCTTGCCCCGTGTGTGTGTGTGTGTGTGTGTGTGTATTTGTTAAGGGGTGTTACACTGTGGGCGACTCGCCCTATAAAGACGAGCACCGGGGGTATGTGTATGTGTATGTGTATGTATGTGTATGTATATGTGTGTGTGTGTGTGTGTGTGTGATGGGCGTGTTTCATGCACACACGCTACAGGGCGCTAAAGGCTGTTGGCTGTTGGTCCCCTTGTGGTAATATAAAGGACGAGATATCTACCTGGGCTGTCACGATGTTAGAAATATCCTACAAAAGTGCAAAATCTCTTGTCCAGCAGCAGCGAAAGGGCCATACCATGTCGAACGGGACAGGGCCATACGACTTTCAAAATATTTCACCAAGCGAAGGGATTAAGCATAAATAGAAAGATCTTGCGGAGGCCATGCAGCCGGCGCCCGCATATTGACAGATTTGTTAATGGAACCATCACACTTGAACCTTGAGTCTAATATCGCTAACAATCTAAGCCAAGACAGAATCAGTGCTGAATCTATGTGCAGCAGAAAGACAAAACGTACTCTCTGGCGCCATGGATTACGTACGGGATCTATTCATTCCCTGACTACGCAAATTGCAGTCGTCAATAATGGACAACCTACAAATCTCCGATTATTCTGGCCGTTATATTTTAGCTTCATAATTTTCTCCGGTTTGTTGCTGTCAACTCCTGTATCGTAAAATTTCCGGGATCCAGCTTCTTGTGGAGCTTGACCAACGAAAAAAATTGCAAAACTTCGTACAAGTGTCAGATCGGACTCGCCGTCGGTTTCAGAAAAAAATGACCTTACCGATTCTCACTTTACTTGCCGCGGTCTACCTCCTGTGTACGCTTGTTGGAGCTTCAGTCTATATACCAGTTGCTTCAACTTCATTGGGAAGAATTAATGGAATTTTGTGTGACGGCGATGTCAGCGACGTGGCATCCTTTCGCGGCATTCCATACGCAAAGCCACCCGTCGGCAGACTGCGTTGGGCAGCACCTGTAAAATACAGCACAAATTACCCTCTGGAAGGCCTTGATGCTATAAGTCCAGGCTCTAAGTGCAGGCAAGGCACGGAGGTACGTAAGCTCGTTTGCAATCTTACTGCAGGTGCAGGTAAGCGTTTCCTTTTTTCTCATGTGCTCTTGTGTACGTAGAACATTTAAAATATGATAAGCTTTCTGACGATCGGATTATGGTTGCGCTTGTCATCGCAAGGTCAATCGGTTGCCGGACGGAGGACCGACGGGTGGCTGCTGGATACCGTATTATTTATTCATCAGCTCCGACGCAAACTTTCGCCCGCATAAAAAGATATAAATAATTGCATGTAAATACAACTTGTACCACGCTTACCTATTTTTATGATTGCTAAATGCTATGCTCACAGGGCGATGAGGACTGCCTATTCCTCAACGTGTGGGCTCCGGCGAAGGCCATCGGTGCCCCTAAGCCCAAGCTTCCCGTGCGTGTCTTTATTCATGGTGGCGGCTACCAGACGGGTCAGTCGTGAACTATTAAACAGTGTGTGTGTGTGTGTGTCGGGGGGGGGTACCACAGCATAAAAAGGGCTATGGCGGGTAGTGGCACCATGAACCACGTGGGGGTTAGCAATTCTTTGTTTGTCTGTGGGGTCGGCGAATAGAAACATACTGACCGAGCCGGGAGGATCATCGGAAGCTGCGTCGACTATTTGTCCATAAGGCTGAGCGCTGTACACGACGCCGTACACACGATACGCCTTCACGGGGAATAAATAGAAGGACCGCATCGCTTGCCGTACCGCTTCTTCGTTTCCAAAACCGCAAAAATTTTATCACCTCTTAACCTTCTCTCCGCATGGGGCGTTATCACAGCCGTGGAACGAAACGTACCCAGCTACCCAGCTGCGCTCTTGGTGCCCACGCACGTCGTGATTGGGAAAGGAAGCTGGCATCAGCGGCGATGTCCACATATATATCGTCCGAAAATGACGGCTGTACGTTCTGATGTTCTTCTTTTGTGAACAGGAGGTTAAGGCTTCGGAAACACTGACCGAACCCACAACCCACTGACCACCCATCCATCCAAGTTCGTACCTACCAACTTACCTACCTACCTACCTACCTACCTACCTACCTACCTACCTACCTACCTACCTACCAACTGAAATCATTAGCCACATCCGATCTATCCCCACCAAAAAAACACACAGGGGCCGGCAGCGAGGATATGTACGATGGATGTAAATTAGTTCAGGACGGCAAGGTGGTCTTTGTGACTATGAACTATCGTCTCGGCATCCTGGGCTTCATGGCGGCTCCGGAGCTGAGGGACAGCTCGGCAGATTTCGGTGTCGGCAATTGGGGTCTGCTGGTGGGCAGTGGGATGGGTTCTCGAACGAGTGGGCGCCTCGGCCGCACCCCGTGGCAGCTGGCATGTACTCACACACCATCATGCACCTCATGAGCTGTGCCTGGGTGGAGTCTGGGTTGTGGGCCCATCAGCTTTGTTCTATCAGCATCGTCATCATGATGGGGCTGATGCTGCCCTTCTTGAGCTGCATTGGTATGAACACGGGCAGATCTGGACGGATGCGGACACACAGACATATGTCCTGCGAGGGTATCTCTCATCAATAAGTCAGGATAAGTCGCATTCTCCTGTTCGTATGCGCGGTACGATGCTAGAGAAAATTATTAGGACGAGAAATAGAAATTATTGTTCTCTCTTTGAACGATTTCGAACGATTTCTCCTCCTCTCCTCTCCTCTAACAAAAAACATAATAACGGTGAATATAAATGCGTGCGGCCAACATCAGCGCCTTGCATTTTACCTCGTTTTGCTCATTATTCATATTAATTAATTATTTTTAAAATTTTTATTTACTGCTATTTACTGCTATTACGAATAGTTTTTCCACACTCTGTCTCCTATTTTTTCGTTCACCTTTTTTACCTCAGGATCAGCGCCTGGCGTTACAGTGGGTGCGTGACAACATCGCCGCATTTGGAGGGGACCCAAAGAAGGTGGTGCTGTCTGGGGAGAGTGCGGGCGCGTACTCCACGCTGCTCCACCTCGTGACTCCAGGCTCGAGAGGCCTGTTCTCTGCGGCAGCCTCCTTCAGCGGAAGCGCTGATGCCATGGCGGTGGACTTCCTCAGGGGTGCGTCGGAGGCAGCATGTTGCCCGGGGTGTCGTCGATGATAGCTTCGATGGAGCCGTAAGGGTGGAGCGAACACCCGTTTGCTTTAGGTTTGAAAATTTACTCACTGGGGAGCAGCAGTACGGAGGTAGTACGAATGGACGGAATGGACGGGGGTATGGTGTAGGTCAAGGCAACAGATAAATAACAACAATAACAATATTGAAGGAGGCCAAAAAAATGATCTGCTGTTGAATGAGGTCCTTGGATCTTAATGTGCATTGCGAAAAAATGTTATTGTGTGTGTAGTACGGCTATTGTTTCCGTACTGTACAGCTCTGTACTGCTTTGTGTCTTTCTCGTCACCAAGTTTTCCTCGGCTTTTGCAGATGCTTATACCAAGGGCACGAATATCCGTGCGGCACTTAACTGCTCTATTGACAAAATTGCGGATCGCGGCTACGCCAACATTCCGGATTGTCTCCGCAATACGCCCGTCGACATAATAATGGCGGTTCAGGCCGCACTGGGCTTGAGAACCGTAGATGTGAGTGTGAGATGTAAGAGTGTCAGTTTCCGTACATAATTCTTATGGTCGGAGGGAAAGGAAAATTTATGGGAAAATTTATGGAAGAAGCCATGGAAGCCGTCATAGTCCGTACCCCGACGTACAAATACCGTAAGTGTGCCCTGCGGGGAAGCAGTAAATAACCTGAATGTCATGTGTTTTTGCTGTGATGATGCGTGTCTCACACTCCCTTCCTCTCTCGTCGCCCCAAAAACTGAATGTGAAAAATGCCTGACTCATGCATGTTGGTAAATGTACGACATATACAGTATTGCGTGCCTACAATCGATGGAGTGGAAATCATCAAGCATCCGGTGACCCTGATGGAGCAAGGTGCGCAAGTTTTTAGATAATTATTTATATATTACATATTTAAACATGCAGCGCAGCGAAATCCCAAGATGGGGACATATGCGAGCTAGCAATGGTCATTTTCAGCCCCATTGCCAATTAAGTATCAATTTTCATTTGCAACAACAATCAGTTGCATGATTTGCCGTACTGTACGGTACCGTACTATAACCGATTGCTGTCGTTCAGGACGCGTTGCCAAGGTCCCCATCCTCTTGGGTGTGAATGCCAATGAGGGGGCTCTGGAGGTGCTCGCACAGACAGGTTCCGCGACGAATATCGAGCTGAGGAGATTCTACGAAGTCGTCACGAACCTGATTCCGGTGCCTGTGACGTATTACGAGCGGGTGAGATCCAAGATCCAAGACCCAAGATCTGATCTGATTTTAAGCTGATTTGAAAGGTTGATCACATGGATCCTAGGAGAGTAGAAGCCCAGCCATTTTTCTTTCAGGACCATGATAACAAATTGGCAACTCTTGATCATCGATCTTAGGATGGCACGACGAAAATGGCACCATATTTGCGTTAAGTTTTGCTGTTACTCATGTGCCGTACCGTGCCGTATTAAACTTCAGGTGTACGAACAGTACGATGCTGATGCATTTTTCGATGGCAACTGGATTATTGCCGCCTTTCATGCAGTTACAGGTAGGCGTTCGTTGGCAATCGTTATGATTCTTCTTCATTTTACGTCATGTGCCGGATGCATTAGCTACTTAAGCCCTCTCCAGGGAAGCGGGCCTTATGGGGAACAGTATGCTCACCCACTCCCCCCTCTCTCCCCATCCGTCCTCTCCGTCCTCTGTTTTGTTTTATGCGTGCCTCTTTTTCGATGGCTGTGGGCCAGGGGGTGTTTCCGACTTTCCTGTTCCCACTTCAGCTCTGTTCCCCCCTTCCGGCCCTCCCCCGTTGGTCGTTGTTTATATTATATATATATATGTACACACAGTGTAACACCCCTTAATTTACATATATGTTTATATATATAAACAAATGTAAGCCAAGATGTGTTCATTTCTCACGGTTTCCACCCCCCCGATCAGGGTTCTTCAAGGAGGCAGCTATTTGTTCCGGGGTTCCTCGGAACCCTAAAAATCCCCGACAATTTTCCGGGCGTTTTACTAAAAACTGAAAATTTTCCGGGTCCCGTCCGTCGGACGCTGCCCCCTACGTATGGGTGTTACACTGTGGGCGACTCGCCCTACAAAGACGAGCACCAGGGGGCCTGACCGGACCGAGCCACAGCGCAGGGGAGGGGCACGTGGCTTCGTCTGTCTGTCCTGGCACGTGCTCCCCCTCTCACTCGGACCAGCTAGAGCAAAGAAAGACTCAGAGGCTCTAGCCTGGCCACTAACAGAGCACTGAGGAGCACCACGAAAACAAGGAGGGAACAAAAGAAAACAGGGGGTGACTAACTGCACAAAGAAGGGGACCACTCTCCTCCAACACAAAACTGACCTAGCAAGAGCCTGACCCTATGTGTATGAAACCCCATTCTCCGCTCCACCCCTCCTTCCAGACGGCGGTTACCACTGTCCCTCCCGGCGTGCCGCCAAAAACCTCGCCAAACACGGCATATCCGTACGATACCACATTTTGGAGGCCTCACAGCCGAACTCAGGATGCCCTGTGTACGGTAAGATTGTCGTACAAATTGAGGCGTTGGTGTTAATTGTCTGTATGTTCAGATGAGAGTTGTATTAGCAGCTGTGCGTTCCTTGAAGATCTGGTGGCGGATAACCATTACAATGCGGCCCCAGACCTCAAGCCAAACCCTCAAACCTTTCTCTGCTTGTTTATATGTGTATGTATGTGTGTATGTGTGTGTGTGTGTGTGTGCTTGCAGTGTCGACAGGCGTTTACCTCGGGCAGGAAATTACCGACTTGGTTGGTGCCCTTCACGGCTATGTAAGTACGGATGCACGATAGTACGGCGGTTGAGTGTCGTTGTTATCCGTTAGTTAGTTCACGTCTTGTTAGTTATTTGTTTCCATTTGTTGCCAGTTGCCCAGTCCGGAAGATCGGCAGTAGAACAAGAGCTAGAGCAAGTAGTGTTTGTTTTTCATGAACTCATTTGCGCAAAAAGGAAACGTTCGCGACGTTCGAGTATGTTAAGTTACGCTCGAGTATGGTGCGTGGTGGTTGCAGGACATTCCCTTCACCTTCATGGCGCCGTACCGTAGTCCATACAACTTGTGCCGCTTCACCGACGACGAGAAACAGCTGGCTTCCTTTCTATCCGGTGCGGTACTGCTACTGCTACTGCTACTGCTACTGCTACTGCTGTTGCAAAAAGAACGAATTTGGCAGAAACACACATTCTCTCCCCCCCCTCTCTCTCTCTCTCTCTCTCTCACACACACACACACACACACACACACGCATCATGGTAGAATACACTGCACTGCACGAGGTGCAAAAACGCCTGATGTCACAGGGATCCGCCCACTGACATATTCCCACATTATGTCATGTCATATGTGTGTGTGTGTATATGTGCATGTGTGCTGTGTGCGTTTCAGTGCGTTATCCACGTAGAAGCTCTGAGTGTCACAACGATTTACACATGCAAACAAAAAGTTGGCGAAATGTGTATACTGCTGCCCCGAAACCATCCATACACCATGCCGTACGTTCATTCATGCGTACGTACTCCCCGCAGGCATTATCAACGGCATGGCCGCCAACCGTAACGGCGCCCCTCTGCCGCCCCGCACCAAGTCCCTCACCTCCCCAGCCCTCAAGGACATTCCGAACTGGCCTGTGTGGAACACCACTTCCAGCCTGGTGATGGACATCAACACGGCGGGACCAGAGCTCTACGCAGCCGAGGATATTGGGCTGGATGCCAAGTGCCAGTTATGGTGGGTGTGCGGGTAGCTGGGGTTCCTTCATATCCAGGTGTCCATGTCCAGGTGTCCATGTCCAGGTGTCCATGTCCAGGTGTGGCGCAGGGTGTAGGGTGTAGGGGTGGCTGGGGAGAGGAAGCTGGGCTGTACTCGATGTGGGCAAGCTCCTTTGGATAGAGCATATCTTA
Source organism: Volvox reticuliferus (assembly GCA_019650235.1). Taxonomy (NCBI): domain Eukaryota; kingdom Viridiplantae; phylum Chlorophyta; class Chlorophyceae; order Chlamydomonadales; family Volvocaceae; genus Volvox; species Volvox reticuliferus. The sequence goes on from BNCP01000014.1 coordinate 1,564,535, forward strand.
AGCTTGATTGGCACTAAGGAGCTCTTTCTTGAAGCGATCAACTACTTCTAAAACTGGTTGATACTGCTGCTGCTGCTGATGATGCTGATGATGCTGATGATGCTGATGATGAGACGCTAGAAGGATGTGGAGCGAAAATGGCGCGTATTGAAAAGGAAATCAGAGAGATGACAGAAAGTTCTGCATCTGTCCCTTTGGAGTGAACCTGACACGCCAAAATCTTGGGTTCGTGCCGGTACTTCCGCTCGATCTCCCCCGCCCCTCCCTGCCTCGACTCCTCTTCCGCCCTCCCTCCCCGCCTTGACTCCGCCCTCCCCTGCCCTTGGCTGGTCTGGGCATCTCACCTCAATTTGGATCCCCCTCTTATCCCCCTCCCGCACATATCCGTCTCCGTCGGTTTCACATCCCTCGTAGTTAAATTCGAATACATACACACACACACGTTTATCGTAACCCCTTCCACAAACACACCCTTCCCCCTCCCCGCTTGTTCGCCGATTCCGCGTGTCTTGCTGCCGCGCACTCACTTTTTGCAGTTTTCGGAATATGTCCCCCAAGTGTAATGATCTAATACAAGATCAAAATTCCTCCTATTTTCTCCTGTTTTAATTTGCAGGGATGACATCTTGGCGGACGCGATCGCCGCAGGTAGCACAGCATATACGTAAAAATGCAGCTGGCTGGAGGTGAGCCCGCCAGCATTGGTTATGGTAATGCTTGCGTCGGTCAATGGTTTAATGCGCAAGCATGCACGCCTTTGATATGATTCACGCATATAAGGGGAGAAGGAAATGACAGGTTGGATGGCGCAGGCGATCACAGGATGATGAGAGGTGCCTGGAGCTGCTGGATTAATTGTATACAGTCCATTACGGCAGTAGTACGACACCTCACATTAGCATGTGACCTTAACCTAAGTTACCTACGTTTTGATACGCAGCAGGAGCATGGTCTAAAATTAATGTTGGTGCTCTTGCGGTATTGCAATATCGGCGTTTCCTGTTGGAGTATGTGTTTTCCCTGGGAATTACGCCCATGGCCCTATGCCAAGCTAGCCGTACTGTACGACATCCTAACGGTAAGATACGGCGCGCAGGACCTACCAGCCGTTGCCTGGTTTGGATCCTTGATATAATCTGCGTATGTAACTTTACCAAACGTATATTATCACACATATTCTTGGCATAAGATGTTCATATACGTATTGGCACCTGGCTCCAACGCTGCTGCGATTGCCACCTCCAATTTCATTCCGCATCCGGACTGACTAGCCCGCGTATGTCGCTTCCACTTTTGTTCTCACAATCCCTCGGTTGAAAATGGTCATGATGGTTTTCAGTTCTCTGTTTTCTCGGTAGGTCAAAACCGGTTGGTGCTGGGCTGATGGATGGACGTAGAGATGCTGTGTACAACTGTTGACGTTCGTGTATCTGGAGTATGTCAAGTAAGAAGCAAAGCATAATCATTCCGTTTCCACCCGCCAAGTTCGAAGCAGCAGGATGCATGTGGGAATACCGCCGATGTGGAATGACTCCATCTGTCGCTACGTAGGAATACGTGGTATAGGAGTGAAGGGCAGACGTGTGAATGGACCGAACGTATAACAATTAAAATTGTTGCTTTGTCTTCGCCATGTTTTGTGGTAATCCCCACGTGCAGGATGGATGGTACACGGGAAGAGAAGAAATAGAATTCATATAAATGACTAGTTACATTGGATATGAGAGGAGTTCTAATAGATGGGAGGGATGGGGTACGCGGCGGATGGGGACGATCACTAGCCCAGTGTCCTTGGAAAAAATATTAAACGTTGGATCCGGTAACGGCGGCCGAAGCAGTTATTAAGGGTTGCGTATTAATCGGAAACGCCCAATCCCCGAACTACAAGTATCAGTAAAATATAGATATGACGAGAACTTATGCGATAGCAAGCTATGTTGGCTTGCAAAGTTTCGATGGAAAAGTTGTCGTTTCACTCTCTCGTCCAACGTACGGTGATTAATGCAATATGGTAAACGATTCCCATGAGCCAGGATTATTTCCAGTGATCAAAAAGTGTGCATCTTGCTAAGAATAGAAGAACGATAGGAAGAAGCTTCTTGCCCTCACTCTTGAGCTCAAGAACTTCGAGAACTAGCGACATAGTATTTTCCGAAATTCTGTTTTTACATAGTATAATCCTTGGACTTAAAATTGAGTTACATAAGATTCGCCTTGTGGTATCCTAGTCCGTGCTGCTAGCTCTATCTAAATATTGCATAGCTGGCAAGGCATCGATCAAACTATATTGAATTCTTCTGTAAGAGAAGTAGATAAGAGCGCACAGTATCCACATCCTGCCATTATCGGCCTTCGATGGCCGACGTTGATAACCACGCAGGGCCAGGCCCGCGGTCCTGGTCCGAGGACATCAAATCGTACCGTCTTACCCGAGGAAGCAGGAGCTTTAGTACTATCAATGGCGCAGAGGTTCCAGCGAGGTGAGGCACATCATCAGCAAGTGGCGTCCGCCAATGGACAAACACTGGGGACATGGATCGGACTACCATTGCGCATTGAGCGCCTTTACCAAAGCTCGAGTGTGTAACTTGCGTGTCGAGGAATCAAACCCCCCTATCTGTCTTCATCCCTTGCCACACAGGTACTGCCGCACAAACTACGTACCCTTCTGCGATACGCGGCATCCCCTTTTTCCCTACAACGACTTCGTCGACGGAAAAGGTAAGCTGTGACGCCTCGACACCAAACCCGTAACCTATCCGAGAATGCGAAATGATGCTAACCGAGCCCAACTTATTCCCTAATGTCCAAGGACGCAAGTGGAACTCTATCACTTCCTAACATTTACAGCAGTCCAAAACATGTCAGTCGAACCACCTCCTCTCCACAACTCAATGCGCGGGGAATTAGAAACTTTCAAGGGAGACCCCCCTGTGGCGCTCTGATATTCGTATGCTCTGGTGCTCATCCTGGTGCCCGCTTGCAGACACAGTGCGTATAGACCCGACGACGACGGCCGACCGATACGCCCGTCACGGATGGGGCGACATCTCCCTCCTGAAGGAAGACGGCGAGCCAGGTCTGGGTCGGCGGCGCACCAGCAGTGCTCACGTGCGTGGCAGGGCCCGGCCGTCATCACCCCGCGCTGCTGACGGCCGTAACGGTCTGTTCGGCGTCTTGCAGGTAGGGGTGTGTGCGTGTTTGTGCGTATGTGTCTGTGTGTGTATGTGTTAAGGGGTGTTACACTGTGGGGGACTCGCCCTCTACAAAGACGAGCACCGGGGGGCCTGACCTTACCGAGCCACAGCGCAGGGGAGGGGCACGTGTATATGTGGCTTTGTATATGTGTATGTGCATGTGTGTGTATATGTGTTGTCAATGAGCCACGGACAGGGCACCTTTCAAGAGGCGTGTCTGTGTGTGCTTCTAGTACTTGTCGATGAGCCGCAGTAAAGAAGAGCATGTTGAAGTACATACACACAGTGTGTGAATACGATAGTTGCAATCACCCGGCGAAGCCCAAAGCTGGCGTGAGGGACGATTGGCAGCAGAGTACGAGAAAAGAAAAGAGAGGCACAGCTGCTCTGGTGGGATTTTGGAGGACAGACGTGAAGTTGGGAGCAGAGGCAGTGGGCACGTGACCTGTGCTCGGAGCTCGGAGCGGCTCAGCTGTTGTTGGTTTGTGCCTTCATTCAAAGGTCTACAGTTCGACCCCGAACATTGGAATTATAAATAATGCCATGTTGGTGCCTCATTACACCTCCTGCTGCTGCTGCTGCTGATGATGATGATGGTATGATGAAATTGTCTCTGTCCACATCAGATGTCGGAGGCAGGCGGCGCCGACAACTGGATTGGCAACCCGCTTGTGCATCCCTCCGCGGGCAAGAAGTCCGTGCCGGCACCTAAGGACCCAAAGGGGCGCCGCGACCTCTTCGATGTCATCCACGGGAGAGCGCCGGGTAAGTTACCGTCCGGGTGTTACGCGTCATGGTACGGAACACATGACGCCCTCGTATTTGGTAAGGCCCTTGTATTTGTGGTTGCTATGTAAGAAGTGAGACGTGCTGGGGGGGGAGGACGTGTGTGTTTTGTGGCGACCACATGGTCTACGTGCTTCCCCGCGTTTCCCGTCTCCCACCCCCCCGCCTTCGAGGTTCCTGCACATACACACACGCACACAAACCTCGCGCTCCGAAGCCCAAAACTCAAGTCCGTGATTTCCCCCCCCCCCTCCCGTGTCGGGCCCTTCAGGGAACCCCTCCGATGACTCATGGCTGGGCCACAAATTGATAGACCCTGCCAAGGGCCGGGTGGTCCCTCCCGGGCCTGAGCAGCGCCGTGGTCGGAAAGACCTGCGTGACGTCATGAGTATGGGTGTGCTCGAGGACCCCAGGTGTGGCGAAGGGGGGAGTTTGGGGGCTTCTAAAGGGGTGCGTGTGGGGGCTGCTAGGGGGCTTCGTTGACGATAATAGCTTCGGGACTGCAGAGTGAGAGAGAGTGCGGATGTAGAGGCTCTCGGGCAGTTATGTAAACAGTGATTGTCTCCTGATGTTCTCTTGTTCGTTGCTGTCTTGAAGTCTTGACGGAGTTGGTGGTTGGCCTTTTTTAACGTTTCCGTTGCATCGGACTCTGTTGCATCGAATTCTTCTTTGCAGGCGGCTTGAGCTCTTGAAGAAGGGCGCGGATCCGTTGGGGGACGCCTGGTGTGGCAACAAGTAAGAAGGGAGGGCAGGCCTGGACGCTCGTGATGTGGTGTTTTCGGGAAAGGGGTTCTCTCTTTGTGAGTGGACTCTCTCTCACTCCGGGCTTCACGGCGAAGGAGAGACAGGTGCTACCTGCACCGGCAGTAGCGGGTTTAGGACTTGGGTTGAATTCTATAAAAATAGGCGAATTTTCCTAACCGAAGGAGGCCGTGGTGCGTAAGACACCGCCAAACCCGAATTTCTGGAATCTCTACGATTCCGGTCTGGCTGTGTCTTACGCACCACGCCACGCCTAGTCTGGAGCCTGAAGCATAGAAACCGCAAAATCCTAATATTTAGACTCCACTGCTACATTGCTCCTGAGACAGCCGTTCCCAATACGCACCACCCTCAGGCTGATCGACCCTGCCAAGGGCCGCCGGGCCCTCCACAGCAGCCCAGCTGCCGTGCAAGTCCTCCATGGCTCCACTTTCCGTCCGGAGGCCTTCGACAAGGCCGTCCCGCCGCCGTACTGCGACCTGCCGCCGCGCCAGCACCGCTACGCGGAGCCGCCGGCGCAGGACACCACCGCGGGAGAGGTCGTCTCCGGCACGGCGGGCCCTGCCGACGACTTGGGGCGTCCGGGGAAGAAGACTTTCCCGGACCTTCCCGCGCCCAACCGCTTTGATGGACGAAAGGACTTATATGCACACATGGCGTACAAACCGTTGACTGGGGATGAGCAGAATAAATACCGACGGGCCTTCGATGACACGGGAATTCACGGGCGGCGCGTGTTGACGATTCCAGGATCTCAGGATCCCGCTAAAGGGCCCGATATGCTGTACTGGAAGCCAGAGATGCGGGTGGCGCAGTTTGTGCCGCATGGGGGCTTGGCCCAGGAGGGGCGAGTTAAAGGCAGCAAATTGCGCGGGCCGAAGGGGCGGTGATGAATGAACACGTGAAGGACAGGGTGGAAACGGACAGGGGCAAAGAAGCGCGTGTGTGCGCGCCAACAGGGAGGGTTTAGAGCGTAGCAGGGACCATGAAGCCACCGGCAATAATAGTTACTTGTGCTGCAAAGCGTCCAACTAACGGCAATGCCGTGCGAACGTACCCACCCGCAACAGCGGGGTGCACCGAGCAGCGATGGTAAGCGGCTTTGTGTTGAGAGGCGGAGGCAGGTGGGAGTGGAGCAGGAGTACTGTTAAGGTGGTTGTGGTGGGAGTGGTAGTGGTGGTGATAGTGGTGGGAGTGGTAGTGGTGGAGTGGTGGTGATGCTGATGGTTGTACTAGTGTGTGTGGTCATGATGCACGGGTGGTGGTGGCGGCAAAGCTAATTAGCAGGCTGGGGTGCGCGGTTGTCGCGGCTCGTCGCGCAAATCGTAATAGCAGTGTGCCACGGCAGAGTAGTTGAAATCATCATAGTGCATATTACACATGACGTGCACTTACGTGTGCTGGGTACGCTGCTTTGCGATGACAAGTGGTGTTGATCTCATGTGGCTGGATGGCACAGGAGCTCTCCCACTGGTGCTGCTTAGTAATGAATCACTAGGGTGTTCGGAGGGGTGGGGGGTTTTGGGGACGCTGAGGAACTCCTTACTGCCGTGGCAACGAAGGGAGTGTGTATATGTGTGTATGTGTATGTGGTTTGGAGCCCTTAATCCATGACGGAAAGGAATCGGGGTAGCGGATTAGGGCCACTTGTTTGCAGCGCTGCATCCCGCTTGACTTGAGTGAGGCTTTGATGGATATTTCCAAAACCAACGTCGCATGCCTTCATGCACTTTCTCAGTTACGGTAGTGCTAAAAAGTTGGTCGTGGTGGCGAGGCGCCGTCGTATTTATCCAAGAGTTTTGAGAATGGGGCCATACGTACGGCAGCCGCAAGACTGAAGAGGCCGTCCTGCTGGGAGGTCCATTCATCAATCGCCAACTACGTTGTCACGCGCCTTGTCACTGCCTACGTCCTATTCCTACCTGCGACGGCCCAGATGCACAACAGCCCTCCCTTCTCGCGCTACTTGTCGGAATGTCATAGAAAAAAGATAACGGCGGCTGCGCAGTTAGGCACTGTTTCCCCTGGTATCAGACGGCCAGCCGATGTGTGCATATACATGTGATTCCCATCGACATTTTATAAAGAAAAGCCTTGAAGTCTGCGCACGAAGTCTGCGGCGGCTTGTGACCTGTGACGGCAGGCGTAAAATAAAAGCCTGCGATGCATGCTAATACATGTAGTCGTTTGACGAGATGCCCTCAAGAGATAGCTAGCCGGGCGTTCTGGTTTTTGAGCGGCCTAACTCCAGGAGGGAAGGGACGGGCAGGCAACGCATACTTGCTGTAACGTAGAATTGCTGTGTTACAAGAACGTTAGGCTCGATGAGCCGCTCCTGCTCTCGTCCAACGGACGCACAATGACCAACCTTTTAAGGACCTTTTTTTAACGCAGTTAGAAAACCGTGCAAAAACAAAAACGGTATTCTTCAATACCACCTAACTGTGGGTTGTAACTCTATTGAGTTAGTTGATTACAGCTTAGGGCCCTATAGGAACCAAGCGACGTAACAACCTGGCCATATTAACCGCTAAGATCGTTGCCTTATTACTATAGCGCTGCTTTCAGCCCTAGGCTTTGTAAACTTTACTTACGAAGTAATACGCTATCAAATGGGTTATAAATGGATAAGCTATCAATTATGTTTTTAGCAGCTACTCTGACAAGCGGCATATGAAATTAGGGTGTCAAAACAGGATCGCACTCAAAACGTGTGCTTGATGAAAATTTGGAATATTTTTTCAACCTTTAATCTACCAATATTGAAAAACGTATGAGACCCGCACAATCGGCGATTTCTGCTCTACTTGTGCTGTTATGCACACAAAAGTGTTGTTTAGGTTGGCTTTCTGGAGATTGGCTAGGTGAAAACCATTCATTTCGAACTCGGCATAGGCAGGAATTTAATTGGAAGCACCGAATCCCCCGCTTCAGTATAACAGAAAGCAATGCCTTGGATCCAACTGCTATCGCACACATTGTGCGTGATACTTATAACTTCACTCTTCCTCCAGTCCAGCTGCGCCGAAGCCTGGCGTACCTTGGAGGTGCAGCAAGGCTGCGTCGCGTGGTGCAAAAGCTCGCCCAAGGGTCGCAACCCCGGATCAAAGTAGCCGTTATTGGGGGCAGGTATGCTGTTCGGGATCCCTATCAAATTCCATGTCTTTGCCGACGGATTCGTCAAATCACCTCCAGAAAAGAGGCCATCTGTTAGTGGTTGTGCAACTGCCTGCGGGAAAAGCGCTGCAATCCTGCTTGCTATTTGTAAATTTGTTAAGGTTCCAGTCGATTTGGGTCTCCGTACGTTGATAGAGATCTCTTAATCAATTCCAGTAATGTTATCTGGTATGCGCATGCTGCCCTTGATGGCGGTGTGGCCACATGTATTGCCTGCGTTTCTTAGTCGACTAAGTCAACAAGTAACGAGGTTCTGGTAAGCTGCTTTTGCCACCCGTGTTTTCCTTGCACCTGTGGCCGGGTCGGCTGTTCTCTTTCATACCCTTTCTTACATACCGCTGCCCCTTCTTTTCCTTGCGCCTCCTTGCTTGGTCTCTTTCTCCCCGATAGTATCAGCTACGGAGAATTTGCGCACGAAAAGGGCAGGACGGACTGGTTCAGCATCTTTGTAACATGGCTGGTACGACCATGGGCTAAGATCGCGGCTGGCAGTTCATAGTTTGCGGTTGAGGGTGGTTGGCCACTTATCCCGTCCGCGCATATCCCCACCCCTGGGGACTTACCCTAGCCTACCCCCACCTTACCTTTTCTTTCTCTCCGCCACATCGTGCGGCAGATCTCCGCCTTCCCCCGCGCCAACATCACGGCGCGCAACGGCTGCACCCCGGGTGTGCCCACCCCCTACATGATCATGTGCCTGGAGCTGTCCGTAGACCGGGATGTGGACCTGGTGTTCATGGAATACACACTCAAGTGGGTGGCGGCAGAAGAGGGAGAGAAGCAGAGGGAGGGAGGGAGGGAGGGAGGGAGAGAGAGAAGCAGAGGGAGAGAGGGAGGGAGAGAGAGAAGCAGAGGGAGAGAGGGAGGGAGAGAGAGGAGCAGAGGGAGAGGGAGGGAGAGAGAGAAGCAGAGGGAGAGAGGGAGGGAGATAGAGAAGCAGAGGGAGAGAGGGAGGGAGAGAGAGAAGCAGAGGGAGAGAGGGAGGGAGGGAGAGAAGCAGAGGGAGAGAGGGAGGGAGAGAGAGGAGCAGAGGGAGAGGGAGGGAGAGAGAGAAGCAGAGGGAGAGAGGGAGGGAGAGAGAGAAGCAGAGGGAGAGAGGGAGGGAGAGAGAGGAGCAGAGGGAGAGGGAGGGAGAGAGAGAAGCAGAGGGAGAGAGGGAGGGAGATAGAGAAGCAGAGGGAGAGAGGGAGGGAGAGAGAGAAGCAGAGGGAGAGAGGGAGGGAGGGAGAGAAGCAGAGGGAGAGAGGGAGGGAGAGGGAGAGAAGTGAGCAGATGGGAAGTGGGGGCTTAGGGGGAGACGGTAACAGTAAATTACCATTTAAGCAGCAGGGCCTTCAACGCGGACTAGTGTGGGCACGTTACAGGTCCAATAAATGTATACGTCCCGCCGGTTGTGAACGTCTTCACAACCCTGGAGCAATGCCCGTCCTACCGTCCCTCCCTCTCCCTCCCCACATCCATGAACGCAACCTGACTGCCCGCTGAGCGCAGCGACGCACACAGCCTACAAAGTCCCCACGAGGAAGCCAAGCTGATGGACAACCAGATCGTCAAAAATGCAGAGCGCCTGGTGCGTCGCGTACTGGCCCTGCCCCAGCGCCCCGCAGTCGTATTCATGCACTCGACCCCGTGCGGCATGGCCAACTACCCAGTGGGCCATCCAAAGAACCCAAATAGTATGCCGTACAGGTACGATCAACGAAAAAAATGAAGAAAATGATGATGTCTTGCATCTTCAGATTTGTTGTGTTTGTGTGGGGGGGGGGGACGGGGGGTAATTTCCGCTGCTGCACGTTAACGAGTTCGTACGATAAGACGTGCCGGTTTTACATCAGACGTCATACTGCTGCATGTTCTGGCCGTGCAGGTCGTTTCCCATGACCAGCGAAGATATTCAAGGTACGACGGCAATCTAAAAGCAATGCCGTACAACCTGCCTGTATGGCAGGCGCGAGAGCCTCACATGGGGTCTTAGAACCGAATTAAATTACTATGGGAGAATGCAGCAGTGCCGGCCTCCTTCCGTTCCTGGCAAGCACAACTTCTCTTTATCCTTCCCAAGTACCTGCAGGCACTACCGTATGACTAACGTCCTCATATGTCCGTATATGTGCCGTACATGCGCCACACCTTCCTCTTTCAACTTTTGGTTATTATTCTTACTATTCTTATATGATCATCACCCTGAAATGTGATGCTCGCTCCAGGCGCCATCTCGCAATACTATGATGTTCAGTACTTGTCAATGCGTACGGCAATGTACCGCCTTGCTGTACATAAACAAGAGCTCGGCTTCCTGTGGGAGGATATGTTCGTAGGTATGACTAACAATTTACATGACTGGTATCGCACGACCTCTGGATCCTCGAGTGGTTACGATCTACCAGCTTCCTAGCTAGTTCTTTCCCTAGGCGTCTAGTATATCTACCTATCTATCTGTTTGTCTATCTATCTGTCTATCTATCTATCTATCTGTCTGTCTATTTATCTGTCTGTCTGTCTACCTACCTATCTATCTATCTATCTATCTATCTATCTGGCTGGCTGTCTACCTATCTATCTGTTTGTCTGTCTGTCTACCTATCTATCTGTCTACCTATCTATCTGTTTGTCTGTCTGTCTGTCTACCTATCTATCTGTCTACCTATCTATCTGTTTGTCTGTCTGTCTGTCTACCTATCTATCTGTCTACCTATCTATCTGTTTGTCTGTCTGTCTGTCTACCTATCTATTTGTTTGTCTGTCTGACTGGGTGTCTCTGATGGAACCAACACAACAACCCGCGATTACATAAACATGAATAACGTACCACCATCATATGCGCACCTGTTTCGATAGTGAGGACAATGGCGCTTCCGCCTCCACTCTGCCGCCATCACGCGTCCTCTCAACCGTCCGGCATCATCCCGCCCCGCCTCCGCCTTCACCACCGGCATACCGCCCACCCTCCGACCCCCAACAGATCATCATCCCGGGGATCACGGCCACAAGATCATGGCAGATCTCGCCGTAAATCTGATTCAGCAGGTCGCTCTGGGCCTTATGTTAGAACCGTACGGCCATGAGGACGAGGATGTTGTCTGGGAAGAGCTCCCGGATCCCATGTACGAAGGTAGGTACGACAATTGCGGTGTACGGAACGTACGATGGGGATCTAGAGAGTGATAGGTGGACGGTCAGGATTCAGTTTTGGAAGTTCATCTTGTCTGCACTCTGCAGATGCCGTACCCGCGACGAAGTTTCGATTAGGTTTATCACCTTACCTTATCACCTACAGCTGCATCACACGGGCATTTCAACTTTTCAAAGTCTGCTGCATTACGACTACATTTCCACCGTTGACGTCAGATCCGAGTCAACCTTAAGGAGTACGATAAAAATCAAAGAGCAGCCGCCGGCTCACACGTTGGTCATCGCCGTTCGTTGCGGCCCCCCTGTTGCCCTCGTGTACGACGCCGCAGGAAACTCTGCACCTAACTCCGTGATGTGCAGTGTGGCGGAGTCCTTCCAGTAAGTCCTTTTAAGTCTTTTCATCATTTGGGCAACGGCTGTTGTCATATTGCTTGGCTTTAGCAGGAGGCTCTGTGGTTTTGGGGATTTGGGGCTCAGCGATTCAGTCCCCGTCACAAGCGGGGACGTACATTGAGCTCCCAGCGGGAGCTGCCGCGTGTCGACCTGTGTTTGAGGTTTCGGAGAGGACGTCGCCGCCAGAGACCATAACACCTTTCCCACACCTTTCCCACAGCGCTTGATGCCTGGCCCGCTTCGCACCCTTCCATTCCGTCGTGAAAGGTGCACAGCTCAACGTCTGGCCAATCTGAATCGCCCCCACCATCTGGCTGTGGGTTTGCACATAACTTCCCTCCACCTGTCCCCTCCAGGACGTTCCGTCGCTTGCGTCCCCTCCCCTGCCTCCTAACCTCATCTCATGATCCTAGGGTTGCATCTCCACACCCGATGAGTGAATTCCCCGCCTCCCTGCCCGCAGCTCGCCTTGTCACCTTCCCCTGCGTGACTGCTCCCTCTGTTCTCTTCGGTTACCTTTGCCGCTGCCTCCCCTCCCTCTTCCCCACTCCCTCTTCCCCCCTTCCCCCTTTTCCCCCTTCCCCCCTCCCCCCTCCCCACAACATGATATTTTGGATATCTGGGTAGGGGCCATCTGGCTGTCATTCAGGCGTACCAGTTCCGTGCCCGTGTCCCTCTCCGCCGCAGGCAGCTGGTGATTCTGTCAGAGGGCTTCGAATACATTAACGAGGGCACCGCCATTAAGCCCAAGCCCGGCTACGTGGCCACACAGCCTGGCAGCCGGCTGCAGCTGCGAGTGGACACGGACCGCTCGGCGGTGGGCAGTCCGCCGGATGCAATGGTTCATGTTTACCTGCACCATCTCCGAAGCTATGAGCACATGGGGACTGCCACGATCACGTGAGTGCAGGGTACGTGGGGGGGGAACTGGGGTTGTGGGCTGCAGGCCAATGTTTACGAGATATCCTTCTGCACGTGCCTTCATGGAAGAACGCAATAGGGAATACATGACGAGGGTGCCCAGCTGGGGCTTGCTTGTGTCGCGAAGTAGTAAGAGGGCTCAGTCGAGAAATGAATAAAAATTTAACCCTCGTCCACGCACATACATTAATGTATCCAATACGTAGAATAGCTAGGGCAGGGTTTTATTAGTAACCGCTAACGTTCTTGACATATGGGTGTCGCTTTGAACGAAACTCTTTCTCGTAGATAGAGCCCAACGCAGCTACCACGGCTCCGTGAAGTCCCGGCCCTTTCCCTTTCGAACCACACACCTTTTCCAATCCAGCTGTGTGTCAGGCTGCAGCTGCCAGGGAGTGGAAGTGGACGCCCTAATCCTAGATCGAGTGTCGCAGGTCTACCTCGCGGGCCTTACGGTTACGCAATCCTCCGACTGCATTATCGAGGTCAAGGTGCGTTATGGCCGGCTGTGCCATTGAGGACCCGCGAGGATCTTGTCACGCCTTCATTCATACATGCTATGCCGTTACTTAACGCCGGTGTCGCTTACGTGCACACTGCAGGTACTGGAACGGACGAATAGCGGAGAGCACAAATTTAAGGTGAGGAAAAAATCTGTCCCGCTGTCCCGCTGCCCTGCTGTCCCGCCCTGGACGGGAGAGACGCATCGTCCATGAGAGTGATATTCGGAGAGCCCAACTTCGTGACCAACGATCTGTTGCTTGTGTTTGTTCGTGTTATGTTGGTACAGCGCGCTCCGGATTGTGTGCGTATAATAATGTTATGTTGATGATGTGCTAGTGTTAAAATGCTGTTGTTGGTTGGCCGCCAGGTTTCGGGTGTGGTAGTGGCGGAGGCAGCGGGCAAGCAGGATGGTCTTCCGGGCCTCAACGCCGCACATAACCAGGAGTTCGGTCTGCGGCAGCACCTGGATGAGCAGAATGGGATTACCAAGGTGGGTTGTGCTTAGCCTCTGAAGCCACATAACCAAAAGGTGGGCTTGAGCTGGCGATTGATGAGTCGGCATCCTGATGGTACTAATGGCCAGGATGATTAATCGACACCGTCGGCAATTAGGCTAGGCTAGGCTAGGCTAAAAATCAGGGGCACCCGTTTTTGCAGCCGAAAAATCTGTATCTTTAATTCTGTTTGTCGCTCATGTTTCTATTTCGCTACTTCCTTATTACTCATAATACGGAGTGATCCGGACTGACTTCATTTCCTACCTCCTGCCCTTCGCCCCTATATTTATGTATTTAAATTCGGTCCACTTCTCTCTCGGCCCTGGTGGCAATCCCCGTGGTGGCGGCGGATAAATATGGCGACTCGGTCCCGGTCGCGCCAGGTTACTCTTACGTCAGAACAAAGCCATGCCGGCCAGCAGAGTCCGGGAGCTCAATGAGCGATGAGTCGACAAGAGGCTACCTCGATAGTCAGCCGGATCTATATAGCACAGATGGAGGGGTTCTGAGAGTGCCTCTTTGCCCTGCTGGATGTGCAGTGCACTGCAGCTGACACCGTATTATGTCCATAATCTTTACACATGTCTACACCGTATGTTGTCCCCCCCACATATATATACATATAAATGCGTCCTGTATACGTCGTCTAGTGATGCCATGCTATATTTATAGGTTACCTATATTTCCTGCTGTACTGCTGTATCGCGGTATTCAAACGCTCGCGAGGTGTAGCTGTCTATAGGATATATGCAGCGCGAGGTGGGCGCCTCCCCCAAGTTGGTGGTTTTGGCCGTTCCTCAAGAGGCCTTATGAGTGAGAAATGTCATGAGAAGTGGTGGCCTAGGTGCTGGTTGTGGTTGTGGTGATATGGTGTTTTAACGGGCATGGGGCGCATACCGCTCCTTCTGCCCTGTGATACGAACGCTGGCGAACTGCGGCAGCGGACCCTATTGGCTTGCCGTCGGAAAGAAGCGGTTCAACATCACCCCTACGCCGGAATTTATTTATGGAGCAAATAGCTTGCCCCCACCCGGGGTAGGTATAAAACCGCCGGCGAATAGATCGACACCGGTAGCGATTTGTTGTTTTGCACCCGGTAGGAAATTAGCTGGCCACTGCTGCTACCTCGACGCTGTAGGCGTGCGCGGGTTGGCATGTCCCTGGGGAGTTAATCAGGGGGAGCTCCTGAGGTGAGCCAACAGCTGGTGATGATGCGCTTGCGATGCAGGCATTGTTGGGTGAAAGAGTGCCTGAACGAGAAGATGCCATCAGCGACTGTCGATCTGGCGTGTGGACTTAAGGAGGGCTAAAGGAGAGCGTAATTAACGGCAGTGACGCCGCCATACATGTATTCATGGTCGTGTAGAGGGCGCAGCTGAGGTGGTTCGAAGGCGGCATTCATTATGACTGTTCGGCAAAGTGCTCTTTATAAGAGACTTGGTATCGTGACCGAAGGCTCTAAATCAAGTTTTCTTCCCACCCTTTTCAGGAAGATAAAAACAAGAAACCGTTAAGTTGTATGGAATGTGAATAAAAGCCTGCAGCCACCCATTATCTTGGGATAGCGTTCGGTCCGGTCCCTACCCAGCAGCCACCATTCACACACCCGGCGCTGGGCCAAGCCTGCTGTGGCCGTCGACATACAAACAACACTTCGCTCTTTAATACCGCGTTCTCGTCAAGACGTGCCGTCTGTGCATTTCCAATATTACCGGTGCCATTTTTGGGGATCCCTCCCCAGGCGCTCACTGATCCCTACGGCATATTACGCCATCGTTGCCGCTGCTGCTGCTGCTGCTGCTGCTCTGTACGCCATTCAGAATAAAATAACCGTCCACCCCGGGTGAACCCGATCCGTAAATCGTAGAACCACATCTACATAAATCTACGAGAGAATGTAACTCACTCACGCATCCCGTATGTGCAAATCCGCTGTGCCGTCGTGCTTTTTCCCGTACTCATAAATTAGCCCACCGCTATCATGTCTCATTCATTAAAATGGTCGGGCAGCTGCAAGTTTCGAGGTCAAGAACTATCGGACAACACACAAGCGATATAATAGAAGCGCAGTGCTGGTCCATACCGGAGCTACACATCAGGTGCTTTTTCTCGTCAGCCTCCCGGCATCCCGTGGAGCTATAATATATCGGTACCGCGTCTCTCTCCCTCTCTCATCTCTCCGGTTGCCCGTGGCCACCCGTGCGACCCTCCTTGGTCCAGACCACCTGGGATGCCATGAAGAGAAAAAGGTGCATCAGGGCAGGCGGGCGCGTGTGGTTTTCGGCAGGACACGGTCCGGATTGGGACGATCAAACGAGACCGTGAAGAGCAACCGCAAGTGTTGTGCGAGAGCCGGGAATTATCGTTCGATGAGGGAGGTGATGCCGTAGGCTGAAGGCCGGGGAATAATTGACACTACGTGAGGAGGAAAGTCCAAAAATGAGTCCAACATTGGGACACAAGGCAAGGAAGAAACAGCGAGATGGCGTCAAGAAGGATTAGGAGTTGCTGCATTGCTTGCTCGTCCAGTTGCTCGTTGCTCGACTAAGTCGAGCACGTCCGCACAACACCCAAAAACAAGCAGTGTGCCACTGCTCTTATCTCGTGTGTGTGTGCGCGCGCGCAAAATCTTTCTCTTTTCATTTGAATAAACTCATCTTCCGGGATTTGTGATAACTATACACATGCACATACACATACACATACCTGTGTAGCGTCGCCGTTGTGTTGGCGTAACCCAAACGGTTGGTTGTCGCCACCTAAGCGCTCCATGGCGTCGCCGACACCAGCTTTCTCAGCCACCACTAGTCCGGAAACCTACATGCATACACACATGCATACATATCGATGCATATCAGTCGAGACTGAGGAACAGGCGAAGGAGGCCAAGGAGGAACAGACGCAGGATGCCACTGTGCCTATCAATAGTCACTGAAGTGGATCCGGCGCGGACCGCACGTCACAATTGCTATTATGATGCTGCGTGTAGCCGAACTGCTGTTCGTATGTTGCTACCCGCTTTCTGAGGTTGTGCTTAACCAAGTGCCCGGGGATACTACACAGGACGGGGATAGGAATCGAAAGGCGGGCTCTTTCCCGAGCTCGGGTGCTCGTGTGGGAAGCCCTTTCGCCCGTGGATACCCGGCCCTCTCCATCCACCCACCTTGAACTTGTGTTCGCCACTCGAGGTACTAGATGCCACCTGCACCATACATACCGATACGTCGATGCAAGGGAATGGGGCCCGCTCGAATGCGCAATATGGAGTGGTGGCGGGTATATGTCCAGTTTGAAGATCGTGGAAGATGCCAGAGGGAATGGGTAAGACGAGACACCGTTCCATCATTACTTCACTCCTCTTCATATACCCGGTGGCGAACCACCCACCTTGACCTCAACGATACAGTCCTTGGACTGAGAGATCACAAGACGAGCCATATACACTTGTGACACCTTCTCCGTTATGTGGGCATTAACCTCCACTGCGGAACAGCTGCAACCCGATATACAGCTGTGGCGGCGGAAAGCGGGTGGTGGTGGTGGTGATGGTGTGTGTGGGGGGCGGGGGCCGGCGGGGAACGAAGGGCCCCAAAAAAAGGGCTCGAGGGACTCTGCTCGCAGAGTGCGGTGCGATTGCGAGGGACCATGGATGTGCCGAGAAGGCCAAAGAATGCTAGGATATCTCGGAGTGGGATGAGGGGGAGAAAAGAGCAGTCGGCCTTCCAGAGGAATCCTCTTCCTTTGCGGCTGCAGCTGCGGCAGCCGGCCACCAGCCTCGGCTGCGGCTGCGGCTGCTTGTGTCCTCTACTCAGCCGGTCAACCTGCCTGTCCCACCCAAAACCCCCTTAGTACCAACACTCTTCCAGTTGGGCACCCTCGTCATGTATTCCCTATTGCGTTCTTCCATGAAGGCACGTGCAGAAGGATATCTCGTAAACATTGGCCTGCAGCCTACAACCCCAGTTCCCCCCCCACGTACCCTGCACTCACGTGATCGTGGCAGTCCCCATGTGCTCATAGCTTCGCAGATGGTGCAGGTAAACATGAACCATTGCATCCGGCGGACTGCCCACCGCCGAGCGGTCCGTGTCCACTCGCAGCTGCAGCCGGCTGCCGGGCTGTGTGGCCACGTAGCCGGGCTTGGGCTTAATGGCGGTGCCCTCGTTAATGTATTCGAAGCCCTCTGACAGAATCACCAGCTGCCTGCGGCGGAGAGGGACACGGGCACGGAGCTGGTACGCCTGAATGACAGCCAGATGGCCCCTACCCAGATATCCAAAATATCATGTTGTGGGGAGGGGGAGGGGGGAGGGGGGAAGGGGGAAGGGGGAAAGGGGGGAAGGGGGAAGGTAACCGCCGAGAACAGAGGGAGCAGTCACGCAGGGGAAGGTGACAAGGCGAGCTGCGGACAGCGCCCTTCGCCCAGGGAGGCGGAGGCGGGAAGTCACTCCACAGGTGTGGAGATGGAACCCTAGGATCATGAAATGAGGTTAGGAGGCAGGGGAGGGGACGCAAGCGACGGAACGTGAGACGGAGGGGACAGACGAGGCATGAAAGGGGCCAGCCATCTGCTCGTGTCCTTTGTGCCTGGCGCTGCCACCCGCGCTCTACTCCACCCCCTCTTACCCCTCAGCCTGCCCCAGCATCCCGCCTACCTGAATGCATCTCCTACCAGGCACATGGGGCTGCTGGGTGCCGTGTTGCCTGCACGGGTATGCGAGATGTGATACGCGGGAGGACAAAGAACCGGATGGAGCATGCAATGATTTGACGCGTAGTGTTGTTTCCTCTTGCGAGCGCACAACAGCCGGATAACTTCAGGAGGAAGACGTACTTCAGGGGCGGGGCTGCCAGGCTGGGAGCCAGCCGGGGTACTGCACATGTGCTTTCCGCCATCCTGAGTGCCGTCACTGCCCCATGACCTCACTGCTCCATGACCTACTTGCTCCATGACCTCACTGCTCCATGGCCTCATTGCTCCATGGCCTAATTGCTCCATGACCTCACTGCCCCATGGCCTCATTGCCCCATGGCCTCAATGCCAGGCTGCTTGATTGTTTTTCGTTCGTTAATTGTTCGCCTGCTTTCCGCACCTACCCGCATACATGGGCGGCGGCAGCGGCTCATTAGCCGCCTCCGCGTCTGCAGCGCTGTAAGGCTCCATCAGCAGTCCTAGCGCCACTCGCTGAATCAGATTTACGGCGAGATCTGCCATGATCTTGTGGCCGTGATCCCCGGGATGATGATCTGTTGGGCGGGTAGGCCGAACACACCTACATGTCAGTGATGGCGGTCAAAGAACCTACGGATGGATTAACGGACAGACGGACAGACTTACCTAATCACCCACACACGCATAAATTGATCCACCCACCTACAAAGGCGTCTTCCCATCGGAAGCCCTCGACGCCTTTATGGGCCGCCAGGCGGTACATTGCCGTACGCAGGGAAAGGTACTGCACATCGTAATATTGCGAGATGGCGGCTGGAGGCAGAAAAGGATTAAGACAAGGCACAACGGAAGTAAGTTAGGATTTTCATCTCCGCCATGCACGATATTTAGACTTGCTGTTGCAAATAATAGGCGATGCCAAGCCACGCAAGGCACTCTAGAGGCCCAAGCACTGACTTTACACTCCTGCGCCTTTCCACTCCTCCTCCACCCCAAGCCTATTGCTGTATCATCTCAGAAGCACTAGACCCGACGCCCAGACAGCCGCGGCCGGAACAGCCCCTTACTCTGCGCGTCCTCAGTGGTCTCGTAAAAGCGTCTGCAGATAGAACACACACCAGGGCGGAACGGACTTGGTCAGTATAGGGAGGTGAGAGATGAGGTAAGTACACAGCACGTGATGCGTTGGAAGCCATCAATCCCAGGAGCCAGGACGCAGGGCAGGCTCAAGAAAAGGCTCAAGGTGAAGCATAAGTCGGACGGGGAGAGCGCCAAGCAGCTAACGACACCAGGCACCAGCCAGTTGCTATGCTAAATGCCAAAAGCCTTTTTCGCTTCCTTGTCTGCCTGTGATGCTGCCTCCCAACATCTACAACACCACAACGCCTATGCCTACTCCCCTTCCGCACTCGCTCATTCCCTCCCACCCGTTCTTCTTCCATACCCGTCCTCTTCAACCCCCTCGTCGCAGCAGGAGGCTTACGTGTACGTCCCATTTTCTGGGTTCTTTTCGTGTCCTTTGGGGTAGTTGGCCATACCAAAAGTAGGCACGTGCATGAACACAACGGCCGGTTGGCTAGGCAGATCCATGACTCGCCGTACTAGCCGCTCCATGTCCATCACGATGCGGTTGTTGAACAGCATGGGGTCTATACCGTCACTGCCGGGGACAGGGAAAGACCGCGGGAAGGGTAACAGCTGACCTGACAGCATTCAAACTGGGTTAAAATCGGTAAGCATGTTAGTGAAGAAAGTAAAAAGGATTAAAATTTCGAAGCGAAAGCTAGAACGTTTTAGCAGGTATCGGAATGGGTGCGGGGTTGGGAAGAAGTGTGGTGGAAAGTACATACGCACCCTGCTACTTGTCACCATTCCGCCCCTTCCTCCGCGTTCCCCAAACCCCGCCATTGAGCTTCCCTCTGCTTCTCTCCCTCTTCTGCCGCCACCCACTTGAGTGTGTATTCCATGAACACCAGGTCCACATCCCGGTCTACGGACAGCTCCAGGCACATGATCATGTAGGGGGTGGGCACACCCGGGGTGCAGCCGTTGCGCGCCGTGATGTTGGCGCGGGGGAAGGCGGAGATCTGCCGCACGATGTGGCGGAGAGAAAGAAAAGGTAAGGTGGCGGTCAGATAAGGCCCCCGGGGAGGCCTGGGGAGGGCTTATCCGGGGGGAATAAGATGGCAAGGATAAGGAAAATCCAGACCCACTCACAGAAACCCATTTTGTTGGGAGCCGGGAGCGAGGCCGTAAGTCTGGTCAGGTCAGCTTCACGGCTAAACATACAACCAACGAAACAGAAAGCCCTACCCCGAGCACCCAAACACACGACGCAGCAATGGACGCAGACAAAGCCCGACCCATATCAGTTCCTGAGGTGGCCAGCTCCCCTGCGGAGCCAACGTATCACGGCCCAGTCCATATCCTCAAATGTTGATTTGTGCTTCTTGTACCGAAACCCCCCTTTCGCACGAACATAGTGCTCACACGTTGTTTATCTGATCCCGGTACAGGATGGGTTGGGGGCTCGCTCAGCCTTCCAAACCTACCATCCACTTAGACAATACACTGAACCAATCCGTCACACCGCGTTCGGAAGTGCTCTGGCCCCAGCTTATGCTACGCAGGGTAACACACAGAGGGTTATCAAGAAAGTAGAAATGCAGTCAAAGCCAAATTTTAAATGGGACGCACGAAGTGTGAGTGCTCCAAATGCTGAGAAAATACCGCGAGGGCAGGGCACGGGACGATGGGAGGGGAATCAAAAGCAAAAGGTGCCCATCAGGACATCTCCTGTCGCCCGCAAGAAATTTGATTGAGTGATGTGATTGATCAATTGTGACCCGTCATTTTCCCCGTCCTCCCCCTGATCCCGCCGCCGTTACCTCTCAGTCCCCCAACTCGTCCCCTGACAATCCCGAGGCACCATATACCAAAGCCAGTACACCTGCCGCCGATCACTGCTATCTTGAAGTCCTTTCGGTTCTGTGGATTGAGCATCTCCCGTACCAGGCGTCGTAACCGTACGCTTGATCCAAGGTACGCGGTCCCACGTTGGAGCTGTGAAGGGCTCAGCCAAGATAGGTAGCGGATGGTGGGGGTTGTAAGGATAGTAACGGACCCGGGTCACAAGGAGCTGGGAAAGGCCGCAGGTGGCTGGGAAAGGTATTTCAGTTGAGGGAAAGGTAGGCAGGCTTTCCCGTGCTTCTGAACAGCGCGTCGTTATGCCTGGACACTTTATGCAATATTTCTACCGCATAAACATGATCTTGGGTTTAGTGTGCCGTGAAGGAGGTGGTGGCTTCCTGTATGGCGCTAGGGAATCGTGCCAGGGAATGAGGTGATCAAGATGTGCTCATGGTGCATTTCCTGGCCGCAATGGTTGTTGCTGTGATGCCACCATTGAATCTACATATGCAGCCTCCAATAATACCAACTACACCAGGCACAAAGCAGAATGTCTTTGCACCATGTCACAGCTTACCTGCGTGCGTGGCAACGTAAACTTGTAGGTCCCCAACACATGAGAAAGAAGAACGCTAATTGGCTGCTTATCGACCTCAACTTTGCTCCATGTGTGGCCCCAGTCCCATTCCAGCTCGGGTCTATTCTTTGTTCGTCCGATGAAGTCTGAGCCAAACGATTTCTCCGATAAGGACCAAACACGAGCTGAGCAAAGGCATAGCAACACGATTATGGACCATCTGGACCAATCGCGCGACCAATCCATTTATCAAATCTTCACTTAAATGTCCATGGACAGTATGCAAGCTAATTCTGAACACAGATGAATATGTACATTACAAGCTTCTTAATGAAGCTTAAAATCCATATCACTATCAGCCAGTTTCCTGGTTGTATTTGGGGGAATCGGCGGAAACAGGTCACGTACGGCGCATCGCCAGACCGACTAGATCCGCTATGGTCAAGAGAAGTCGAGTCCCGCGAGTTCACACGATCCGGGCATATGAAGTTGGCTTTTGGAGGAAACGCATATCCTATGCTGGTTTCCTTTTCATAAGATGTGGGAATTGCCAGCGCGCCCTGGAAGCCTACTGGTACCTATTTACCCAACCTCCCAAGCCTCCTAAACCCTAGGCCTGAAGTCCTCGGGCCCTGCCTGGCACTCTGATTTCCGTGATAACACCGGAGGTTTGGTTTTTTATTGATGCTCAAATCAAGTCCCTTTGATCGTATGGATTATATCCAAACCGCTCCAAACCCGCATGGTCCCCACTGCATGCACTTGCATGCATCACCCGGAACAGACACGCCGAGGGCCAGGTCTAGGGGACGCCATGTCCCAGGGAGGTTTTGGGATTCGCTTTGGTGCGCTATCTTTCATGACGCAGATGTTGGACGCTTAAGGATGGCACGTTAGAGCCACGTCATGCCGCCCCACGGCGCTGGCCGCCCTGGCAAAACTAGATACCACATTCTGTGTGGATCTTTACCATCAACAAAGCTTCCGTTCGATGTTTTGTCATTCACTCCCATTTCCCGATGTTGTACAAAATTGCATGACGAGCTTTGTTCCTAACCCATATACAAAACCAGGGCCATACGGGTATGCTTGCATACCCCATACCTACCAGCCACGCACAATAAATTAGGACCACCATCATCACCCGGTACTATGTTTGTCATGCCGAAACTGTAAGGATAAGGTTCCAGCGTGTGCGGTCCAGCGTTCTTCACCCCGGACGGGACCCGGAAAGTTTTTAGCTTTTTCCGGAAAATTCTTGGGGCTGCTCCGGGGATTCCCGGAAAACTTTTCCCGTGTGAAGCGCAGCATCCCGTGTTTTTTGGCGTAACTAGGTAGAGTTCCGGGGACCCTCCCGGAAAAGAAGTTTCAGGGCTCCGGGAAACCCCGGAACAAACAGCTACCCCCTTGAAGAACCCTGGTGCGGTCCCACTTAAGGCAATCGGCTGCGCGACAACCATATAAATTACATTAGAATTTCGTGGAGTACTTAAGGGGACATATTGAGATTTGCAACGTGATGTTGTGAGGTCCATCTGGACGCCCATGATCCTGTGCCCATTAGCCTTGACAATTTAGGCTGCAATAGTCTAAGCTATTATAACAACTAAATAATAACGACGCCACATTATACAGGTTTAGATGATGGATTTTAGAGGCTTTCCTCTGAGTTCATTTTCAGAGTTGCTGGGTACGGGATGGACGAGCATTAATATTGGCCCAGACCAATTGTTCTTGGTCAGCAAAGCAGTCTTTCCTGGTTTGTAGGTTCACTTGTTGGAAGAGGTCCATATATTTAAGTCTTCTGATTGGAGAGGGCCTCAGAAAAATGCAGGTCAGCCGTCTCTCTGGTCTCGAGGCCGCGATTTCGCCCTTGAATTTTGTGCTCAGACTTTCATTGCCTACAAAAATTTCAGGTGGCCTCCCGTGCCTTGCGCTCTTCGGTGCGTCCCTTTACTCCGGCGTCAGTGCGGGCTCCCCGGGCGCTGGTTGTCTCAGCGTCAGCTGCAGAGCGCCTCCGCTTAAACAACCTTAGCCCTGAACCTGGCAGCCGTCGCGATGAGAAGCGGAAAGGCCGTGGTCACGCTGCGGGCCAGGTGCGGTTCAGCATTTGCGGCGCCGAGTGGGCTGGTGACTCAGTGTATATCCTCGTCTGAAATTCATTCAATTCTATCTGAATTGTAGGGTGGCACATGCGGTTTCGGTAACCGTGGCCAGAAGTCGCGGTCGGGCCCCAGCGTGCGGCCAGGCTTCGAGGGTGGCCAGACGCCGCTGTACAGGCGCCTGCCCAAGCTCCGGGGTATTGCTGGCGGTAGGTTATTTCTTTCATGATAGGCTAATCGTGATTTCTTACGATGCGAAGGATGAATTGTCCCGGGTGCTCAACATATCTGTTCTAAACAGTCCAGTCAGTTGTGATGTGCACTAGGAGATAACATAGAAATATAAACGTCAATATGCAAAGGTCTGCGTTTGTAACTGATTTCGAAAATGTTGATTGGGGCTGGGAAGTGCCATTTCAAGCTTTCCGGTTCTAGTCACATTAGCACCTGAGAATTGTTTCGCCTTGAAGGTTTTGATCGAATTCTGCCGGCATCGTTTTGGAGTAGTACGCACGTCCGGGTATCGCCCAAGTGCAGAATGCTGTCCTATCTGCTGGTTCCAGTGTCTGTTTGGCAAGGTCTGTGTCGGCCTTCCATAATTTCTGCTTCCTTGCGACTTCCACACTCCAGGGATGTCGGCTGGCGTGCCTGACTTCATTGTGGTAAACCTGGATGATCTGGAGAAGCACTTCGCTGCTGGCGAGGCAGTTACTTTGGAAGCTGTAAAGGAGAAAGTCCTCAGTGTGAGCGGCCGTGACACGCAGCTACCACTCAAGGTGAGATGTGCTCTGACTGGTTGAGAGGGGAGGGGGCCGGTTAGCGTGATTGGTAAGCATCGGCTGCATTGTAGGGATGCCCGAAAAATAACGAACCAGATTTTGTGGCCGGGACGTTATGAGGGGGCACTGAGGCTTGGCTTGAAGGAAGGGTCCATGGAGATCTGTTTTGGTGAGCACGCATGTGTCACATGCACTGTTGGTGTAATGGGCCATGAGAAGAGAAGGTTAAGGCGACCAGGTTAGAGGGCTATTCCATCGTGGCGTCTTCCGACCACGTGTTCATGTTACCCAGATCAAACCCACACGATGGAGGGATTCCAAACGCATCGTTACGCACTTCTCGAGCTTCTTAAATCTGGAGAGGATGACACCATATCTTGCGGACGCAGTGTCCGTCGGTGCCGCAATCTTCGATGCCAACATTGCTCCCCGAGCGTCATGGCAGTACTGCGTGTGTTTCCCTTCTCTATCGGACTATCGCTATGGATAAAGCATAAATGGCTTTGTGGCTTAACAAGGAATGTGTCTGTTGTCCGCGTCGGCTTTCTCCTTAGTTTCCGTGATGGTGTTACGTTTTTGTTCTTACCGTCAATGTGATGCAATATGATTCGCAGGTTCTGGGCAGCGGCACCCTGTCAAAGTCACTGACCGTCCACGCCACAGCGTTCTCTGAGTCCGCCAAGGCCGCCATCGAGGCGGCTGGCGGCAAGGCCGAGGTGGTGCCTACCAAAGCCAAGTGGACTAAGAAGGCCTTCAAAAAGCTCGTGGCGGACATGGCCGCCAACGGGCAGGACTACCAGAAGGAGAAGCTAAAGAAGCGAATCGATAACCTCAAGGCCAAGGGGATGTACACGGAGCGCGTGCCCAAGGCCAAGCCGCCGATGCCAGCGAAGCGGAAGTGAAGGGGATACGTCGGGATTGTTGTCAGCTCTTTGGATTTTGTTCAGAAGTAGGAGATGATTGTTGTATGGGACCAAGAGGTATCACTGCCCGTGCAACCGTAGCTTGTATGATGGTGTATGCTCGTCTTCTGGCGGACTTGGGTTGCTTGGACCATTTGTAGGGGGCGGGAAGTTCGTGGCATGGGTGTTCAACTGCACGGAGGTGAGGTTTGTTGTAAAACCAGTCGGTGGGGACTTCCGTGGTTTGCGTGTTCGGCACATGGGTGCAGTATACTCATGGAATTCGGGGCAATTTTCGGACGTTGGTCCGCTAGCCTTCGAGTATGGAGTCGCTTTGGCAGATATCAACATCTGGTGTTTTACCAAAGTAGAATGCGGTGATGCAACGTGATCCGATCACCAAGCGGCAGCCGAAGGGTGGATGGGCCCCAGAGGTCCACGGGGGCGTTAGATGCTACCTGAACAGGTAGACGGGCGCCTTCAAAATGGATCCTATGCTGAATCCGTGCGACATGGGTGTAAGGCTGTGTCGTCTGTCCAGATTGCACTGAACTCATGAGCCGCATGCACGGCATGGGTTACCATACAATTACGTGGCGCAGCATATCTCAACGTGCTCAAATTCAGGGAGAAAGAGGCTATCCAAGTACGGGATTCACAAGATGGACACCTGTCGCGGTAGTAATTCATGCAGTTTTCGTTTTGGGAAAGCTATCTATCGGGACGTAACCCTTAATGAGGAAATACATGTAATAGTATGTACAAAAGTTGTATAGTTATTCCGCTATGTAAAGTTATTCACTAATTCCGACATCGATCGCGCCAGAGTGGTAAAATGTTTGAAGACCGGTTATCAACGACAACCAGCAAAGCTCAAAATGCGCTTGAAAAGAAAATATTGCCTTTTTACCAGGAGCTGGAACCTGTCGATGCGGAAGAGCTGCACGATTTCCTCGAACTGCAACGCGAAAACCATATTACATACATCCAGGGCGGCATTGGTCAGCTTGCAGCAGGGTTTGCAGTTCTGGACGCAAGTCGCTCCTGGATAGTGTATTGGTTGGTGCACTCCTTAGCCCTGCTGGACGCTCCCCTGCCTGACGATGTCACCGTGGATGACCTGATTAGCTTCTTAAGCTCCTGTCAGCATCCTGAAGGTGGCTTTGGAGGCGGGCCCATGCAGCTGGCCCACCTTGCACCGACGTATGCCGCCGTCGCAGCAACCGTTACTCTTGGCGGGAAAGCGCTGGCCCTTGTGGATCGCATGAAACTTCGCGACTACCTCTTCCGTATGTGCATCCCGCCGGAACAGGGCGGTGGATTCAGCGTGCATGAAGGTAAAGAGCGTGCTGGAGTTGGCCATCCGCTGGGGAGTATTTTTGTAGTAAGCTTCCTTAGCCACACAAGTACGCGCAGGCAAACTTGTTTCCATAACTGTCCAGAGTCCGAACGTATTAGAGTTATTGCAAATAATGCCTGCTCAACAGTAAATGCTATTGCTTGACGCATGGGTTGAAGCCCCGTGAGTCTAGCCACCACCAACCCCGCATAGGTCCAGCCCCCGTCAGCATCTCAGGAACGACCCCCAACCCCTACCTAAACCCCAACTCCCAACCCAACCGCGACAGGCGGCGAGGGCGACCTCCGGGCCTGCTACACAGCCATGGCGGTCGCTCATATGATTGCCTTGGATGCGGTAGACAAGGAACAGCTGTTGAAGCGGTCGGGCATGGTACAATATGTGCGGGCTTGTCAGGTGGGTCACAAACTTACAACCAACTGCTACTGCGAAACAGCAGCAGTTTGTAGGAATTTGTTCTGAGTGTTACTTGGGCAAGAGTTTATTGCTACTGCATCACAAACAGCAGTAACAGTAGCAACAGTAGTAGTTCATTGCAAAACCGTAGATGGGACGGATAAAGCAGAGGGACGCTGTCGCCTTGCCTCCATTAATAGAGAGGGCGATAACAAGCATGCAACTTTAGACGTATGCAATTTTCCCACACAGACATACGAGGGTGGCCTGGGTGGGGAGCCAGGCAATGAGGCTCATGGCGGCTACACGTTTTGCGGCATCGCGGCGTTGATGCTGGCCGGCGGTCCCTCCCTGGTGCAATCAACTTTGAACGTGCCCCTATTGTTGCATTGGCTGGTGCACCGGCAGGTGAGGGAGAGGTGTCACACAAAAGGGCCTAGGATGGTGGGGGTAGTAGATGGAGCGACAGACAGATTCACGACAGCGGGAAAGTCGGGAGATATAAGGATCGCTTAGTAGGCGGTGGAAGGTGCACACAGTAAGACTACACCTCAACAATGGACCTTATTAGCATGTGATGGGCCAAAGGCGTTGTGGAAGGTTGAGTAGCAAGGGAGTTTCGGGGACCGCTTGCGAACGCGATTAGATTGCGGTGGGCCGACAGTAGGGTATCGACGGTATCTGCCAGGAGTCATTGTGCAACCTGGCACAAATCGAGGCGCCACTAAGCTTTTGGCGGGCACCTTTGCCTAGGAAAGGTTTTTTAATTAAAATGTCTTATAAAAAGGACCCCAAATTCGGTGTGAAAAGCGATCTTCACGTCGCTCCTGCTATCTTGGGCATACACGTTTTCTGCAACGGTCTGTTCGCGCCGTCGGTTCCTCTGCGCCGGCGATCCTAGGGCTCGATGGAGGGCGGTTTTAACGGCCGAACGAACAAACTGGTGGACGGCTGCTACAGCTTCTGGCAGGGTGCCGTCTTCCCACTGCTTGCACAGCTGCCGCTGACAGCGCTGCGGTCGTCCCGGGTGCGTATGTGTGTGTGGTCTAAGAACTGCGCAGTAGGGAATCACATCGAAAGCTTCTTTGAATCATCGTGTATGGAGCGGGTCATGGTTATATACTGTCGTCTCCGTTAGCAGTTATGCCATAGCTTTCCGTTGGTCGTTGGGTCCCAGAATCCATTAGATTATGACTCTCACGATTTAGGTAGCACACTGCTCTGCTCTGCTTTGCTCTGTTGTCCACCGGCCGACAAGGCGCGTTAGAGAAAAAAGCGTCCGTGGCTCCGACGACCACCACCACAACAACAACAACTCCAGCAACACCGCATAACTTTTTCTCTCTCATTCCTGATCATGCCTATCACGTGTTGATCACCCTCCGACGTTGCAGGTGCCGGCCGCCAAGGCGCCCCAGCAGGAGTTGCAGACTCCCCCCGGACCCATGATGGCCGCATCGCCGCCGTTCGAACTTGTGAGTAGTCAGCGCGATATGACAACAACGTCGTACACAGCACCGCACGTAATGGTCTATGACGTATTGGTAGATAACCCCGTCCCACCCTTCGCGCCCAGCTTCCCCTTTCCCGCTTCCTCTGCCGTCCTCACCCCCTGGGCATTTGCACGGTATCCCTTCTTCCCGGTGCCAGGCGGAGGAGGACATGCACGCCCGCATGCACGCCTACGAGTCCTTACGGGGGCGGGCTCTGAACGCGAGCGAGGAGGCGGACGCTGCGCTGCGGGGCACGGCAGCCCGTCATTCAGCCAGCAAGGCGGCTGGAGCGCGGGAGTTACTAGACCAGGCCGCTGCGGCGCATGAGGTGGGTCGATGGGTCCCTCGGGCTGTGTGTATATGTGTGTATGTGTGTATGACTGCGTTGGCACATTTACCTGAACCCAACGCCACTACCACCCGTGCCATTGTGCGGCTGCTACTGCCGCTGCTTTGGCTTCTGCTGTCTTCAGGCTGCTGAGCAAGCCACCACCCTGCTGGCCTGCATCAACGTGGCAGCCTTCAACATCTGCCCGCCACCCGACCCGGAAATGCTCATGAATCAGGAGCAATTGCATCTACAGGCTATCGAGCAGCGACAGCAGGCACAGGCGCAGCAACAGGCGCAGACGGCGAACGCAAATGCACAGGAAAAGGAGGCGCAGCAGGAGCAGCAGGCTGAACCGCAGCAGCCGCAAGGGGAGCAGCAAGCAGGCCTGCCGCAAGGGCAGCAGCAACAAGCGCAAGGACAGCAGCAGAGGCAAGGACAGCAGCAGCAGCAGCAGGGGCCGCAGGCTGTGCCGCCCCCGCCGCCGCTGTGCAACTACGAGGCGCTGCAGTTGTGGATTCTCAAGTGGGTGTTTAAGTTCGAGGCTGAGTCGCGCGGTGGAGAGAAATCTGGAGAAATTCCGCAATGCACATGCTGGTAGATGAGCACTGTGTGCGTGGCCCTGGCCTTGACACGCGTTTTTGATCGAGTCATCGTTATCGTGTCATACTTGTGATGTGCATGCAGTACGCAGTACGGAGGCGGACGTGCATTCGCCTGGTTGCCGCAGCGGTACTAATACAATACAGCATCAAGTGCCGTACGAGTTACACGATATTCCATTGCAAGATATCCAGAACGGACTTCCTACCCTTATAATACAAAAGCGAACGATCTATGCGACATCGAAACATACGCACGATATGCATGTTGTGCGATTCTTCACATTCCTTTCTGACCTCGTGCTCGTCCCCTCCGCTATACACCCGCATGAGCTCCGCATGTTATGCAGCTGGTGTCCACAATGATCATATCCTTGACATCCTTCCCTTGGCCCTGTCTGGCCATATTCCCTCAAAGGCCACATTCCCTGCACCTCCCCACCAGTCAGTCAACTCTCCCGCCATCTCCCCGCCCCGCAGGTGCTGCCAAGCCAGCAAGGGCGGCCTCCGTGATAAGCCCGGTAAGCCCGTCGATTTCTATCACACCTGCTACTGCCTCAGTGGCCTGTCAATAGCGCAGCATGCGCCTGGATCTCACGCCATGGGGCACCGGGAGACTAATCTGCTGCGCCGGACGGATCCAGCAGTCAATGTGGTGGAGGACAAGCTGGCAGCCGCGAAAGTTTACTATACAGCTCGACCGCTACCTGCATTGGCGAAATCCATGACGTTGGGGTAGGGAAACAGCGGACCCGGTGAAGGGAAGCAGCGGACCCATTAAGGCTCGGTTATGGCGATAGCCGCAACGCAAATGCGGTGATATGGTTTGGGGAGTCGGAGATTCAATGGCCAGGGGACAGAAAACAACGGATCCATGGGGCAGGAGACCCATGGGACGCTGCGCAAGCTGTAAATCCGTCGGTGCGTGCTTAGTAATGTGATTCCGTATGGCGGCTGACCCACGGGTCATTCCGCTAAATAGCGCGTCCGTCCGCGACCTCATGAAGCATGAAAGAGGCCGTGCCGTTCCCAGGTTGAAACGTCCGGAGGATGTGGCGGGAAAAGAAGTATGGGTGCGTTGCGTTACTGCGATGTCAGGAGGCGGTAGGGTCAGGACGTTTGCAGTGAAAGGCCTGTGCGTGTTGTGATGTTTCCTCCAGAACGAAGGACGTACGTCTCGCCGAACATCTCTTCCATGCAGAGCTTCTTCTGAAAGGACAGGTGCGATGAAATAATTTGCATAAGGATACAATTGGAAAATCGCAAGAAAGAAACGTTTTGCAGTCTGGTCCAGAGAAAGCACATCCGTATGAACCGCAGAGTATGAACCAGTACGGTATGAACCATACTCCAAGACGTATGATCGGTTCGCGCTTAAAGATGCCTTCCCCGGGCTGCGAATCATTCCCCGGGCCAGCGCATAAATGCACGTACGCAGGACTTCTCTCTGCAGGTACGTGAAAACACGCCATGACGCCAGGGCAGAGCCAGGGCAGACGTGTGGCAGCACTTTCCATGACCATTACATGCCGTTATGTTACGTCATCGCCTCCGGCCCCCTTAGCCCCTCCCCATGCATGCATCGCCTTCATGAAGTATTTTAAATCGCCGCACACCAGTTGCCTAATCTATACACATTTTAGGGACCAGGAAAACCTACACTGACCTCCAACGACAAGTGCCTCCGTTATTAATTTACCCATATCGGAAGGAGTCAGTAAAATGGAGAAATGAAGGAGACATGAACTCCTTCAAAAAGAACGGTTCTTCACGCAAGTTTATTAGACGGGGTACAGCAATTGTGGTAATTCGTTCCTAGGGGAATACAAAACGCCGTGAACCGCTAAGAAAGTGGCGGTACCGTAGCCTGCCTCCTCCTTCAGGCACCCATAGAAAACAGCATCACATCCAGCGTCTCGGATTTGTCCCACGCTGTACCTAGGAGCAGTTCCCAGGACAGGTGCCTGCAGGCTCCATCCCTTACCGAGGACGATCCGCTACATCTGCGTTGGGCTCGTTGGCTTGCTGCCCGCTAACGTTCTGGCTTGGATCCCACTGTAATGTGTGTAACCTTCAAGGGAACAATCCAAGTCCGTCCCCAACATAGAGAGGGGAGTATTGAAAGGCGGAGCACTCTCGCACTTCTCAACGACTGATGGGTCACCTTACTTACCTAAGCCCTTAAAGCACTTAATCCACCACCCCTGAACAAGGTTTATTTTTTATTGGGGTAGAGAATGGATGCAAACTTAACAAGCATCACTCCCCATATATACACACACATACACGGGCAGGCACGTAGGCAGACACACAGACAGCTGTTTCGCTTCGTCCTTCCCTCCCTGCGCACCTTGTGTTGCCTTCAGCCCCACGACCTTAACCATAATTACAACAGGAGGTAGTAAATCGGGTCTGGCCTTTCGCGGGAGAAGGGAGAAGAGACACCCGCCTGGTGTCCTGGCAGTAAGTCAAGCACCTGACTTACCCCGTCAAGACGCAACCGTAAAGCCCCTCGTTGATTGTCATCTCATCCCACTCAGTCGCATTTCCTGTCGATTCGTCCCATTTAGCGTCGCGTCAGGCTATTTGTTGTGTGGAGCGGCTCACCGCCGCGAACCGCGCATGCCTCAACAAGCGCAGAACGACAGCGACCACGTACCATGCATTGCGTACCATCCCCTCTGGGCTCTGGCTCAATCCCATGGACTGACTTCCCGCAGTGTCTAGGTGCCGCAGTGCCGGGTGCCAAGTGAGCCCGGGGCAGAGGATATTTGCGGAGAGCCAACTCCGCCGCGCCTTGGGCTTGGCGACTCACAGCTCACACTCAACCCATCATCACATCACGAAGACGACTGGGGTCCATTTTCCTTCACCTTATCTGGGTGACCGCTATGCTATAATCCCAAGTCAAAATCCACTGCGCCTCTCAGAAAACCATCCATCCAAAACCACAACCTTTCCTTGCTAACCCAGCAGGAGCCTCACACTGCGGCGATATCGCCACGGTCGTTTAAGATAATTAAGAGAAGCACGGTGATCTTCATGAGCTAATCCACGTTTACTGGCTCAATGTGCTCGTGTTGGCAATTGGCAGTTGCAAACTGTGGTCAACCCTGGGATTTAAACCCCCCGAAACGGTCACGTAACAAAGCCTCCTCTTGAAGCTTCCAGTCATCACCACTCTGTGTGTGTGTGTGTACCCAGACCGCAGGAAATGGAATTTAAAAAGCGTGAAGAAAAAGAAGAAATCCAGTCTGTTGGCAGCCAGTCCTGCCCGTCCACATAACCGAATCTTTGAACTGAACACCTGCTTATTACCCAAAGCAAAGCTGAGCTGACTGCTGCTATTCGTGTACAAGGTTAGTCCTTCGTGGCGGCGCGACGGTCGCAGCGTTCCGAGCATAATTGAGCCTGCCGAGGAGCGGTCCTGCTCTGTCCACGTAAGGAACTCCCCCTGACCCTGATCTCCCCGTGACGATCTTCCTGTAACAATCCATTCCTGCTGCTGCTTCATGAGCTGCGTTGCCGCCAGAATGCGAGCTGCGAGCGTATACACTTGCCTTAGGCACCATAGCGGGCAGCAGGACAGAGCCCGATTGCTGCCCCCACCCCCACCGCAAGCGAACCCGAACTGGCCCCAACCCACACTCAACCACGTGACGCGCAAAGTCGGGTGTAATCTCCTGCCCGGGGGCTGGTGGCCCCGGCGGTTGGTAGTTTGTTCGTTGTATTCTCCGGTAAGATATGGTCCTCTCTCATCCTTTTAGGTGGTCCTGGAGCCTGCCAAAGAGCCCAAGTAAAGGCTACCATCGTAAGGGCATCCTTGTCAGCGTCCTTCCCATTCCATCCACCACCCAGCACGTGCCAGGTTCGCATAAGTGACGTCCCGGGCCCCAACGACTACCGCAAAAGCTAGCAAGCCCCGTCTTAAAAGATCCCCATGTCGCAGCTCCTCTCGCCATTACCACCAACCCCGCCGCATGACCGTAATGGTAGCACTCTACACCCGACCCGTGCACTCTACAACCCTTCTTGGCCTCTCCTAATGGCGCCATCAAGACGCCATCCGAAACACCAGCGGGTTGACGCTTTCCCCCAACGCACAGTCATCAAGCAAGGGACCCAAAAACGTCCCGAAAACGTCCCTCCGTTTACGAAGCAAATGAATCCCCCTCCTTTACGAAGCAAATGAACTCCAGAAGTACGTGCTGCTCGCAGAGGAAAACTTGTCATTTATTCTTGGGCCTGTACGACTCCAAGCGAAGACCTCCGTCCCCATACTCTGTATGCCCGAGCCTACAGCCAATGTCGCAGAACGGCCTGACAGCGTCAACGTAGCAAATATTACTTCAGCTCAGCCGCTGTACTGCAAGATAAACGATGAGATACGACCACGGCAACGGCCCTGACTAGGGCTTGCTTGTTACTACCTTCCCCCCTTTTTCGAAGACCGGGCGGCCACCCGAGACAAACAGTATAGAGTCCATATGATGATATTGTGATCGGGTTGCGGAAACCGGAAGGCGGAAAGTGGAAGGTGGAAGGCACACCCCGAGGGAACCTCGATTCGAACACGGGATTATTGATACCCATATGTAATGAGCGACAAGCGCCTATGATGCAAAGGGGTTCGCGACCAGAGCTTGGTTCAGTACAGCTCCCGTGTATGCAGAGCCATTAAAAGCCAGGGGGCCGTTTCGGCGCTACAGCAGCACCAAGGGTATGACCGCCATTTGCACGAACAGGGCGGCTGCTGCTGTTGCCGTTGCTGGTGCTCGCGGTCGTCTGTCTGGTGCTGCCGTCACTGCTGACCCGGGGGGAGCTCTTGGCATTGCCATTGCTGCTGCCAGAAGCCGTAGCGGAGAGGGGGTAGGTTGGCCCAATTGATCCGAAATTGTGCTGTACTGGTGCTGTGAAGTTTGTCATCGTCATCATCGATGTCGATGTCGATGTCGGAATCGATAGCGATGTCGATGTCACACCAGTCCGGGTAGGCGGCCCTCCCTCACCAAGCTCCCCCGGATACTGCTTGGGGTCGTAAGATGCAAACGCATTTGAGTCGTAGCGTTGTGCTTGAGGCTGCAGCTGCGGCGGCTGATGTCGGCCAAAGATGGAATAGGAAGTGGGCACAGAGGAGCTTAGTGGTGGAGGCGGTTGCATTCCTGCCTGCCCCGACAACAAGCCCGGGGGGCCAGCCCCTGGAGCTCCAAACCCACATTGTTGCTGCTGCTGTCCTTCATGAGTGTATTGGGAGTGTATTGGGCCAAACGTCGCACCACTCATACTCGCCGCTATAGAACTCGCACTGTTCCCGGCATCACCACCCCCTTGGGCCCCTGCAGCGGTGCCGTTGAAGATGGAAGAGAACGGATACGGCAAACCGAAGCCGCCCAGACCCGCCACGGACGAACTTTGTTGTTGCTGCTGCTGAGCGGGCTGGGGGCTCTGCGGGCCGTAGTATTGCGGTTTGTACGACGATGACTGGACTGCCAACCCTGTCGGGGCCACGACCGGATCGTACGACGAAGCCCCAGTATGATGGGTGGGACGGTAATGAGCGCTTCCGGGCATGTGGGCACCCAGCTCTGAGCTAGCTGCGGAGGATTGGAAGAGGCTACCGGGGTCAAGCATCCTAGTCTGCGGGTTTTGTCCTGCTTGGGGAACTCCTCCAGCAGCAGATGCAATTGCCAACGGTTGTGGCGGTTGTGACAGTTGCGACAATTGTGCGGGCTGGGCTGATTGCGCCGGCGACCCAAATGCCGGCAGCAAATGCTGTTGCTGGTGTGACTGCGGCTGTGGCTGCGGTAAATTAGAAGGTTGATTGCCCGGGTACACGCTTAGCAATCGGAGGAGCTCCTGAAGCTCGAAGTTGTTCTGTTGGTTCTGTTGTTTCAGTTGATCCTGGTGGGTCAGTTGGTGCTGCTGTTGCTGCTCCTGTAGCTGTGGTTGAGGGTACCGACTGCGAGGAGTCCCACTGCAGCAGTTGGGAGTTACCAGACGTTGACATGGCCAACGAGAATAACGATGAAGACAAAGATGGATAACCGCCGGGCACTTGCTGTTGCTGCTGTTGCTGCTGTTGCTGCTGTTTCGACACCTGATGGGCCTGCGGTGCCTGCAGCTGGATTCCGCTGTAGAAGCTGAACGCGCTGACAGGCCGATCAGAGTTCTGTGCGGCGCCACCGAATCGTGATGTCGATGTCGATGTCGATGTCGCAGTATTGAATGCGGTGGCTGCGTCACCAGCACCGCCGCTGGCTGCCGGCGCCATACCTCCCAAACCGACTTTGGCCACTGCGTCCCTCGCGTTCGCCGCCGCCACCACCGCCCTCTCAGCCGACCCGGTCCGCAGGGCGTCTAGGATGGTCTGCCCCGCCATGGCCCTTTCTCCGGGGGGCTGCGGAAGCCCCTCGAGGAGCCCCGACCCATTGAACCTGGGGCCCGGCCCCAGTTGTTGCTGCTGCTGTGGTGGCATATACAGCTGCTGTAAGGACTGCCGCAGCGCGTCCTGCTGCTGCTGCTGCTGCTGCTGCTGTTCATGCTGCTGCTGCGACAGTGGTGGCATGAGCAGCTGATCCAGGGACTGCCGCTGCGTGGGCACAAGCGGCTCCGGAGTGGCAGTGG
This sequence comes from Volvox reticuliferus, assembly GCA_019650235.1. Classification (NCBI taxonomy): domain Eukaryota; kingdom Viridiplantae; phylum Chlorophyta; class Chlorophyceae; order Chlamydomonadales; family Volvocaceae; genus Volvox; species Volvox reticuliferus. The sequence continues at coordinate 1,600,649 of BNCP01000014.1, forward strand.
CGCCCCTCAAGGCCGGATTCATAAAACCTCCGAAACCACCAATGGCCCCCGCGCCACCGCCTCCTCCGCCAAAACTCCCAGCCACGCCTGAGGACGCTCCGAAACCGTTCGTGCCCGCCAGCCTAACATTATCCTGACCGTTGATGGAAAAACCCGATCCGTTAGGAGCTCCGAACCCATTGATTGCCTCAGCTGGCGAGAAGAAACCAGGCGCTCGCGATGCCAACTCGTGTTGCTGCTGTTGCTGTTGCTGCTGTTGCTGCTCCTGCTGTTGCAGTTGCGACTGCGGATGCACACCTCCAAGCTGACCACGCTGGAGCCCCTGCGGCCGCGGGAGCAGAGTCTCCAGATCCTCCGCGAGCGACCGCCACCGTCGTTCCTCCGCTCGAAACCGGGGGTCCCTCGCCACCCCGGCATCTCGGTCCGCTCCTCCACCCATCCGCCAAATCTCAGGTGATATGCTCTGATGCAACGAGCGAGCTGCGGCGCCTGACTCAGCTCCCAATGGCCCTGAGTACGGCGACTGCGGGTTGGCGTTCATCCTCGGCGGCACTGGAGATGTTAGCAGCAGTGGTTGTGTTGGGGATGCCAGCGGCGGCGTCAGCGGCGCCAGTTTATGCCATTCAAAAGGAGGGCGGCCGCCGCGTGTGGCATGGTGAAGACGCCAGTCGTCCAAGGTCATGATTGGGGAGCCCATCCTGATGGCATCCAGCAGGGCCCTATGATGCAGTACACGGCATGGCAATCCATGGTGTTCAAACAAAATGTTAATAATTAGTAATTAAGTTAATGCGCCTAGTATCAGATTATTGCATGCGCTGCGAGCTGCCTGCAGTACAGGATGTGGTGGAGAAAATAGCAGGACGTGGTGGAAGAATGAAGTCTGCAAGTTGGGTAACCCAGGAGGGAAAACCCATCAGTTAGTTATGTCGTCTACACGCTGCGCATTAGGGGGGGACACGGGGAGAGGAAGGGGAAGGGAGAGACGAAGGGGGAGTAGAGGAACAGAAGCGTGTAAGTGCAGCATTCCGGGAGCACGACGAGGGGCAGTACCTGAAAGCCAAGCGTTTCTTGAACTCGACCATCCTCACGTCCGCCTCCTCCTCTTCAGCCTCCCCTTCCTCCCCATTCCGATTACAGCCGCCTCCCGCCATCTTCTCCAGCCGCCGCAAAGATACTTTGGCGATGCCGGACGGCTGCGCGCACGGTAACAGCAGCAGCAGCAGCCGTTGCAGCAGTAGCAGCAGTAGCAGCAGCAGTAGCAGAACAACAGCAGTAGCAGCAACAACAGCAAGAATAGTGCTAAGTACTAGGATTGAAGCTCGACTCCAAGCCCATGAGAACCCAAATTCGCGAAGCAGCGATGTGTACGGCAACACTTCTAGCAGCTACAACCCCGTCCCATCTCGGGCTTAACGGGCCTGGGTACCCGCCCCACCTTGAGACGCTGCAGGCCCACGCAGGGCAGCGCATCGGGACCAAACAGCCAGGTCAGGACCCGAGCTCCATCTGCAGGAAGTTGATATTGCGGAAATCAGAGGACCCCCGATTTGGCTCCAGGGTTGGGCGACATAACATCGGTTGACTCAAGCGTACGGCCAGACAGTTCGAACCGCAGTGAGTGGTTGACAGAACCAAGCCATGTGTGGAAGGAATGGAGAGAGAATCATCCAAAATCGAGAAATCCAGATCTCCTCCCTCGCACCCTATCCTACACCCTTGCCCTCTCCGCTGCCCCTCTCCCCCTTACCTTCGACCGTTTTCACGTTACGCAGGAGGTGTACGGAATGGCCAAACACCCACGCGACGTACGGCAACGTGTTTTCATTACGCTCCTGTCCAGTTCAACGCCATCCATATGTCCGCATCGGAGAGGGGGGCGACCGGGGGGGTGTCGGGTTGAGAGGGGAAAGGATGAGACGGTGTGCAGAGATGGAAAGTGAGAGTAGGAGTGAGAGTATAGTAGGGTACATAGTGTAAGGAAGGAATATCAAGTAATATATATATCGGTAATTAATAATAACAAAATACAGAAAAATATAATACATAATAATAAGATAATAAGATGGGCCCCGTGGCGGCAAAAGCACATCCCCTACCTGGCTCGTAAAAGGCATTTCATTCGTGTCCGTCTGCTCGAGTTTGCCATGATAAGGCAGCTTCTCGGGAGGCGAATGTTATAATTTCTACGACACGTACCCAAAAAGGCCAATACCTCAATACATTCGTTCCCCTCTATCGGCACCCTGGAGCACACACACATACACACACACACACATACATACACACAAAAGCCCGCAAGCTCACCCTTATGCCCAGGCTACGCGCTGTGTTGTCGTTGGAGTCGAAGGGCTCTTCCACCGCCGCCAGATAGGCCTTCTGGAAGCGGGCGACGTAGCCCCGACCCAACCATGTACTCACGCGCCAATTCCTTATCCCCACCGCGAGCATACAAACAAACAGACGGAACAAACGAACAAACGGAAAGGTGTAAGTCTTCCTTTCCCGCATGCTGACGCCAAGTTACCGCGTGAGTTCTCTCATCTCAGCTGTTAGCCGTATTAAAAAGACACAGTAATCGGATGATGCGCATGTGTATATGTGTCTGTGTATATAGGTCTGTGTGTCTGTGTGTCTGTGTCTGTGTCTGTGTATTGTCCAATACCTTCTCAATCCCACCCATGCAGCCAACCAACATGACAGCCAGTTGAGAACCCACGCGTAACACGTTTTTGATGGTTAGGGGGAGGCCCCGTTACTTCCAACCATCCAGAGGCCGTTCCTCCGACCAGCCCCACCAGGCTTTACCTATGGGCCCCGTGGTCCTTCCATTGGTTCATGATGGTGGTGAAGCACGACAGGAACCAGAGCAGCTGCTCCAGCAGCCCAGGCGGTCCGGAGTGGGTCCAGACAGACGCCATCAGTCGCTCTCCCTCCTCGCCGCACCTGGTTCCAGATCCATTTTGAAACGTCAGATACGAAGGAGCCACACCTGGAGATTCCGATCTCTCTAATTGGGATGGGAGCCGCCGCGAGGGCAGGACGGTCTCGAGAAATTCTTAGCTGTAAAGCGAAGTATGACGCCATCAGCAAAACCTCAAGGTGGTTGCGACCAGAGCACTAGACGGTTGTCAGGAATGCCCGTTCGTTTTCGGTTACCTTGCGTGTGGTTACGTATTAGGTACCACGACATGACGAAGAAAACGTTCGGAGCATTACGGTGTTAGATTTGGCAAACAGACATTGCCCTAAGAATCGACCTTTGCAATTGTGGTTTGTTGTCACGGACAAGGTAGTGACAGTGGTACGGGTAAAGCTAGGGGTACGGGTAACAGGTAATTGCAGTTCGTTGGTAGTGCGCAACTGCGCTGTTAGGTCCCTGTAACCATCTTTTGGTAATCTCTTTTTTCTACCCACCTGGACTCCGCCAAGACTAGCATTGCATCCAGCGGAAGGCTCTTATCCTGCGCCTCGCACAAAAGAGCGCCCAAAATAAGAGAGCATAGAGAGAGAGAGAGAGAGAGAGAGAGAGAGATGGAGAGAGACGAGAGAGAGAGAGAGAGAGAGAGAGAGAGAGAGAGAGGGAGAGAGAGAGAGAGAGGGAGAGGAGAGAGAGAGAGAGAGAGACCAGAGAGAGAGAAGAGGAGAGTGAGAGAGAGAGAGAGAGAGAGAGAGGAGAGAAGAGAGAGGAGAGAGGAGAGAGAGAGAAGAGAGAGAGAGAGAGAGAGAGAGACCAGAGAGAGGAGAGACGAGAGAGAGAGAAGAGAGATAGAGAGAGAGAGACAGAGAGAGAGAGAGACAGAGAGAGAGAGAGACAGAGAGAGAGAGAGAGAGAGAGACAGAGAGAGAGAGAGACAGAGAGAGAGAGAGAGAGAGACAGAGAGAGAGATTTTGCGGTAACGGACCGACCGGAACAAGTATGACATGGCGCGGGACGCGGGACCAAGAAGAAGGCTTCAGGGTCGAAGAAGTAGCGACTGAGCAGTTGTTTGACGACCCTCATTCTTCGCCGCATCCGAAACCCCATTCGCACCGCCCTGCCGCGACTGCCATCCCGCCTCGCTTGGCCACGACTTGTTCAGTCCCGCATTCCCTCCGCGATCCCCCCCCGACACACACAGTCACACACATACACACCTCCCCATCTCCCCGCATCCGCCATACGGCATTGGAAAAGGAGAAGGGTTCCAATTTGAAGAGCTCAAACCCAAATTCCCACCCATGTTCCGCCTTCCGACGAATCGCAAGTGTCGGTAAGCTTTGTTAGGCTAATGATTCCCGCCGCGCGTGCGCCCCTCGTACTCAGCCTCTTCATCGCGCTGTGTTCGTCAACCATCCCAAGCCGTCCCAAACCGTGCTCTCGCCTGTAACGGCCGTCCCGCGCCGCCCGGGCCCCCGGGCTCTTCATCGTGGAAGACCCTCCAGAGCGGCGGTAGCAGGTGGCCCTCGGGATAGCACTGCATGCTGAACATCACCATGAGGGCCAGACTCCAACTGTTAAGAGTGGAGAAGTGCGCCGAGTTGATGTCGTGATGCTTCGCCCAGACCTTGACCTGCGTGCCAGGGTTCCAGCAGAGCGATACCGGCCCCGGCCTGGATGTGAAAAATGGACATCAAACGGAATAAACAACCCCGTGGTGTGTTTTCTCGTGAACGTATCCTAAACGTCCGTGTGCTCCCGTGTCTGCGTCCGCCGTTCATATACCATATAAGTTCGTATCCCAATATGTACATGCATCTAATAGCGGTGCCGCCGCTCGCGCGGCGAAGAAAAGGTCCTCTGCATATCTCCTAGGCCTATCCCCGCCCATATAGCTGAACCTCCATTCGCGGGAAACACTTGCTCACCTACTCCGTCCCGTCTGCCGCTGCTAACAACCCCCATTCCGCAGCCCTAAGCCCCACCAATTGTATGAGCGGCGCCAGGGAGGGTTGCAGCCCGTGCAGCAGCCGCATGATAGAGGCCTTAAAGTCGCAGCCCCGAGTGGTGACGCAAACGTCGCACTCAATGCCGCTTGTAGCCTCCTCAAATCTTAAGGGAAGTGAGACAGGGTAGGGTGGAAGACACGCCAGGGTGGATGGAAGAAACAACGGACGACCCGCGGGTCACAGGAACCCATAGCAAGGGCGCTGTACACTCACTAAATGCCTGATAGCGTGGCCAACTGCGGAGATGCGACCGACCCACCGTGAGTCTTAGGGTTTTTCCCCATCCCCATATATCCCCACCTCTCCCCATCGCATGCATCCAAAAACATATCATTTCTTTCTTCTCAGGTTTTTATTCCAGGAAGTTGGGACCGCAAGTTGAGACCCTTTTCCTGACCTTCGTCTTCCAACTCACTTGATGATGGGCACACGGGCCTCCAGCGGGTTGCGGTCCACTGACCCGCGGGTCAGTTGCCGACTTTCCAGCGCATGAGCCAGTCGCTGCAGTAGCAAGACACACTCCTCCCTTGTCAACCGTTCCTGTAGAGGGACACCCAGGGATGCGGGTTCAGTACCCGGTGCCACTCGATCCCCGAAAGCAAGAGTCTCCGTTGTTTTCCACCGACATCCAGTACCAGACTCACACCCAATTTATGTCTCACGGTGGTGGCGGCGGTGGTGGTGGCGGGTGCCGGCGGCGGCGGTGGTTCTGGTGGTTATTTAAGTACTTTGTGCTCCTCAACAACAGGAGTACCGGGTCTCTAGTCTATCTGCCTAATCCCAGCATAAGACACAGAATGTCACAGCGTAAAAAGTAATACCCCCTGGGGGCGTTAATTAGGATGGCTCCGAAAGGCGGCATGAACGCAGCCTGAGATGGTGCGTAGTGCTGTGTACGTAATCGACGGAGCTCCGACATGACATATGTCCCTCACACGAATACATGAGCCATATGAGCCCATGGCGTCGTAACGCACATGCAAAGCTATTAACCGCGAAGTTGCTGCCCAGCCGACCGCAATAAGCTGCATTTCATTGCGCACCGCTCGTCCGCTAAAACCCTGCACCCTAGCCAGCGCGCGCGCGTGGCGAACCCATCCACCCCTTAAAAGTCTACTTTGTGTCTACTTTAAAGTGTCGGAATCCATTTCATCACAAGGGTACGCAAAGGTACCTGATGCTAACTTGGCTCCGTGACAACGTATCTCTACTTATTCGTAGCAGCTGCGGTCTACGTCAACACAGTGCATGTGCGCATGCGTCTCCGGGTTCGATGTGCCCCAAATACCTCTTTGCCTGTCACCCAGTTTGGGTCCCACTCGCCCCCCATCCACTCTTCGCGGTTACTTATCTGGGGCCGGAAGTGGACCGTCCATCCTGATAAGTCCCCCCCATATCCGATAATGGCCTCCTTCCCACCCACCTACCCAACACCCCCTCCCCGAGCCCCACTCACCAGCGGCACCGGGGCACCGGGTGCAAGCCCCTCCAATCGCCCCAACACTGCCTCTGACACCGCCCCCATTAGCGCCAAGTCCAGATCCGAGCTACGGCTGTAACAGGAGCTCAAGAAGGACCCGTACGGCACCAACAGCAGCTGGGATGGTGGCGGGAAAATCTGCGGGTCGTGCAGGAGCTCCTGCAGCCGCTCGATGGTGGCGTGGCGCGAAGAGCCATCATGCTCCCCGGGCTCACGGCTCTGAACGTAACAAAGGTGGGTCGTGGGGAGGCGGGGCTTGCGGTGCAAGAGTGGAATCAGGCGGGTGTGTGCATGTGTGCATGCAGGCGGGCAGGTGCGCGGGAGGTGGGTATCCTTCGTGCGCTTGTGGGACGTGGGATGTGGTGATGCTGGCATGTAGAAGGGTGACAGATATTTAGCTAGGAGGAGAGGATCTCTGCTTATGTGTGTCTGTGTGCATGGGGGGAGGGGGAGGAACGGGGCAAATCGATGTATCACCGCACGCGGGGAGGCAACGGAGTGGCGACTTGAAGCCGCTGTCAAACCGCGCAGGACCAGCTGAGCAGGAGAGGCTGCGAGGAAGTGAACCTGATATAAGCATCACATAACATTTAGATCTGCGCAAAGAACTATCTGTGCGGATATGGCCTAGATTGTGTGTATAGTGGTGTCCTGCACCAGGTAGAGTGTTGAAGAGAGGAAAGACAGGAGAACAGAAGACGTGCAAATCCGGCAGTAAAATCCAAGGATATGCAACGCGTGTGACGAGTAACTCGCAGGTCCAGCATTAGGGGGGTTTGCAGAAGTCTTAACAGTTGGGAGGAAGAGGATGAGGGTGGTTGGCGCCCGGCGCTTCGCCTTCCCAAGCTTACCTTGGCGAGCGTCTGCAAGCTCTGCTCCAGAAAGTCTGCCGCATCCTTCCTACAATGTTGCTTGTATTCCCCGACATCGAACTGCCAGTTCCGATCGATGGCCGTCTCCACGGTGAGCTGCGTTCTGGAGGGCTGCGCTCCAAGGCTTCCTGCTCCTAAGCTGGTTCCATAGCTTGCTCCATAGATGCCAGGTGAAGCCATCCTTAGACATGGAACATCGCGCAGCACACAGCTAATTGTAGGTATATGTCATCATAGAGCAGAACACACTTTTTAATAAACAGGATGCCAATTTTTCATCTTTAAGCATAAGGGCAGGCAGTTACGACTGTAAATTCGTCCAAGTAATTTGACAGTCCGCCAAAGGTACGGCGACGCTCATACTTCCGAAGCGATAACCCGGGGGACAGTAAGCTGTTTGTTTATAAGCAAATATCAAGTCATATATTATGCAAAAAAATGCGGGCACCCTGCAAAGCGCCGACCTGCCGCGACTTGTGAAACCGATTAATTACAAACTCCGCGCGACATTAAAAATTTGCTGCTCACATTAAGCTGTCGATGCGGTTTTATATAACTAAAACATCTTAACGACTTGCGAGGTAAATAGCGGGCTTACTAGGACAAAGTGGTTGACGGATGCCCCAGGCATTTTTATGAGGAATTGATTTTTGATGTTAATCATTATTATGGCGTCACTGATCAGGGATATCAGCTGTCCTTACGTTTTGTGCGGTATGGACAAGTAGTCTAAGTCTGGCCCGGCTGCTGCCGGGCTGCCCAACATGGGCGTGCCGGTAGTTCCGGCAATCCTGGAGGCTCCTCCCAGCTTGCAAGAGCAAGCGGAGCCTTCGGCGCTGACAGCCGATACAGCCACGGGAGTTGCCGCGACACTCGACGAAACCCTGCAACATGTGGAGAGTGTTGGTCGACCACACGACTGGTGGTGGGCACTCAATAATTGGAGAAAGTGCCGTGTGCTGGCGGTCTTTGGGAAGGACATCAGCGTACGGTTGGAGGCGATACTGGCCAGCAAGTACTGGCTACTCATAACCATGACGCTGACACTTTTCTGCTTATATGCGGTTGATGTTTGCGATGTTGCGAAAGGAGGAATTAATGCTGGAACTGTGGTCTCGGCCATACTGGTGAGCAGGGTGACCAGTATATTGCGCAATTTTTGGGTAGACATGCTAGTCTAAATTAAGCGATTACATTTTTTATGACATTAATTGAAACAATTTAGTAACACTGTGTATTCCTCTGTGCTTGTAGCTTGCAATTTTCGTGATATTCTCGCTTGACCTCTTGCTGTCATCCATCTTTGTGGACAAGTATATTTTAAGGTATGTTCAGCTAATCCGATTTTAATCTGCTGAAAACCGTGGCCTACCGCTTTGGCTAGAGCCAGGCCTGTCCAGCTGCGTAACTCATATACGTCGCGCATGGGTTATGTGCTGCCTGTTGTTGCAATTTCTGCTTGATCACACAGTTTTTTCTTCTGGGTTGACCTACTCGGAACGGCGAGTTTGATTCTGGACATAAAATGGTTCTTGTCGGGAATCTTGAGCTCCGAAGATTCCAACGCACTGCAAATCACGAGAGCTGGACGTTCTGCAAGGATTGGCTCTCAGATGGGTAAGATCTGGAGCTGCGGGTGAGGTGTTGGGAGGCCAAGGGGTGTGGGGGGCAAGAGAATAGACCGTAGGTGCATGCGACGTGGCCGCACGACCAATCAAAGCGACGAAACGTGTACAAGTTAGTATTGAAGTAACATTGGTGATTAAAGCACACCGGGCATAATAACCAGGACTATAAATGGTTGGCAAGGGACGTCGGGAACAACGTAAGGATGGGGGCCTGTCAATCATTGCGCATGAAGTTACGACAAAACGTGGCTAGCAACCGACAACCACTCATATTTGGTTCCGTTGTCCTTGTTTCATCCTTACCGTACGGATGGAATGCCGTACTTGCAGGTCGTATTACCCGCGTGCTCCGTCTTCTTCGTGCGCTGAAGCTGTTGAAGGTGCTGCAGCTGCGGAGGCGGTCCCACCAGGGTATGGACCCACTCGGACTCGGAAACGTGAGTTGCTATACGGTTGCCTGAGCAAGTAATCCTCTTTGCGGGATATGCCTGCCTGTTGCCAGGGGCTGCAAGAGCGATTTTATCGTCTCTTTAGCCTTGATGTGTTGTGCATTGTGCGGGTAATTATGCATGGACGCAGGGGTCCTTGTTCCGAAGCATCGAATAGATAGCATGGGGAGTCCGCGTAAAGTTATACCTATCCTTTCATGGGGCAAAAGACGGTTACGCGTAAGCGGCAGCTGAACATCTGGTAGCTATGCTGCAGACATTCATTTTTATTATTAGGGCCAAGGGCAGCTCTGAGACCCCAAGGTGATCACAAAGTGGCAGAGGCGATAGCTGCGGGCGCATCAGCTGGGCTACATGGCTTCAGCAACTCCTTGCAATGTTGGCAGCCATATGCAGCAGCTATGGATCGGTCACGTGCGCTTTGGATGGGTCGGTGCGCGCAGCTGCACGGGCTGGCCGCTGCAGAGTGGGAGGACGGGTGTCTGCGGGAGGACGACCATTCCGGAGACGCACGAAGGTGGCATGGAAGCATCTTATGGCGTGGGTTCCTGACATGGAGGCCCCGGCCTTTACAAAAGGGGGGGGGGGAAGGGGGACAGCAACAAGCTCAGCTCAGCGGGGCGCTGCACCCGGATTCATTAATTCTCCTATCCGCCAGGCTCCAGACCCAAGGCCCAGCCTAGTTTGTGGCGTGCCAAGCCAGGGAACGCGGCGCCTTACATGTTGCGGAGAGACGGCTTGCAGCACGGCGGGTGAAGCGGCAGATCCGCCTCCGGGGAGAGGCGGCAGGCTTGCAGGCCGCATGGGAATGCAGGGCGATGCGGACGATAGGCTCACTTGTGTTGCAGGCACCGCCCAGGGGCTATGTTAACTGATCTGATTAACACCGAATGAGTTGTAGGATAAGGAAGGGGGGCCTTAGTTGCGGCTGCTGTGTCGGGTAAAGGCCAAGACAGCTCCTGTGTCAAGCCTCAGGCAAGACAGCTTCTGTTACCGCGGCGGCAGCGGGGGTAGGGGGAAGGGAGGGCGGCGACGGCGGCAGCTGCTGTTTCTCCTATAACCACAAAGGCAGAACGGAAAGCGGGTAGCTGTTAGCTGAAAGACACGACGCAGGCGGGCAGACAGGCAGGCGTGCCGGGCTCGCGGGTCCTTGAGCCGTCCGTCAGTACGAGGCAGGCGAAGACGCCATGTTGGGCCATGCTCATGTTGGGCCATGCTCGTGTTGGGCCATGCTCATGTTGGGCCATGCTCATGTTGGGCCATGCCGCCATCACGTGATGCTGCTTGGTGTGGAGTTCATCACCCCCTCCTGCGAAATGAGATCTTTTGCAGCTCGCGGTCCGCCTTCCATAAATCCCCTGACGGGATCTGATTGGCCAGTATTCTACGTCCCCCTGTTCTCACAGTCTGTGTGAAACCAACCATTAAGTCGTTCCTCACCGCCTTCGGTTTGCTGACGTTGAGAAGGCCAGCCATTCGGACTTGTTTGGGGCTTTTCTTGGGATGGACATGATGGACATTTGTATAAACAAGCGAGCAAGCGAACTTTCCTGAACCGTTATGATGGGGCGGGCACTCCGACTTACGGACCCCTCCTCTCCACCTACCGCACCTCCACGTTCATGTGCAGGGTCCCATCCGCCCCACTGTGCTGGGAGAGCTCCTGGCGGAATCCACCACCCGCAAGTGTGTCATTGTCATCCTCTTCGTTCTCGTGGTGGCCACATTTCTTCAAACGTACCCCCCAACGGTGGGTCCTTCGTGGCGTCCAGGACTCCCCGTGGGGGTTTCTGTCCGTACGTCGTCGAAGAAATGGACATATGGATATAAGGCGCATAAGGCGCATTCGGTAACCGACCGCACCTGATGATATGTGTCACAGCACAACGTGGTTTCGGAGCACAGCCGGATTCCTTAGGTAGCGTACTCAAGCTCTGCGCGTGCGTGCCTTGTCATCTTTGAGTTTGCATTTTCACATGCATGCGCCTCTTACGGCGCCCCCGCGCACTGCACGCTCTGCGACCTTTCATCTCCGCCCAGGCCGCCGACTACAGCCGGATCCAGCTCGTATCGTACGGCGTCATGACGCCCGAGGCGTTTGTGCAAAGCGCCCCACACCCGGTCATCCTGATGACGTACGTGGACGCCCATGACGGTGGGCGCCAAGTGAGCTACCTATCGTACACTCGTACGAACATGCGCAGCATTATGCAACTGCGCACCCGAGTGGAGTGTGCCAAGTTCTTGGGGAGTCAGGTGGAAGCTTGCGGCTTCTTAGATGACTTCAGCACCATATGGTGGGTGGTTGGGTGCTTCGATTGCAGCTGGTGATGTCGCAGCTAACGCACTGGGGAGTGCTTTGCCAGGGAATGCATGCATCTTGGAAGCCTGGCATTCACCTGATAACTGCACGCATGCCCGCCGGTATGATCTGCTGTACGGCAGGTACGACGTATCGAAAACACAGCAGCTGAATGCCGGACTTAATATCGTTCTCACCTCGGTTATCATCGCCTGCTTGGGCCTGTCGGCTTACTTTTTCGGACGTGACGCCACCACCTATGTCATCATGCCCATCGAGACCATGCTCAAGTACCTCAAGCGCATGATCATGGTATGATAGTACGGCACAGCATTGCGCGGGATGTTGGAAATGTGTACGGGGCACACGGTCACATGATGCAATTATGCAAGCCTCTTCCATCGCGACATGTGTGATGTGTTGATGCCTCCCTACCTTTCCTCTTGCTTTCCATTTTGTCCACTTCTTCTGCGGCTGCGGCTGCGGCTGCGGCTGCTTCCTCTGCTTCTTCGGCTCCGGCTGCGGCTGCTTCTCGGAGTCCTACATGGTACATTTCTTCAGGTCCCTTGCCAGCTGCGCCTTGAGCCGAGCGCTGCTGCGACGGGAAAGTAAAAAGCTCTTGGCCCCCTTACTCCTCCCCTCGCCCATATCTCTCCTTTCCGCTGGGATGACAGGTGGGTGTAGACGGCGACGTGGAGAGCGAAAATATGAACATCCACAAGCCGCCTGAGACGGATGTTTTGGCCAACTACGTCTCCCGCCTAGTCAACGAAATAGACAATGCACGGTGGAAGGTAGGGCCGCGGCAGTAGGCGGGGCGATTTGCGGATGGCGGGCGGGATCGCTGCTGGATGGTGGGGCGGGCTGGATGGCGGGCGGGATCGCTGCTGGATGGTGGGGCGGGCTGGATGGCGGGCGGGATCGCTGCTGGATGGTGGGCGGGACGTGGCTGGTTCAGCAATAGTTTGATGAAGAACCTGCGCTGCGGAAACCATGGATCATTCGGTGGAGGGCAATGAGGGGTCTTGCCACAATCGTTGAGAGGGCACCCTGTCAACCAGAGGAAAGGGTTGCGAGGAGGGGAGCACATACCCGTTTTAAGTAGCATCATGTCGCCATTTGGTTGGTGACAAAATAGGATTCCAGGAGGCGCCGATTGGAAGCTTGGGGGACCTTTCTGGCCCTTTATATCTGTTCGTACATATTTGTTATATGTTTACGTATATAAATCCTACATGTACGTCTACAAGTACATTCATCCGTACACCTATGTCGAAATCCTTCCAGGCGGAGGAGGAAGCACGGATCAGCGACACTTTGCTCAACAGCATGGTGCCGCCCAGGATTGCTCGCCAGCTCAAGGTGCGTCGGTAACGAGGAGAGCGACAGCAGGGCAAGGAAATTTGTTTTTGATAATTGGAAAGGGGTGTACGGACATTACACCACAGCGCAGCGTATCGTCCTGCGCCTAAAGGGATCTCTCTCTCTCTCGCTCGCTCGTTGGTTGTTGGGTTGATGTGTCGTGTATCCATAAAGCTCATCCGAGAGCAGGAGGAAAGGAACTCAACTCGGACAGTCGAAAGCGAGGTATGTAGCGGGCAGGGGAGGAGGTGTAGCTGTAGGGCGTACCTGCTTACTCCTCAAGTACTCTGCCTGCTCCCTCACTTGGGGCCATGCCCCTGCTATCTGTGGGTGCGGTGTTGTTACTGTTTCTTTACATTTGCATTTACTACCCGCATTCCTGAATGGACCCCATCTTTGCGCCCCACGATTCGGTCTCAGGAGCTGCGTTGGTGGGAAGCAGGCCCCGAGCAGCGGGCGCAGACGATTGCGGATTCGTTTCCGCATGCCACGGTGCTGTTTACGGGTGTGTTGGGTGGCTGGGTGCGCTCGGGGACATGCAGACAGGGGGGGCTTTTGGGGGCTTTAGGAAAGAAGGAGCGGTGAAGCCGAATGCAACCAAGCACCCTACGGCCGTGGTTGAGGTACGGGATGGGGAAAACAAACAAAGCAAGACAAGACGAAAATCACAGCTGTTTTAGCCGGTATAGAGGTACGGTATAGAGGTACTGTATAGAGGTACGGGATGGGGAAAACAACGAACCCATGTGTTCCTGCGGCCTCTCAGGCATAGGGACGGAGGCTGAAACCCACGCGGGGCACAGCACACTTACTGAGCGTAAGGCCGGAAGTTACGTCGTCCCGTGACAGCAGGCCGCTGGAAAAGGACATAAAGATATGTCCACACACGCAACTGTTGGCTTGTTGTCCCTCTACTACATTCGATCGCTTTCAGATATTCGTCTTACACCCTCACACTCTTACGGAGCTCAAGGCAGATTAATGTATAACTATTAATTATTCCTTTTCATTTTTAATATTTAGTTAAATTACTTAGTTTTTATCCTAAATTAAGTTCCTCGTTTTTTCCCTCGTTTTATGGATCCATTTTTTGCCATCACCCATCCCTGCTAGTGTCTCCCTGGGTTTTACAGCACCTGGTTCTACCTGGTCCTTTTGTTGATTGTCATGCTGCACTCCCCTCGGCCCACCCCTTAAGTATGTCCCTTGGTTTCCAAGGGGCATGGACACACTCGTATGGGAATGGACACACTCGGGGCATGGACACACTCGGGCATGGGCATGGACATGGACACCCTCGGGCATGGACACCCTCGGGCATGGACACACTCGGGCATGGACACACTCGGGCATGGACACACTCGGGCATGGACACCCTCGGGCATGGACACCCTCGGGCATGGACACACTCGGGCATGGACACACTCGGGCATGGACACACTCGGGCATGGACACACTCGGGCATGGACACCCTCGGGCATGGACACCCTCGGGCATGGACACACTCGGGCATGGACACACTCGGGCATGGACACACTCGGGCATGGACACCCTCGGGCATGGACACCCTCGGCATGGACACCCTCGGGCATGGACACCCTCGGGCATGGACACACTCGGGCATGGACACCCTCGGGCATGGACACCCTCGGGCATGGACACACTCGGGCATGGACACACTCGGGCATGGACACACTCGGGCATGGACACACTCGGGCATGGACACACTCGGGCATGGACACCCTCGGGCATGGACACCCTCGGGCATGGACACCCTCGGGCATGGACACCCTCGGGATGACACCTCGGGCATGGACACACTCGGGCATGGACACACTCGGGCATGGACACCCTCGGGCATGGACACCCTCGGGCATGGACACACTCGGGCATGGACACCCTCGGGCATGGACACCCTCGGGCATGGACACCCTCGGGCATGGACACACTCGGGCATGGACACACTCGGGCATGGACACACTCGGGCATGGACACACTCGGGCATGGACACCCTCGGGCATGGACACCCTCGGGCATGGACACACTCGGGCATGGACACACTCGGGCATGGACACACTCGGCAGACACCTCGGCATGGACACCCTCGGGCATGGACACCCTCGGGCATGGACACCCTCGGGCATGGACACCCTCGGGCATGGACACCCTCGGGCATGGACACACTCGGGCATGGACACCCTCGGGCATGGACACCCTCGGGCATGGACACACTCGGGCATGGACACACTCGGGCATGGACACACTCGGGCATGGACACACTCGGGCATGGACACACTCGGGCATGGACACCCTCGGGCATGGACACCCTCGGGCATGGACACCTCGGGCATGGACACCCTCGGGCATGGACACACTCGGGCATGGACACACTCGGGCATGGACACCCTCGGGCATGGACACACTCGGCATGGACACACGGGCATGGACACACTCGGGCATGGACACACTCGGGCATGGACACCTCGGCATGGACACACTCGGGCATGGACACACCTCGGCATGGACACACTCGGGCATGGACACACCTCGGGCATGGACACACTCGGGCATGGACACCCTCGGGCATGGACACCCTCGGGCATGGACACCCTCGGGCATGGACACCACTCGGGCATGACACACTCGGGCATGGACACACTCGGGCATGGACACACTCGGGCATGGACACACTCGGGCATGGACACCCTCGGGCATGGACACCCTCGGGCATGGACACACTCGGGCATGGACACACTCGGGCATGGACACACTCGGGCATGGACACACTCGGGCATGGACACCCTCGGGCATGGACACCCTCGGGCATGGACACCCTCGGGCATGGACACACTCGGGCATGGACACCCTCGGGCATGGACACCCTCGGGCATGGACACACTCGGGCATGGACACACTCGGGCATGGACACACTCGGGCATGGACACACTCGGGCATGGACACCCTCGGGCATGGACACCCTCGGGCATGGACACCCTCGGGCATGGACACCCTCGGGCATGGACACCCTCGGGCATGGACACCCTCGGGCATGGACACACTCGGGCATGGACACACTCGGGCATGGACACCCTCGGGCATGGACACCCTCGGGCATGGACACCCTCGGGCATGGACACCCTCGGGCATGGACACACTGGGCCATGGACACCCTCGGCATGACACACTCGGGCATGGACACACTCCGGGCATGGACACACTCGGGCATTGGACACACTCGGGCATGGACACACTCGGGGCATGGACACACTCGGGCATGGACACCCTCGGCATGGAACACCACTCGGGCATGGACAACACTCGGGCATGGACACACCGGGCATGGACACATCGGGGAATGGACAACCTCGGGCATGGACCACCATCGGGGCATGGACCCACTCGGGCATGGACACACTCGGAGCATGGACACACTCTGGCATGGACACCCTCGGAGCCAAATGGACACACTCGGGTCATGGAACACTCGTGCATGGACACACCTCGGGCATGGAACACTCGGGCATGGACACCCTCGGGCGATGGACACACTCGTGCATGGACACCTCGGGCATGGACACACTCGGGCATGGACACACTCGGGTCATGGACACCACTCGGCATGGACACCACTCGGGCATGGACACACTCGGGCATGGACACACTCGGGCATGGACACACTCGGGCATGGACACACTCGGGCATGGACACCCTCGGGCATGGACACACTCGGGCATGGACACACTCGGGCATGGACACCCTCGGGCATGGACACACTCGGGCATGGACACACTCGGGCATGGACACACTCGGGCATGGACACACTCGGGCATGGACACCCTCGGGCATGGACACACTCGGGCATGGACACACTCGGGCATGGACACACTCGGGCATGGACACACTCGGGCATGGACACACTCGGGCATGGACACACTCGGGCATGGACACCCTCGGGCATGGACACCCTCGGGCATGGACACACTCGGGCATGGACACACTCGGGCATGGACACACTCGGGCATGGACACACTCGGGCATGGACACCCTCGGGCATGGACACACTCGGGCATGGACACACTCGGGCATGGACACACTCGGGCATGGACACCCTCGGGCATGGACACACTCGGGCATGGACACACTCGGGCATGGACACCACTCGGGCATGGACACCCTCGGGCATGGACACACTCGGGCATGGACACACTCGGGCATGGACACACTCGGGCATGGACACACTCGGGCATGGAAACACTCGGGCATGGACACACTCGGGCATGGACACCCTCGGCATACTGGGACAGAAACCCTCGGGCATGGACACACTCGGGCATGGACACACTCGGGCATGACACACTCGGGCAGGACACACTCGGGCATGGACACCCTCGGGCATGGACACCTCGGGCATGGACACCCTCGGGCATGGACACCCTCGGGCATGGACACCCTCGGGCATGGACACCCTCGGGCATGAACACTCGGGCATGGGACACACTCGGGCATGGACACACTCGGGCATGGACACCTCGGGCATGGACACCCTCGGGCATGGACACCCTCGGGCATGGACACCCTCGGGCATGGACACCCTCGGGCATGGACACCATCGGGCATGGACACACTCGGGCATGGACACACTCGGGCATGGACACACTCGGCATGGACACACTCGGGCATGGACACACTCGGGCATGGACACACTCGGGCATGGACACACTCGGGGCATGGACACACTCGGGCATGACACACTCGGGCATGGACACACTCGGGCATGGACACCCTCGGGCATGGACACCCTCGGGCATGGACACCCTCGGGCATGGACACACTCGGGCATGGACACACTCGGCATGGACACACTCGGGCATGGACACACTCGGGCATGGACACCCCTCGGGCATGGACACCCTCGGGCATGGACACCCTCGGGCATGGACACCCTCGGGCATGGACACACTCGGGCATGGACACACTCGGGCATGGACACCCTCGGGCATGGACACACTCGGGCATGGACACACTCGGGCATGGACACCCTCGGGCATGGACACCCTCGGGCATGGACACCCTCGGGCATGGACACCCTCGGGCATGGACACCCTCGGGCATGGACACACTCGGGCATGGACACCCTCGGGCATGGACACCCTCGGGCATGGACACACTCGGGCATGGACACACTCGGGCATGGACACACTCGGCATGGACACACTCGGGCCATGGACACACTCGGGCATGGACACCCTCGGGCATGGACACCTCGGGCATGGACACACTCGGGCATGGACAACCCTCGGGCATGGACACCCTCGGGCATGGACACCCTCGGGCATGGACCACCCTCGGGCATGGACACACTCGGGGCATGGACACACTCGGGCATGGACACCCTCGGGCATGGACACCCTCGGGCATGGACACACCTCGGGCATGGACACCCTCGGGCATGGACACACTCGGGCATGGACACACTCGGGCATGGACACACTCGGGCATGGACACCCTCGGGCATGGACACCCTCGTGCATGGACACCCTCGGGCATGGACACCCTCGGGCATGGACACCCTCGGCATGGACACCCTCGGGCATGGACACACTCGGGCATGGACACACTCGGGCATGGACACACTCGGGCATGGACACCCTCGGGCATGGACACCCTCGGGCATGGACACCCTCGGGCATGGACACCCTCGGGCATGGACACCCTCGGGCATGGACACCCTCGGGCATGGACACCCTCGGGCATGGACACACTCGGGCATGGACACACTCGGGCATGGACACCCTCGGGCATGGACACCCTCGGGCATGGACACCCTCGGGCATGGACACCCTCGGGCATGGACACCCTCGGGCATGGACACCCTCGGGCATGGACACCCTCGGGCATGGACACACTCGGGCATGGACACACTCGGGCATGGACACACTCGGGCATGGACACCCTCGGGCATGGACACACTCGGGCATGGACACACTCGGGCATGGACACCCTCGGGCATGGACACCCTCGGGCATGGACACACTCGGGCATGGACACACTCGGGCATGGACACACTCGGGCATGGACACACTCGGGCATGGACACACTCGGGCATGGACACCCTCGGGCATGGACACCCTCGGGCATGGACACACTCGGGCATGGACACACTCGGGCATGGACACACTCGGGCATGGACACACTCGGGCATGGACACCCTCGGGCATGGACACACTCGGGCATGGACACACTCGGGCATGGACACGGGCATGGACACCCTCGGGCATGGACACACTCGGGCATGGACACACTCGGGCATGGACACCCTCGGGCATGGACACCCTCGGGCATGGACACCCTCGGGCATGGACACACTCGGGCATGGACACACTCGGGCATGGACACACTCGGGCATGGACACACTCGGGCATGGACACCCTCGGGCATGGACACACTCGGGCATGGACACACTCGGGCATGGACACCCTCGGGCATGGACACACTCGGGCATGGACACACTCGGGCATGGACACACTCGGGCATGGACACACTCGGGCATGGACACCCTCGGGCATGGACACACTCGGGCATGGACACACTCGGGCATGGACACCCTCGGGCATGGACACCCTCGGGCATGGACAACCCTCGGGCATGGACACCCTCGGGCATGGACACCCTCGGCATGGACACCTAGGGCCTGACACACTCGGGCATGGACACACTCGGGCATGGACACCCTCGGGCATGGACACCCTCGGGCATGGACACACTCGGGCATGGACACACTCGGGCATGGACACACTCGGGCATGGACACCCTCGGGCATGGACACACTCGGGCATGGGACACACTCGGGCATGGACACACTCGGGCATGGACACACTCGGGCATGGACACACAAGGGCATGGGACACCCTCGGCCTGGACACCCTCGGGCATGGACACACCTCGGCATGGGACACACTCGGGCATGGACACACTCGGGCATGGACACACTCGGGCATGGACACCTCGGGCATGGACACCCTCGGGCAGGACACACGGGCATGGACACACTCGGGCATGGACACACTCGGGCATGGACACCCTCGGGCATGGACACTCGGGCATGGACACCCTCGGGCATGGACACCCTCGGGCATGGACACCCTCGGGCATGGACACACTCGGGCATGGACACACTCGGGCATGGACACACTCGGGCATGGACACACTCGGGCATGGACACACTCGGGCATGGACACACTCGGGCATGGACACACTCGGGCATGGACACACTCGGGCATGGACACACTCGGGCATGGACACACTCGGGCATGGACACACTCGGGCATGGACACACTCGGGCATGGACACACTCGGGCATGGACACACTCGGGCATGGACACACTCGGGCATGGACACACTCGGGCATGGACACACTCGGGCATGGACACACTCGGGCATGGACACACTCGGGCATGGACACACTCGGGCATGGACACACTCGGGCATGGACACACTCGGGCATGGACACACTCGGGCATGGACACACTCGGGCATGGACACACACTCGGGCATGGACACACTCGGGCATGGACACACTCGGGCATGGACACACTCGGGCATGGACACACTCGGGCATGGACACACTCGGGCATGGACACACTCGGGCATGGACACACTCGGGCATGGACACACTCGGGCATGGACACACTCGGGCATGGACACACTCGGGCATGGACACACTCGGGCATGGACACACTCGGGCATGGACACACTCGGGCATGGACACACTCGGGCATGGACACACTCGGGCATGGACACACTCGGGCATGGACACACTCGGGCATGGACACACTCGGGCATGGACACCCTCGGGCATGGACACCCTCGGGCATGGACCCTCGGGCATGGACACACTCGGGCATGGACACACTCGGGCATGGACACACTCGGGCATGGACACACTCGGGCATGGACACACTCGGGCATGGACACACTCGTATCCCCCTCGCCGCCGCCCCCCGGCCCGGCCCCTCTTGCAACCCTCCTAGACATCGTGGGCTTCACGGTGCTTTCGTCGCGGATCTCCGCTGAGGACGCCATGCGCCACCTTAACAACATGTACACCATATTCGATGAAATAGTGGAAAAGTACAGCTTGTACAAGGTAATTGGACCGTACTGGTTTCATGCAAATGAGGGCATTTGGGTTGCACGGCCTGACGTTCATGGTGATGGGGATAGGGTTTGATAAGATCGTAAGCTGATGGGCTTGATGTGAATATCATCTTATCGTGGATCCAATCTGTATGTGATTTATGTCACCTGGTCAGAACATTCTAGGTTAGGGGTTCAAATATCATCTATGACAATTGACTAATTTAACTATTCTTGTTGAGAACAAGTTCAGATTAAGTTACCTCAGCTTAACAACATCGGTGAATAGGTCGTGGTCGCGACCGGCAGGGGGTCAGGAAACACTAGCCAGTGGACTCTCTGATGCAGCGGATGTTAGACCTCTGGTAAGGACCTTAGACCCCTTATATCTCTGGTTATATAGGTCACATAACGAAGTGGGCACTAACATGTGCACTATGTGGAAAAAGAAGGGGCTCACACATACGATACACAGGGGTGAAATGTTGCGAACGCTCATAATTCCAAAACAGGGGATGATGTACTCCACCGGTTACAAGCTCGCTTTGGGTGTTTCTATTTTCAATCCTTACGATAGCGCTACCGACTTCTTCCCATTCGCTTTTTCGCGTACACTCCTGCCTCACCTCCACCTGGGCCTTTGTGATCTTCCTAGGTGGAGACTATCGGCGACAGCTACATGCTGGTGGGCGGTGCCCCAGAGGAACGGCAGGACCACGCGGAGCGAGTTGCTGCGGCCGCATTGGAGATCCGCGCCTGCGTGCCGCTACTGCAGCAGATCAGCGGCGAGCCTGGCATTAATGTCCGTATTGGCATGCACAGTGGCGCAGTGACAGCCGGCGTGGTGGGCTTCAAGAACCCCCGGTGGCACCTGTTTGGGGACACATGTAACACCGCCAGCCGCATGGAGAGCACCGGTAGGTGGTCCTCATCTCACACAACAAACGGAAGACTTGTGAAAAGATGTGCAACTGCAAGTTTGCAACTAACGGTCGTTGATTGATAGTTGTTAGTTGGGTGGGAAAATGCGGTTCAACGAGGAAAAGGTAGATAGGCCGCATGTTGGAACGTTAGTTGATACTCCTTGCATTACCCGTATCTCTATGAAAGATGGTTCGGCAACAACTCATGATCAACGCCGCAGGCATCGCAGGCGAGATCCAGCTGAGTTGTACGACGTACGAGCTGATCAAGGATCGTTTCCAGTGTAAAGTCCGCGGCAAGATCGCGGTTAAAGGGAAGGGCGAGATGGTCACATACCTCCTGGAACGAGAGGTAGGGCATCAGGAAGGATGGGGAGGAGGAGGGGGAGGGGAAGGGGACGAGGCCAGCTAAGAGCAGGGATTGGGGCGCATGTATTCCAGGATCACCGCCGGCTAGGGATTCCTGTTCTGATGGCACCTTTACGGTCTGGTGCAGATTTACGGTTTGGTGCAGATCCTTCCCAGTGCCATGTCAGAACAGGGGTTCAGGAACAACCTCTCGCCAGCCATGTCGGAACCGGGTACAGCAGGAGTTCCCGTGCGGCCGATTACGGGTGACGTTGGCGCTGTTGCTGCTCCCTTCCCTGTGTGCGATACCGCGTACAGTACGGACCTGACAACCCACCGGACTCCCCGTCCGTGGTGCTGGCGACCAGTGGGGCCACGGCAGTGGGCCCTGTGGCCGGCGCCGGCGGCGCAGGTGGAGACGCAGAGGCCTTCCTGACGAGTCCACAGTTTAAGAAGGTAAAGAAAGGGGAGGACGGCTTCATGGAGGGGAGGATACCGCTTGTGGGTTCGTGCCTAGCCCGTAGACGCACCCCTAACCCGTAGATGACTACAAGAGGAGTGTGCCGTACGTCAGGTTGTACCATGTACGGATACATACGAGCACGTACTGATGACGTATTCTGTATGTCACCACAGGCCATGGAGCGCTATACTACGGCGCGCAACAGCCTGTTGACGGAAGAGGAGGAACTTTGCAAGCTGCTCAAACCCTTGGATGAAGCAACAGCCACGGCGGCCGCCTTCGCTGCGGGGGCCGGGCCAGCTCCACCACCAATACCGCCATCGCACGAAGCCGCTTCCGCCACTCCAAGTGCGGCTACGACTACAGCGGCGGCGGCGGCGGCGGGTGTGCTTGTCCCCCGTCTGGCGGTTGGTCTGCCGAACGCCGCGTTCAAGCAACTGGTGTTGGGTGCATGCACGCCCTCCGACCTCAAGGTGGGCGAGGCGGGCGGCTTCTCGGGCAGCTTGTAAATCTCGTACCCCGACCTTGAGTCCTGCTTTCCTTGGTCATGGGCTCCTTTGTTACTTTTAACCATAAAATCTTATACTCCAAAACCGTACACCCTAAAACACACATACATTCGGATACCCCACCCCTCCCTTCCTTCCCACTCCCCGCACGGTCACGGTTAGTGACTGCACTCTTCCGCAGCAGTACCAGGACGCCGGTTGTTCGCCTTCCCCCCTCCTTTCCCTTCCCTCTCCTCGTATTTTCTTTCGTTCCCTCGTATTTTGCAGCTCTGGACTTCAGCTGCAGTGGCAACTTCTTTTCCGCTTTTTCACTTTTTCCCGCTGAGGTTGTTTTTTGCATTTCATCCAGGGTGTGTTCACAGACTGCTCGAATTCCTCTCCCCGCCTCGAACACCTCAGGCATTGTCCCTGCACATGCACGAGGAGCTGAGGATGGCTCGGGCCATGATGGCGTCTGCGGAGGAGGAGAAGGCGGTCGGGATGAGGAGGGATATGCTGCTGAAGCTGTTCGCGCGAGTGCTGGAGGCCCCTGGCATGTCGCTGAGAGACACCTTCGCCGCGATCCTGGACACGTTGTACAAGGTACAACTTAGGATTTTACAAGGAAAAGGAGTATCGATGCGATTTAGAATTGCAATAGAGTTTCGCGCTTTGAGAAGATAAAATAAAATATGGATCGATAAAAGGAAATAAAAAATGGTTTTTAAGACATGGAATTCTTACCGCCATTACCTGATCCTGTTTCGGTGAAGCGGGGACGAGCGCGTGCGGATGTCGTTGTTGCCATTCACGTTTTGGTTGCTGCTACTGCTACTGAGGCTACTGCTACTCCTATTGCTACTGCTACTGACACAAACGCTACTCCTACTGCTACTGCTACTGACATAAACGCTACTCCTATTCCTACTGCTACTGACACGAACGCTACTCCTATTGCTACTGCTGCTAACGCTGCTCTTCATTGTCATTCACATGCAAACCGCAGGTTATCGAATGCGATGTAATCAAGATGTACGTAGTGGATCACGCCAGGGGCCAGTTATGGCCGGCAACACGCCACAGCGCCGCGGACCGAGTAAGTTGACCAGGAGAAGACGGCTGGTTGGATGATTGGTTGCGTCGGTCATTAAGCCAACCACGTAACTAACAACCGACTTCCAGTCCAAAGAAACTTCAAAAAAGTTCAAACACACACAACCAGCGTTGGAAACGGCAAAGCGGGAAAATACTATAAATATCGTGGTTGTTTTATTGTCGATTAGTTGACTGGATAAATCTTCCCGTGACGTGTAACTCGTACAAACAAAGTCAAGCTCCCCTTTGTACGTTGTAGCATTCCAGTTAGCATGACATGGAATGCTATGCTACCCTATCGGCCTTCATTGCCTCCTGGGTCGTCAGCTGTGCCGCATCCGTATGGCCCTGGACCCATCCCCCTCACAAATCGCGTTTCCCCCGCCATGCCTTCCACTCCGCCTCCGCCGTGGGTTTTCGCATTGTTCGTTTTGTTGTACCGATTAATTGATTTACTTGTACCTTGCCGCCTCCCCGACACGTCTCCACATCTCCTTTGTATGGGTTTTTCTTTCCCCCTCCCCCTTTCTCTTTCTTTCCCCCCCTTCTCTCTCCTCTCTCTTATACACACACACACACACACTCTCTCTCTTTCTCTCTCTCCTTCTCTTCCTCTAACCACACCAGACACTTCCCCTGGAGGGAACCTTGGCGGGCTCGGCAGTTCAGCGGGCCCGGGTTATCCGTGTGGATGATGTGGCATGCGACAGAGACTTCAATCCGGAGCTCGAGGTTGGTGGCGGGAAAGCAACGGACACACGGGTCGTCGGAACACGCCCAGGGGAGTGCTGCGCATTTAGCTGTGGGTTTCTTAGTTGCGTGATGCGTGGAGATACCTGCCGGCGGGGGGAGGGGTCAGGAGGTGGTGTTGGGGGTGGGGGTCATCACTAACCCGCATCAACTCCTTGCGGGCTGCCGTTTCCCGCGGGGTCGTACCCCCTGGGTAAGCTCCAGAACGTAGAAAACACAAAACGATTTCCTTCCTTCCACCTGTCGCGTTCTTCCTAGGGTTTAGGGTTTACCTGACGTTGTTGTCGTACCCCCTCCCAGGAGCTACCCGCAGGCTACACATCGAAGTCTATGATGTGCGTCCCTGTGTTCTCTGTGACCAACTACCACGCCCCCGGCTTGCATCACCATGCCCGTCTATTCGGCGCCGGCGGCAGCACGACCCACGGGTCGGTAACCTCGCCATCGCAAACAACAATGGCAGCAGCTGGACAGGCCGGCCCAGGCCCCGGCGACGTCATTGCCGTACTAGTGATGGTTAACCGTTGGACCCCTTGGCGGGAGGCGGGCGCAGAAGAAGGCGAACGGCGCATCGTGCCATTCGCATCCGATGACGAAGCGAGTATGCGCGACGCGTCGTCGTCAGTGGGGCTGTTGCTGATGCGTCGGCGCGGCGAGATGCTGTTGGCGTCGGCGGTGCCGCCCAGCTGCCTAGCGGGGGCGTCGTTTAGTGTCGCGGCCTTGCCTGCGAGTGTGGCCCGGCAGCGGCTGCGGACGGTGGCTCGGCGGAGCAGTGTGGCGCTGCTGGACGCACGCGGCAACCTCTGGGCGATGAAGCAGGAGGGGTTGATGGGGTGAGCTACCTAAGAAGCAAATAATGGGGCATGTGGGAAAACAACTGACCCACGGGTCACCCACGGGTATTCGCCTAAGGGGGTGCTGCGCACACGCTTACTCCAAAGCTGTCAAGTTCTTCGCAGCTGGGATGGGAGCTGATGGGGTGCGTGTTGGTCAGGGGTATCAAGGAAATCACGCAAAGGGGGATCACGCAAGGCAGACAGGGGGGGCTTATGCGAGGAGTTCAGAGGCAAGAAGGATCCGGACATGCCGGCGACGTGTGGCCGGGTTACTGGATGGGCCAGTTGTAAAGGAAGGAGGGGGCTTGATGGGTTTTCCCAGGAGGGGGAAAACAACGGACAACCCACGGACGGCTCGGGTATGCGATAACTCGGTTTTGTACGACAGCTCCTATCATCATCGGTCTCAATCTGGCGCTTTTTCGGTAATGCATTGTTGCGCACTCGCACATCCGTGCCCGCCGTTGTGTTTTCCCGCGCAGCCAAGCCCGCGACGTGCTTTCCGCGCTGCAGCGGCGGGTGCCCTCGAGTGCATTATCCGTGCTGGGGGCCGTGAGCGAGGATATTTTGTATTCGTACCTTGTACGGATATCGGACGAGCAGTGCGCCGGGCGATTCTTCAACTTGGCACACTCAGTGGGGGTGCTGCAGGTGCGAGGAGATGGATAGGTGGGCGTTTGTGCGGCTGGATCCATCGGCTTCCTAACCGTCCCCTCTTTCCTCCAACCCGTTCCTGGATTCCGTAGCGGGTTGTGTCCTGTCCTATCTGGACGAATTGCTGGGGGGCTGCTGTCCAATCTAAATCCGATCCTGTGCCGACGTCATCTTCAGGGTATCTACCTCACCCTACGCACGAACAAAGAATTGGCGACGGCGCTGGGCCCCCTGCATCTACTGGCACTCGTACTGGCGGCGTCGCTACTTAACGTCGACCGCGAGGGGGAGCTCCTTCCTGCTGTACCGATGGCAGGCAATGCGTTGAGCATCGGTGCCGGCACCGTCGTCTCCGGCGGCGCCGTCGGTAGATCGTCGCGGGCGCGCGGCATCGGCGGCAGCGCCGGCGTCGCGGCGGCGGCGGCTGCCGGAATGCTGGACATGAGTTCATCGCAGTCACGGGGCACGCCGCCACTGCCACCGATAGCACCGCAGCTGTTGCAGCCGCAGCCGCCGGCTCAAAGCGGCAGTTCTGCCTTCCAGAACGGCCTTATCACGGCGGCGTCGAGCTGGAGGAACTCAGAGCCAGGGATCGTGGGAAATGAGGGTGCAGTGCCAGCTGAGCAGCGAGCAACGCCGGCACGCGCCGACTACGGCATCGTGCCCTTAGCAGCCGCCGTCGCCACAGCAGCAGCGGCGCCGCCGGGCCCGTCCGGAACGCCACCGAAGCTGTGGAGCGGCCGCTTTCCGTCAGGTTCCTTGTCACTTTCACCTACGGCGGCTGCGGCTGCGGCTCTTGAAGTAGAGGCGACGGCGACGGCGGCGGCACCGCTGGCAGCCGTAGACAGCGGGGTTGTTCCGGACACAAAAATTATGTCCGGGGACGGGCCGTCTCCATTGATCGCAACGAAAGGGCCTGGTAGCCGCGCCGCTGCCGCCATTTCCGGCGCTACTACCAAGGCATCAGTCCCCATGCTAACTAACTCCCAGCCCAGCCGCCCTGGATTGACTGTTTCAATACCGCCGCAGCCTTCCACATCTATGTCGGGAATGGCGACCCAAACAGACACGACCTCTGTCGGGATGTTGTCTGGCGGCGGCGACAGCGCCGGCATTGGTAGCGGTGGCGGTGGTAACACGCCTGGGGTGTCCTCTGCTGCCTTCTACATCAGCCGCAACCGTGCCGTCAACATCTGGCGGGGCCGCCTAGCTGCGCTGGTGGATGATATTTTGTCAGGGGAGTCAAACATACTGGCTGCTTTGCCGGTGGCGGAGGCAGCCACCGTCAAGAGTTATGTCGTAACGTTGTTAGCGCTCCGGAACCAACATGCAGCAGTTTTGTCCATGCCTGGCTTGCAGCCATGCCGCAGGAATGCCGTTGCCGCCAGCGGCGGTGGCGCCAGCGTAGGGCTTGCATCCGCAGCTGCCGGCACCGTCAGCGACAGCCTTTATGGTCCGCCGTCGAGCGTTGCGGCGGCATTGGAGGCGCTGGTGGCGACAGGAAACGATACTTCCACGACGCCGCGGATGCCGACGTCTCCCTTGGATAATGGTGCCAGCGGCGCCCTTTCCCCCCCTATCGGGCAAGCAGCCCAGGGGCAGGAAAAGCCAGCAGAGGCACCGCCAGACGGACCTGAGGTGGCGCCAGCAGCGGCGACTGTTATAGGGGCCACGGAAACGGAGGTATCTACAAATCTGATGTCGAATGGAGGTGGCGGCGGCAGTGGCGGCGCGACCAGCACTCCTGCAGCTGGGGATAACCTGCTCAACGGACCCGTGGGTCTCACGGCTCTCATGCAAGTGAGTGGGCGTCTCTGAAACTGAACTGAAATGATTGTATGGTGGTCAGTGTTACAGGGTGGTGGTGGGCGGGGGTGGGGGTATATCTCCACCAGATAGAGTCCCACTAAGCACTAAGCACTAATCTGCTGGGGGCGGAGACCTGCCTGATTCTCCCTGCTGGTGTGCTAGCGGGACGCCATGGTTGCATCGACGCCCTGCCTATCCAGCACGGTGATCCGGCCTCAGGCCCGTCCGAGAGCCTCCTATGGTGTAAGGTGGCGCTGGTGGGTGGCCCTGGAGCTTGTCAAGCCCACTGCTAGCTCCCCGGGCGGACGGTCCCCTTATCTCACATCTTATTTTCCCAATCCGCCTTCAAGAACAAAACCAACACAGCAACGCAAGTATTAAGGCTTTTGGAATTCGTGTTCCGATACCTCATGCGAAACCCCAGGCCGCCGGCTCCGACCCCAACCGCCTGGCAGAAACACGGACGGCTATATGTGCCCTGCTGCTGCTGGTGAGTGTGGAGTGACTCTTAGGGCTTGGGACTTTCGGGATGAAAAGTTTTGGGAACGAGGGCTTGGGGGCGAAGACCCCTTTTTAGGGGTGCAGATGCAGGTGCAGATAGAGGCGGGGACAGGCATGGCAAGCCGTCACGGGGCACAGCCAATGCTTGAATCTCCTGGGGCAATAAGCAGTGCCAAGCTCCCAGAACCCGTACCTGCACCATTCGGCCAGATGCAGTTACTGGCACTTCCCATGGCTAAACACCTACAGCACTATTTTTTGATGGCATCTGATGTTCGCCTCAACTTTCTCTCAGTCCCTTTTGTGTTCGTCCCCTCCACCTTCCTGCCACCCAGACATGGTCGGAGCTGATCCATAGCAAGGACCCTGCGACAGCGCTTTCACTGCTGCAGTGCCGGGCCACCGATGTGCGCACGTGGGCCTCTCGCCTCGCCGCCAATATGTCAGGACGCCGCCGAACTGTGTCGTTGTTGGTGAGGGGGGACCGAAGTATGGTGCTGCTGCAGGGCCTGCCGCACGCATGCGCTGATGGCCAGGCATGGGTTTGGCGCCTGTTCCTGTTTAAGCAACAGTATGACACGCCCCAAGCTTAACCTGAAAACGCGCTTGCGCCCGTATGTGACATTAACCATGAAATGTTCACACGCATATCCACTGGAGCAAAAGTATTGAACTAGCCAAATAAGTATGCTGCTGAGTTGTTCCACCAATGTGTCAGAGCGATAAGCGCCGGGCAAGATGTGATGGCGTCTTTGGTGCCTCCATAGTAACATGCGTCTAAATTGATGACTACTTGTTTCCTTTAATCGTCGATTGGGTTGCCTCCTACATATCTGCCTGTGTGGTATGAATCCAATTCGCTCTATGCAATCAAGGGCGCGAATGACTACGGTGTGGATGATGTCCAGAATTTGCTGCTTCTGGAGGTCCCTAGGATGCAGGTGAGGATGGAAGGCCCCAAATGGGAACGAATCAGTGTCTCACATACCCGCACCATCATTACAGCATCTCGAAATATAATTAAAATACATTTGCGATAAAATCCTATCGGGCACATTTCACATGCCATGTGCCCAAACCATAAGACATGCCCCATGCGACGGAGATTTGAAAGCATGACATGGTTATGCTTCCTGGTCTCTTTCAGGTTTCAGCTCTCTTTCTATATTTTTATTGTTAAAATTTTCATGATTATTATTCTCTAATTTCATTTTTGATTTTTACTTTTGATACTTATTTGGTTCGTGGGACAGCTCGAGGTCATTCCGCTATGGCAACGTACAGTGGAGCTCCTCCCTGGACTCCAGCCACAATTGGATGCATTACAGGCCAACAGGGCCACCTACATGTCCATGCTACAAGACACCGGCTCGCTGGCTGCCACATCATCGTACGGCGGCATCGGAGCCACCGCAGCCGCCACAGCCACCGCCTCCGTCCAGCGCAGCAGCGCCGGCTCAGCCGCCACCAGCCGCGTTAGCGGCCCGGTGCCGGGCTTCTTCAAGTCTTCGGGACGCCGAAAGTCAACCATGCTCGACAGTGCGACATCGAGCCGTGAGCCGCCACGCCGCTTCATTAGCGTCAAGCACCATGGTGCCTTTGCGCGCAGTATCCTGACGGTTGTGCCGTCCGATGATAGCGGCAGTAGCGCAACGGCGGCTGGCAGCGGCGGTGGCGGCGGCGCCAACGCGGGCACTCGGGGTCGGCTATTCGTCCGCGCATCCAGCAGTCGTTCCTACAATGGCCGGAATGGAGCAGATGACTTTGAACCTGACGTCATGGGGCCTGGCGGTGGCAGTTCCGCCGCAGCCGCCATTGTCAACAGCGCCAGCGGCAAGCTCCTCCAGCAAGGGGAATTTGCGAATAAGAAGGCTACCGACAGCCGTTCCTTGCGCCGCGCCACCAGCCGCTCCGGCGGCCCGCCGCCGACGCAGAGCAGCCGACTTGCCAGCCTCGCGTTGCCGCCGTATGGACATAGCCCTAGTTTCGTTTCAGCGGCGGCGGCGGCGGCTGGCATGCCTGCCAATCGGATTGACAACACAGGCGCTGCCACCGTCGGGCAGAACACGCGAGTCAGTAATCATTCCTTCGCGCGGCAAGTGTCAGCTCAGGTCCTGGGCTTTCGCCCGCGTTCCCAGACTCGCGACAATAGTACGGCTCCGCTGGCGGAGGCGGGAACTGCCGCCACGACGTCGCCAATCGATGCTAGCGGCGATCAGCGGCGCACTAGCATCGCAAGCCGCCTCAACAGCCTTTTCGTATCTTTCCGTGTCAGCGGCCGCTCCTCCCAAAGACCACTTGTGCCAGCCACCGACGCCGCTGGCGGCAGCTCGCACACAAACGCGGCTGCCGCCTCTCCGGTTACTGGCGGCCTCGGATCACCGCGGCCGCCGCCGTCGCAGCTCTCAGGAAGCTCCCCATTTGAGGTGTACAGCTACGCGTACAGCGCCCGCGACGGCGGCAGTGGCGGCGGCTTAGCTAGTCAAGGTAGTCAGCAGCTGTCGCTCAACTTGGCAACTGCGGTCTCGGCTGCGGCGCCCACCAGCGTCGGCACCGCTGCCACTGGCAGCGCACCTTTCAGCCCGGCACTGTCACAGGCGTTGCGCGGCACTACAGGCGGCTGGGGTGAGGGGTGCTTTATATCGTCGGGGTCGGCGTCGCCCGTCCGGTTGGCGCAGACCTCGCAGTCACGGGCGGCGCTGCCGGTTATTACCGGCGTTACCGGCAGCCGGCGGCCCACAGCACCGGCGAATCTGGCCATTGCCCTTGACTGCTCGGAGCCGTTAAGGATACCGCCAGGTGAGGGCCCGGCAGCGGCGGCGGCGACGCCAACTGTACTTTCCAGTGAACGCGGCGCATTCGGTTTCCCTGGCGGCAAGCTGCGGGCCAGCATCATGCGGCGGCTATCTTACGTTGCTGCCAAGCTGCCATTCCATGATCATACCGCTGTCGCCGCAGCCTCCAATGCCGCGGGCAGCGGCAGAGGCAACGGTGCCACGGCAGGTGGGACCGGCTGGGCTGGCGCAGCAGACGCAGCAGCGGCAGTGCCGACAGAGGCGGCTGCGATGCCGTCGGCGTCGGTTGGGCTGCCGCCTGGTACGGATGCTGCCGTCGCCCTTACGTTATCGGGGAGTACCTCTAGCGTGTTGCCGTTAACGAATGCGGGTTACGGGGGACGCCGACGCGACTCCAGGGGTGACCCGGGGCAAAATTTCCATTCCGTGCCGTTGCCGGCGGCGCTCCAAAAGGCATCGCTGCTCCGCTCCGGAACTATTCAGCCAGACGGTCGTGCGCAGCGACAATCACAACCGCAACTGCAACTGCATGAATCGCGCCGGTCGCACCCGCAGTTGTTTGGTGAGCGACCGCCGCCTCAGCCTCTGCCGCCGCCGCCGCTGGCGAGGCCACGGCGCACCACTGCGCCAAGCGGCGCATTGGCACTAGCTCAACAGCATGAACAGTACGCGGCTACGGTTGCCGCCGCCGCAGTGGCGTTTGCTGCGAGGCAGGCGGCGGCCAATCAGGCTGACGCAGCCTCCGACGGCGCTGACGGCGACGTCGAGGACGGCATGCCGTTTAGAAACACTGGCTCGGCATTGTCTCTGACCGGAGGCCTGATGGCCGGACTATTGCCTACCGTTGCCGAACTCACGGGATCGGGCCAAAACTCTTCCGCCACGGGTACGGCACGTTCCAACTCCACCGCTGCACCTGGAACGCCAAAACACGTCGCCATGTCACACCCGCAGACATTGTCCGGCGTCACCGCGGGCGCGGCCACCAGCGGCGGCGGCGGCATTGCCACCGCTGCAGGCCCGCCATCGCGCTTCGCTCCTGTGCACGCGTATGAGATGGCTCTGGTAGGGGAGTCAGGGTCGGAGCCTGCCTTGCCTCCGCCCGCGTCGCAACCACCATCGTCGGCGTACGGGCCGATGGTGGCCGCTTCCGCTGTCACCGCTCAGGGTCGCGGTGGCGATAGCAGCAGCGCTGCCGACTACGGCGACCCGCGTGCCACGGGCCCCAGTCATCGCGCTAGCTCGAAGGGCGTCTGGCTGGGCCTGCGGCTCGCAACGGATGCACTGCGATCCGTCGGCCGTCGCGCTGACTGCGGCGGCTACTCGGCATCAAGCTCCGGCGTGCTGGCAATGGAACCGGGGATGTCCTCACAACAAGACACCGAGATGCCGAGGATGCCTAGCGCCTTCCCCAATTCCTCAGCACCACATCGAACCAGCCTGCGCCTGGGACCGGCGTCGGCAGCATCGCGGCAAGTCAGTGGAACCGGCCTTGCCGGGGCGGCGTCGCAGGCCAGCGGCTCCTGCAACCCGTCGCGGCTTCAAACACCGGCGGCGTCGCTACGTCGCGGCGGCGCCGGCAGCGGCGGAGTGGCGTCCCTCCAAGCGGTGATCGACATGGCGGAGGCGGCGCTGGCAGGAGGCAATGCGTCACAGGCGCTGTCGCCGTACAGCCATGCCAGGCTAGAACACATCAGCGTGGGTCTGATGGGGCCTGCTGGCGGACCGAGCAGAAATGAAAGCAACCGCCGAGAGTCTGCCATTCTGACGGGACAGGCCGGCGGTGGCGGTGGCGGTGGTGCTGTTGATGGCGGTGCCAGCTATGTGAGCAACACTGCTATTGGTAACGGGGCTGTGGTGGGCGCATGCCAGCAGCAAAGCGGTGGCATCAGGCCGGCAAGTGCAACATATGAGCATGCAGCAGACGGTCTTCCTCTCATCTGTTGGCTCCGTTTAGTCAGGGCCAGGATGGTACACAATGCACCTGTCCGCTTACGGCAGTGATTAGAATGATTATAAGTTACTTAGGGTTACCTTTGCTGCTAATGATAGGCGTGCGGTGTGAGGTATGAGGGTCGAATAGCCGACGTGATGCATCCGCAGGTTCCCACCATTCCCTTATTGTCGGTGTTAACGTCGAGGTAGTATGCTTGCCTGTATCCCTTCCTTCCACGCTCGCTTAACATCACATCTTCCTATATCTTTTGTCCTCCTTCCCTTTCTCCGCTCCCTTCCTCTTCCCCCCTCCCTCTCTTCTTTTCTCGGTGTGCAGGCCTGGGCTTCAGATGAGGCCCTAAACCAGCGTTCCAGCGCCCCGCCAATGCCCTCGTGCTTCTCCCTCAACCGCGCCCAGTTCAGCCGGACTTATATTGGCGATAGCGCTGCCGCTAACGTCGCGGCGACTTTGCTGGAGCCCGAACAGCAGCAGCACCAGTACCAGCACCAGTACCAGCACCAGTACCAGCACCCGCAGCAGCACCCGCAGCAGCAGTTGTAATAGTAGCAACAGCTATAGCGTGTTCTGACCGGTGCTGGATGGATGGTCTAGTACCATGATGCTTGCTGCATTGGTGCCCACGTTGCTTTTGCCGCGTTCCCTTTTGGAGGGCACTAGAAGCCAATGTGCCAATTAAGGATAAGTCGGAAAGTAAGTCTGGGGGTTGCGAATGGAGGATAGACTGCCTTTGAAAGCCGCTTTGCGGCAGACCACGTGGGCTAACAAGCAGGATGGGACGCGCATGGTCACCTGTGTGGGGTAGTATTTTTACGATTGGGTGCCTTGAATGTTTTCGGGGGGAAAGAGAGATTTGGAAGTGCAAACTTGGGGACGTGCATTATGACGGCAGGTTGAACAGGTAGTTGATCTTACAGACATGGGCACTATAAGGTGCTCGGCTTGTTTCCATTCACTGTTCTGGATGCTTCGTGCGTCGACCAGTGATTCCGCCGGTACATTGGGGAGCCACCGTGTGTTGGTACATGGATCGCGTTCAATGCATGTGTACATTGCGCCAACAATGGAGTGACGGCATTTGCGGTACTGATGATTTGCGGTACTTATGTGTACGTGTTGTTGCTTTGCATCACGAATTAATGCATTTTCTGAATGTTTTCGTTGGGCTCTTGCATTCGCATCTGCTGCTTTGCGTGCGGGCGTGTCTCGATTTGAACGAAAACTGTGTTCCAAGTTCTGGTGAATTTTCAAGTTTCGCAATAGCGTCAGGAGCGATGATTTTTTGCATCGAGCTGCGAGTACCGGTACCTCCATGCGCGCACACATCTACACGCACACACACGAATGGCTTCTTTAGCCCCGCAAGGATGTATGATTTGTTGTTTACTGGGCTGCCACCAACTTCCGTACGAAGCATTCTCATGACTGAAATGGAGCTGAGCGAGGTTATGACTGACAAATGAAATGAAAGCTGTGCAGGGTCATGTTGCATCGCGTCAATCGTCTTTGACACCAAACCCCCACTCATCCCCGCTCTTGTGCTGTCTTGAATTGTCGTTGCGATGTCATGTCATGCCGTCATGTGCTCGGCAACAGAGTGATGCATTGCAGCAAGCGAGAATTCAGACCATGGTCCCTCCGTTCTTATTTTCGCCTTGTGACGAGACACCCTGGCCTGGCGGTTCTGGTCGATATTTGGGCCGTGCTGGTTAGACACGATACGCGTTTGGCAAATCCTGTCCATTAACGATGCCGCCTGGGCGCCTCCCCTCGTTCGCATTCTCGTCCGCTAGGAAAATGCGCGTGGGGTTGGGTGGGTACGGCGGTGCGTTCCGAGAGCAATGGGATTAAGTTATCAAAAACTTAAATGAAAGGGCGTTATGATCGCCAACCCTCCATGACGGCGATTCGGAGAACTGTGTTATGCATCTGTGTCGGTGAATAATCGGTACTATTGGTGTTTTGAGCTTTTGAGGCTAACTGGAATTTGTGAAGCAACGAAATACTATTACGTATGGAACGAGATCGTCACATTTTTGAGGACTGCTTATCTTTTTCTTGGGACTGCTTGCATTATGGCAGTTGCTGAAGATATGGAAGCGAGCATTATTTGCCCTATGGGAGGCACATATGACCCATATCTTGGTGGGTGAATGACTAATCTAAGTCAACTCACCCTAACCCCAATCACTCCGTGTCTTCTTTAATTATTGGTTCGCGGCCAGCTTGCGTTGCCATCCGACGCCCCTGCTGGTAGGTGCTGCGGGGGATGGTCCTCCAGAAAAGGCGACCGCGTGCGAACGGCTGGAGCTGATAGAAGCTCCCTGAAACCCTACGGAACGACAATATCGAATCGTGCACACCTGTTATGCAAGTCCTTGGATGTTGTCAAAAGCTCATTCAAGTTTGCAGCTGGGTGTTTAGCAAGATGCTGGTTGAGATAATTTGCAACGTTGGTGCCTCGAGGGGACAGCTTAGGATCCAAGATCCTGTTCGTAGGTAAATCAATAATTCGTTATCCAAGCTTAAGAATATTCTACCTAAACCAGATAAATCCCTCTCATGCGATGAAATGAATAATATTATAAGGAATGTTCTATGATAGCAGTAGATACTAACGTTTTAGTTCATAAACTTTGTGTAAGTTTTATTTTTTACTTTCCAATAAATCATATTTAAAATCTCCGCAAAGTATTTCAAATTGATTTAGCGCTAATGGCCAGTCTTTCAAGGGCATAGTCCATTTTTTTGCGGCATTTCTAAGGGCTAAAAATATTATTTTTTGAATTGATTTATCATCAGGGAAAACGCCTTTATTTTTGATGATTTTTCTGATTTGACGATTTACCGATTCAATCACATTAGTAGTATATATGACCTTTCTAATTTCCGCAGGAAAGGCAAAAAACGGCACAATTCCTGACCAATTTCTTTGCCAGATATCAGAAATAACAGGATATTTATTATCCCATTTTATTCCAAATTGTTTTAGCTCAAAATGTGCCATTTCTTCGGTAGCAGACGTATAAATCTTCTTTAAAGGTGGAGCAGGAAAAACAACTGCTGCTATTGTTATAGCTTCCGAATTTGCAAGACAAGGTGCTTCCAAAGGCATGAATATTACGCTAAAATATTGCTCCTATAAATACAAATAAAATGCCTCTAACTGGACCCGATATTAATCCACTCGTCCAACATTCTTTAGAGCGCAGGTGTTGAATTTTATTCCAACACCGTATTGCGCGCTATCATGAATTCCATTTGAATTGCATTTTCCAAGACTTGAAGGTCCACAATACCATTTGCCATAACTGGTAGATAGCTAACTGAGCTATTCTTGAATATGTATCAATATAAGTTTGCTACAATATTATATATTTAGGAAAATAGATAATACATAAGGAGAAGATGACATATTCAGTACATTTTAGGAAAAAAGTATTAGCAGTAAAAGAGAAGGAGCAATTAAGTTTTAGTACAATTTTATGATTAAAAATTAATTAGTTCTTGTTTTGAAAGTAGATATTTGTTATAGTTTCCGCATAATTTATTTGCAAAAAGAATGGCAAAAGAGGAATATACTCACATGGGATCTAATATATGCCAGAGTTACAGCGGCATGGTGAGGAGCGTTCTGGGAGTCGAATCCGTATCCCAGCCTCCGGGATACCTTCGAAACATCAAGGCGCACGGACCACAAGCAGCGTAGTACATTCGTTTACGGGCGGAGCTGCAACCCCGGCGACGATGTTTGCAGTGGGACTGACCATCGACCTGACCATTTGCCGATATCTTATTTTTGTGGACTAAAGCGTCCATTCCCTTAGTGTAGACGCGGGGCTGCCACTAGGTGCGTACAACGCCGCTCCAGCAGCCATCTTGCTACAGCCAGCACTGCATGGAGGTACGGAGACATTACTATGCGCAGTAAAAACAATGCGAGGACCGTCTGCGCTCCGTCGCCCTGAGCATCGTTCTTCTGGCCCCAGCCACCTTTGGCGCCACGTCTTACAGAGAAAGCGCAGACATCCATACAACACTCCCATTTCGGTGTGCGTTTCCAATAACCACGGGCCCTTACAAGGTGACGAGTACAGCCACTGCGAAAACGCATGCGCTTTGCTGCGGTCGCTATTCACGCCGACTATGGTGAGGCCCCCTATATCTGAGCAGACAGGAAGAAGCACCCGGTTGAAGTACTTCGACCATTTGGCGCTAGTTAAGCTGTATAGGCAACGAACGCTTCCGGCCGTTATACGTGACAAAACGCCCGTCCATTGCCCCCCCGAACCGCCTTTTGGTCGCGCGTCTTACCAGCACGGGCAACGTGAAATGGACAATGCAGCCGCAGACTTGCAAAACCCACAGTCATCGCATGTACACCCCCTGGCTCGCGAAATGTCCTCTACGCAAGCATAACACAACTACGGCAGTCTCTTCCGGCCGCCTCGCCAAAATAGAGGCGGAAACAAACGACCCCCGGCCGAGCGGCTCGGTGTACAGATAACCGCCGCTAGCTAACCCATATACGACCTGCAAAACGCCAATAAACGGAGATCGTGTGCTGCGGCTCCATCACAGAAGATACGCAGCCTCGTTCACTCGTTACGCAAAGTCTCCAAGCACGCGACCCGCACCCTGAGAAAGCCCCTACTCGTTCACTCCTAGTGTAACAACGCACTGAGGGCGCCAACCACCTCTCCCGCTATGCTTCGGACGGTGGAATCCGGAGAACTTGCAGCGGATTGCCGGACCACGTCGTATAGTTGCGCCAGCTCGGAGGAGGCATTGGCGGCGCCAGCGACCTGGGGGGCATCATAAAGGGTGTGATCGTATTCGAGTCATTCGGTCATCGCGTACGGAATGGCCAGAGCCGTGCTCGGGAAAGCTGGTGAGGCTAGTTGCTTGTAACAGAGAACACACGAATACGCAACCCAGTCGCTTGGCTGGCATCCAGCCAAGCCTTCTTCTACCGCGCACCTCCAGCGCCGTCGCCAGCGCCTCCAGCAGCGGCTGTTGCAGGGACGGCGGCACGGCCGGTGACCCCGCGCCTTGTGGCTGCCCTGTCCCCTGCGGCTGCAGATGCTGCCCTGCCAGCATCGTAGCCAGTGCCGAGGCGTTATCGGGCGCTAGGAGCCAAGGCGCACATTGCTGTGGGAACAAGGCCACCAGGCTGGATGTGGCGCTAGCGGCGGAGCTGCACACGGGCACGTCCGGGTGTGCACAGTTGTCCAGCAGAACGCCCGCCTGCTCCAAAAACACTGCCGCCAGGGAGCCGTCGGACCGCCCCTGCGATACCTGCATAATGGGAGTAGCGTGCACAAGTTCCCGTAAAAACCATGATGATTGGAATTTTACCAGAGGCGACGTGAATGGCGAATGGTTTTAATGAGAGCATACACCATATTCACGACCGCAACCTAAAATAGCGCCAACTGATCACGCCAGCTCCCCATCGTTGTCAACATGCCCATCTTCTCTCCAGGCATATGGGTGCGCGCACGTGTTTCGGTGTGGGTTCAACCTGGCTTGTCCTCGGCGATGGTTTCACAGAAAGCGTTGCATCATACACCGTGGCACTAAGACATGGAAGCGTTCCGAGGTGCAAGAGTTCGACAGGCGTTGAGTTTCCTGAGCAGTCAGCACATGCAGCTGCCCTGGGTGCTCTCATTGGCTCTGCACTGATCTCACCTCGAGCGCGTCTCGCTGCAAAATGGTGTTCACTAGCTCCAACACGGGCTCCAGGAACGGCTCTACCGCGTTGTTGGACGCGTACTCCAAAACGGCGGCAACCTACATCCACAGCGGGGAACCGAAACCCACGCCTTCAACTTCACCTTTGAAGACAAAAACAGTCCAGTAAACGTTAAAGTCACGACTCCGCCCCCTGGGACACATTCCAACACCGTTCACGAACAGCGGTATGGGACTTACGGACCAAGAAAAATCGCAGCATTTGTACGGGTCTTAGGTAGAACTTTCTCAGGAACCAGTTCGACCAGCGTCTGAAGCCCGAACCTCCCTTTTCCCCACCTTCTCCGCGACCTGCAGCTCCAAGAGCTGTGAGACCGGCATTGTGCCTGCCGCAATGATCTGGCGACAGAGCCGAATGTTGTGCACATTGTTGTTTGAGTGTTCCAGGGACAAGAACTCGAAAAATTGCGCCGCAAGACCCATCGCCTCGACGTCTGCCACGTAAGCCAAGTTGATCTCAAGCAGCCCTCCCAGCAACTGTGGATAATACAGGACACGACACGAGGGCAACGTGACGCGTATTCAGGACCTACTGAAAGGGCGAACCAAGCAAGGTGGGCGCCGGGGATCCCATTCATGTCAATACCGGTGGAAGTATACATCTTGATATTCGTTACGATAACGTGCAAGGCGTCGGTGTAATAAGCTTTATTTCTCGAAAGACGCGAACCACTGATTCAATGGAATCCATTTGCATAGTCGGCTTCAGCACACAGTTACCTTGAGCGCGTAGAGCGGCATGGGGTCTTCATCTCGTAACAACCGTGGCACCAGTGGCAGAATGTGAGAGCGCAGAACCCGGTCGATCTGCGTGGCTGCCACACCGCCTGCACCATCCGCACGTTGTTGTGCACTGCCGTAAAGCTCCTCATCCAGAAGCAGCGTTTGCAGCACGTCGCTGACCATCCGCAAGCAGAAAAAACGCGTGTCTCCACTTTCCGCCTCCGTGCTCACAACGCCGCACAGCGCGGGCAGCAGCGTGTTGAGCACGGCGTTGTAGTGCTGCAGCACCAGCTCGCCCTGCTGACAGAGAGCCTGCGAATACAAGCGAAGGGGGGCCTTAGTCAGAGATAGAGATAACAGCACGGGGGCGTGCAACAGCAGCAAGGCCAATCCAGAAGATACATGCCCCAATGGCGAAAGAGCACCACAACCTTACGACAAGAAAAAAGACTTCCAAGTTATCGTGTCAACAAAATATAGCAACGTCATGGCACGCCTCTTACCTCGAGCACGTGCATGAGCGTCGTCTTGAAGTCTGCCAGCAGTGTGGCCCCCGATGAACCCGCAGACGTCGCCACACCGCCGCCCGCAGCCCCACCGATCGAACCACCCGCGGCCGGCCCGGCCGTGAGCGTCAGCCAAGTCGCGAGTTCAGCCACAAGTTGCCCCGAAACCACCGCCGACCGGAAGTGAGGACTAGTGAGTAAGTGCAGCAGCACCGGGAAGAGCGCCAGAGGCGATTTCGATGGCTGCGGCCGCGCACCTGCGCCGGCGGCAGTGACCAGTGCACCCATCGTATTGCGACGGTTCCCACCGGCAGTCCCGCCACGTCCGTTGAACTCTTCGGAGATGGAGGCTGCGATAGCAGGCACCAGGCGCGCCGCCTCGGCCCGCAGGGCCGCTAACGCCCGAGCAAGGTACTCGTCCTTGTCGCGGACGAGGCGCTCCACTGCCGGAATCAACTTGGCTTTACAGGCTTCCAGGAACCAACGCGGCGACAGCCTGCGCACATCAGCGCACGTAGAAAATGGTGAGGGGGAAACAGTAAGAGGAGTGCACAAGATAGGGCATTCAGAGGGCGAGAGGGCGATAAACAATTTTTGCTGGATAACTGAGCCAAGGGTAACTGGAAGGGTGGAGAGAAAGAGCGGGTGCGGACTGCTCAGCAGCAGTGCACGCCGAGCGGGGCAATCGTCAAGTCGGCAGCATGCAGCTACTGGAGGGAGGTTGTTTCTCGCTAACCAAATGAACCGTGCGCCCGGCTGCTGTTCGTCCGGCAGCAAGCTAACCCCATCGCGCCATCGCACCTGCCCAGTAGCATGACGGTGACCACCGCCTTCGCACGAATAAGAGGAAGCGAGTGGTCCATGAGCGCAATCAGACCCGGCAGCAAGCCGCGCTCCTCCGCCAAAGATGCCCGAGCTCGCGTTGACAAATCCGGCTGCGCCAAAGTCAGGTTCAGCAGATTTAGTGCCGCCGTCTGCACTTTGCTACTGGCGCCCCCCGCGCCGCCGTTCCCACCGCCCGTGCCACCAGCGGAGGCGGACGCCGAGACTGTGCCCTCGAGCAAGCAGCCGACGAACAGGCGGATGCCGTATTTGTCCACGGTGTGAGCCACTAGCACCGGGCTGTGCCTGTGAGTCGGCCCAGACGGGTAAAAAGCCGGTAATACGACTGTACAAGGCCGAGTACAAATAATTCTATTGCGGGGTCCAGCCCTAACCAATCAAGAGCATCAACGGAACTCTAGACTGCTACATGCGCCACAAGCAGGCTGCAGCGCCGCCAACCCCGCCGTTTCACCTGAGCAAACGCGCCAGGGTGGACGCTGCCGTCGCTCGCAGCTGCTCCCCCTTCCCCGTGTTGTTGATCAGCTGCACCAGGCTCAGCACGACATCCTGCGTTGCGAACCTCGCCGCCCACTCGCCGCCCTGACTGCAAATATTCTCCACCGTCTTGACTGCATAGTGCGCCGCCACCTCATCGTCCTTGTCTTTCAATAAGCGAATGACCTGCGCAGGCACCATGTGGTTATTTACAGTGGCATTTCAATACGAATTTCACCAGATAGCCGCAGTTGACACGCAAGGGATTATGACATGCAATCTCAGTCAGTCTGTCAATAAAGGTGAGCGGCCAAATGCCGGAATTGAGATTCCCGATAACGCACGCAGCTCATTGTCCTCACGGGTTAGTTATCGGGTATCCTTATGGGAGCATCCACCTGTGCATAAGTGTTGCCACTGATGCCCCACACCACCGCCGGGTCAGCCGGTGCCGCGGCGCCATTGGCTCCCGCCGCCGCGTTGTCCTGCTGCTGCGTGGCGATGTAGAAGAGCAGCTCGCCCAGTGTTGCGATCACGCGCCGCCGGACACGCTCGTTTTTGTCCTGCGTACCATCCGCACCACACCTCACGATCCGGTAGAATTTTGGATGAAGGAAAATGCAAACTGAATGACTAGTAGAATGCATTCAATAAGCTGTTTGGCCAAGGCTAGATGACCAGCAGATATTGGCGATAAATGGTCATGTTGTTGCACATCGGCAGGGTGGCAGCACGGGATCAACATCCTATAAGGATATTCCTTTCATGCGACCAAGGAACACGCATATCATGTTTGGCACGTCATCGCATGACCGCATACCTTTAGCGCCTCGCTGAGGACCTCG
This sequence comes from Volvox reticuliferus, assembly GCA_019650235.1. Taxonomy (NCBI): domain Eukaryota; kingdom Viridiplantae; phylum Chlorophyta; class Chlorophyceae; order Chlamydomonadales; family Volvocaceae; genus Volvox; species Volvox reticuliferus. Next base: position 1,643,571 of record BNCP01000014.1, read on the forward strand.
ACGACTCCTGTGTTTGCGAGCTCCTCCGAAATGTATGTTGCATGTCGGACCAAGAGGCCTAAGGATTCCAGGGTTAGGAGGGTCAGCATCCAAAAACATGGGCGTAGTCGGCAAGGATTACGAATATCAGCGAAAGTGGGAAACCAGCAAAGGCGGGTGGCACAGGTACGTGGCACAGCGCTGGCCTTGCTTGTCGGACGTCCTTAACCACACCAAACGGCACCCACCCAATACGCTTGCCAGCCGAATGCGCAACGTCGGCGCGCGGGCATTGCGCAGCATGCGGATGAAGAGGATGGTCAGCGAGCTGTTGATGAGGACGTTGGCAGCGTTGGTGTCCACGCACAGCGTCTCAAAATAGCTCAGGACGTTCACTTTGTCCTGCAAAACAGAAAGCCACCGAAGGTTCAGCAACAAAATTCAACGAATGTGCTTTAATTGGGAAAACAAGAAATGGAACGAGTTTCGGTGGGTCAAAACACTTCGCAAGCATACCTGCATAGGTTGAGGTCTGGTGAAGGAAGTCGTAGCTTATAGACATAGCCCTGAATTCACGCGGCTGCGAGCCTTTGACATTCTAATCAGTGGACACCGCGCTTCTTATACTGCCCTAATATGCACACATACCACACGTCACGAACATCCCGCAGCGGCTTTGTTATGCACCTTGAGAGGCGCCGCACTAGCGATGGCCCTGTAGATGTGCGTCAAGAAGCCTTCCAAATCCGCCTGGTTGGCGCTGAGCATCTCCGCTAGGCTCCAGGGCCTGAAGGGCAGACTGGCGGCATCGTAGCGCGGCTCTGGCAGGCGTTCTGCATGTCAAGACACCATGGCAATAAGGGAGGGGCGGCGTAGAGGAATGGCACGGAGGGAAACTGGAGCGTTGAGCGCAGCGGGGATTAAGAATCGGGACTGCGAAAGGCGGGTAGAGGCGGGTGAGGACACGAATGTGCACGATGCGGGAAAGGGGACCCGTGCACGTACAAAGCGGTAAGCAGTAGAGCAAGAGACCTGATGATAAAGGCGGTACGTTGCAAGGCAGCCTCCAAGAAAACCGACAGTAGCCTCAAAGGATTACCAGGAGCTGACAGGCCCGACTGCAGGGCTAACCACGAGAATCGAAGCTGTAAAACCTGAAATTTTACATGGTTAACTTGGCGCGTCGCCGCCACCCGGCAGGCCGGAACTGCCGTGACGATTCCAGTCACCGCCAGTCAGTGGGGCTGAACATGCTGTCGTGGCCGAAGAAGGTGCGAACCGCTGTAAAGTTCTAATCTAATGAAGCAGCGTTGCAGTCTAATGAAGTAAAGAAAGATACTGAGAACCCAAAAGGCACTGGGCATGGATGCCCTGTTATAATATACGTGATATTATATGTGTGACCGGTCTGGGCCTTCATGTACCATACGAAACACAGGCGACATCCCGACGACCCCTCCCAGAGTAGACTCTCCAATGCAATGGCGCCCGGAGAAATGCACTCCGGGATAAGTTTAGGGCGCTTGATAATGTAAATGGTCGCTTATGTCCGCGATGTGTGACGCCATGACGGCCTTGTCGAGAAACACTCTTGAATGTATAATGCGCCTTCACTAAAAACAGGCGACTGCATGCAACGAGCATTCCGTGAAACCCAACGCCAGGCCCATGCTCCACACCATAATAATTGCAGGTGCGCAGTGAGTACAATACAACATGGCTTGCTAAACCCAAGCACATCAGATCCGCTGTCTAAGGTGTGTAATCCCCATTTGTCCCTTCCAGTATGTGCGGAGGCAGACGACCCACCTATTCGACGATTTGCCACAATGGGCTTGACAGCTGTGTCGGAGGCATGCCAAATCAGGTCATCCAATGATGCCGCATCCCGGTCAGTGACCAAAGGCCCTGTCTCCACGAGTAAGTCATCGTCCATGGCCCCTCCCGACGAGGACGCCGCGGCACCCTGGGTTGCGTCAATATCCGCGGCAACATCGCCCGAGCGTCCATTGCCGACAGCCGTTGACCGACGGAGGTCGTCTCCATTGCGGCCTGGCACCCTCCCAGCGGTGCTCGCGCCTGCACCAATGCCGCCGCTGATGCTTTCAGAAGGCCCACCGCCACCACGACGCGCCGGCGCCTGCGCGCCGAGCCCAGCGTGGCTGCTTTGGTGCGCAGCAGCCGCCGCGGCTGCCCGAGCCATCATAGCGTCGTTCGCGGTTGCGCTGATCATACGGCCACTGTCTGATAGTGGCGCACCAGACCCCTGGTCGATGACCATGCCATCGTCGCTGGGCGCCGGGGAAACTGGGTTCTCCTCTTCCACCGCTGTTGACACAATTCGGCGACGCATGGGCATACGGAACAAAGACGAGTATAGTTCACCAGACACCAATGTAGATGCCCATAAATATTGTATATATTACACGCCTTATGCCCAGCACCGACGACACCGTGCCAGCCCTATGGAGACCCCTTAAAACGGACTACCGTGGATGGTCTGCAGGCTCATACGCGGCAACGAGGAATCCGACTGTTGCCCCTGGCAAGAAGCGCCACAACATATCCCTACCCACCTTCCTCCCGGTTCTCCTCGAAGTCCAATTCCGCATCCGCCGAGTCAATCCGGATATCGCCCTGCTGCGCCTCCGCAGCCGCCGCACCCGCCACAGTGCTGCTGTAATCGGCGCCATCGCCCTCCCTCTCCAGGTTGAGCAGGGCGATGCGGGACAGACGCGTGATATCCACGCTCTGCCGCATGGTGCGGCCCTTGTCCAGCTGCAGCAAGATGGTGCATGACATAACAAGCGGAGGGACACACCCATATTGTTCCCACATTCCTCTTTCCCCGGAATTTCCTCACACACCGCTTTGATGGCAAACAATGTGAACCATTAGCCGAACAGGCTCCAATTACACAATCTATGCACTAGTGGAATGAGGCCTCCAACGGCACGGGTGGCATAAAGCTGCATGGCGATCCGGTGTAGAAAACAAGCTTATGGGTAGCGATATTTACAAAGGGTAGAGACATAGAGCAGTTCAGGCGAAGGTGGGACCACAGACACACCGCACCTTCAGCCCATCTCGGGTCGACTGTCGCATCTCCTCCACTGTAGGGGCCAGGCCATAGCGCGCAATGAAGGCATCTAATGCAGGCTCCGGCGGCAATTCCAGCTGCGGCAGCTTCACTTGCCAGAAGCGGTGCGCACACAAATCCTTCCACTTAATGCGTGTCGCTGGGTTCTTATCAAGTAGGCGCGTGATCATGTCATGGTACGCTTCACTCGCGCCTGGAAGCAGCCAAGGGGTAAATGGCCACAAAAGTATTGAACTAACAAAAAAGCTGCCAATACGGGATCGAGTGTTACACAACATACCGCCTACTAACACGACGGCACGGCACATATTGGCAGTGCCATTCACGAGTACAATAGTGTAACGTGCATTATCCCCAAAAGCACGCAGATGCCGCACGAAAACTTTAGGGCGCAAAAAAGGGGTTGAAGACCCGATTACCGGGAATCGGCTGGGGTTCGTTGTTGAGTATTTCATGAACCAGCTGATTGAAGGACGAATTCAGGAAGGGCGGCCGCCCCATCGAGCACTCGTACAGCACGCAGCCCACAGCCCACAGGTCCGAGGCCGTCGAATGTGTGGCTCCCTCGGAAAAGAGCTCGGGCGCCATATAACATGGCGTTCCGCGCATGGCCTGGCCAAGGAGTAGACGGGTTCTATTGAGAACGCACAAAAAAGCGAGTGGTGGGGCAATGAGCAACAGGGGTGATTGAACAAAGCAGATGCTTGCACTCCCTCGCATCGACTTCTCGCCTGGTTACAGCACCCTTATCGATTGTACCCCGCATTCCGAATGGCAACTTTGATTCGCCATTAGACACACCTGTGGCAAGGCCTGGAGGGGCTTCTTGTTTATGTCAGCGAGGCGCCGTGACAGCCCAAACCCGCCCAGTTTCATCCGACCATTCTCATCCAACAGGATATTCGAGGGTTTCAGGTCACAATAAATAATCTCCTTGCTATGGAGGTACTGCAACGCTGTGACCAGGTCACGAGCAAAGTCGTGCACCGAGCTTTCGGGCAACCGGACGTCCTGGCGTAGCAGAGACATGAGGTCGCCGCCGACGCAGAACTCCAGGATGAGCCACAAATGGTTGGTGGTCTCATACCTGTTATTGTTGTGTCAGGGGTTGTGAGCCAAGCCACGGCAGGCAGGGACTGAGCAGATGGTGCTGCAGACACACATGCACTTACCACGCGTAGAACTTCAGGATGTTCCTGTGGTCCAGAGCATGCATGGTGCGCACCTGCAGCATTGAACGATTCCATACGTTCCCCCGTTCTAGCAAAAACACGAAACAGGCCTGTCATGTTTCCTTTTCCCCACCTCCTGCAGCACCCGAGCTTTCTGAGTTTTATCAACTGATTTGATGGCATAATAGCTGATAGTCTTCTTTTTGCGGCCTTTGTAAACCGTAGAGTGCTTCCCATGGCCGATCTTTTCATAAATGCTGCGAGGGAAATCAACCAAGCCTCAATATCGAAATGCATGGCAGCAACCAAAAGGTAATGCACTTACTGATAGTTGTTCATGGCTACTCAGAGCGCGGCACGGCCCCGGCGGGCCGTGCCTAAGAGCAGGCTGCCCCAACGAAGCCGCTCCCCAAGAAAGCCGCCGCCGCGTGCGTCCAAAATCAGTTCCTAACGTCAAAAAGTGATCCTGATGGAAGTTCTTGCCCTATTTTTTCAGCTACGACGTAACCGGTTAGCAGTTTGACTAGTTCTGCAGGTAAGGGGTTACCTTTCCCGTTGAGTTATCTTTAGGAAAGACTGCTACATAAGAATACACATCGATAATGAGTACAATTCATGTGACTGCCAAGCACCTACTTGTCCGAAAGAAGAGCCCGTACGAGTCTCCACCAGTGCCAAAGAATTAAGTGGTGACCAGGCTAATTTCAACTTCTACTTCGGAATGGGATAAAGAACGACAGCAGTCATTACCTTGCCCTGGAATCAAGGCAAAATGCCTCAATTGGCCTCTCGGTTGTTGCAGGGTAATGCTTAGGATTTTAGGATTATGGGTAATTCCATGGGGCGTTTTTAGGGTACGGTTCAACGCGAAATCGTCATGCTTGCAGAGGTGTTGCACATCGGGACCGAACGAAGGGTACAAAATGTTGTGCACGGCAAATGCCTGATGTGGAAGCTAGATAAACATTTGAAATCTTTTGTCATTCAAAACCAGGAAGAAATTGCCAGCGGCAAAAAGCGAACTACTGCCTGCACCCTGAGATCGGAATGATTGGCCGTGTGTGCAAAAGGCAAGGCTTCATAATTTAATTAATTTTTCCATAACTCACTCATGAGGTGCCCCATTTATAGATTGTGCTAGGAAAGGGTTGGGGTGGCTCACCTACCCGTTTTCGGTGCTGGGATAAGACCCAAGCTACTCTTAATTCCTGATTGTCTTGTTAGCAGACGTCGTGGAAAGTCTTCCAGGGTGAAAATGCAATGCGCCCTTGGTCCTCAGCCAGTTGGATGCAGCCTTTTGCAACCAACAAGGCGATTGCGGCGTTCATTGAATGCTCCTCGATCTTGCCGAACAATATGCCAAGCAGCGTCAGCGCTAAGCAATGATGAATCAGGAGCGGTAAGCGATGGGTTTGGGCAGGAAGCAGCTCAAACCAAGGCAGGAGGCAGACAGCATTCATGTGTGACGAGCGTCTACAGCTTTGATCGTGTTTGAAAGAGTTCCGGGAGCACCCTACGTGCCGTCGGCGAAACAACGTTTTCAGTCGTTTCCCCGCGTGAGGCGTTCCCGCCTGGACGACCCCAACCACAGCGCCTAAAGGGAGCTTAGGTGCACGCACACGGTGTCGGCTTCAATAGAATACAAGGCCATGAGCATGATCTCCATTGTAGGCCATAATGCAACCACTGTCATCACTTAATGTGTGGCCCTGTCCCCAAATCCGACAGGCGTCAGGCGCCTCCCAGGCTGCCCACAGCAAAGCTGCCACCACTTTGGCAACACAGTCAGTGGGATCGACGGCCGAGACACCTCGTGATGCACAGTCACAACTACAAATACAGCAGCCAGAGCTCCAATCCGGACCAGCCAGCACCAGAACCATCGCCGCGCCCGCCGATGCAGCCAACACATCAACCACATCCTCAGAGGACACTAGCAGCTCGCCACCGCCATTCTTCAGCCAATCCCTTGTCCGCCGGCTCGCTGCAGCCAACTCGTTGCTTGACATCGCGGAGGCCTTGGCCGCGGAGGCACCGGCAGGGCTGCACGAAGAACAGGCGCGTGCAGTGCTGGGCTTTTTCCTTCAGCGTGGCAAGGTGCAATTGGCGTTGGCGCTATATAGGGAGATGTGCCTGGCGCGGCGCGGAGGCCGTGGGGCAGCCAGCCGGTCTCTGGACGTGGCCTTCGCCTGGCCGGCTGCCACGTTGACGACCACTCGGGATTTAGTTCTCGGTCTCTGTCAGCAGCTTTGCACGGTGGAAGCTCTGCAGGTGCGGTGTGGCCTTGCGGCTTGCCAGCTAGGGTGGCCCGTTGCAGGATAGGGGAACACCGGGCCCAGTTACAGTATACCTGCAATCAACTCCCTGACGTTCGCGCTGTCAAAAAGGCAGCAAACCCAGATCAGGGCGTGAAGGGAGTCGTCTATATCGCAGCCCTCCCAGACATCATCACTCTGTACTTATGACTTAGCGATAACCAATCATTACACCATGGACGCCACGTACGTCCGATCATCATTCGCAATGGGCAATACCTCTTTGGTACAGGTCCTGGCGGACATCAAGGTACAAGGCCTTCCGCGGGGCTCGGAGGAGGTCGGCTTTGGGAAGGTTATTACGTCGCCGTTAACGCAGGACAGGCCTCTGACGGTTGTGCAGCCACAGGAAGGCGCGAAGATCGTCGCGGACGGCTACTCTCGGTACGAGTATGAAGTGTTCAGCGGCACTGCCATCAGCTGCTCAAGTACGGCGCTGGTGCCCTCGGGTAACTTGCTGTTCAGCCTGGGCCGCGCGGTAGGGCTTATAAAGAAGCCCCCTGTGGCCGCCATCCATGAGTTCGTATTACAGGTACCGTACTCTGATTGGTTTATGTTTGGGATATGTGTTATGTACACAGAGAGGGATATAGTGCGGGCCCACAAGCGATGGAATGGTGCGGGAGATGCCCCCCGGGAAGACGAAGAAGACTGGGGACTGACTAAGGCTGGACTGGGTCCATGATGCGGTGTAAGGCCAATTCGGAATGTTAAGCGCCGACTCTCTGGCCAAAACACACAATCCATCGTTCTTTATCTCTCGCATGCTTTCACTGTTCTCGCGTCATCCTTCGGGCGGCTATCGTTCTCCCTCGTGGTGCGTATCTGCAAGCGAGCAGATAAGCGGCTCCGACAACAAGGCACCGCATTGCTAGCTTTCTTTTGCCAAAGAAAACGCAGGCCATGCGATCTAAGGGCTTAACCCAAATTCTTTCCGCTACAGGCCCCCGACAGCACCTCCCGCACATTCCGAGTGGGAACGGAGACCGCTGCAGTTCCAGCCCAGGTGCGCATGTGTGCACGATCACATTCCTGTCGTCCATGGGTCTGCATCACTCGCTGCATCATACATTTCTCACTATTACAAGCACGGTCTGAGGGCCAACAAGGGCCAACAAATGGTATTTACATAATACCCTCGCCTCCCCCTTAGCGCGGCCCCTTCGATTGGTTAGGATAAGACCTCTTAGTATAAGGGCTCTTCATACGCCCGGCTTGCGCATGGGCTTGGATCCCTCCCTCCCTACCTTCACCCCTTCTTGTACCCCCTTTATATCCCCCTTTCCATGTCGTGCCCCTGCGCACTTACCCCACATGCCACCCCGCCCTGGCCCGTCTACAGACGGGTGAGCGTGTGACCGTGGTGAGCGCTCCCATGCGCAACGTTCGCAAAGGGGGCCTGTTCAACGCCTCGCCGCCAGGCACTAAGCCTGGTGAGGCCCTCACAGCCACCAACCATAAAACGGGCGCTGTGCTGCCGTTGCTGCGGCCGCCCGTCTCCGCGGAGCAAGCGGGTGTGCCGGGATGGGTCCTGCCACTAGCAGTGGCGCTCGCGGGCGGTGATGCCGCATCCTCCCTGCTTGATCCAGCGCTGCCGCTGCTGCTGGCCGCTGGCGCCGCATCACTAGCCGGCAGCGCGGCGCTAGGGAGCTCCGTGCTGTTGCCGCGCCTTAAGCAACTACCCGACGTCAAGGTCCGCGTGGAGTTCGTGCGACAACAGCTGCTGGGTCAGTACAACGCGCTGGCCACTAAGGCAGCGACGGCACTTAATGAAAGCGCCGAGGACGTACGCTTTCTTGCGCGCTTGTGGCAGCTGCAGAACAAAATGGAGGCAGTAAGCGCGGCGGCGGCAGGGCAGGCGGCCGCTGCGGTGGGGTCGGGGCTAGCGAGCGGCGCCGCAGGCGGCAGCGGTGGAGCCGTTGTTGGTGGTGGAACCGCTTATGAGGCCCGTATCGGCCGGGTGGCCCGTGCCCGAGCAAATATTGAGGAACGATTGTTACGGCGGATCGAGTTACTGGAGGGGTACAGTCGTGTGATGAACATGATCGAGATCGAAGTGGAGATGGATATTGAAGTGCCGGCGGCGGAGGTGGCGGGCATCCAGGAACAGGTGGCGCGGCTTGTGGAGCTCGAGAGCCTTCAGGAGGACTGGCGAGCGCAGGCGGAGGCGCGCGACGAGGTGCGTTGGAGTTGGGAGGGCTGGAATGCGTTGGCGTTGGGAGGAACTTGGGGGTGCTGTTTCGGATGTGACGGCGGCCGGCGGGGTTTACCATGATCATCTAACTACGTGAGGGCCGTTCGACTAGCAAGGTGTGAAAGTTACCAAATCCTGAGGCTATTTTTGTACCATCTGAAACCTGAAGCACAGAAGGCATTAGGGGCATCAGGGACGTACCTCCGCTTCAAAGGAGCAACGTACTACTGTGATCCATGGGACTAGCAAAACCCGTGGGGAATTCAGACAAGAGCTGATCTAGGCAGAGCAAAGACGTAAGATCGCGTCCTCGTTTTTTCCAGTGCATCAGTAATGTGAAACCTTGCTGTCCCGCCGCATGCATGATACCTGTTACCGGCGCACCCATAGGTGGAGAGGCTTCTTCGAGCTGCGTGACCGGATGCAACTGCTGCCTGCCAGCTGCTGAGAGTAAAGCTCCTGTGACGGGAACATAGCATGTTGCATGCATGCATGCATGCATGCATGCATCTAACAGCATATGTATGAGCGGGTGGTTTCTACCGCTTACACCTAATCAGGAAAGGTGCGAGTCTCACGTCTCATTGTGCGCACGAATTGCCTGGAAGGGAACGCAGAACGCAGGTGGTTTGTATAATGTACCGGGATAGTCATCCGCAGGGACGAGAGTGCGATGGTGCATGCTGTGAAGGCTATGACTAAGGAACAGGAGAGTTCATGCCATTAGGTGTAATGCTGGACAAAAGTTGATATCAAGATGGCTGGATGAGAGTATTGTTCGGAGACGGGGATTAAATGGGATGTCCAGAATTGCGTTGCCATCCTGAGCTGGCTTCCGAGCTGGCTTCCAGGCCACATGTGTTTGGCGGGTCGTGACCGTCATGTTGAGGATTAGGGTTGATGGGGGACTTCGGCATGGCTAGGGTAGTGTTGGACATGTTGCGTGACCACGGTTGTTTTATCAGGTATGGTGAGAGCCTCTTGTATAACCCACAACAACAGTATTTGCGTTTTCTTTGGAAACACATCTTGCCCACCCGTTGTGCACGGGTGGCTGCATGGACCCGTTGCGAGTTTCGTCGCGGCGGATATCGGTGCTAGGCAACGAACTTGCGTCAAGCTGTGAGACACGCTGGCAAGGGGAGGTGCACCTATAAAGGATTATACCGGGCTATAAAGGGTCCAATTTGCAGGCCACGGGGTGTGGTGTGCATTTCTTCTTTCGTAACAAGAGCATCTTGCAGTCGTGTTTTATTGCTTCGCGCCTCTATGAGTCGCACCCCTATGGGTCGTCCTTAAGGAAGATAAGCAGTCAATATGTATAGCGTTCGACAATGTGCTGCCGAGGTGAATAGGTCACGGCCTACACAGGTATGGTCAGCTCCCGAGTCATCTTTAGGGCTCAATATAGGGCAGACCTTAAACTACGTTACCGGTACCGTAAGAGTGGGAACGCGTAAATCCCCCATTTGGGTATCTTTGGCCAAATTACATGTGGATTTGCGCCTGCATTACCATGGGAAATAGGCTAAAGCGGAGCCTCGACCCTGTGCTACTGATGCTTGCTGGAGACGTGGTCGAAGCACACAATTGGGAGCAGCAATCAAACTATACATGGCCTGGCCGATTTATGAACTTTGAGATTAGTGATAGCACTTGCAGCAAAATGTATGCTTCGATTAAGATACTTGGAACCGATCAAGGTTCTTGGTCAAAATTTATGTTATGAAACACCCGCTCACAGCCTACATGCTAAATTGTTTAGTAAACGGCTTCTTAGTTGCGCAAATAAAATATCTTATCATGACCAGATGCCCAGTATCCGGTAACGGGGCAAGATCCTCAGCGACGTTACGGGGACACATCAGGAGCATGAGAAAATTGCCATGGTCGGAAGCGTATTGATAAATATAGGAAACATAAACATTATATAAAGCTGTAATGGCTTATATACTTTCGAACTGCTTGTGTCCGCACGGTGTAACCGCGCGTTCAACCAAAAGGACTCCTTCAAGGCCTTTATACTAATAGCACATCTCCTTGAAAGCCATCACCTATATAAGTTCGTAAGTCTCGCTGTGCGGGCCCAATGCATAATCAACCTTGAAGTAATAAATGACTAAAATCCTCGAGTATGTATCAGCCTATGCAGGAACTGTAGCGCAATAATGCAGTATACCACATCCTGTATCGTGTATGATAGAGAATCTTCGCCGTCTTATGAACACCAAGGTGAAACTTCGCCGAAATGTTGGGTCGTGTTGGTCATATGGGATCGTGTACCGCCGCGTACACGAAGGTTCGACTGCGAGCTAAAATCTTTCATTTTGTCGAGTCAACTCCACTAAGGCAGATTTCAATGTATACTTGGGAACGTGTAAAAAGCTTCGTTGTGCTCTTCGCGCATTGCTGTCATGGGGCGGCAGTACACGTTGGTTACCAAGGTTAACAGGACCTTGAGCTCATGACATGTAATGGTAACCAAGCAATCAATATATTCCTATGATAAGGAGACTCATGCAATATAGGTTTTGGGTGGGTCTCACAGTTACAGTCCTGCGCTGCCGGCGCCAACACGTGGCTTTACGTGTCTAAACGGGCAAGTCAGAGCAGGGGTCCGACATATAGGGACACGTTGGGCCCAAGTTAATTGCAAGTTTGCAACTATGGCTAGAGATACACCAATTGTTTGCATTCATGGATTTAGAATTTTTTTAAAATCGGGGTGGCTTGCAATCTCATTTCTGCATCTGTGGAAAGCAATAACCAGTTCAAATTCTTCCGGTATGTACCAAAGAACCCCACGCCCGTGTGCTGCATGTGCTCCATACACACCATGAAAGGATCACACGCCTTCACACGGGCCCCTAGCATCCCGTCGGTCACGCAATGCGTGTGCTGATGCCGCGATGGCTGGGACAACTGGCTCCCATCCGCTTGTATGATTGTGGGCACCACGCATTATGCGAAAAATCAGCGTGAAGGAGGTGGTTGTCCACCATGGAGCTCCCCCGAATCTGGTGCCCCGTAACTGTTAGGGGATGTACGTTGTGGCCAACGGCGCATACTTGCAACTGTTGGGAATGCGCTCCTCTCTTCTGCAGGAAAGCTTCTACAGGCCACCCTAAAAACACTTCCTCGGCAGAAACACAGCCGGAATAGGGGTAGGTCTTGGGGGCATTGCACACCCTCTGGCTGCGCAGAGCTGTCTTAGCCCGTATGTATTGCGGGAGCACATTGTGTTTTTATTTGTTTTACTGGGCGTATACATGCGAACCTCGTAGACTGTCCAGGAAAACGCAGGTGCCATTATACCAGGCCACATAAGCGCCTCCTTACTGAAAACCGGTAGATATTAAGGTGTGATGAGGGGCTCGCCAAACTTTACCAGGAGGTACCAGACCGGGAGCACAGTGTTTCTTATGGCCGTCCCCGATGGTCCCCGATGCAGGAGCATTTCCCCGTGCTACGGGTGCTTAATGCTGGACAGCATGGTTCCATGTGGGACGTGGTTGCCTTCCGGCTCCCGCGCACAGCACTCACGGCTTAGTAACGCCCGGGAACGCAACTCGACGTAATTGAAATAGATTGTAACAACGATTAATTTCAAGATACTTGCATCCTTACGATTCGATACGCAGGATTCACGATTGGCACCTCTCGTCAAGTCATCGAACGCAAGTATCGAAAGCGTGAGGCTAACCGACCGCGTAGGTGTGCAAGCACGCCGAGCGACATGGCGACATAAGAAATGGATAGTTTTACAATTGAATTATAATTTTATAAATTCCCGCGCCTAGCGGCAAGCTACAGTCACTATGGGAACGTCACCACATCGACTGCTTGACCTGGCTAAGCTGCACACAATGCTTAGGCCCATATGTTGAATTGTATATCATTCGTGACTCTACCTGACCTGAGTCAAAGCAAAATTGGTAAGAAACATATTTAAAACCATAGCGACAACTAGACACCAGCCTACACAGCACGGAAACCCTGAGATCCCTAAAAGAAAGATTTATATTAAGCATTTTCTTGAGACTCAGCTGATTTGTTCCAAAGTGCAACCTAAATAACTGGCCTTCGTCGCGCTCTCCGCCGCTCCGGACCATACTCGCTACGCGTATCAGCACAGTGTGCCCATGATAAAAGCTAGCACTGGGAACGATATGAAGCCCAGGAATAATTGGGTTGATTGCCAGCGCGTTGCAGGAACCCCACATGTCACCATCACGGGGGTCCCCGTACGGAACATCCTTCTATAAACCCCCAGGTCGCCGAGAACAAAGATAAGAAAAATATATACATAACATATTGTGTTTTCGATTTGCCTGTAAGCAAGTGTAAAATGCATATCAGTCAGGGTAGCAGTTCTCAGATGAGCGTCCTCTTCGATTCGCCAAAGTCCATCTTTGGCTTCGAGCCCATTAGTGGATTTACTCCTGCAGGCCAACAGCTGCGAACTCAACGTTCGCTGCTTGCAGAGCTGCTTCAGGCCTCTGCGGAAGGACCGGAACTGGTTGAGGACGTTGAGGACGTTGAGGACGACTGCAGTGCGCGCATTCCTGTTACAACTCTACGATCAAACTGGTGTACATGCAACGTGGGCCAATGCGTCCCACGAGAATACCACGCGCGCGAGTGCAGTATGACACAGGATTTTTCTATGACCGCAACCGGAAGCGTAGCCGAACATGGAGCGTTCATCACAAGACCAATAAACATTCCAACGAAGACGTAAGTGGCCAAAGATGGCACGTGGACCGGTCTCGACTTGCAGGACCTTTGTAACGTGACCTTTTTTATCTGAATCAGGTATTACAAGAGCGCCAGGCAGATAGAGGAACGCCAACGCCTTCAGTATCAACGCCAAATGTATCGGCTTCAGCAAGAAGCTCACGAGCAAGCGCTTGCGGCAGGTCGCTATTAAGGTTGTGCTCGTTGGGCATGGCTTCGGTTATGTTTAAGCCATGGACGTCGCAGCGACACATATCTTCTTGCTGCTTTAGAACTCAGTGATACTTAACAAACAACGTTAGGTGATGAGTGGCTTCGAGCGTCAGAAGCGCGCCTATGCTACGTTGCTTGCAAATCTGGCAGCGCGCCTCGGGGAGAGGGTAGACCATAATGTATTACGTAGTATACCTAGCTCATTGTCTAAGTCTTAGGTAGCAATGTTTCTTCTAAGTTGGGCTTGTCTCTTGCTAGTCGGCACTATAAGCTGGCGCCAAAGCGGCCCTTGGCCGTGCACCGCATTCCCATAGGGCGCGGCACGCGCACATTTGCATGCGAGGGCCTTGAAACTATGAGTGTGCGAACAAATGACTGTCCCTTCTTGGATGAAACGTTAAGTGTTGGAGGGTGTGCGAAACCACCCTTCGCCTCCCGAGGGTGGTATGCTGCGGAAAGGGAGTGATGATTGCGTATCATGTTTGCGTGACACATACATTTACATTTACTTCTTCATGCATATGTGTATCTTGTTGTACATGTCGTGGGCCCGCTGATGGATTTTTGGCGGGGCGGAAGTGATGCTTGGGATGGACATAATCTCGCGGGGGCAGGTGACTGTTGGTGTGCGTGACGGCGTCAAATTGTTGCCCGCGCGTTGGGCTGCGCCGTCCTTCAGTAACAACAACAAGGTATACACTAGTTGTGGTAGAGGCGTCGCCAGTATATGCGGTGACTGCAAGTGTACGCAGCGACCGCAGGTAGGACTTCATTGATGAGGCACTTCGCTTTGCTTTGCTTTTGCTTGCTCGTTACTTTCTTTTGAACACGTCAGCAGTGACGGCGCGTGTTCCGTCACCCAACCTAGCAATTGAGTGCAATAGGGAGATTGGATGATCTTATAAATCGCCGCCTTCGCCTTCACAGGTCTGATAGGTTGGCACAAGCTGTATTCTTTTTCGGAAGGCCTCAAAGACCGTAACTTAAGGTTGATCATGATGATGGTGAGGAGGATGGTGGTGACGAGGATGAGGATGGTGAGGATCTGATATGTGTCGAGTAATGAATGTAGTTGACGTTGTTGGATGGCACATGGTGATGTGTCTTGCGTGACATAATTGCACAAGGCCTCTTCAGGTCACGGCGATTATGCACCTACCCTGATCGCTGGGTGACAGCTGCCATTTTGTTCGTCGCCCGCGACAGAGATGCCCCTGATTTGAGTTGAAAGTTTGACCGCGATGTTGCACGCTTCCCCTTTGTCTCGTCATCCGATCTTAGCCACTTACTCTTCGCCATCTTGATTCTCTTAGCACCACCTTGCTTCGTTGCGTCTGAGCCGGCGCTGGACCCGTCCGGGTCATGCGACAGGACCCGTCATGGCGAAATCATCGAGAAACCTTCCAGGTCGTCTAATTCTAACGACGTGGGACCTTACGAAGAGGGGTTAGTTCTGACAAAGTAGGTATGCAGTGTACCTACCAGCAAAGCTCAAGCCACAACGTCATTACAAAGAGCCGGGAACCGTGCTCTAGTTGGAGATAATTGGAATCGATCACGTTGCTATCGTTGCACGCCGGCGCAAATGGAAGGACCTGAACTTATTATTAGGAGAGGTTTCGAGGTAATGAAATAACCGATAACATTTCAGCTGTCTGGCGTCAAGCAGAAGTAGAAGGTAAAGGACTCTAAAATAGTGTAAGTAGTGTAAAAGAGTTTGTGCCATCCAAGTAGACCAGCACAGCAGGGATGCCAGACGACCAATGAACGGCGATATGCCAAAACCTGGCACTCCCTGGCACACATGTTTAGGGCAGGCATCCTAGGCAGAAAATACCATGGCTCGATGACACGATATGTTGTGTGTTAACAGGGAAAGTCCGCAAGAACCTCTATAGGTCCCGCTCGACTTCGGTACCGAAACCCGCAGGAGGTTAACCCCTGTGTCACTGCGGGATGGCGGGGGGCTGGGAAAAGGCTTGACAAGAACAAGAACCCCAGCTCTCACTGCTTCAGGCTTCCTTGGCCATCCCGGCTACCTTTAAACTCTCCTACCTTGGCTTGCGACCTCGGCTATGAAGGGAGGATATTCAGGGGATCTCACGGGTACAAAGAACACTACTTAATTTATTATTCGATTTCAGGTCTTCGGGACCACATGAAGTGTACAGCAGTTAAGAAGTCGTGCCAAATCCTGCAGATATGATCAGGGAGTTGTGAGTATGTTTAAATGGTAAAGGAAAGAAGTCTGGTGTTTTGTGTTCAACTATTAGTGAGATCGTGGCGGAGGTGGCGGTTTGCAGTTGTACTATAGGACACAAGGTACGGCTCCGTACGGTGGTATTACCTTCCGGCTTGCACTTCCCTGCACTGCCTGAAAAATACTATAGTGACACCTACATGCGTGTATAGGCTGTAGCCAATAGTGCCAGATCGATATGGGGCATCGGGAACGGTTGGAAATTTGCCCGCTTTGGGCTTTCATGTGCCTAGCGCTATTGCCGGGCTTCGTCTTCTGCTCACAGAAAAATCATAAGGTGCGACGACAGTGGATTTAAGGGTTGGTGACTGTTGCACCGACAGGCACTTTCCCCATGTTTGTTTCAGTATGAGGACAAGGAGAAGGTCAACCTTTGGGTGAATAAAGTGGGTCCTTACAACAATCCACAAGAGACCTACAATTACTATTACTTGCCGTTCTGTAAAAGACATCCAGCGCTTAAGGCGCAGCACAGCTGGGGAGGCCTTGGAGAGGTGCTGCAGGGTAATGAACTGATTAATAGTCAATTGGATATAATTTTTAAAGGTATGTACGCAGCTTTTAGCCCCGGGATGGGACCTCCGAAATACATCGCCTTCCGATCGTCTTTGTTTTGAACGTGCAGGGAATAGCTCAGGAGCGGAGATCTGCTCCATGACATTGGATGAACGAAAAGCGAAAGTTTTTGAGGATGCAGTTCGTCGTCAGTACTGGTTTGAACTTTTCATGGATGATGTAGGTGTTGCAGGGCGAACCCGGCTCGTGGAGAACCGATTAGATTAATGGGACTATGGCTGGGAAGAATGGGTGGGGCTTTGATAAGGTGGGGGATGATGTATACGTTTACGTCAGTGCTTCTTCCCCCTTTCTATTGACAGTTAGCCCAACAAGCTTAGAATACCCTTCCTTCTCTGCCCACTTCTGTCCAGCTCCCTATATGGGGATTCGTGGGAGAGCTTAAGAAGGATGACGCGGGAGTCGAGCACACTTACATATACACAAGCAAAAGGTTCGATATAAGCTACAACAAAGACAGGGTACGTAAGCAATCGTCCTCCTTGCAAAGTTGACTCTTGCTGACCTAGTACTCTTCAGAAGGGGGGCTATGTGTTGTAGCTTTATTGGGGTATGGTTGCGAGCCGATCAACTGAGAGGTTGGGTATGGTGATGTTTTCATGGTGTCGTGGGGACATGCTTTCTTCTCCTCACATATGAATTAAACCAACCCCTTTCAGATCATTCAAGTCAACCTCACTACCGCCGATCCAGTTTTGGTTGCTGTGGGAGCCAAGCTTGACTTTCATTATACAGTCAACTGGATTCCGACAAAGACTCCATTCACTCGCAGATTTGAGCGATATTTGGACTACACATTCTTTGAGCACAAGGTACGGTTATTGGGCTGCAGCATACCTTGCTAAAGTTATAAAGCGTGCTGTCGGTACGATTGTCCCATCCATTACCGTACATCTTTATGGACCGCTCCGCATGGACCGCTCGCGCGTACCCTTGACCCATGACATTTATGCTGTAGATCCCTTGATTCCTGCTTTACACCAAAACCCTCGTAACGCACCGTCAGATTCATTGGTTTTCGCTGGTGAATTCATTCATGATGGTGCTTTTCCTCACGGGACTTGTCGCCATCATCCTTATGCGGACATTGCGTAAGGACTATGCTCGGTGAGTCGCGTGGGATCTTATTCGCCGTGACGGGGCAGGTTGGCTCACCTGCTTCGGGTCATAAGTGCATTCATAGAGCAAATGCTTTATCGCAGCTGCCGCGCGTGTGTGTTATCTTCTTAGGCCCCGGCCGAGCCTGCTGAGTCTTAACGAGTGAAGGGGTTATCTGCGAGAATTGTGATCGATCCTGAGTTTCTTTTAGTCGACGGCGTTGCGGGAGGATATGAACTTGCAACCACGTGCATCGGTGACAACCGAACAAATAGCATGTTCGATGCATCGTATCCCGAGCGTGCAAAAAAGTAAATTGTGAATGATATTAGCTTGTGGGGGGACAAGAGGGGTTTGGAGGAGGCTTGTGGCAAAGGCGCCATACCGGCTGGTTTCCACACATAGATTCCTTCCCAGCATTAGTTGAGGAACCCATAATCATTCCAATCTATTCTTGCGTCATCGCACATGCGAGCTGTCCTGCACGCTGGACTGCTTGTCCGCACAATCGCTGCCGGGCGCTCTGAATTCTTGTGGTCCGGATCCGATGCTATCGTTCCTGTCAGATACGCCCGTTCTGCTGCCGACGCGCTGGATGCGGAGTCCTTAGAGCGCGATTTCTCGGAGGAGTCCGGCTGGAAGCTGGTGCACGGAGACGTGTTTCGGCCGCCGCGGCACCTGACGTTGCTAGCGGCCAGTGTGGGGACGGGCGTGCAGCTAGTGTTCCTGTGCATGGCGGTCATTCTGTTGACCATTGCGGGCTCGTTCTTTGAGGAACGCGGCACAATCCTTACCTGTTTCATTATTGCCTACGCACTGACGTCCTTCATCGGTGAGTGCAGAGCCGCCTCGTCCGGATTATTTGTTTTTTTGCCATTTATCGCGTACAAGACTAGAGGTTGTGCGCCCCCGAAGTGGACGTGAAACACACAATTGATGATTACGTTTATGCCACCCTTGTACGTCCGTGAACCTTGGCCAGAATTGAACCCACGGGCGCTGGTGCGAGTGCTGCTCCTGTGTCGCAGTTCCTAACTTCCCCCGGAACCGCTCCCTACCAACCACAGGCGGCTATGTGTCCGGCGGACTGTACGCACGTCATGAGGGTCGACAATGGATCCGCACCATGCTGCTGACAGCATCCCTCTTCCCAGGGCTTTGCTTCGGAATCGCCTTCGGCCTCAACACGATTGCCATTTTCTATCACTCCCTCGCGGCCGTGCCGTTCGGCTACATTATGGCAGTGTTGCTACTTTGGGGCTTTATTTCCTTCCCCTTGTGCCTCATCGGCACAGTCATCGGCCGTAACTGGAACTCAATTCCCAACTGTGAGGAGCAGGGTATAGTCCGTTTGGGAGTTGCGGCTACTGCAAGTGTTAATCCTGCGGGTGCTGTGGGCATACGGCCCAGGAGTGCGTCTTTTGAGGTAGCGGGAAGGTGGCACGGTATTTCCGCGAGACTTTACCCGGTTTCGTACCCGAATGCATGTTCCCGTATCGAAATGTTTAGACGGGGGCACTAGAACGCGCTGTCCTTTGCCACCGCATAGAGCGTTTGCATTCCTAGGTTATAAAGTAGCATGGCGCTTAGCACTACATTTGCTTCGTTTAACTGAACCGAATGCCCGACATGTAACCCGATTCGCGCTCGCACAGATCCCTGCCGCGTGAAGCGCATTCCGTCGCCCATCCCGGACAAGCACTGGTACCTCCGCCCCTGGGCCATTTGCATGGCAGGCGGCTTGCTGCCCTTCGGGTCCATCTTCATCGAGGTGGGTCATTCGGGGCCTAGGACTTATTCCTTTTGCTCCTTGCCGCCGTCCTCCCTTCACCACTACCGCCAGTCTTTTTCTCGCATTCACGATGCCAATTCGCGATGCCTGTGTTTTCACCACTGCGCCCGCCTTGCCTTTTGTAGATGTACTTTGTCTTCACCAGCTTTTGGAATTACAAGGTTTACTACATCTATGGCTTCTTGTTGCTGGTGGTGCTCATCCTGCTCGTGGTGACGGTGTGCGTCACTATCGTGGGCACCTATTTCCTACTAAATGCCGAGAATTACCATTGGCAGTGGACCGCGTTCGGCATGTCCGCGTCCACCTCCTTTTACGTGTTCCTCTACTCGGTGCATTATTTCCTCTTTAAAACTAAGATGACGGGCCTGTTCCAAACGTGCTTTTACTTCGGCTACACCTCCATGTTTTGCCTCGGGTTAGCATTGCTGTGTGGCGCGGTGGGCTACATGGCGGCAGCGGCGTTCGTGCGGACAATATACCGCAACGTCAAGTGCGATTGAGGTCTGCAAGGAAGGGGGTGGGCCCGGTAACTTGTTAGGAGAGTGCTGAAAACGTGGAGCAGGGCGAGGAAATAAGGGTGGGCATCTGCAGTTAACAAAATTGGATGGGTGGGAATAGGGTAGGGGATGGACATTCATTCAGTGTGTGGCGTCGCCGGAAGGGTCTGGGCGGTAGGTTGGTGTGATGCTTGGAAGTAGCACATCGTGATACGGCAGACCGGCCACGGGCCAACTCAGCTCATAACTGTACCGGAAGCTGTGTCCTCGTGGTCCTTAAGGTCGTGATTTTGTGCTGTTGGATCCAGGCGTTAGAGGATTACAGTCTGAAGGCTGCGGGTACAAGGGGAGAAATGCGGGATGATTTCGGATGGATTGAAATGGAACATTGGGCCATATTTTGGCCTACAGTGGCATACAAAGACACGTAAACTCACCAGCGATTATATGGTTTGGGTGTCATCCAGCATATGGGAACCAGCATGCAACCTGTAATCTGTCACTAACGCCATGCGAGTTTGGATCGATTACACGCTGCGTTCGTTATGGTTTATTATTTAACGAAAGTATATCCAAGGACACCGTTCAGGAAATGTGCATGTGAATGGTCGTAACAGTTTCGTACCGTATTGTGTCGCTTCTGTCCCGCCGGTTAAACCATCGAACATGTGGCTTGCTGCAGAGCTATACATATTCATTTAAGGAAAGCGGAATGGTGTTGACGAATTCTTTCCGGTTCTGACTGGCCATTCCCGACGGGTCCGCTGCAGCAGCATTATCTAAAACTGCCATTGGAAAGTGTTCTTTACAAAGTAAATAGGTTAACGTGAAACGTGGCCGAAACGTGACGTTACAAACATGAAATTGCGGGTGTCGCCATTAGCCAGAAGTACATTTATGCATGGCCCCACACTTCCTGGACATTTACGACACAAATTGGGAACTTGGCATGTGCGAAAGCGTTTGTGGGTTACGCTAGCGGCGGCCGAAGCGGAGCTCGGTACTTTGCACACTGTGCAGGTAAGCCCTCCAAGGCCGGATGGCGAAGTTTCTAGGAATTATTTTACCATTGGATTGTTTTATTGCCATTCGTAGCTTTGAAATGCTGTGGAGTAAAGAAAGACCTGAACAGCATGTGTGATTGACATGCAAGCGTACGTGCCTCTGCGCAGACCGGCGAGACTTTGGCACAGATTGCATTAGCATATGGCGTGTCAGTCGAACAAATTCAGGTGCGGTGACTATTTTCAGCTTGACTTGCAACCCCAATGCATCAACATTCTAGTTTTCCTGCTCGCATCACGGCCTGCAGGAGGCACTGCCTAGAGGCCAACGCGGGAGGCGTGCGATGCTACGTTCGGACACAACCCTCAAACCAGGGCAAAAGCTTATTGTAAACAGGTGCGCGCCACCGTTCAGAGGGGGCGCCCGCCTTACATACCGTCGCCTGCTGCGCCCAAAAATCCGCACTTCTTCCCTCGTGACATTGTGACAGCCAGCGTCCTGTTGACTTGATTTTCGCTATCTCCATCAACCCCACCATAGCTCTACTGTCACCACCAACGCCAATGCCGACATGCCGCATATAGGTCGGGAAATACCAGCAGTGCACCCGGTATGGCTGTGGCTGCTGGCACGTTCAGCTGGCAGCCCGCAACAACTATCGCAGCCTGTTTCGGCGGCGCCTTGCTGGCGGCCGGGGCATTTCAACTGTTAAATTCCCGAAAGGTCCGTGTGTTTATGTGTGTGTATGTGTATTCATGTTCGTGTTGGGGGAAACCTAACCACTCAAGGATCATCGTTAAACGTTATCTAAGTTATCACGGGTCGTTCGTTTTCAACTCTGCTGCTCTCTTAAGCTGCTGTCTGTTACGTCTCATGTTTACGTCAACTTGGCTGGATGGTTCTGTTGACATACAGACGACTGCAGCTCTTGCCATCGGCGGAGTGAAAGGCGCGCCAGAGGGGCCAGTGATCTTGCGTACGGCGGCAGCCGTGACCAGATTGTCAGCGCCTGCATCGACACAGGCCGTTCCTGTGCTGTCGGCTGTTTCAGAGGTCAGGGCGCTCTTGCAGGTGCGTCACGCGCCAGTGTGCTAAATGTCGAGATCAGAGACATGCGATCCGGATTAGCGTACTGCCCATAACGATGCACGTCTCTGCTTTATTGCTCGATGGCCATGAGAGCAGGGCACGTTGCACGAAACACAAGGGCAATTAGTTTCGGAGCAGCAGGCAGCGACGCAAGGATCCTGTTTCCCGCCTCGACCTTCCCACGAGCGTGCAGGACGCGGAGGTGGAAATCCATGCGGTTGAATCTGCGCTGGCTGCCGTCCGGCGCGCGACAGCAGCAGCCGCGGTTGAAGTCTCCGAGGCCGCTGGCGTAGCCACAGGTGCTGCAGCACACACCGTCACTAAAGCGGAGCAGCCGATCCAAATAGGAGACACGGTAAGCACAGGGACCCATGCCGCAGCGGGCTTCATTTCCTGTCCGTCCGCTTTCCATCCCGTTCGTCTTGTTTGTGCTAAGTGCGCCTGTGTACACAGGGAAGGGCCTACATCCATCCGCCCGTGCATGATGAAAAGATAGTGGGAACATGTAACATTGGCTTGGTTCAAAAAAGCACGAATGCTATGATCGACCGGCCCATCGGTTAACTTGCTTCGGCGGTTGACAACCTATGGGATACAGCAGGTTTTACGGTAGCCATGACAGCAGCCGTACCGGCCACCTTAGTCACGACCTTCGCGTGTACGCCCTCGCAAATGCATGTGCGCGCTGCCATATTGAAAAGCTTTGTTTCCGCAAGGGTAGATTACAAGTGACCTAACGCACTTCACAAAAGCACAGCAGCAGCGAGGTGCGTGGAGCCCGCATTCTATATATGAAAAGGCTATGCAGTGTCCCGTGATAAAACCATCATGTAACCAACCCACCAACTGAACAACCAGAAACAAACCATCGATTTGATGATTCCTGTGCATGCCGTTATGTCCACGCGCAGGCGGTACCAGTCATCGCCCCAATCATGGTCGCCCCTCCTGCAGAGGTCCCGAGCATCGTGGCCGCGGCTGAAGGAGTCCCTCCGGCAGCTGGCGTCGACACTCAAGCCGCACCGGTCGCGGCCGAGGAACCAGCAACTGCTACTGCTGCTGCGGTGGCGACGGCGACGATGACGGTGACGGCGGTAGAGACCGTTATCAATGGTCCCCCTTTTTCGAGCACGTTGGAATCTACTGAGGACGACGTAGCAGCTGAAAGTGGGACGAGCTCTGCTGAGGCACCTCAGGCCATCACGCCTGGCGTTGTTGAAACGGAGGGAGCTGCCGCGTCGATAACGGTTGTGGAGGACATGGCAATGCCGGCCGTGGTAGCTATGGAGACGGAGTCCGCCGAGGCGAAGTCGGCGACGGCAGAGTCACCCTGGGCAGCCTTCGACACGGCGACTCAGGTGGCGGCGGCCCGTGCCCGAGTACAGGAAGCGCTAGAGGCCGCGTACGGGTTGATGCTGTCCGTGCCGACACAGCCGTCAGAGGAAGCGGCAGCGTTGGCGTCCGTAGAGGCGCTGGAGGCGCCGGCTGAGGCAGCACC
This sequence comes from Volvox reticuliferus, assembly GCA_019650235.1. NCBI lineage: Eukaryota > Viridiplantae > Chlorophyta > Chlorophyceae > Chlamydomonadales > Volvocaceae > Volvox > Volvox reticuliferus. Next base: position 1,667,099 of record BNCP01000014.1, read on the forward strand.
TCTAGCAGCGGCAGTAAATGAGGGCGAGTCGAGCGCTCTAGTGCCAGAGGTGGCGGAGGTGCCAGAGGTGGTGGAGGTGGCGGAGGTGGCGGAGGCGGCAGAGGTGGCGGAAGTGGAGGCGCTGCCGCTGATGGCGGAAGCGGGGGCACTTAGCGGCGTCGCCTTACCCATGGTCTCTGTGTCGGCCGGTCAAGTGCTGGACCGGATACGATCCATCAACAGGCTTCTTGAGGAAGTGAGATGTGGGCAGTTGTGGGTTAAGGGGACTGCAATGCATGGCTTGGAACACATGCCGGCATTGAGCATAGCACTGCGAAAGCTTATTCTCCTCAGAATAACGGTATTTGTGAAAGATTCAACAAAACTATGACACACGAGTTTTTTGAGGTAGCCATGCGTAAGAAGATAATGCGTCTCTCAATGGGAGCTTGAAGGGCATGAGAGATGGGAAAGTTGAATCGTCAAAACCAGGTACCGGATACCGGGCATCGGAGCTAGTTGACGACGAAGCGGATCGCGAGTTCCCATATAAAAAATGTAGCATATAAGAATGCACCCTGACGCAGTACACTTGACGGGGCACATGAACCTAGGGCGTGGATGGATGGATGGAGGGGTGCAGGGACCGCACCACAGAATCGGGAACCCGGGCGCCAAAAACATCTCCGAGACTGATTTTTAAATTCCTTGCAGGAGCAGCAGCGAGCAGCTGTTGACGCGCCGGCTGCCGCTGTGGCTGCGGTCGAGGCATCCGAAAAGCCGCTGGCGGCGGCACAGACAGCCGCTCCGTCTGCGGAAGCAGCGGCGTTAACGTTATCTCCAGGATTGGCTGCTGACGCTGACATGATAAATGACGTGCCGCCGCCGCTCCAACAGCAGCAGCAGCAGCAGCAACAACAACAACAGCCGCAGCCGCAGCAACAAGGTGCTGTAGTCCCGACGGCAACGACAGCTACTGCTGCGGCGGCTGCGAGTGTCAGTGCACCGGAGGCCGTGCCTGCGGCGGACGTGACGGTTTTCGAGCCAGAGGTGGAGTACCATGCCAGGGATCGTGTGGAGATGGACCGGCAAACGGCGGCGGGGTTACTGCAAAAAATAGACGTGTTTTTAGCGTCCTTTGATTCGCTCTCTTCTGAGGATGAAGCTGATCTGGAAAAGGTGATACGGAAAGGGGGGCCTACGAAAGCCGGCTCCGGCGCCGCCAATGATGCGGCGGCTCCACCGCCGCCGGTGGTGGAAGCGGCAGCTGCGGACCTGACGCAGCTGCCTGGCACAGACAGACCTACGATGACCAAAGTAGTGCTCAAGCTGCCTCAGATGTTATCGCAGCCGAGTCAAATTGAGATAACGTCGCCGCCAGCGCCGGCGTCAATGCCGACGATGACGCCGGCATCCGACGCTCCAACGGTGGAAGACACCGCTGCGGCGGCGGCAACCACGGCGTCGGAGGTTCTCGCGGCGGCACCGGGGGCGAATGGTGCATCTCAGGTCTTGGCCCTGACGGCGGAAGCGCTAGAGGCGATGGTACGGCCGCTGGGTCCACAGGTGGCGAATGAGGTCCTCGATCGCATTCGGGACATCGGCAAGCTCTTGGACGAGGTAGGTTGGAACCGTACATGTATCTGGCTCCAATTACACATAACTGATAACTGACTGGCCCTTTCGCTAACAGCAAAAGCCCAGATGATGAAGTCCGACCCATTTCGCCAAAACTGCTGATGCCCACGTACGCCCCTTTCCGGCCACATCAAAAACAGAGGTCAAATGGCAAGGTCTCTGTTTCGGAGCAAGGGCCTGCATTGGCAGGAACGGCGGCGGCAGGAGAGGCAGCGGCGGTGTCGGCGGCTGCCTGGCACTCGGGGGCGGCGCTGGGTGCGGTGTCGCCACAGAAGACAGCCTCTGTGGAGACGGTGAGTGGTATTTGCCTGCTGTGATTTTTAAACCAACTGAAAGGTATATTTAAGATGGATCGCAAGGCATGCGATATTCGTTTAGTTTAGGTCTACGTCGTTGAGATATGGCGCTCCGAAACTATATAGCTGGACGACGATTTGGACGTGTCTAAGCTCCCGCCATAACGACCCTTGACGCGCAGTTGACGGAAGCGTTGGAGGCTCTGGCAAGCTCGGACGGCGCCATCACAGCTGGTGTTGACGGCGCCGCCGCTGCGTCAGAAACAATCCGCATGACACTCGCCAGGATGGCAGAAGCCGCTGCGCAGGGCGTGGAACCGTCTCGAGAACTGTCCTCTTTGCAATATGATCGTGAGATGCTGTTGGGCCGGGCTCTGCCTGCCGCGAAGGGAGCTGCGGGGCTTTTGCAATCACCACCGCAGTGGGCGGCGTTACCGCCGCCGCCACCGCGGCTGGTGCTGTCGCCGCCGCCGCCGCAGCAGCAGCTATCAGAGAAAGCATCTGTTGAAAATGCGTCCCCTTCAGGACCAACTCTCGGACCTAACTGGACCATGATGCCGACGTCACCGGCACCCGTGGCCGCAGGACAGCAGCCTGCATCATTGACAGAGGCCGTGAGCACGGCCCCGCTCCCGCTTGAAGCGATGCCGACGGTGGTGGAGGCCGTGGCAGCAGTTCCGCATCCGTCTGATGCGATGATGTCCACAGAAGCGGCAGCGTCACCGGCGGCGGAAGCCGTCAGCGCGGCTGTGGTGATGCTACCGCCGCCGCAGCAGCAGCAGCTATCAGAGAAAGCATCAGCTGAAAATGTGTCCCCTTCAGGACCAATTCTCGGACCTAACTGGACTATGACGCCGCCATCACCGACACCCGTGGCCATAGGACAGCAGCCTGCAGCAGGAACAGAGGCCGTGAGCACGGCTCCGCTCCCGTCAACGGTGATGACACCCCCGCTTGAAGCCATGCCGCCAGCTGTGAGCACGGCTCCGCTCCCGTCAACGGTGATGGCACCCCCGCTTGAAGCCATGCCGCCAGCTGTGAGCACGGCTCCGCTCCCGTCAACGGTGATGGCACCCCCGCTTGAAGCCATGCCGCCAGCTGTGAGCACGGCTCCGCCCCCGACAACGGTGATGACACCCCCGCTTGAAGCGATGCCGACGGCGGTGGAGGCCGTGGCAGCAGTTCCGCATCCGGCTGATGCGATGGTGTCCACAGAAATGGCAGCGTCACCGGCGGCGGAAGCCGTCAGCTTGGAGCCGCCTCCCAGTGTGGCGACCGCATTGCCGTCGGGACCGTTACCGCAGCTGCCTTCACCGTCGGCAGCGCCCACTCCACCTCCAGGTCCATCGACATCCCCCACACCTTCTGTGACACCATCGATGACGTCCTCGGTAAAGCCCCCAGTGCCGCCACCGCCACCGTCGCGGCAAGAATACACGGACGCCACCTCCGCTGGTGGCGGCGACAATGTCGACGACACCCGCTTCCATATCAAATCCAACCTCCTGGATCTCGTCTATGGCACATCGCGAGGCTTGTCGGCGACGTCCGCGCAACGCGCCGCAATCGAGGAGCTCGTGGAAGGTCTGGAGATGATCAATCCGAACGCCATGGCAACCGAAGTAGGTTGATGCTGCTCCTTTTTCCTATCTTGCCAGTGCCTTATTGTCTTTGCTTAAAAGTAGCCCGCAAAGTCGGTTAGCTATCACAAGCCCGCTCCCCTCATCCTGCTACCCTTGCGTGTAAAACCCACCTTCCCTCCGTTCTCCCGCGCCACACCTCCACACGCAAACCACAAACCTCCGTCTACCTTATTTTTCGTCATCCGTCATCCGCAGGCTGTGTCTGCCCTGGGCGGCCGTTGGAAGCTGGTGTACACGTCAAACGTGGCCACACTGTTGCTGCTGGGGGCCCTGGATGGAATGCCGCTGGTAGACGTGGGCGACGTGGTGCAGATCATCGATCCGGAGGGACTCACCGCAACCAACAAGGCAGGAAAAGGGCAGGGGGACGTGGAGAGGGAGGATGTACAGGGCCAGCGATGCAGCGGTACAGTGCGGCATTACCGGACAAATAGGAGGGGACCTCAAGGAAAAGGAAAGGAAATCTTTTGCTTAACCACGCACCACCAACCTCCGTCCGCATTCCTGATAGTCACTCCCGTTCCGTGAGCTCATGGGATGGCTCTTTCCCGAACCGCGTTCACTACTCCTCACGCCCTGCAACATCTCGGCCCCGCACACACATACACCATAATCGACCTCAGATCGACCTCGCGGTGCCGCTGCTGGTGTCCCTGCGCGCGGAGGCTGGTCTGGAGGTTCGGTCACCCCGTCAGTTCAAGGTCCGGCTGACTCGGGTGGGGCTGGACACGTACGTGGCTACTCCCCAGCTGCTGGCGGCGTTAGAGGTACCCCCGTCCATCACCGTGCTGGGAGCCACCCTGGACCTGACGCCGCTGAAGAAGCTGCTAGAACCTATCAACAGCGGACTGGAGGTACGTAATGAGAACGCGAGGATCAGGAAGGATGGGCGCTCGGAACCCTGGCCAGACACGTGCGCCTTTGAGAGGGCAATCGAGATGTAGGACACGGGAGCGAGAAGGCGGAGAAGGGCAAAAGGGGTGAAGTAATAGGAGGTCGCTTATTTAAGATATAAACTTATATATAGTTTCTTCGCTTCACTGCTCTCCCAATTCAAGCATCCACAACTTTCATCATAACTTCCATAACTTTCCAATCCTCGCGCTCCTTGCTCGCAACATCGCTGCAGGCCGCGCAGGACCTGCTGGGCCGTGCGGTGGCACCTGAGTTCCTGGTGGATTCGGTGCCAGTGCCTCCAGGGATGTCCCGTGGGGCCGTCCAAGATGTCGCTAGCTTGTGGATGCTGACGACGTACCTGGACGACACGTTGCGCATCAGCCGGGACGACGAGGGCCGCGTGTTCGTGATGCTCAAGGTGGGGGGTTGGGAGGGGAAGTGAGGGCTGGGGAGAGGGACGGGTGAGAGAGGTTGGCCTGGTGAATTTATTAGTGCATTTGGCAAGTAACGCTGATGAAGGTAGGGCCGGGTCAGCTGTGCTGTGGATGGTGATAAGGCAGGGGTTACGAAGGTGCGGTTGCCGGAGACTATAGTGTAGTATTGGGGCGTTGTGGGAGCATTGTACGCAGCGCTGTGTGGACATTGGCATATGTCCGTCCACCTGCAGCAAAGAGCGATTTCCCACATGTGAGAGCGGTGACCTTCCTCCCTGTCTTTGATGACATAGCCCCGCGGCCCCGCTCTCCCTCTGCTTCTATCCGCAGGACGTGGGTCTGTACCCGCAGACTGACGCCACGAGGTCGACCCATTTTCGGTGAGGGGTCCTGGAGAAGGGCGGGAGGGACAGAGCGGGGTATAAGGCGGTGCGAGTGCAACCGGTGGAAAATGCGAGCTGGGGGGAGAGACAGAGAGAAGAGGAATAATGACAATCTGTGCAGTGGAATTGTCCGGTGGGCCAACGTTGCCGTGGCATGTAAGAAAGGCGAAGAAGCGGCAAGCACACCGCTGGATGGGCATTGCGTGGCATGAGAGAGAGACAGTGTGTGTGTGTGTGTGTACCGTACCGTGCCTCCCCATCGGTGACGAGGTGCGTGCTCTCCCGCGCGCTCTTCTCGAACACGCACATCACTGGTACTCTTCCTTGTTTAGTCTACTTGCACGGCTTTAATAAGCGATTCTCTTAGGATAATAAGCGGACAGCCGCTGAATGCCGCGAAAGTGCGCTCTCGGCTGAGGTTTCCTGTGTATGAGGGAACAGCAGAGGCGTGAATGAGAACGCATTATGGCGAGCAGCTCTACGTCGTGCTCGTGCCGTGCGTGAACACGGAGCAGGAGGTCTGAATTAGACCTCTAGGTCTGAATCCGTGTCTCTCGAGGCCTTGCTAAGCTCTGGAGAACGGAAACGTAAAGGCCGTACGGTACGTAGCTGCATAAATGCCGTACGTACGGTACATAGCTGCATAAAATAATCTAATCTAGGGGTGCTTAAATCGTGCTTCAGTCCGTGTCCAAATGACCGGTGCATTCCGTGGGCAGAAAATGCTTTCTTATTGAAGAGATGGAATTGGTAATCCTTATGCGAGCCTAACCGCGAAAAATACCGATGAATTTAGCTAAAAAAAGGTGTTTATCGAAGAAGCAACGGCCGTGTGCAGAAGTGCAATGATGATTCTAATTCTCCAAAGCTTGATGGCGGGTGGCGGGTCGTCTAATCGTCTAATCGCTGCCGGTGAGGAGCCGGGAGCAGCTCGCGTCGCCCCGTGCACCGTGCGCCCCGTGCTATCTCATTCGTGAATTGGACACATTAGATGTAGGGGGAGCGACTGACCGATCACTGGTTGAGACCTCTCTAGTTGAGATGTGTGTGGCTTTGTGGTGTCCCGCAGCCTGAATCAGTCCTGAATCAGTGCCTGATTGGGCGACCTGGATTGTGGCAGGGCAGACGAGACAGTCGTCGCGATTTCCCCATATAGATGTTTATTAAGCACGGCGTGGTGTTGAAGGCAATGCGTCATCAAAATGTTCTGAGGCGCAATGTCATCAGTGTGCATTTTTGTCCCAATGAAGGGAACTGCTGCTTTATGTGTATGCATGTGTACATGCGTGTGTGATGGATGCTGCATTTCAGCATCGATCTGTGCTTGCTTGCTTGCGGGAATTAACGCTTCCTTGCATCCCTGCCTGTTGTCTGCTGGCGCAGTAGTATGAAAAGTACGTTGAATATGCTACTGGGAAACGGTCATTATTGCAAAGTATATATATCGATGATACGTGCGTGGGACGACTTTGCCTCCGATTATTGTCCTGCACCGCAAATAATGCTTTACGATGCCTGCCTAGTGCTCTGCTGCAGATCGCAGATGTGTGGCTGTTGCTAAACACGCAGGCACGAGCGCACAAGCAGTTTCTAGCTACCTGCATGCATGCGAGATGTACGTAGCTTGAAGGGGGACAGGTAGGCTCACGAACAGGCAAACAAACAGGAACCGACCGACCGGCATCCAGAGCGGACTGTCCCTCCGATTGCCCCTTGGGACGGTGCGCCCCATGCCGGTGTATATGCGCCTGACTGCCAGTATGTTTGCCTCAAAGAGCAATGAGGATGAGAATGTCACAGCGCAAGCAAGCACAATATATAAGAGCAGATAGACGCAAGGGATGAAGGGCGACATCCACGAGGGGCCCTTCGCACTAACGCGCGCCCTGGTACCCAGCTCCCACGCACATGCAGCTGCAAGAGGAGCTGCGTGTGGACCTTAATCCTGTACCTTAACTGTTGTATCACTCCTCATAATCGCCCAGGATACTACCTTAACATCTATCTATGTGGGCATGTGCGACCGGAAATCGTTACAATCCCAGAAGCTGCCGGTTAATGGTGATAATGCAACGCCGTCGCTAGTCGGCTTGGGAAAGACACCGCACGCAGGACCCAATCCAGGAGCTCTACACACACACACATATACAAACACGTACAACCCCCCCCACACAGAGACAATGCTGTCCCCATAAAAAAAACAAGCAAGACCCCATGAACACAGCAAACCTCCCGCAAGGCGCCGCCAGAAAAGACCTGCAATTACTCAGAGGTGACTTTAATTTTGAGGAGCGACAACCGGCAAAGCATTTGCTGCCGTCCGCCAACTGCCATCCGCACATGATAACACAGGATGGCGCAGCCCGCATGGGCGCGCGCGCTCACACCTAAAGTGGATTCATGCACTTTCCTGCCACTAGCAATGCGACGCATCGCCTCTTTCAGAACCCGTGTCACTTTCCCCCAGTACCCGTGCACCCGCCGTCCTTCCAGGCACGGCATGCATGGCACAGCAGTTCACATGCCATAAACGCCAGTATGAAACCTACCATGACCGTTAAATTCCAAAAAATGCTGTAGAAAAATTTGAGGCAACACGCGACATTTGCCCCAACCAGGGCGGGCTCAGGGCCCCCTGGACTCCGATGTCCGGTCCGGTCCGGCCACCGCAGGCACAAGCCAACCCGCTGCTGACCGGATACCATTGGTTTTCCATTATCTCTTCTACATCTCTGTCTATAATTTCAAAATCATTAAAATATCAAAACAAATAAATATTCAACGTGTTTATCAATATGGAGCCACCAGCAATATGGGAGCCGAGAAACAAGACGCACGACGAGAACAAAAGGTACAAAATCGCGTTCTTTTATTGTAATAGAGCCCCCAATTTAAGCCCGGAAAACACATCCATGGTTTGGAGGTTTCCGCAGCCGTGAAGTCCCAGGGCGTGTGTGTTATTTGCATGTACAATGTCCGGTAGCTGGCAGAAATAAGATACGATAGCATATGAAGAAAGTGGAGACATCTTCAAGCTAGCCCGCGTATGCCACAGCTACCTGTTCATTCCGAGTTTTAACCCCACGCTTATCTGCCGCAAAAACATTCTTGAACGCTCTCGGACTCCACGGGCGGCGGGGGAATTCATGCCGGACCATCCACATGCATGGTGTTTGCTTTGGGCGCTGCCAAGGACCAGAAACAATACGCCCGAACAGCTGCAAACACCACCTCCGCCGGCAACCACGCCCCGCCGCAATCTATCGCCGCAGTTGCGCCTCTCATAGGGTCCTGAAGCTGCCATTCCCCAGGCAAGTTGGGCACAGAAATAACTCCTGACCCTCGATCAGCGCTTCGAGACTCGCCTGACTCTCATACGTTAGCGGTGTTAACCTGGTCATGTCACCGGCAGCCGCGCCGGCGCTACCGCACGCCCGGGCGTGCACGCACCAGCCCTGTCGCCCCTTAAGCAAATTCCGCACCGTCCCCCGGCTACCGTTGCTGCCACTGCCACCTTTACCAGTACCGGCGCTGCTGCGCGGGAAGGACGCTTTGCGGATCAGCGCTATCTGGTAATCGACGCCGCCAGCACGGACGAATGCGTCGTGAAGGGCGGCGTGCTCGCGCTGCAGTGCCTCAAGCTCTGCTACGGCGGCCTCCCGCCCCGCACGCGCTTCTGTGACCCGGCGCGCCTGCACCTCCAGCGCCTTAGCATGGCTTGCGGCGGTCTGTCGTCAAATAAAAGCGGGGACGGTGGGATGCGAGCCCGGCCAGACATATATAACTGTCTTCATCATTGACCTCGCGCGGGGCGATGGATTTTGGGCAACCAGATTAAAACAGGGAACACACGTATGCCCGGCCCCTCGTCAATCCTTCTGACGCCCAGCATCGCCCCAAGCAACCCAATTACTCTATCCCCACTCCAGGTGCCGCCTACCTCCTCCGCCTGTTTCTTGGCTGTCACAGCCGCCTCTCGATGCGACTCCGCGATGACCTTCAATGTGTCGTATCGCTTCTGGAAATTCCGTATCTCCCGTACCTTCTCCAGATTCTGTGGGAAATAAAGGTTACGTGCGTAGTTCCTCCATTAGCAGCGAGCGGGGAAGACGAGACGAGGCCCTTCGATGACCCATGGGTCGCTTCGCATTGTAGCGCAGCTGTCGTGTGACGGAGTGGTGGGCGGCGGGTTCTCGTATCGCTTGCCTGCCCTCCTCTCTTGCATCTTCCCTCCCTCAAATTTCTGCAACCCTACCCCTATTATTACCTCGCGGAGCGTGCCAATAAAAGCCCGTTAGTTCCTACGGCCCTTTCCCTTGCGGTATCCTGCGGTATTGATATATATATATATTTTTTTTTTATTTTATTTACTGTCGTTGCGTGTTCGGCCCTTCCCAGTTTTTAATCATCGATCCTTCTAGCTCCGTCCGCCCACGCCAGCAAACTCCCTGCTGAGCCCGCCTACGCGCACCTCCGCAACGGCAACTTCCCGCGCCTCCTCCGCCTTTGCAAGTTCTGACTGCAGCGTTTGGGGTGGTGGCGGCGGAAGCGTGATATCAAGATTATAAATGAATCATCATGTGTTAATTAAGTATGCACATCCGCAGCTCATCAAGAAAATTAATTGCACAAAATTAAATGCAGGTGGGTCGAACGAGCCCCGCCTCTTCAATATTTCCTTATTGCTAAAATTGCTTGCTACAGTATCCAAACGCAACTAAGCTGCCGCCCGTGCTGCTGCTGCAAAATGTGCTGTTGCACATCCATCCGACGGTCCGAGACCCAGAGAGAGACCACTGTACGGTGGTACGACAGCATGGCGAACACGGACGGTGGTGAAGTATGGTAGGTAGTGTTTGCCCAACCCTCGCACACACCTCCAGCCGCCGTAGCTCTAACTCCGCTTTCTCCGCAATGCCTTGATACTCATATGTAAGTTCCTGCAGGTATCGGATAACATGTGGCATCTGGCATACATACCATCCTGGAAGAGAGACCTGCTGCTGAGTCCTGCTGTGCAGCGAGAAACATCTGAGCGACACACTGCTGGTGTATCCTAGAACACATGCATCAGCATAGTGAAATGTCCGGTATATGATACATCCAGCAGTATACGCGTGGTTGTACATACATTGCTTTTGCAACCTGCCAGGGCGGGCAAGCACGGTGTGGCAGCACGGTACCCCACGCACGGCAGGCCTCGAGTGCCCACGACGGTAGTAGTCTCCACAGAAATCACTTGACAAATCTCAAGAAACACGATTGCTACTACTGGCGCAACAAGCTGCTGCTGCTTGCGGCTGTGGTTCCCAGTCACGCACCTACCTTTAAGCGCGACGATGTGAGATCACGAGTTCGCGACAGCTTTGTGGTGGCCTTCTGGAGCTCGGAGTTCTCGGCCTGCAGCGCCTGCGCTTCGCCCAGTGTTCGGCGTGCACATCCGCCAATCACGTGGAGATAATTTCATAGCTTCTAAATAAAAGGCAGGTACAAGATACATATTCTTTGGTTATATGTCCAGCCCCTCTTTTGTGTTGAGAGTTAAGATATGCATCCTTATCGAAAATTGAAAGTTATTAATGGCTGTGAGCGAACGAACTGGGTCGAGCAAGCCAAGCATAATAAGCTACGTACGAATTTCTACGAACAGGCCAAGGGAGCGCGGACGTCGTCGCTGCAAGTCGCCATCGGATATCCTTAGGAACTTTAGCGTACCTCGACCTGTTTTTGTAGGCTTTCAATTAGGTCTTCTGCTTGTGGTATCCGAGATGTTAGTAGAGCCTGCGCGGCCGAACCTTGTTTGGCATCAGTCACTCCTGTACTTCATATCTACAATATATAAAAGTATGTTTTACCTTTTCTGCCTCCGCCAAGCGATTACTTATATCATCCGTCTCGCATTGCTGAGTGCGCACAAGCTCGATGATGTCGTTGAGGACGCGCCGCAAGTTCTGCCGCTCTCGTTCCAGCACGCTGACAGCTTGCGAAACCTGTTTTGCGGAAGATTTTCTTCCAAAGCAGGTCACCTGCGAGGATAAGATTACCGATGAATCAATTATGCAAGTGTAAGATAGGATGGACTATGCCAAGACTATGCCCATCTGAACTGGATTTGAGCCGCCGGCAGTAGCGAAGTTACCTACCGTAGTTCTCGAGTTTTCCAGCATGCCGATACACAAATCCAGTTGCTCATCAACAATTGCACCTCTAGCTGATAGCTGCTTGATAGATTCGTCTGCGTAATTATGACAGGACCGTGAGTATGTAAACCATCACGTTTTAACTGGGTACCACGCATTAGCTTTCCAAACTACTAGCTGGATATAAAAGCTTATAATTTGCCTGAAATAATATGTGTCACACGATGCTTGGGTTCCTAGGCTATCGCGCCGAATTGGGATGAACGGAGTTTGCGCAAGTCCCACCTGATTTTCCACCATCACTCCTCTTAACTTCCACCACAATGCCCTCCCCATTAGGCTGTAATATCGTGAACGGCTCCATTTCGCAAGTGGCTTCTGGGTCCCGAGCTTATTATTGTGTAAAGCTATATTTATTTTTAATAAAAATAAACTTCTAGGATAACCTCTTGATTATATTATGCCTTGGATCCCAGTAGCAGTGTCAAAATGTCGGACAAAGTCTGGCTCCAGGAAGGGCAGGTAACAGCAAACAGGTGTCTGTGAAGCTGCCACTGAAATATCTATTAGTATTTTTATAAATATAGGCGATCATCTATGCCGAAGGTAGCTTTCTAACGCCTGGCAATGTTACTTGCCGGGGCAGTGGGCTCAGTGCCCCGAGTTCTCGGAAATGGACCGTTTCCTTGCATAGGCCGAGGTCATACGAGAGAGACATCGTTATATATCAGAAAGGTGATCCTGATGGGTTATAATCGTTTCACTTTTGATGGTCGATAGGGCAGGACCTTCCGCTTCACGGTTTTTCGATTATCAGGGTTATTGCATGAAAGAGGTACTTAATATCATCTGGATGACATTTTGAACACTACTTTGGAGCTGCGAAGTTGCAGTGGTCTTCGGACATCGTTGATGCCACCACTGCTTCGGCGGTGGTGTTATCTGGGTGTTCTGGAGGTTATGTGACATTATAATAACGAATATATGAAAGCGACATGTTTGTAATAACCTCGGTTATTTCATCTTGGCAAACCTGTTCAACTTGCGCATGTCCTTTACACATCCTGCAGCCCATCCGAGATGGCCGCACGCTACAACTGAAGATCCCTGCGACAGGGTAAGGTCGAGCACATTTTCTCGTTCTTGGGAGCCTAGGTGCATTTGTACCGTTTTCGCTCCTGTTACAGTCCAGTACAATTTTTCGTGCCTGCAGAAACGACGCCATCCCGTCGCCAGAGCCTGAAGATGATCCAACGACGTCTATTTCACCTCAGCCATCATCGTTACCGGCCCGAATCTCGCGGGCGTTTCTCTCCGGAGTGTTTTTCGCCACAAGCGCTCTCCGTGCTGGCGAATCCAGAGTAAGTGTAATGCTAGCTTTCACGCTGGTTCATTTACGTTTGCAAGGTTCTGCGCCTTAGCAGGAAACACGCCCATACGTGTACGTCACACAGTCATCCTCCTTGACATATTGTCATCTTTTACATACAAAAACCCAACTCGACTGCCCCTATAATATCCTCCTGTCCTGAAATATCGTCCATGTCCATCATGGCTGCCGTTGCTCGGACTCTCCCGCCACTTCTGTTTGTCCTCCAACGCCGCTACTAATGCCCCAAATCATACCGCTATGTGATGCCACAGGCATCACCACAGGCCGTATTGGCCGCCCTGGCCACTGCCATCACCGTAGCGTCCTCAGCCGCCAGTGCTGCACATGCAGGCGTCGCTGCTGCAACAATTACGTCGCCACCGCGAACCGTGGATCCCGCCATCACACAGCTTCTACTGGAGTTGCAGGCTGCTGGCCCTCCGCCAACAGCTAGCATCAATATTGCCAGCGGGAGTGTCGCAGCAATGCCTGCTCCATCACTCTCATCCTCGAAGTCCGCCGCAGAGACGGCCGAGGCCCGTGCCCGTATGGAGGCGGCGCTACGGGCCGTTGATAAGCTGGTACAGGCGGCACCCGATAGTGAGGAGGCTCGGCGCGCCGCGCGTGAGGCCGCTGCCATATTCGCTGCACACCGCCACGACGTGGCAGTTGCCGAGGCAGCAGCGGTGAAGACCGCAGCCGCGACGGCCGCAGCGGAGGCGGTGGAGGCTGGCCAGGCAGCAGCGGCAGCTAATGCCGCCGCCGCGGCGTCAGCAGCGGAAGCCCGCAACGCCAGTAACGCGGCGGAGGGCAAGGCGATGGAGGCGGCCGCCGCCGTCGCAGCGCTTAAGGAGGCGGAAGAGCAGCGACTTGCGGATGCATTGGGTGCTGCGGAGGCAGTGAAGACGGCGGCTGCAGAGGCTGTGCAAGCGGCTGGAGAAGCAGCAGCGGCGCGCGACGCCGCCGCTAAGTCACTTGCTGCTGCTGAGGCCGCGGCAGCGGCAGCCAAGGCGGAAGCTGCCAACGCGGCCGAAGCTGTGCTGCGCGCGGAGGCAGGTGATCTAACGGAGGCCTTGGCGGCGGTTGAGGTCGCCAAAACCGCGCGGGATCTGGCAGCCTCTGCGGCCGCAGATGCCAAGGCTGCCGGGAAGGCTGCTGCGGCGGCGGCCGAAAAGGCCATGGTAACGAAATTAGCAGCTAAAGCAGCCCTTTCGGATGTCAATGATGCGCTGTCGGAAGCCCTCGACGTGGTGGCTGCTGCTTCGGCAGCAGCGGCCCATTCAACTCGTGGCAACGTACTTCTCTCAATCGGAGCAGGTACAGGTATCATCGCTGCGATGGCTATTGCTGCCGTGGTCAGTCGCGGGAGAGGAAAATCGACGGAACGGCAACCTGACGCCTCGACCAGCACCAGCACCAGCACCAGCACCACCGCCCGCAATGCTGAGGTGGAGGTAGAAGCTCCGTCGGCGGCACCAGCGGAGGCGGCTGGAGAGGGGTTGGTCGCAGCCGTGGCAGTGGCATCTGTTGCAGTTCCGGAGGTTACGATGGACGTTGATGCAGCTGCCAAGCTGCCGGTTGACAGTGGCCCTGACGCCGAACTCATTGTACTTCCGGCTGACAAACCGGCCGGGGATACCACCACTCCGATAACCGGTTCACCCGCAGAGCTGCCAGCTGCTGGCGCTACGCCTTCAGAAGTGGTCCCTACCGACGCGGACATGGTCGACAATGCTATGGCGGCTCGTGTGGGAAAGATCCATACGGGCGAAGGTACGGAAGTAGCAATCGCCTCCGGGACCAAGGACACCACAGTTTCCGAAGGTGCGGAGGAGGTGAAGGCAGCGGAGACGGAGACGGAGACGGAGACGGCGGCAACAGAGGCCGCGATGGTGGAGGCGGCGGTGGTCGTGGCAGCGGCGGAAGCTGCGGCAACGGAGGCGGACAGTGTCTCTGTGGCCGATGAAGAGACGCCTCCAGCAGCAGCGTCTGGTCCGCGTACGGTGGAGGAGACAGCGTCATTGTCCGCGGTTGGGGGGTCTGAAACTGCAGCGGCAGAGAATACGGCGTCGGCGTCGGCGTCGCAGGAGAACAAAGTGATGGAGGATGTGGCTGCGTCAGAGGACGCACAGGCGGCGGAAATGTTCGATGAGGTTCTGGCAGTGGCGAAGATGGATGAGGCAGCAGTGGAGGCCGTTACAGCGGATGAAGCAGAGGTGGCAGGTGTAGTGAACGTAGCGCCGGTCGTGTCTGCTGCACCAGAGATGGCTGAGGAGGCAGAGGGTTGTCTCGTGAAGGTGGAAACAGCAATTCAGGGGCCGGGACTGGCCTCTGAAAGCGCTTCAAACGAATTGGATGCCCAGTCGGGGGCCGTGGAGCATGTTGGGGGACAAAACGATGTGGAACCGGGGGCGGAAGCTGCCTTAGGGATGGGGAAGACAATGCCCACTGTTGATCAACACCCTGATGGAGCTTCCATTGAAACGGCCGCTGTAGCCGCAGTCCCGGCAGCGGGCGATGCTGAAAATGCTTTTGTGGAGGGAGCACCTCCATGCACTGAAGTGCCGACCTCCTCAGCCGTAGATCTAGATGCTGCTACAGAGGCAGTTGCCATTCAAAAGGGCGCCGCCACGGAGAGTGCCGAAGTACCCCTGGAGCCAGTGGAGAAGGTGGAAGCGGCAGCAGGTGCAGATACAGCTGCGGAAAAAGCACCAGCAGTTGGGTCGCCGACAGAAGGGACAATAGTGGCAGTGGCCGAAGCACCGGCGTTGGGCACGCCGGCCGAGGAGGCACCAGTGGCGGAGGCTCCAGTGGTGGAGGCGCCCGCGGCGACAGTGCCAACGGCGGAGGCGCCAGTAGCGGAGGCTCCAGCAGCGGAGGTGCCCCTGGCGGAAGTGCCAACGGCGGAGGCAGCAGCGGAGGCGCCAGTAGCGGAGGCTCCAGTGGTGGAGGCGCCCGCGGCGACAGTGCCAACGGCGGAGGCGCCAATAGCGGAGGTTCCAGCAGCGGAAGTGCCAACGGCGGAGGCGCCCGGAGCGGAGGTTCCAGCAGCGGAGACGCCCCTGGCGGACGAGCCAACGGCGGAGGCTCCAGTGGTGGAGGCGCCAGTAGCGGAGGTTCCAGCAGTGGCGGACGAGCCAACGGCGGAAGTTCCAACGGCGGAGGCGCCAGCAACGGAGGTGCACGCTGTGGATATGCCAACTGCGGAAGTGCCAACGGATGAGGTGCCAGCTGCGGAGTTATCAGCTGCCGAGGCGCCAGCAGCGAAGGCTCCAGCAGCTGATGAGTCCGCGGCGGAAGTGCCAACGGACGAGGCGCCAACGACGGAGTTGCAAGTGGTGGAAACGCCAGGGGCGGAGGCGCCAACGGTGGAGGCGCCCACGTCGGAAGTGCCCGCGGTGGAGGCGCCAGCGGCGGCAGCGCCAGCAGCTGAGGCGCCCATGGCAGAAGTGCTAACGGTCGAGGCGCCAGCGGCGGAGTTGCCAGCGGTGGATGCGCCAGCGGTGGATGCGCCAGCTGTGGAGGCTCCAGCAGCTGAGGTGCCCACGGCGAAAGTGGCTGCGGCGGAGGCGCCAGCAGAGGAAACGCCAGCAGCGGAAGCACCTGTCATAGAGACATCTGCGGCAGAGGCCCCAGCAAGGACTTTACAGACCGTCGAGACCCCACTGACGAAGGCACCATTGGATGAAACGCCAAAAGCGGAGGTGGTGCCAGAGGATGCGGCAAACGAACTGGCGGTGGAGGCGCCAGCGCTAGAGACACCGTCGATTGGCGCCTCCGCTGTGGACTCGTCAGCAACAGAGGCGCCAGTCGCGGACACACCAGCAGTGGAGGCGTCCGGGGCGGAAGCGTTGGCAGTGGAGGTGCCAACAGTGGGGGCAACAGCGACAGAGGGTTCCCTGGAAGAGGCGTTGGTGATGGAGGCGCCAGAAGCGGAAGCGTTGGAAGTGGAGGCGCCAGTGGTAGATGTCCACATATCAGAGGACCCGCGTATACAAACACCACATCAGGAGGCGCTGGTGACGGAGTCAGCAACCGAGGCACACGTTGGGGAGACCCTGACGGCAGCGGCAGTGGTTAAGGATCAAGTGGTTCTGCCGTCGGTAGCAGAGATTGATTCACCTGCGGCACTTCAAGCGAACTTGCTTACTGTGGCCTCCGCCAGCCTATCATCCATCGTCGCCGATGCAGCCGCCAGCGCGGCGGCGAGGGTCAGCACAGCTGTGGCAGACGCAGTTGCTCGTGCAGCTGCGAAGGCCGCGTCTGCTGTCGCCGATGCCGCCATCGAGGCTGCATCACGTGCCGTGGAGGCCAGCAGTGGCGGCGCTCCAACGGGCCCGGCACCAAAGGACCTGATGGCCGCCGTTAGCAATGCCACCGCAGAGGCGGCACGGTCGGCGGTAGAGGACATCGCCGACAGCACTGCTGCGGCGCTGACGGCGGCGGTGGAGGCTGCCACCGAAACAACGACGGAAACGGAGGTGGCAGATTTAACGCAGGCGACTGCTGCGATCGGCCAAGAGTCTGGCCCGGCTGACCTGGCGCCGATTACAATGGTAGCGCCGAAGACAGTATCTGCAGTGGACGAGGTTGCGGCCGAGGACGCACCCGATGGTGCAAGAGCACTTGACTCACCAGAGGAGCAGAGGCCGGCTGCGAAACAAGATATCGAAAAGCAGGAGGGTGATGAGATTGCACCGGTCAGGGCTGACGAAGTTGGCGAGGCAGACAACAAAGCGGTGGCAGGCCCTGCCGAGATGGATGGCGCGGCTGCTGATGCCAGGACAGCAGCGCCAGCGGAGGCGGCGGAGGCGTCATCACCGTCGCTGACGCCATTGACAGCAGTAGCACCGGACGCCTCGTCAGAGCTGCTTTTCCAAATTGACCAAGTTCTGGCGGAGGAGGGAATGAGTACAGACGAGCCGCCTACGGAAGCTGCGACGAAGATCGTCCCCGACCCGTGGGCCGAGCCTGTCAGCGATATGCAGGTTGTCGTTGACGACTCTGACGTATCTGCACCGGCACCAGAACTTGATGGTGCCGACAGTACCGCCGCTTCCGCCGCTATTGCGGCCGCTAGCATCGCGCAAGCCTCCACCGCCATCCCAGTTGGTGCCGACAGTTCTGGCGCTGCCGAGGTAGTAGTCGACCTGCCTTTCTTCGAGGCCTCCGCTGCCGCTGACGTGACGCCGCCACCGCCAATGCAACCGGTTCCGGAACCTGAGGTGGCGGCAGCGTCTGTGGCGGCGGTTGACCTACAATTGCTGCCCACTCCATTGTCAGATGTGTTGGAAGTGCTGTCAGGCCCGCTGGGTGTGGATAGCGGCGTCACGGATAAGCTTCTGGATCGCATCCGCGTCATTAACAAGCTGCTGGAGGAGGTAAGGCCGTAACATCGTGTGCCTGATGACTCCTGACTTGCATGTTTCTGCATGTTTGGCTACGTAATGATGGAGATGAGATATATAGATATGGTATGTCAGACCCATGGGGGGCAGGGGTGCCGGTTCAACGTTGCGGAGACGGAAACACTCGCTGCAGGAAATACGCACGACGTAGATTGCCGTACAAATTCATTCGTGCTGTTTAGACTCTACGCGGCCGGTTCAGGGTTTTTCCATTACGACGGGATTCCATTAATGCGGATTTCATTCAAGAGCATTCTCTATATGATTTTGTCGCGCAACGGCCTCATGTCCTTCCACCCTACCTCACGGACTGCAGGAACAACAAAGAGCTGAGCTAGCTGCGGCCATTGCAGCCCCCCCCCAGCCGGTGGTTCAAGCGATGGCGACAGCAGCAGCACCATTGCAGTCCGCCAACGACGCGGCGGCGATACCCGTACAGGTGCGTACATACCCTGTCATGCGCAACAAGTTCTGACTGCTCTAGCTTGCGCTAACATTCCCATGAGTGGAACTTGTGAGAATTATCACCGGGTTACACAAGTTGTTTCTCAACGCCAATCCTAAGACGATCCATCAACGCCCATAGCATTCTAGTTTGGAATTGTTGACATTACAGGTATTGCTGCTTCCTACTGTTTTCAGCTTTTATGTCAGCTGCTTTCACTTTACCAGCACCGAGGTGGTCAGCTGGCCTTTCAGCCACAACCCACATCAAGGAGCCATGGTCCCTTGATCCAAACGCGCTTGTCGTCCTTTGCTCTGGCCTGCAAATTCGCGTTCCCCCGCAGGAGATGGAAGCCAGCGTCGTCAGCTCCTCTGTAGAGGAGAAGCGCACGGAGGATGAAGATGCCTTCAAGGCAAACTCCGCAGGCCCTGACGAGCCCACACCCCTTATGAGCTCCATCAACAGCAATACCGAGCCGCCACTGGCCTCACAATTTGTACAACAGTCGCCCGGTACCACGATGCCGCCGCTGCCGCCTCCGGAGGAGGTGGAGGAGGAGGAGGAGGAGTCCACTGCCATAGGACCCGTGGAAGCGGTGAGGTCGTCACCAGGAGTGGACGCTGCGCCTACAGTTGCCGAAGCACCAGCGGCGACGGTTTCGGAGCCATTGACACTCGACGGCCTCAGGGAGAAGCTTCTAGATATGGTATATGGCACGGCGCGTGGCGTCTCCACAACCGCGGAGCAGCGTACGGCGATTGACGAGGTTGTCACTGCGCTGGAGGCGCGGAATCCTAATACTGCCCCCACTGACGTGAGTGCTGTGTGCAAGGGCACCTTCTGAACTGAGGGGCACTGAGTGCCTCCGTGTATACTGCAACCACAAGCTCTTCTAAAGGTGTACGTAGTTTCTCCAGACGCCCGTCTGTCCCCTCACAAGCCCGCTCCCCTCATCCTGCTACCCTTGCGTGTAAAACCCACCTTCCCTCCGTCCTCCCGCGCCACACCTCCACACGCAAACCACAAACCTCCGTCTACCTTATTATTTTTTCGTCGTCCATCATCCGCAGGCTGTGTTAGCCCTGGGCGGCCGTTGGAAGCTGGTGTACACGTCAAACGTGGCCACACTGATGCTGCTGGGGGCCCTGGATGGAATGCCGCTGGTAGACGTGGGCGACGTGGTGCAGATCATCGATCCGGAGGGACTCACCGCAACCAACAAGGCAGGAAAAGGGCAGGGGGACGTGGAGAGGGAGGATGTACAGGGCCAGCCATGCAGCGTTACAGTGCGGCATTACCGGACAAATAGGAGGGGACCTCAAGGAAAAGGAAAGGAAATCTTTTGCTTAACCACGCACCACCAACCTCCATCCGCTTTCCTGATAGTCACTCCCGTTCCGTGAGCTCATGGGATGGCTCTTTCCCGAACCGCGTTCACTACTCCTCACGCCCTGCAACATCCCGGCCCCGCACACACATTCACCATAATCGACCTCAGATCGACCTCGCGGTGCCGCTGCTGGTGTCCCTGCGCGCGGAGGCTGGTCTGGAGGTTCGGTCACCCCGTCAGTTCAAGGTCCGGCTGACTCGGGTGGGGCTGGATACGTACGTGGCTACTCCCCAGCTGCTGGCGGCGTTAGAGGTACCCCCGTCCATCACCGTGCTGGGAGCCACCCTGGACCTGACGCCGCTGAAGAAGCTGCTAGAACCTATCAACAGCGGACTGGAGGTACGTAATGAGAAAGCGGATCTTGGCGGATTTTGCTACAGATGAACCGGCGGCGCTTGGCAAGCAACAGCATGGCATATTGGCACTCCGATTTTCCGGCTTCGTCAGATTCAGGCTTCCGGGAAGTATTCTTTCCTGCATTCATGATGCCTTTGGCACTTTCGCATCTAGTCTAAAGGGACATCAAGCTCTTCGTTTCTTTTGCTGTCCGCTACATAGCCAATTCTGCCCGCATCCGTACTTCTCAACGAACAGGCAGCACAGGATATTGTCAATCGGGCCGTCGCTCCGGAAGTGGATGTAGATTCGGTTCCCGTGCCGCCAGGATTGACCCGTGGATCAGTTGTCTCGGCCACTAGCTTGTGGATGCTAACGACGTACCTGGACGACACGTTGCGCATCAGCCGGGACGACGAGGGCCGCGTGTTCGTGATGCTCAAGGTGGGGGGTTGGGAGGGGAAGTGAGGGCTGGGGAGAGGGACGGATGAGAGAGAGGTTGGCCTGGTGAATTTATTAGTGCATTTGGGAGGATCGGCGCGGAATGTGACAAGAGACATATGGGGAAGGAAAGCAACTAAGCATGCGCTTAGTATGGTGCGTTTCGGTGTAGATCAAGATCGAAACCAGGATGTAGCTTCGTAATAACGAACGAACCCTGGTGGTCTTTCCGTGGAAATGGTTCTTCGCTGCATAACAGGATGTCGGGATCTGCCCCTAACGAACAACGGGCGGACCAAGCCCAGTTCTCGGCGTTAGGGCGCCCAGTTCTCGGCGATGGAGCTGTGGATCCAACGCAGACACAGCAACAGTTGTCACATGGCGTTTCTTCGGACAGGAACGGACGGAAAGATCAAGAAACGAGGAAGGGGGTACGCGTGCAGCATGCGCACGCGCGAGCGTGTGTAAGCTCGCAAAATCGCGCATGTTTCGATTGAGCTGAGGATTGGCCACCAACGTGGGTTTGGAAGCCTCGTGGTATGCGTGTGGAGGCCTCATACGGTTTATGCGTGCGTGTTTGCTTGGTCAATGTGTCAATAAAGATAAAGCCTATAAACGCTGCTAAAATGGAGACATCCTAAGATGACGTGCGGAATCTATGAGTCTGACTGGTTACTTTCGCGATGTCGAAGCGCCGACTTCAAGTGCGCACATATGTTTGCGCGGTATACACGATCTTTCATCAAATGGAGGTGATGCCCATATTATGCGATTACATATTCCCGTTCCTACGTAAGTCGTAACCTGTAGTGTACGGCCAATGCTCCGTACATACGGCCAGAAGTCGTTCATGCAATTAACGTCATTTCGTTAATAAGAGGACCAACCGTCGCGGTTCCCATGACTCAGTCGTCCCGACGCACGTAAATGTGCAATAGGTGAAGCGAGCGATTGTGGCCGGTAGTACGAGGTGTTGGGAAAAAATGGTTGGCTCCCTTTTTTGTGGCAGGTCTAAATGCCGTTTGTTGCCGTAGAATGCCCTTCATTTTCCCTCCCATGCACATAGGGTGCCACCACCTATTGGTTTAATCCATAATCTCTGATCAAAATATTTAGGCACGGAATGCGCAAGTAGGCCTAACACTAATTGCAATGCTGTTCATAATGGGTTTTGTCAAATCTTACTTCCGTCTTACCTTATGCGATTGCATAAATGACCTTCAGTTACAGTGGCTAGTTTGTGGACCCCAATTCGCGCAAATCGAGATGGCTTTTGGCAGGGCATCATCCTTCTCGTAGCTGGATCTACGACGGGCTGGCATAGGGAAGTGTTTAGCGCGTGTGATTGTGATGTGACAGGCAAGGCGGGTGGTGCATCATTCCGGCGAGGAGGAGAGCGGGTGTTTGTGAGGGTTTGCATGTGCAGGAACCCATCGCGATGGGCGAGTGCTCACTGTCTGCTCGCTCCGTGATCTGTCCCTGAACCCGCCGTTCCGGGCGGGGTGGAGAATAATGGAGTGCATATCATGAGACAGACACTTGGCGAATCTGCCGGGTGTGTGGGAGTGCTTGAGCTTTTTCTCACCGTACGGGCATAAGATGACGGCGAGGTAACGGTGTGCAGTAATCAGTGCCAGGACTTGTTCGTGTTAGTGTGCAGATGAGATTGCTCGTTCGGCCATGATTACCGCCTTGCCGACAGCAGTATTTTCCGCGAACCTATCTCTATGGAGAGATGATTTACGCCAGAAGTTGCTGCGGTTGCTACGGCTTTACCCATGCATATGTCGCTCGCTCATCGTCAGTATCAGGCTCGAGACGTATGGTTTAAGGTCCATGAAGTACTTTTACCATAGATGCACGGGTGTGTGTGTGTGTGTGTGTGTGTAAGAGTCAGAAGTTAGTCCACCTGCTTGCAGTCGCCGTTTCTTGGCCGTGCATTGGCTCGATATATGTCTGTCCACACGCGAGCAATCCAAAGAATGAATATTCCCCTCCGAAGCTGACAACCGTTGCATGCGCGCGCGCTTGCCCACTCGTATCGGTAGAGCAACTTTTGTTGAGACCTTTTCGAGGGCTTCCGATCCGTGCGTGCAGACCCGATCTTGCATCTCATGGAGCGCTCAGGGCTGCAGGTCTATGTCGACCAAGCGTACATGGGGGGTGCGTAGAATGATTACCGGCTAGGCTTGGTTATTGATCATCATCACCGCCACTGCGGCTGTTTTGCTACTGTTTCTCCTGTGCTAATAAAGGACGGTGCCTGCGCCTGGCCATTCACATCTCTCATTACGTTAGCGGTCCTGTTTTGTGTGTGTGTTTCTGGGTTGACATCATGTATCATGTATATGTTGCACGACGGCGATGGCGGCTCTATCACCTGTACGCCCCCAGGCTACTAATCCTTGCCTGAGATAGCAATCGTGCACGCAGCCCAGGATGATGTCCGGCTTGCAGGTGAAGGTCGGTGTTGACTGAGCCCGCGTTCAGGATAACCACTGCACGTTGTTGATCAGCCCCATATCACTCAGCTTCGCCGGCACAATACGCTGCTGTCCAGAAGCGGTTGATTCGGGCTTCGGGAATCATCTTGGTCCGCGCGCGCGAGTATCGTTGGACATAATGTTCCTTGCCGAGCGGGGTGCCAACAGATATCGATCGGCTGATCCAGGGCTGGTGCTCCTGCGAAACTTGGGTGTCTGATGATGTCGGGGCATTTGCAAAAAAGGAGTCCTACAAGGGAAGCTTGGTGTCGTTCAGCAAGAATCCTAGTGTTGTCCATCTCCCCTGGTGACCATATCCGGAAGAAGTTGGTGATTTTATATAAATCGTGCCGCCCCTCCGAGCCAGACTTCACAGTAGTGAATTTGCACAACAAGTGGTTGGAATGCCCTTTTGATGGCAGGCCTGTTTCGCCTAAGCCCACGAACGAGGAAGCCCTGAGCACGGGACCCTTTGTATCATGCTGCACCCAACCATATGTATTGACGAGGTCGCCAGTCAAACGAAACTGCAGTCTAGTGCAATTTATCATATTATCTGACCGGGCAAATGTGTCACGAATTACATCAGCACATCACGACCGCGGGACTGGCGACCAGAATTATTACGAGGAAGATGTTATATAGAATGATCATAAAATACAATTTTAAGTAATCTAAACGATGATAAGATGTTGCTGTCGTGATGATTTTATAATTAAGAAGCTTTCTGAAGGCCCAAGCGAGCCAAGAAGAGCGCCATAACTCAAAGAAGACGTTAGATTTCAAAGGCCGACACCAGAAAGAAATTAAAGAAAGCAAAAGGGGTGAAGGATTGTAAATCTGCCTTGCATGGCGTGCATTCCATGCTGGAGGCAATCAGTTTCAGCATATCATGACACGCAGACCATGCGAGCCAGGGCGTTCTCTGCTCAATGCCTTTTTGGGCATTGCCTGCACCTGATTAACGATAATATACCTTCAAAAGTTTTCTTATTGGAGACTAACTGTCAAATAACCGGCAAGCGGTGTCTTTTCGCGGCTACGAGGGCGCGCGAGCGCGCGGTACAGTTATTGGCATGGGTTATGTGCTGCAAGCTCAGCGGTAGCGCGATTGCACTTGAGCGGTTACAGGGTAGTCTGTCACACAACCAAAAGCAAACCAAAGTTCAGCCCACAGCTGGTATTTCACAGCAGCCAGGGCATTACTCCCGGGAACCCATCCACCCTCCCACTCCGGCCGTAGATCTCATCCGCCGTGGGTTCACGCGAGTCCGTTTACAAATCAATCCACATCCATCTTCCCCATCTTCCCCACATCGTCATCCGCAAGGAAATGTTCCAGTGTCCAGTCCAACTCCAGCGTTTTGGGAACCAACCGTGGCAGTAAGCACCCCATACATGGACAGACATCTATCAATACCTGCCTGCCATAGCAAACATAAGCCCTGATCTACAGATCATTTAGACGCGCAGTCTTATAGGTGTGTGACTGCGTTCCCAAAGGAGGCAATAGCCGAAACGCTGCTCTGGACGCGCCCGTCGATGAAAAGCGGTTATCCCTGCCTGCAGGTCTAAACAAAGCACGCAGCTGTGCATCACGCGCTCTCCCGCTCAAGGCACAAGCATCGTGCCCCTTGGCCTGTGCACTCTGCCCGCCGTGTGGTCGTCAGCGCCATCTAGTCACGTGACGCGGCTCAGTCCATCAGTCCATCAGTCCATCAGTTCATCTGCGACGCCCAACAGCAACAACAATAACGACCAACAACAACACGGCACGCAACGGCAAAGCGCCTTGGTTAAACCAACAGCAAAACTTCCAACTGCCGCCTTGCGCCAGCACCGCTTGTGCGCGCATTTTCCGCTGCTACCGCAAGCAGAGCTTCCTCCCTGGCTCTCAGCTAGCGGTAGGTGTAGTAGGGTGATGGCGGGCAGGTCTCCGCGCCGCGCTTGTGCGCCACCTTGCACACACAGGCGGGGTCGTCATCGGCCGTCTTGAAGCCGCGATCGGGCACGCAGCATCGCTCCAGGGGCGCACCCTCCCAGTTCCAGCGGTCGGGGGCGGAGTCTCGGAACTTGCCTGAACATTGCGCGGCGCGGCGCGAGAGAGCGGCGATTACCAGCGGCTGTTACCTTTCGATATTACCTTTTGGATGACATACGTGTTATAGCGGGCTAGGGAGTGAAGGACTTTTTAGCGAACGTCTTGGCGAACATATCGGCGGCCAGCAGGAGGGATCCGGTGGAAATAGTGTCGTCCACAGCGAAGAGAAAAAATGTAAGAGGACTCGCAAGGACTTAAGTGCATTGAAATGCTCACCGTCCGGATCCAGTTGCCGTACAGCACATCCAAAATCGCACCAGGTATCCGGGTACTCTTTGTCGCCGTGCCAGCAGCCCACGTCGGGCCAGCCTGCACGGGCGGTACATTCAGCACCACGACAGCCTTGATGGCCCCCGTCAATACAGAGGGTGCACCTAAAAAGGTTCACACAAGCGAGCTTGCCCGCAGCGAATACCCGAATCACAACGAATAACCGTACCAGACAACGGATAACCGTACCAGACAACGGATAACGGTACCAGACAACGGATAACCGAACCAGACAAGGGATGTACCTGTTTTGGTCCAAGAAGCACCAAAGATGATTGTTGAGCCCAGGCATCGTGTGGGAACCGTACGTGTGTACCGTACATTTTGAAGCGTGTGAAGTACATACGAGCGGTACATGGCAGTACACTCTACACACCCTTTCTTGGGATAAAAGCTCGGATGCATGGTCGAACGGGTAACGTAAATTCCCCACGCAGGTCCCCCCGTACACCGGTCACCTGCTTTGCCCCAGTGCATGCGCGCTCCGGAACCAGTCAGGCCCGCGCCTCCGCAACGCGGGTCGCTGCGCAGGTAGCCCACCAGCGCCTTGAACACCACGTTGCTCCGCCGCAAGGGCCTTATGAGGGGAGAAATGTTAAGAACGGCATGGAAACAAACACGTCGCTCGTCTATGACCCCCCCGCCCCCCAAAACACATAGTTACAGCCGATGAAAAAATCGCAACTTAGGCCCAAAGGGTATTGATGGACGGTTGCGTCTGTCCGAGTTAAAAATTTCACCACCAAAACCTTCCGTGGAAATTACATGCCGACATGTAGTACAGAGCGTATCATAATGCATAACATGCTACAGACACACAGACACAAAGGCTCTTAACTAATTGGTTCATATCTGCCACTATTAGTGCTGATGATAAATAAGATAATCTCACCTTTACCGTGCTCCCATATCAACCTTGGTGATTACACACAGACATACTCACACACACAGACACACAGACACACACAAACACACACACACACACACACACACACACACACACTCACACACACAGACACACAGACACACAGACACACACACAGACACACACAAACACACACACACAGACACACAGACACACAGACACACACAAACACACACACACAGACACACAGACACACAAACACACACAAACACACACACACACACACACAGACGCACACACAGACGCACTGACCTGTTATAGTAGAGGTAATCTTCGATATTCAGCCAGATGTGAGGCTGCCCGCCGGAGGGACTGAGCAGACCGTCCTCCGCACCCGTCAAACGGATGAGGGGGTTGCTCCGGAACCCATAGTCTGGGCGGCCGCCAGATCCCGTAAGTGATGTTCCATTGGCATCCTTGGCCAGCTTCGACACGATGCTGAGTGGCGACGCCGTACCATTATATGCCGTACCGTCTAGGTTGTCGGCGCCGTACAGCAACTCCAGGAGGCCCTGCCAGCAGTCCGCCATGCTGGACACAGGGATGGCGGCCTCGTACTGCCAGTCAGGGGGGACGGTTGTATGGAGGGGGGATGGAAAGGTAAGAGCGTCAGTTTATGAAAATTGTACCGTTTTGGTGGCGGCCTGCACTTCTTTCTTTCTTTCTTTCTTCCTTTCTTTCTTTCAGGTAAGCAAATAATTTTAATTCCTGTCATCTTACCTTGCATACCCGGTGTGTGTATACCTCCCGTGTGTGTACCCCCCGTGTGTGTGTAACCCCCCTGTGTGTACCCCCCGTGTGTGTGTAACCCCCCCGTGTGTGTGTAACCCCCCCGTGTGTGTACCCCCCGTGTGTGTGTAACCCCCCCCGTGTGTGTGTACCCCCCCCCCTGTGTGTATACCACCTCTCTCGACTTCCACCTTCCGCTGTCCATTACAACACACATCTCAACACGTTGGCGTATTTTTGTCAAAATGCGTCCCCGAACCCTAAATAGGCAACCCGCCGAACGACCAAGGACCCACCCACCTGGTCGTACATAACCTTGCGGATGTTGACCTCCAAAATAGACTGCGAATAACGAGCAATGGAGCAAATTTAACGGACGCTAATTTTTGGACCGATTTTGTGGTGTGTTCAGAGAAATCGGCGAAGGACGGGAAGACGGCGCGGGGTAAGGATGCGCTAAAAGCTAGGCAGGACTGTGGCGCGGTTTTTATGCCCGAGTCCGGCACCGCCGTTTGCCCCCGGGCCCCCCTGCCCCCTTTCGGGGAACCCCCCCCCCTCACACACACACACACACAAGATTGAAAGGTATAAAATACATACATGTTTAGATCCAGAGCTCCGGAACCAATAACCGAACGTGCATTCAGATATACGCACAGAACCAGACGTGAGCCGACCGCTGGGATGAGTCCGCCGCCCCAGCACGATGGAGAAAGGTTGCAAGCATTCACGAGGACCGCTCCACACCCACCCGCAAGAAGGAAGATACGCGCCTACCTCGGGCTGGAACAGGTAGGAGCTCTGCGCCTCTTTGGTGGCGTTGGCAGCAATCGAGTAGACGCCGCTGCGGGAGATATCGATGTAGGCGTCCGCCATGTTGGACAGCCCATAAAACACTGCAGGGAGGGTAAAGAAAACGTGCGGACGAGGTTTGTCTGAACCTAACTTAGCTGAACTTAACCTAAAAAATGATAACAAATAATATATATAATAGTAATCCCATGTGTCGTACCAGGCCCTATCATCAAGGCGTCAGTAGAACGTAGTGATCAGGATACAGACGACATCGATTGTTCGCCCGCAGGTCCGCCGCATTAGAATGATGCAACAGTGATCCTAATTAGGACTTGGGCATTAGGACTTGGGTTGGGGACAACACCCGACCCAACGCATCTTGCTGGTGTCTACTACTATCACGTTAGTATGTGGAATTTTTGTTTTGCCCAAAGCGGCGGTACTCCGGCTGTTCATTTCCCTAACGGTATTAGCCGAGATATATAACGGCATCAGCCCGCCCCTCCTGGAGCATCCCCCAGCTTTTTCCGGCCAGGTACCCACCGGTCGCAGGTCGATGGTCTGGAATCTTCCAGTCCGACCCCTCCGCCACCACCTCTACATCTGCGGCGGCGTTAGATGATGTGTTGTTGGTTACTCGCCGCGTGCCGATGGGCCCTATGACCTTGCTACCATCGCCATGCGCGCGGAACAGGCTCACGACCTGGGACGGGAAGGTCACTGAGGCGTCCTTCGTACCCGGGGCTGGGGTTTCGGTGACTGGTGGTTTCGATGACGCGGGCGCCACCTTTGCCGCCGGGGCTGGTGGCGTCGCCGTCGGGGCTGCGGCAGATGCCATTACAGGCGACGCCAGCTCATTCGCTTCCGTTGGCATCGTCGTCACCGCATCCTTTGCGGCCACCTCTGTCTCATTCCTCACCGTTTGTGAGGTCGTGATATTCGAGGCGCTCCCCTCCGCCGGGGCCGCGGCCGCCGAGTCCGTAACCGGGGGGCCTGCCAATGACGTTGCCGGCTGCTTCTTGGCTCCATTTCGACTGGCGGCAACTGTCGCGGCCAATGACGCGAGGCTAGACGACGGGGTGGGACCCTGCATCGCGGATACGGTGGGCGACGTCGAGGCCGCGGCGGCGGCGGCAGCGGCGGCGCCGCCGCCGGCCCCAGCTCCGGCGCCTGGGCTTTGTGGCCACGGCACATTGATGACAGTGTCATTTAGGCGGCGGAGGACGGGCAGCGCCACATTTGAGATGTTGGTTGTGGGATCGAAGGTGACGTTGCTCAACAGCGGCCAAACTGTAAAGCGGGATAACCCAACAATAAAGTGGCGGTTAAGGCTTTCGGTTAATTTAGTTAAGGTTAAGACAGAACTAAGACTGCGCGCCACAAGGATCGGACGTTAACATCTCGTTAATACAGTTCCCGAACATGGATTTCCTTTTTAATAATATCAGTAATTAGGTGAGTCGCAGTGTTACTTCGGTGCTTCGCAGGTCTTACCTCGTCACGCCCGCTCATCAGTTAATGACAACCTGATAAATGGTTGGTATGATGAAGTGGAAAATATTTCTCCAAACTACAGAAGTATCATGGCCTGTTTAAGGCATCCATCAGTGCACCTGCCATGCATCAAGGACAACACTGTTTTCAACGTTTACACCGACCATCGACAGTGATATTGCCATTCCGTAAGTCCGCTGCCTGCTCCAGGACCTCCAGGGAGGTGTTATAGGCGGTCGTAATCTCCGGACCCTGGGTCGCGTAGGCGGAGAGGACCGCGAGGCGCTTGGCGGCATCGGGAGCGTCACCGCGGGTGAAGGTCACCATCAGGAACTGCAGGATGGAGTCGCAGCGCAGAATTAGCAAATTTTATTATATAAAAGTGAAAATGCGTGATTCTCTTTTTAAAAACTAAGTCATTACTAATATTTACGATCTGGACCAAAACCTACATTCGGACGAATGTCCAATGCTTGCAATTCCCGCAATGTTTTAATCCCACACCCGTCGTAACTCCTAATCTTTAAAATACAATTTGTTGAAAATTCGTGTAGAACCAAAGCCCTAGCCCTGCTGGTCCCGCCCACTGCAATTAGTTAGGCGCGCGTACTCACGCACCTCATGTCTTTGCGGCACCCAGAACCACTCGGTCCCATCCATCCAGTCGGGGAGAGTGCCGTTGTCATTCCATTGTTCCTGAGCGACCCTCAGCTGCGCCAGGAACTCCGTAGAGGAGATCCGGTGGATGGTGCGGGTGACGGGCATCTGTTGGTGTGTAGTTTTTCATTTCAGAACGCGGACCGGGAAGATCGATCGGTCGGTCGGTGGCTCTCAGCAGGGATTGCTCAATAACATGTGATCGACGAGGAACCACTCTGCGGTGCATGCAAATGCTTATTATGCACGCACTCGCTCTTTTCCCCCAGGCCCACCAGCACGAACCTGCTGTCAACTTATTATTAACAGGCAGCAGGCCAACAACAGCAGGCCAGCCCCAGGCAGGGAAAACAAAGTGCGCTTGACATGGGCGTGGCGGGGAAATACTGGCGCGCATTGGTCATAGCCAGGTATCCAGGTATTACGATGCGGATCAGGCGGTCGGGAATACCCAAGTCTCGGAGCCTCGGAGCCTCGGAGCCTCGGGGCGGAGTGCGGCTTTATTTGATAACCCCTGTTATGCAAGCTGTCGGTTGAGCTCGGCACCCGGCTGCGGCGGTCAGATCTGTTGGTTATCGCAGCGAAGACCCTACCTCCCGGATGATTCGGAACTTGATGTGGGTGATGATTCCAAGCTTGCCTATACCCACACGGACCGCCTGGCGTTAGGAGAGGCGGGGCGGCGCGGGGGCGGGGCGGGGCGGGAGGAGAGTCAAAACGCATTACAGGATCAACAACACCAAGCTAGCCAAAAGACTGCAAGCCAAAAGCCTTGATCGAACTGGTCTCTTAAAAGTATAAATACGTGGCTTTGACGAGTCTCCAAAACACCTCCCCCCTGACCCACACAGATCATGGATGGGCCGATATATAGGTGATCGGTTATGGTTATCGTGTGGGCCCGCGTGGGCCTTATTACACACATGCTCACCCGCATGAGGAAGGGGTCGGTCTCGTTGGTGAAGGTGCGTACTGTGCCGTTGGCCAGGACCATTGTCAGCGCGAGTACCTGTTTAAACGAAATCGTGTCGGGGCGGTTTCGGAGCCCTGCTGGCGCGCGCGTGCGTGATAACATCTATCAGAAGGAACACGACGCTATATGGCTCACTCGAAATCATGTTCCTGTGTTTGTGTGTGTGAACGGATCGAGGCTACCGAAAAGGAAAATGGAAGATGCCATCTGTAACACATGTGAAAGCGTACATGCTCTTCACAGACACACAAACGTGCGGTTTTGCTCACGCACTGGTTCATGAGCAGCATATATAGGGCCCATTACGCTGCTGCTCTTCCTGTAAGTATGTTCTCGGCTGCTCGGTTCGCTGCTAGGATCGGAACTTCCCCCACCACATTGGCGCATCCCCCCGCGGCAAACAGCCGGCGCAGTTTTCCTCCAGCCCGGAGCGAGCGGGTCCCCTACCTGGCTGGATAGGGAGCTATGCTTCAAGCTGCTTCCGTGTGTATTCGTGGACACAGCGCCCCCCAGCGTTTGGAACACGAACCAAGGGAAAGCGGGCAGTGTCCAGCCGGAGGGGGCCGAGGGCGTGACGTACGCGGCCAGGTAGCGCAACAAGTCGATGGTGCGAACACCTGCATGTTAGAACATCATTTATACGACGGCGGGGGGAAGGGAGGGAGGGGGGGAGGGAGGGGGGAAGGGAGGGAAAGGGGGAGGGAGGGAAAGGGGGAGGGAGGGAAAGGCGGAGGGAGGGATAGAAAGCAATCGGTTTTAGGACAAAAAACGTGATGAGAAGGCGAAAATGGGGAGGATGGAGGGATGCATGCCGATGGGTGCGCAAGTGTCGCGGCGGTAAAGCGGGCAGTAATGGGACCCACCTGCATCCACGGTGACGGTCTCCTCTGTCTCATTGACCTGGATCAGTAGTGGCCGCAGCGTCTGCATCACGATGTTTGCCGGGCCGTTTGGCGTGGGCGGCCCCCTACTACCGCTCGTGCCGCTGCCGTTGACCCAGCGGTAGCCATCCGGCGTGGGCGCGTTGGTGCCGTTGCTTGCGCAGAAAAATGGCTGTGGACAGGGGGCCAAGATGGGATTGAGACGGGGCGGTGCGCGGGAGATCGGGGACAGTTAGGAAAAAGCTAAGCAGAGCAGTGGGGCAAGCTACTGACCGGAGGACTGCGCGGGACGTCATTGTGGTCATTGTGGTCACCGGTTGTACCAGTAGCGCAGAACATACCTGTGCGTCATCGCGCAAGCAAGGATAGACAATAATATTCATGTGGTATCCATTTATCTCAAAGCAGACTCAATATTATACCCCGCTTAAGCCGGTATGGATGAATGGTTCCTCATCGACGTTTTATGCTGCCATCCGCGTCGCGATCGACGTCGTGCTGCGCACGTCGTGCTGCGCACTGCGTCGTGCTGCGAGATTAATGGAACTCAAAAATAAAGGTACATGGTTTCTGCATCTAAATTTTCTGAGTTCATTTTCTCGGTGCTATCGGCATCTTTTCTCTACCTGGTTCCAGGACCAGCCGCCGCCAACCGCCATGATACTACTGTGGAGTCGGACTGCGGCTTTCACATCCTCCATAGTCCGCGGCCTGGAAGACACAAAATCAGATACGAAAACAAAAAGGAAGGATGACGGGTTGTGAGGAAGCCAACGGAGCACGGTCAACGTGTTTAACTTTACATCAACGAGGTCAACGCCAGTGCACAACTTTGCACCAGCTTTGCACAGCAAGAGAGAGACCTTTATCTCCCCATCCATTACGTAATCTAGAACCAAACAATTATTTTTATTTAATGCATCTATTTTATCATGTTTTACCTGACGATGCGGACCGAGGTGTTGTCGCAGGCATACTCGTTCTGGAAGTTCGTGAGATCCCAGGGCACGTAACCATTTACTGGCGGTGGCCCAGCCACGCCCAGCAAGATCATCACCGCCGCGGTGCCGGCTGCCGTCAAAAGGGCTGCACACAGCGCAAAGGCTGACGCGGGGGCAGTCCGCGGCGGCCGGCGAATCCGTACGTTACGAGCTGTGGCGCCCGAAGCACCTCCGCCGTGCAGGCGACGAAGCGTGAGGCGCAACAGACCCATTACCGCTGTAATAGCCGGTGTATCAATGCTGGTCAATACCGGCGCCGTGGGGGTTGACCCGTGGGCCGGTTAACGCGCGAGCGTGGTACGTGGGCACCTCACGCTGGGCGTCCCCTGCGTGAAAGCGACTGCGGGAAATGGCAAAATTGTAATTACACATTGATGATTCATGTTAACCTCCGAAACTTGCTGAACCAACTGTGTCTTGGGCCAGAGAATGGTTTCTTGGGCCTTGCGTGATGTGAAGGGTTTGTAGTGGGGAGGTGCAGGAACTAACACAAGCACCGAAATTGGGGCAGCTTAATAAGCAAGTTATGAACACCAAAGACGGTGTGGTAGGTAAAAGCTCCATCCATTGAGCATAATAATGAGACAGAAGAGTTGGGAATGGATTCGCACCGACCTCGTTTGAGTGGGGAGGTTGGCCGCTGCTGAGGTAGTAGTCGGCCGCCCACCGGGGCAGCAATTCCGATGGCGACAATGGCTCTTGAGTACTAAGACTTGAAGACGCCTAACGGCTAGACAGACACCACTAAGGTACGAAGAAGGTGGATGATGTATCGGACTGCTGATCGAGGCTTGGTTCTAATGCGCACGGATAGGGCTTTTTAAAAAAGCAGACAGGAAAGGAGCCTGGATAGAAAGGGCGGGTCGAGCATCAAGATGCCTTTGAAAGCCGTCTGTCGGCAGCACCCGGCTGATTGTCCCCGTAGTGGGGAATGAGATGTACCTCGCCGTCAAAAAACATAAACACCGGTCTGAAGGGCCAATCGGACGTCACATCAAAAGGAAGATCTTACAAAAGGTACCTCCCCATGGCCCAGCGACCTGACCGGATGCATGAGGTACTCATTAGGTCGTCTTCGCCTTCGACTGCGCTAATCGATGAGTCCTTAAAACCTACTTTCGCCCGGTACAAGGTTTCAGATGTCATTAATGATGATGCCTCCGTCGAATAGCCATCTAGCAAGATCGAAACAAAGAGAGATGATGATTCACGGCGCTTGGAACGGCAAGGTTTTTGGGGTGTTACACTGTATTTGGGGTGTTACAAGGTATGTATCGACCACCCGCTGACCACCTCGCATCACAGCTTGGTTCTGGCTTGGTTATCCACCAGGGACTGTTCACCAGCTTCTGTATGTAGCTTCACTTTCGCGCGTATTTGACATCTTTCTTTTGGAAAAAAGTATAGATAAGGCATTCGCACGTATCGAACACAGCGGGAACGGGTAATGGGGGGCTGGGAGGGGGCGCCTTGCGGGGTGCGGTTTGTCGGGTAAAGTTGGGTGTGCCCGTCCGTGTGGTGTGCAAATGGAGGGGCACAAATGGAGACAGACGACACCACGTCATCTGGGGCTGCACAATGCACTGCGATCTCCACTCTTTGAAAGAGGCCGTTGAAGCGGAGGTGGACTTTCCCTGACTTTCACATCGACGTTAAATTTATAGTCTCTTGCTGGCCGTCCAGTGCTGTCCCGCCCTCCTGCCTTCGACCATCTACATACATTCTGAATACAAGCTCGTCTGGGACGTGTTGGTTGTTTGTATAACAACGTCTAGGAGCGAATAGTTCTTTGAACTTACACCGTACTGCACCGTAGAACAATTTACCATGATCGCCTTCCCCCTGCCGCTACCTGCCGCTATAATCAGTGCTTCAAGTGGTTCCAGATTTCGTTTCGGTCGTGACTTGCTGTGCTTTCACCGCGCGGCGTCCCCCTATCACGGTTTGGGAGACGATTCCGGTGAAGGGCCCCTACCTGGCCCTACCTGGCGCTTCAAACACCCCCACCTTGTCCGATAGTTTTTCTTGGCGATATTCCGATGAGCTTGGGTAGTTAAGCATTGCCATAAACGCTTTAAGCAGTCCCCGTGCACTAGCTGAAGTGGTTAGGCCAGGGAGGCGGGCGGGAAAGTGCTGGCAAATGAACAAGGCTCAACTTTTCATGGGAATTGTTTATATATCATGCCGAAAACACAATGTATTTACATTCTATTCATCTTACAAAGTTGAGAGAAACCGTAGGAAGAATCTCAAATTTTGAATGAAAAATCCGACCGGCTTGGCAAAGGAATGAAGATTCCAAACCTATAACGGAGTAGAAAAGAAGTTTATGAGGAAAACGTATCGCGCCAGCAAACGGTACTCCCAGATTCACTCGGGACGTTTGCAGAAAGGCGCTCCGTACTCCTCGCCATTGATAACGCGCTCGCGAATGAACTGAAAACTCGATCCGGGGTCTAAACTATTAGCACCGCCTTTCCCTGATGTTGGTCGTGGACCATACAATGCGCACGAACGCGCAGAAAACCGCAACTACAACAATTCCCGTCACTACCTCACAGCTCCTCACAGCTCTATAAGCATTTCCTAGAAAGCACGTGAAATGCCATGACTAGGACACCACTGCCTCACGTGATTGTGGGAACCGACGCATCATGAAACGGAGTTTTTCCTCTCATGAGGGTTTAGGGTTAGAGGTTAGAGGTCGGCGGAGGGGAAGAATGCGAACCCTGGCCATCACGCTCAGACACGCGAACGCTGCTTAAGATCAGCCATCACCTAAATTTCTCCACCGACCCACTTTCAGTCAGTTGCCGGCCACTGTCACACAGGGATTCGCCATCCCGGCCGGAAGGACTCTCACAATGCCAGCGCACGGAGGCGGGAGCTACCGCGCGTAACAGTGGGCCGCAATTTTGTTACTAATGATTAGAATATCGATAGCAATTAAGTATACAAGAAAACACGTGGAACCCACGCGGCACCATTGTTGGGATCCCCCTCTTCCCAGGGTGCAGCTCCGGAACCTGCGCCTTGACAACAGCTCCGAAACCTCTACAGCTGCATTGCATGACCCCAGTCTATCCTTCTTCTCCCGCCAAAACTGGCTGCGATCATCAAACCAGGGAGTCTTCCCAAGCAGTTGGCCAGCACCAGCCACTCTGCGACTCTGCCGTACCGCAAAGGGGGTGCTACAGCCAAGTGGAGCCGTGCCGGTGTCAATCATATCCCGTCTTATGCGCCTACTTGGCACATCGTGGTGCCCCTAACACCCCCTGAAGGCAGCCACCGCAGCCATTGTAAAATCCCCCATGCCCCATCGTCCGTCCATTCCTGATGCCTCCTCTCCTCGGCACCTCTTAGGCATAACGACTGGCCCACCGCGCCACAAGATACCCCTCCTCCACATCCTCCATCCTCCTCCCAGAAATATCCAACGGCCAGAAATATCCTTCCGCTAACAAAGCACAGGGACGACTAGAAGCTTCAGCTATCCTGATAATTTGATAATGCCTACAGGAAAGAGTGACTTAGTCATTTCAATTAAACTCAACCTCATCCCCAACCTGCAGCATGCATCCGGCAACGCTTTTTAACCCTCAGTAGCCAGACGCGGACAGCAGTTGACCGAGTGTCCACCCATGGCGCTGAATGTGGGTCAGGGCCCATGCGCACTGAAACACACATGAAGCACGTCGTTGCAGCCTTGTCGGCTCTCCTTTCGAGAGCCGATGGCCGCGTTCCCGCTCTCCCGCTCTCAGCCCTCCAATCTTTTCTCATCTCAGAGCCTCCACTTGCCGATTCCGCGCAATTGGACTTCTCCACTGCCCCTCGACTCTCCTGTTCCCTTCACCGATGGCACGTTACTACGTTACTAACCCCCTTTTTCACTCCCGTACAGTCCGCTCCTCATCATTCCTATCCTCTGCCTGACCGTTAATGTTCAATTCGTTAATTTATGTTAACTAACATTTAAGCCATGGACGTTAAGCCCTCTCCATCCAAATTCTAGTAGCTCCAAGTCAGTCCTGAAGCCCCCTCCACCCCATCCAGTTGCCGCCAGTTTTGTTCAGCTTTAGGCCCACGTGCAGCTTACCACGAATCCACCCTCCACGAATCCACCCTCCACGACGCAGATCTGAGTCCGGATTTGAGTGCGACTCCTTTTCACCCCTCAGTGCAAACCCGTCACCAATCTGTGGCTTCTCACCGCCGCGGGGTCACCCCCTTCTAAGTCACTGACTCATCCCCCGTCCCGCCACGCATCCATTCAGAACGCAGAGGCCCTCCAAAACCACATCAAAAACCTCTAAGACGGAAAACCTAGGCTACGGTAATCTGAAGGGCATAGCCTCACCTTGCTGCACTCGCAGCCAACGCGCCTAACCCAGCGGGCCACACCAGACGGAGCTCAGACGCACAGTCACCATTCAGCACTCATCACTGTCCTGATACATATGCAGTCCTAGGTACTCTAGGTGGTCAGCAATGCTGGTGCAGAGCCCCAGGTAGCAAGCGGAGTTATGGCAAGAAGGGTCTTCGCCGCTGGCGTCACACAGCAGTAGTTTGCGATCCACGCCACCGTCCCCCGCATAGCGCGGGTCCTCCACGTCCACCTCCCACACCTCCCGAGCTACGTGCTGGAAGCCCATCAGCTGCAGCGGCACGCTGGGCACGATGTCGCGGTTATGGGTGAAGCGCCAGGACACATCGATGAAGGAGTTGAACAGCTGTGAGAGGCAAGCAGGGCCAGAGACAGCATCAGCGGCATGTCTTTTCAAACTGGATGGATCAGCAGCAAGGCGGGAACTGATCCTGTCATAAAACCAATCTGATCATAAAAGCATGAGAAAGAGGGCGTGGGTATGGTTGGGTTGGGAAGAAGGACACGTAGTAGCGTGTAAATTCAGCATGTGGGTTTCCAGACGGGGGCTTCAGCACTCCTTGTGACCTCATCCAAACCCAGACCACTGTTTTATAGTCCCCTCCCTCCCTCCACGAACCCCCTCCCCTCCACAATTCCTAGGAAGCTCAAACAGGACTGACTATTAATTAGTGTTCAATTAATTATTAATTAACTAATTATTATTATTGGTTAACTAATTATTATCTGACTATTAATTTTTTAATTAACTATTATCCCGTCATCCAAAGTCCGCTGCGGAGCACCTGCTGGTAAGCCAAATTCCCAACGCGTGGCGCGCCATACGTATACACCGTCGTGTGCGTCGTGTTGTAGAAGAGCTTGGCCTCCAGTCCGGCTAGCTGGGCCAGGGCACCTCCCATAGAGTGGCCCGTCGTCACCAAGCGCGCATTTGGGTGCGCGGCCATTAGGTCCGCAATCGCCTGCGTGAAAGTCGTCTGTAACATGCTACCTGTCCACAGCGTGTAAAACCCAGCGTGTATGAGCGCGTGGGGGAAGTTCGGCACTGGATACATGTGATCCGTACGCCAGGCACGCATGTTCTCCGCCCACTGGCCCCAGTTGGACGAGTCCGTGCCACGGAACGACAGTACGACAGCGTCCCATGGGGCGTAGTAGCCCGCATAGGCGGCTAGGTCCCACACGGAGTCGTACACAATACGGTACGGCGTGAAGTCGGGTATGGACGTGCAGCGGCTGCAGTTCCAAGCTTCGAGGAGGTCGGGGTGGCTGCAGTAGGCGATGGAGGCGAGCCGCCCTGCCATGAGAGCCTCATCCACGTCCAGCTCGGGTGGCGGTGGGTCCACAGCCTCAAACTTTGGTTGAAGTCGTTGAAGCCGTTGGAGCTCCGCCTTTCCTAATTGCGGCCGTTGCTGTTGCTGCTGGTCGACATGGTCCTGCAGCCGTAGCTGTTGCTGCTTGACCTGCTGCTGATTTTCCCGATCAGCCTCAACGGGTAGCGTTCGCGTGCCGATATTGTCCTGATCCACTTTCCTCTGAAGGAGTGCTTTTGCGTCCTCAGGAGCGCCGCCTTGGCCAGGGCGATGTCCGAAACGCTGTGTTAGGTATATGCTGGGGCCATGGGCAACGCGAGGAAGCCTCCGCGCCGCACGGGAGGAGAAGACGGTGGCTATCCCCGGGTCACGCAGGCGTGCTTTGGTAGAGAGCTCTACATCTCCCAAAGGTTCAGCTGTTGATAATGGTGTAATTGCATCCGCAGTGCTGCTCATGCTGCCATAGTACAGGGTCGACTGCGATGACAGCACCTCGCGGAACACGTCACCAGTTGCTTCATTTTCATTTCGATTCAGTCGAATACGGTCTATAGAAGTAGACCGAAGCGTCACAGCCCCGTCAATCAAAAAGAGCAAAAAGCAACCCAACACCACAATGCGAGGGAGCTCGCCTAGCCGGGTACGCACACACATCAGAAAAAAGTATCAATAGTTATTGGGAGACATTATTGGAAAAGGTAGAAGCTTCATGCTACCCTGGATGACTCAAAACCTAGGGTTGACGCTCTGGAGCTGGCGATTCACACATGAAAGCGCGATATGACAGCTGGCAAACCAATTCATAATAAATTAATTGACCTCATTATAAAATTCTTATCATCGTGCGTGAGTGTGCAATGGAAAAAGAAGCTGTACGGCACGGTACCGACAAGTCAGCACGCACCGTTAAAGTAATCAAAATTCGAATGCCGCCTTGCCTGCAGCTACCAAAAATTGCTATTGAGAGGATGTCATTGAATTTGTACGTTACGTGCCACACATACTGTTCTTTACGAACATTTTTTTTCTGAAATCTCTGCCATCGCCTTTCAAAACAATGCAGCAGGCATCGGCAGGATCATCTAAATCAACCGTATTAAAAAGTTCACGCACTTCGTTCTCCCTGCGGAGCCATGCTGTTGGGGCATTTCTTCCACGTAGAGCTCCCATTCGAGGTCGGGAAGCGATTCACGGCATCCCAACAAGACGTGCGTCACCTCCCGCAGCTTTGCCTGACTCCGGTATCCGAAAGGGCACCTCTCTGCTTGAGTGGACTAACAAGGTCTTACCTCAGGGGCAGCTCGTCAACGGTACGTGTTGATGGTCCGAAGTACCGAGACAGAGACGGATCACGAATTCTCCTTGTTACATACTCATACTGGTAGGGAAGACGAAGTAATCTCCAGCTAAGTTAATGCTGGTACCTCTGCTCCGGAACCAAGTGTTCTGGTCGTCCGATTAACAGTACGCTTCCCCCATTAGCGCACCCAGCTCCGGTCGCGACTCGTTGACGAATCACTCAAGGATCGAATCCATACCGTCATTTCTACATTCATTCAATTCTCTCTCCACTATCTCTATCTCCACTCTCTCCCTGAACATCATCTTGTGCATGCGCCCTGACAACCCTCACCCTCAGAACCCACCGCTTGTAACCCTTCAACTTCATGTTCGACGACAAACACAAGGCCGGTTTGCTTGTGACCCATAAACCCTGCCGTACGATTTCCTAAACCCTAAACCCAAAACTCTCATGTGGAAATTTCTCATTCCCAACTCGCGGCCTTCGGTCGTTTGATCCTGTTAAACCCGACTCCGGGACGTCAATCCCGTGGGAACAGGTGTTAAGCAGGGGTGGCGGCTGGCCTGGTTGGCGATGATGCAGGAGCTGGCGCCACAGACCGCCAAGGGGCAGTACAGCAGACCGCAGTACACGTTTAACGGTCATATCGGCGACGCGCAGTTTCCGGTGGGTCCTAGGGGGAAGGCCATTCTGTGTGCATTTGGACAGGACGGCGATACTAGGAGGACGGAGGGTTATGTATGTATGTATATATATATATATATATATATATATATATATATATATATACACACACACACACACATAGGAAATGTGTCCGTAAAATAATATATATAAATAATATATAAAATAATAGTTTATATGTTATATATTTATGTGATTCGTAAATATGTCTTAGCCAACGAGGAAGTTAAATAATAATATCTGGACACAGACTAATGAGCGATTGGGGGATGTGCGGGCGAGCTGAATAGCCGCTTCATAAACCTGTCTGGGGTAAAGACCCAGATCAGACTCGCAATGCTGCGAAGCTGCGAAAAACAAGGCGCGGCATTCATTTAATAACGACGTCCTTATCCATGGGGCATGGGAAAATGACCCCAACGAACCAACGAACCAGGCTGATTAATCAAACAACATGACTAACTAACAACCACCTGGCCCGCGTCACAGTCCGAGTCGGGCCGTTACCATCTCTACTTAGGCAACGCCTGCCCCTGGTGCCACCGCGTGGCGCTGGCAGCGGTGATTCGAGGGCATTTGGTGGCGCCAACGGCAACGGTGCCGCCGCAGCAGCGCCAACTGCCGCAACCGCCACAACCGCTTCAGCACGTCACCCTGACGCGACTTGAGGATGACCCCACTCGTGCAAGGCGCGGTGGCTGGGTGTTCGGAGCGGCGGACCCCGACCCGGTGTTTCGCGCGACGGACCTTTGGTGCGTCACGTTGAATGGTGTCATGCGTGTCATGTGTGTCATGTCATCCCCACATGGCGTGATAGGCCTAATGGGGGAGGAGTGAGGGAGGATATTACTAATGCAGTGTCTAACACACACACCCGGGGTTCTGAAATGCTCCCCCCGGCCATGGGTTATTCCATGCTTTGGTTTCCCCCAAGCATATACGCACATACCGTATCTGCTGTCTGAGGTTTGGTTTCGGAGGATGGGTGAGGTCCGTACAGCAAACCGAAAACCCACTGCAACCGGACTGTGTGGATGTATGGATGTGTGTGTGTGTATGGGTCCACAGGGAAGTGTACGACACCTGCCAGCCGGGTTTCCGAGGACGCTGTACGGCACCCTTGATGGTGGACCGCGTGCGGCGGGTGGCGGTGTGCAACGAGAGCGCTGAAATTGTACGAAGT
Organism: Volvox reticuliferus; assembly: GCA_019650235.1. Classification (NCBI taxonomy): domain Eukaryota; kingdom Viridiplantae; phylum Chlorophyta; class Chlorophyceae; order Chlamydomonadales; family Volvocaceae; genus Volvox; species Volvox reticuliferus. The sequence continues at coordinate 1,709,077 of BNCP01000014.1, forward strand.
TTGGACGAGATGCATCTGCCGGGGTGTACGGACGTGCAACTGCGGCCAAGGCACCTGGTGGAACAGATCGAGCAGCTGAACAGCAAAGTGAGATGGGGCTATGTACGGCGGGTCGGTGAACGCACGAACACACGGGGCATAAAAAACCCACTCACGGGGCCCGAGCTCTCAGCTGCGGTGCCTTGCCGTAAAGCTCACTTCCGCCTCGTCGTGGTTAAGGAACTACCGGACTACCCCCGCGTAAGGTTGACCCGTGGTTCAGAACACCCGTCCGACATTCGTCAACGCTGTCGATGGCCCGGACGCCGTAATATTGCCAAAATAGGCTTTTGTTTTCAGTATTTGATCGATCGATATATCGATCGATCGATTGATTTGTTATCCGTAGAGGAGCCGCTCCAGTAATGTCCGGCACATGCAGGGGCGCTTAATAAACAGAGCGGTTTCTTCTTGGGTACTGCCGTATTGTGCCGTACTCTGTGCCGTATTCGGGTCTCACGCCTCTAGTTGTCATCCTCCTCCTCCTCCTCGGTCACCACACGGGTATGCGCTGACTTCCCGCTCGCATCACCAATCCACGTGTGGCTCTCCCGCCAGAGGGTTGGCAGCACAAGAATGATATAAATTAATTTTATTTTTTATTTATATATTTATCTTTATTTGCCGACAAAGTTACATTTTTAATATGTAACATGTCCAGTGATATGTCCAGTATTCGCCCCTCGGGTGCCAACAGATCTATTCGGCAATCAATAATGGGGTCTACCGTTCCGGCTTCGCCACGACCCAGGAAGCGTACGATGCCGTACAGGTACGACAATATGATCCGTCCCAGCACCCATCCTGGTCATAGGGCTCCTGGCACCTAAAGGGTTTGGATACATGCACAATACATCTATGTCTTGCGTAAAGCGGTATGTCTATTAACCAGTGCGGGAAAATCACTGATTTCGGAGGGGTCAGCGGATGAGGGTGAATGGATGAAGGTGCCCCAATATGCAATACTGGGGAAGGTAGGGACTGCCAGGTAGTAGTGGCCACGGGTGAAGCGAAAACCCCCTATCCTACACACATATTAGATATATGTATGTCTCTTTGCCTCTGTGTCTGTGTCTGTGTGTGCGTGTAGGCGGAGTTGTGGTCAGCACTGGATGAGATGGAGGCTCGGCTTCAATCATCCCGCTTCCTTCTGGGGGACAGGTACAGTCCGAGGGGTGCTCTGCCGATATGTAGCTTGGACACAAGAAGCGGTGCCTGAATAGGAACCCGAGTCGCGTGCGTGCGCATCGGAAATCAGATATCAGAAATCCCATCGACCAACCTTCTCGCCAGCTTACGACAACTTTTTAAGGTGGAAGGAAATGGGGGCGAGAAAATGTCGGAATTGATCGGCGTTGTAGGTGAAGATAGAGCCCGCGCACGTCAGCCAGCCGGGAATTGATTATGGCGGGCGGGGTTATAATAGACAGGGGATGCAGACCTTTCATGAGCGTCTTTATGAAGATGGCGGGTCTCGTCGCTCCTTACGTTTCCTTCCCCGGATCCATGCAGGTTGACCGAGAGTGATGTTTGGCTCTTCCCCACCATCGTACGACTTGATGCCGTATACGGCCCTTTGTTTAAGTGCTGCCGCCGCCGCATCTTTGGAGCCGCTTCCAGCAGCAGAGCTATTAATGGTGGTAGTGGTGGTGGTGGCGGTGATGGTTTCGGAGGAGCCGGGGACTACCCGGCGCTGGCCGCCTGGGCCCGGGACATCTGGCAAATCAAGGTGCCAGGCTCGCGGCTGCAGGTACGGAATGTACGACATTTCATGTGTACCTGTACGGCCAACAAACCTTTCCCTTAGGTTTGCTGGCTTGTTGTTGTAGTCACACACACACACACATACACACCTAAATGATAGGGACCCGTGTTGACTGGCAATTTCTTTATCTGTGCCTGGCTACTATACTGCTGCATACCCTGCTTAAGGATGCTTCGCCCTGTTACTGCTGCCGTACACATGCATTCTGTGACACCGTACATATATATATATATATATATATATATATATATATATATATGGGGGGGGTGTTACACTGCGCTGTGGGCGACTCGCCCTACAAAGACGAGCACCGGGGGGCCTGACCGGACCGAGCCACAGCGCAGGGGAGGGGCACGTGGCTTTTAAATAAGTATATATATATATATATCTTCGGTGTATCTATCGGATTACATCATATATATTTATTTATATGTAATAATGTGTGCATGCAGATAAGCGACACGCTCGACCTGGACGCGGCGCGCTCCTCGTACTTCCGGAACCTCTTCCCGCTCAACCCCGGAGGAGTCGTGGCTGCGGGGCCAACGGCAGCAGATCTGCGGTTGCAGGACCTACCAGCAGGGCGCGGCGGCACAGCCCTTCAGGAGATATGTTATCCCCGTCATTCTACATAGATGATAACAGCAGCAGCACAGCATGAAACATCTATCTGGAGCTGGTAGATAGATAGAGTGAGTCAGTGAGTGAGTGAGTGAGTGGGTGGGTTTTGTCAGCCACGGATACCTAATAGTAAGTGATGTACTGCACGTGCACATGCGTGTCTGTCGAGTCTGGGCCATGGCTGGACTCTGGGTATGTAGCTGGTCCGTAACTACATACGTGCGCACCAACCCCCTCGCTCCATCCCTAGCTACAGCAGTCCAGTGACAGGTTATGACAGGCACAGCTGAGGTACGTATATGGAGGAGACGTTCGTGCATTTGACCTGATGTACGAACGAATGTGGCAGCTAGCTCGCCAGCCACCTCCATCCGCAGCAGTAGTGCCATGCATGATATATATTGGGGGTGTTACACTGTGGGCGACTCGCCTTATAAGGGCGAGCACCAAGGGGCCTGACCGGACCGAGCCACAGCGCAGGGGAGGGGCACGCGGCTTCGTCTGATTATATATAATATAATGATTAAGTTTCTTGATCTGCAATGCGTTAAGTCGCGAGGCATGATACGATAAAAGTCAGGTTTGGGATTGCTTTATAAGTAGTGGTACGGTAAAGCCGCATATCATGCCTGTATGTACGACAAATGAGCCGGCGTGCGTGCTCTAAGACAAGGATCATTCACGCTACTACTACTGGTTGTCTCAGAATGATGGTGATGGTGGTGGTGGTGGTGGTGGGGTTCTTAGGATGACTAATGTGCGATGTTTAAGTTTTCAGCTTGTTCATGCAGCAGCCTGCTGCCTTTTGTTGTTGCATGTGTATGTAGTTGTTGAGCTCTGTGTGACTCGAGCTTGCTTATTAGCCATTCATGCATACCTAGCTGCACCTAGCTAGCTACCAGCACCTTGGATAACATCGCCCTGCCTCATTCTAAAAAACAGGTATAACGAACCCAAACCTCTTCAGACACGTGAGACATGCTCAGGCGACGGAAGAACTCATACCTGCCTTCTTATTATGCACGCATGCCAATGTAATATATGGCTAGGCTTATTAAATGAACTAGAATGGACAGGGCATGGTCACTCTTTATTAATTCACCTGTTTTCACTTACTACTACTAACGCAGCTATTCACTCCTCCATCCTTTAAATGAAAGTAGCCTTCTTGTACAGGAGGCGGGAGTGAGTCCATCCAGGTATGTAATAGAGACCAATGATGCCCATTTTTGTGCCAAAAGGTAATAAATGAGCTGCTTTATCAGCAGGAACCCTCCCAGCCATTCCAGACCACTTATAATGACCAAACTCATGACATGCCTCTACTTCGATGGCTCGCCCAGAACCATTGTTAGTGGCGGCTTTGTACGTATCGCCTTTCCTTCGGATCGATCGATGGAGCTCCTAACAAGGCAGTGGGCGGGTGGAGGTACATACCAAGCAAGTTGTGGGACCCCCCCCTTGCATACATGCATGTTCCTCATGTTGCTCATCAAGGTTACATACATAGGAGATCGCGTGCCTCATGAATGCCTGCTGCAAATAAACCCTACTAAACCTGGCATTCCTATCTATCTCCTGCAATGCGCGATGAGGACTTCATCACCTTCTTTATAGAATTGTCATATATATAAAGCAAGAGTTAGAGAAACACCTCCTGAATACCTGCAGTGGTGTAGTATCATCACCTACCACTGGCGCATGGCTCATCCATCTATAATATACCTACGCACCATTGCGTGCTTAGAGTCAGCAGCTGGGGCAGCATATATAAGGAGCCCCCAGCCACTAGCCAGCTGGAGGCTAGCTACAACCATCAAAATACAGGGCCTTATTATTATTACCAATGGTGTCCAAACAAACTCCTTAACCCCCGGGATACTTGACGAGGTACCAAGCACCCTGGCATGCTGCACAATATGTATGTTGATGAGCCCAAACTGCGACCCCTCCCTTTATTATCTTAAAAAAGCAAGCAAGGCTGCACTACGCTCTTCCCCTTCTGGAGGGCACGTCTCGGGCACTAAGTCCCAAACCACAAGTGCTTGCCATCTCCAACCCTGGTCATGGGAGTTTTGTGTTCCCAAGTCACGTCATATACCCCTCAACATGCGTCATAGATCTCACAGGTTTTCCAAGCATCAGACCCCTAATGGTATCCTCTCTGTAAAGAAGATAGATGGAGGTGGTTATGCCTTGCAAATCAGGTCAGGAGTTTACCACATACATATAGGGAGGCAGGCATGGCAAGCAAGGCGGGGTGACCTCCTTGTGCGTGGAAGACGAGTATCATGTGCTAATGGAAATGTCGTAGCGATCGTCAGTTCTACAGTTTCGGGGGTAGCTTAGATAAAGCTCTGGGAGGCTTCAAATAACATCAATCGAATACCAACTACGCCTTGACCTAATTATTCATAGCACCGATTAAGGCGCATATCAAATGTGGGTACGACCTAGGGTCCTAGGCTTTATGAGCTTCTCTTTTCTTGCTTGGTTAATGGTTGTAATTCGTTTGTGTCCTAACTTATTTGCGCTTATCTTATTCTAACGTTTTCCTCGCAACTTTGCGGCCAATTCCTCCTGGCTCGTCTGGGCTATCTATACGAGCTCTAAAGGGTTTCTAAGACAGAAGCGTGCCCAAACGACGCGGGACCGGACCTGTTACTTATTAAAAGTGTGGTGATGAGGCTCCTGTCCCCCGAATGGGTCGTGGCGGAATTGCCCAAGGGCCTTATGCTCAGTTAGCCTGGCTTATGCAGCGAAAGGACAGCTTATATCAACCTTGGATTTAGATTGAAAACTACATATTTTGCCAACCTTTAATAATTATTTTGTTGTGTTGCAACAACACGTCTTGAGAAGCAGCTTCTCAATTCGGAGTCGTAATCCACGTTTCCAGTTTCGGTCCGTCTGTAAATTTGTACCGATACATACTGGAAAGCCATAAAACTAGTCCTGGCACGGGGACGTTCCTTGACTCGAGTCAACTTGAAATGTCCTTGTATTCAGCTTGCGCATTCCATGGCACAGCAAGTAATAGCTCGCGATGCGGTTTGTTGTTGTCTACACTTGCTCGGAAGAGAAGCAGCTCAAGAGGTGTCGTGCATAGAGTGCGCGCAGCGGGCTCAGCAAGTCCGGACCCTGGCACGAGCAAGCCCGCGGGTGCGAAAGCCGCAAGCACGGCTGCAGCAGCGCAAAATCTCGCCCATTTATGGCCCAGTGTGTCGTGGAGTCGTTACCATATCCAAGTGTTGTTTGTAAGTGTCGCTACGTACGTTGGGCGTTTCCAAAGTTCAAGGCGTCTTGAACCATAAGGGATCGTGTTCAATCAAGTTCGGTGCTTATTTTGTTTACCTGCTTGGGCTAGGTCAGGCTTTGGCTCGGACCGCACTGCTTCGGGTGGAGCCGCACGTAGAACTTGTGATACACAACATTGTCTAGCAGCCATCTGGTCCGACGTGCCTCGACATTCGTTATTTTCCTTGCTGAACCCGAATCTGGAGATAATCGTTGAAAATCTGACTCCTGATCAGGTAGATACGGCCCTAAACCCTACAACGCAACCCAACATACCCAGGTCGACCGTACAGACACAGTTCGAGCGCGGCTCGCAGCGGGTCTGTTCGAGCGGTGTGCCGAATGGAATGGTTATGGCAGGTGCGCGATTTATGTATCTATGCGCCCCAGGTACAATCCACCTACCCATACACCCTTCTTCCGCCCGCTACTTTGTTTTAGAACGCCCCACCGCTTCAGACCGTTTCCTTAATCCACGTTGATGTACGCGCCCCGTAGGGCCCTATACCCCTGGACCTGCGGTCTAACCGTCGGCGGACCCCGTGACATCCACGCTATCTCCAAGCTAACTGCCCTCATGCGTGGTGCCCGCGACTTGGAGATCCTGCCGCGATACTTCACGCGGCCTGCGGAGGCTTTTGAGACTGAGGACCTTGACCGGTACGATCTGGTCATGGCGCTGGATTCACAAATCCTGGAGGAGATACGGCAAATAGTGATTTTGGAGCATCCGCCGGGCGCGGACCGGGATTACTACCTACAGGTTCGCCGGTTGGGGCTACGGGGTCAAGAGGGAAATAAAATTGTGAATGCTGAGAAGCTTATATGACCAAATTCAGTTTGACGTGGAACGAAGGGGGGGGGGGAAACGTTCACGATGCCAGCACGACAGGGTGGGGAAAGCGTTTTAGGGTGGTGTAGCGGTGACTCTCACAAAGATTGCGTAACTGGAATCCGAAGGAGGCTGAAGAACCAGCTTTCCTCTCCCTCGAATTCTGTAATAAAGGGGCAACGTAGGATCTAAAGAACGGAGCCCAAGGCCCGAGCACAACTATACTGGGTGCGCATTTGCATATGCATACGTTGCGCACTTGGACCAAAATACGTCAGGATGCGGCTCTTATCCACGGAGTGGATCCCTGGGTCTCCGAAAAACCGCCATCATCATCACCACGATCACCACCACCGCGCATCCGTTTAGCCTCTTTCCTTGCAATTCCGTTCGTTCGCTAGCCACCTCCGTTCAAATTCAATCCTGCTTTGTATTCAGTCTTCCTCTCCTCAGGGTCCTCTTCCTAAGGGTTTCGTGGCTTTCTGTTTTCTTCATTACCTCAACACGCACCCGCAGAAGGTCTGCCTTCTGACAACGTTCAGCCATTATGAGTCTGACGCAGTCCTGACGAGACGCGGCGGTTTCGCGCTTCTGCCCGCGCAGCTGTCCTTCCTGTTGAAGACGGGGGCTGGGGGCCTCAAGGTAACGAACTCCGGTGAAGTGTCGGACTCGATGGCATGGCGCTTTAGATGGGTGGTGAGAGATTCGTTGCAGTACTATTGGCAGTCGCTGCGTCGCTTTTCAACCGATGAACCTAATAAGCGCTGCATAACTGCCTTAGCCGCCGCAATGCCCCTCGTAAGCACTACTGAGTCCGCCCATCACTCCTGATCTTGATACTCTTCCATCAGCTCCTATTCCTTTTCGTTCTCCTCTCGTTTTTCCTTCTCCTCTCCATTGGACGCAGTGTATCGCTCCTCCCTCTGGTCCTAGTCCCCCTGCCAGTGTCTTGCCCTCCTCGTTTTCGTCCTCCTCGTTCATCTCCTTGGCATTGGCATCTCCTTCTGAGATCGTGTCCTATGCTCTCCATTTCCCTCTCGCCTCCTGCTCCGCAGGCAAGCAAGGCTGTGGTGGATATCGCTTCCCCCGACCTCGCGTCCCCCGACGGAGCCGCCCAGTGGGAGGCCACCGTGGCCGCCCTCATTCTGTCCACCGCCAGCCTCGTCAAATATCTCATCGACGCTTACCCAGACAACATGCCGCACTGGGACCCCGTCGACTGAAGGAAAGAGGGGAAACCCTAGGAGAGAAAAACAGGCGTGTGTGATTCCGCGGGAGGGTACATGTGGGTCTGTATAACTATTGGGGTTTAGGAAACCCTCCCCATAAAATGAAAGGAATGACTGATGGGATCGGATGTGCAATTCCACCAGCAGGGCAGCCGGCACTTGGATGACGAGTATGGAACTACTCCCAAGTATGAATGCAATCCAGAGGTTGCTGTGGGGGCGAGGGGGCGCAGCTTCCCGCGGTGGCACTTCCGTGCAAGTTCATGGCACGCATGCATGGACTGCACTAAAATCACGTCGACGAGGACGACTAGAGGGCCGGGAACAATCCGTTGTTCGTAAGGGTGTCATGAAGCCACAGGGAAGGGCGGTGCTTCAGTGCAGGTTCGACCGGCGTGATTTCAATTTCGATGCCATGCAATGTTGTTGTTGTGTAAAATAAACTGTTTGCTTGCTGTTGGTTGTCCCTGCGTCTCGAGCTAGCGGACTGACTTGGGTGCTCGCTCTTCCTGTGTCGCAGTAAGGGAGTGACGAGCACAGTGGCAAGTGGCACTGTGCCACTCTTGTACGTGCTGTTGTTAATATTCACACACGCTCACAGGCTATATTGGTGGTGCTCTGCTGCTCATCATTTGCGGCTTCTCCACCTCCCTCGGCGACCTGTCATTGTACATTATGTGTTCACTGTACTACATTACGATGTACGTGTTGTCATTGACTTTCTGCGTCTCAGCCCCTGCTGCACTCGGAAGGGCTTCACAATTCTTCTGGGACAGATTGTGGTATGTTGGTTGTTGAATATATTACATTACTTAGTTGCGTGAGATGCCAAAGTTGCTCGTGATGACGTGGTATGCTTTGTAAGGTATTTTTGGATGCGGTGAGATGCCAGCAGTAGTCATAAGGATCCTTTTGGGCCAGGGCATTATGTGTGAAAGTCATGATGGGAAGCCATCAACGGCAAACAAACAACGTGTACAAAACAGGCATGTGAGGGATTTGGTAAGAGGGTTTTGTCTGTCATGCTCAAGCAGTTGCTTTACATGTGTTCACTTTCTTTGCTGCTCAATCGCTCTGCCTGTGTGTGCGTTCGCTTGTGCGTCCGTGCGTCACGTTGCCCGACTGAGCGGTTTTCCTCCTGATGCTGTGCTTCGCTGCTATTCTTTGAACCCCCTGGCATTGGGATCGACATGAAGTCGGTTTTCATTGGATGCATACCTTCCAATTGAGAGAATGAGATGAGGAAGGCAGGTTGAAGTATACCTAGTATACCATGACAGATGTGTTTTGTTGTTGTGGTGGTGGGTTTATTTGAAAGAAAAAGTCTGCTGCTGAAATTTCGGGCGGTTTTGTTCATTTTCTGCGAGGCTCTCGGCCATTGTCACACTATTTTCCTCGACATGGCTGAGCAACCGCGCACCTATTGCCGGTGCACAAATCGTGAAACCCTAAGGAAGTCGAAGGAGGTCTTGTGGTCTATCTGTTAGGCGTCAAACGTCTTGGGTCCCGAACGCCAAATGCACAGAACAGCGCCGGAGAGGTTTTGTGGTGACCCTTGCGGCATATATATCTGGAATGGATCTCGAAGAATCTCTTGTAAGCCGTTTAAAACGCATGAGATTTTTGGTGTAGTACGGTGTGCAGCGTTGTACCTATTATAAGGGCTGATCAATGCTTTTCGCATTCAGACGGAGGAAGGATGATGGAGGAGCAACAGGATTGTGATATAGTGTGCTGAGGACCGGAAAGATACGGTGCCTGTATCCCTGTCAGTTCGTCTTGGTTGCACACAGGACAGAGGAGATACTTCAGTGTCCAACCTGAGGATGCTGAGTTTGTTTATTTCGCGCTCTTCAGTGTATGGGCGCTAGAAGTATGACTGTGAGTACAGTATGGTGTCATGAACACTCTGTATTGTATCTCTGTAACCATATTTAGTACACCTAAGTGTCGTACAGAGAATGTAGGTTTGCAATCTGGAAATAGGTGCGTGTGTTGTCGCCATGAGAAGTCCCTCGAACTGAATGTATGTTGAAACCGAAGTCGATTTTTTTGTAATCAGTCGGTCCTAAGTCCTAAGTGCGTGGCAGAAGGCTCTGTTGCTGGACAATCGTTTATTGTTGCATTACATCTGCATGCCATAGGCACAACATGGCCATGGCCTACCAGGACCCTGACCATCCCCCCCCCAGGTTGCCTCTCCCTTGCTGGTTGCCACAAAGTCTTGTGGCGGCTTCAGCCGGGCATAGAGCGAGCTTGACCGAAATCCACAAAATTTTATCCTGAGAGATTTCGCTTTTCGTGTCGCTCCAAAACAGCAGTAGTCCAGTTTCGCGGATCGGTGATTAAACGTATGGCCCACACAACCACTCCACCCCCTATGCAATCGTGCGAGGTACCAGTCCGCCCTGCCTGGCTTCCCCAGAAGAACCTAGGACCAAACTGACCAGGTTTTGAGTGTCATGATTTCAAAACCACAAAAGTGCTCACAGGGTCGAAGCATGTCTTACGTATATATTCAATGCGCCAGCGCTCCGCCCTCCTTCCCCTTCCCGCGTCACACGCCATTGAAGACCGCCAGCACCTTTACAGCCAAGCCACATTACAATCCACCCACCCCTCCGCCAAATCACTCGCGCTCCGGGCAGCAGACACCACAAGGGTTACCTCTCCCCTGAGACACGGGTCGCCCTTTTCACCCAAGAAGGGGTTCCCCACCTCCCTGAAGAGAGACTAAACAGTCTTCAAAACACGAACCCCATCCTTGTCGATAACCTTGATCATGTAATGCGGTGGTGCAACCACCAGACGCTTCTTCACCTCAGCGATTCCTGCATCGATCATGGCCACTGCTTCATCCACCGTAAGCTCCGGATGCCACATCTTATCGAAGAGCGATAACGTGAAATACGAACCTGGTGGCGCAGGTGGAGGTCCGGCAAAGGAAAGCCGTGATAGTCAGACGGAATCGCGCACGCGTGCCGGAGTATAAGGGGTTAGGGTTAGGGTTGGCGCTTGGAGCACAAATAGACCTCGCTGTGTGGGTCCCGGACCGCACTCATTGGCTCTGTACCTCTTGTCTTGCCCGAACCGCGAGGTCTTAACACGACTTGCGTTTAATTATGCTTATGTATCGTCCGTGCAGCAGATGAGAGCGCGCTGGTCCAGTCTGCCTTAGTGCCCTTGGGGCAACTTACTACTTTAATGCATAGCAGCACTTCATCGCATCGCAGCACAGCCCTTAAATTTGGAATCTCGCTCTTTCCTTCGCTTCGGTTTGCTACATTTTGCCACTCTTCACTTCAGCGTTCTTCACCCCGGACGGGACCCAGAAACTTTCAGTTTTGAGGAAAACGCCCGGAAAAATGTTGGGGCTGTGCTCCATCGGGGGATCCCCGGGAAACATTTACAGTGCGAAGTGCAGCTTTCCGCGTTTCGGGGCCTAGCACGGTAGAGTTCTGGGGACCCTCCCGGAACAGATATTTCAGGGCTCCGGGGAACCCGCCGGAACAAACAGCAACCATCTTGAAGAACCCTGGTTCATTTCCGTCAGCGGAGGGTTGCCAGGCTCCTCTTTGGCCTCAACGAATACCCAAATGCCGCACCCTTACCGTAGCCCGTGCCCCCAGTGTTGACTTTATTCAATGTTGCCAGGTAGTCCAGCCAGTACAGCGCTGGTCCCGTCTCCTTATCGTAACCCGCCAGCATCAGGTTGCAGTGGTAGGGCGACTAAGCCGAGTTTTGGGAGGGCAGGCAGCAGGCAGCAGGCGGGTCGGTAAGCGTAGCCAGACCCTCAAAGTTAAAATTGGTGAGACGGGCATGGCTCGGGCCGCAATATCATACCGTTCACAAACGGGTCGCTACAGTTGCCATGCCGACAGGTCATGCCATCGCTGTTTTGACTGGGGTTCGCTGCACGGCCTCCCTTATAACCGTGCCCATGAGGCTAGATAGAGCTACAAACTGTGGCGTGAAGGAAGGTTGCACAGTGCTGGCAAGTATTGGCCTGACGAGGGGTTCCTGCCGTATAATGCCTCCTCGGTATGCCGAGGCACAACTCCTTTCACCCAAAGCCATGGACATATAAATGCGCGAGCTCAACAAGAACGTTCCCACCCAAAGCAGCTCCCCAAGGCTGTTACCGTAAGCACCCGTAAGCTCTATAAGTTTCACCAATACACCCGATGACGGGTTGCCCCCAAGATTACCCCACGCCGGGGTGTGACATATCGTCAGTCCAGTTTCATCTGCATATTGAAAAATTACATTACTTACACTTCTAAGTGCTGTTGCCAGCTCTCCACGCGTGTAGTTGGCGACGGATTTCGTGTTGAGCTCCGTGTCGTTCCGAAGTGCGTAAAGCTTAACGTTTGCAATGATATACTCGCTAAAGTTAACGCGATCTCCCGCTTCGCCCGCAATGCAAAAGACTTTGTGGTCATCAATAGGAACGATCTTGTCCTCGTCCTGTTTTATGTTGATAATGGAGTGGCTGGCTGAGGTATCACTGCATACCATAACAAAATCCTTTCCCTTGATTCCGACGAAGAAGTCCATCGTTGCGGGCCGCGTGCCCGCTCAGGGCTTTACGAGAGGAAAATACCGCTAAAGATCTCTGCGGCGTCAGAACACTGTTACTCAAGACAAGGTATGGAGTGCAGTAAATACGATAGGCTGTGGATGGAAACAACTATAATTGCTTTATGCTGCAAGAGAACGAGATGAGTTGACGACGCGAAGGGCGGTACGGGCGATGAAAAACAATCAAGTGACAGACGCTGCCAGTAGGAACAAGGTTTCTAACTCTCTTCACATTCGTGGCTGTAACCGTGGAGCTCCAATGAAAATTGCTCGTTTTCTTTGGTTACGTGGAAAGGGTCAAAATATTCCCTATGTCCCTGAGTAGTCGGACACGCATTTTCCTATGGTATTGAGCATGATCCATAAGCTTTAAATTTACTTTTAGGAGATGTCAACTAAGGTTAAAAGCAAGATACAACGCCTGCTAAAGCAGCTCGACCAGGATGAGGATACCGACGACACAACTGCTCTGGGAGCCGCCGCGAGCGAGGAGGCAGGGGACCTCGCCGTTCTGGCCGCTGCTCGCCGCGCAGCGGCGGCAATTGACCGCACTCCCGGTAACTTGAGCATAAGCAGCGTCGATGCAGCATCCGACAACACCGCCTCTCTAACCGGAATCTCCACTAGCGAGGCCCCCTTGGAGGAATCTGAGTCCGTGACACCGTCAATATCCTCGCTTGACAGCACGCCGCTGCCGTTGCGGCCTAGTCGATCACCCCATGGCAAGCGCAATTCGTACGCAGCCGCGGGCCAGGCGGAGCGGGTCGCGGTTCTTGAGCGAAAGGTCATGGCACTTATGGCGGAAAACCGGACCCTGCAGACGGCATTTTCTGAGGCCATGGCGCGAAAAAACGCCGAGGTTTCGGAGCTGCAGGTGGCAACAACCCTAGCCCGCGAAACTTTTGCGTTTCTGGGTTCCCTCTTCCCGGCGCTGGGCCGTACTGTGTTTCTCTGGGGTAATGATTGGGACCTCGAGCCCCTTAATGGGAATGAGAGATTCTTATCGTTTCTGCAGAGAAAGTCGTTAATGGTTAATAGGCGGGATGGACTGTTCCCTGAACGGCACTGATTAGGTCGGGTTAGAATATGTACGGCCCTGTACGGCAAGCACAACCCCTTCTGCCCCCATTTCGTCGCGTGCGTTGTCGGGCCCCTGTAATCTCTCTCCTTCTTGTGATTAATGCAAAGTTTTAAAATTCTTAAGAGCCGGGTTACTGTTTTCTCAACGCGCTCACCCGGCCTCTCACCCGCCCTCATTCTTCCCTCGCGGCCCCCCCCCCAGGCGCATCTCTCCGGTGCAGTGGGTGAGCTCTCTTCTCGGCAGCAGGAGCTGGAAGCGGCGGCCCCGCTGTTGCGACTGCGACTTGACGATTTTCGCGCACAACTGCGAGATCTGCGCGTGTCGGATTCGGTGTATCAGGAGCTGCGCTTGCTGCCCCGCGAATCACGTACGGCGCTGGACGAGGTAAGCTAACGGGTAGGGTAATCCGATTATGATGATGAGGTCCTCGGCACGAAGGTCCGATTACATAAGGCTGATTTAAAATACAACAGCCAACAGTTGGTGGGCTTCAATCCTGATAACAGACATGGATGTGTGAAAGGAAATGAACTGCGCCAGAGTTTCTGATGGAGGAAGCAGCGGAGACGAGCAAGAGGAAGTACGTTTAACTCTGGCTGGAAATTTAGCGCGTAGGTGGTGGTGGTGGTGGTGGGTGGTGGTGGTGGTTAGTAGTGGGTGGTGGTGTGTGTGGGTGGTGTGGGGGTGGTGTGTGTGGGGGTAGTGGTAGTGCTGCTGCTGCTGCTCTTCTGAAGGGGACAGGCGAACACGAGGTAACGTCACGAACACGAACACACGCAGGCTCTTAAATCGGTTCCCCGTAGGAAATGGACACACACATACACACACACGTACAGGTTTTCACACATGTTCACACACGTTCACACACGTACAGGTTTTCACACACGCGCGCAGGTCCGCATTGCGGTTCATGAGGCATTGTCGGAGTCCAAGGCCGAAGCTGAGCTGCTCCGTACCGCCCTCAACTCGGCACGGGAAACCTCAGCACGGGCGGAGGAGGCGGCGGCGCGAGCCCGGGCGGAGGCGGCCCGCAATGCCGCCGCCTTAGCCGAGCGAGAGAAGGACCTAACGCTGGTGACGGAGGGGATGCAGGCGCGCATCGACCGATTGGCTTCGGAGCTGGAGGCGGCCATGGTTTCGGCGCAGCTGAGCGCCGCCAAGGGGGCAATGTACGACGAGCTTCGTGCCAAGCTAGATGCAACGGTGGCGGAGAACCAGCGGTTGGCGGTTGTGGAGGCGACGTACAAGTGAGTGGTGCTCGTCGTAGTTTGTACTGATTTCTCAAACATCCAAAAGGGCCTGATGCTTGCCAGGGCCGGCGGTCTTGCCCTGCCCCGACAGTAAGGCCCTTGAAGCTCTGTTCTGTTCCTGGGGTGGTGGTGGTCGGAGGCGACTACAGGAGACCTGGCAACTAGCCTGGTACTGCTGTAGAGAAGCTTCTGCTGCTGCTGAAGCTGAAGAGAGCACCATCACGAACCGCCCCGGGATGGTTGGATGATGGCGTTAGGCCTCCTAGTCCACCACTCAGGTACTTAGGCAAGGTGGAAAACGTTGGAACATAGTCGGGTACTGGAGGGGGGAGGGGGGGAGGGGGGAGGGGGGCAGGTAAACAAATAGCAGGTATTCAAAACAGCTGATGTGGAGGTGATGGAGTTTGGGCTTCGAGTGATTTATTTCGCAGTGAGCGGAAAACCTCTTACGAGTAAGTTGTGATGATGATGATGATAATGATATATCATATTATGTATGTATTAAAATATATTTTAAATGTGTGTGTGTGTGTTTCTTGACATGGTGGCGTCGTGTGTCAGGAAGCTCGAGGCGCAGGCCGCTCAGGACCGGGCCACAGCCACCCAGAAGGAGCACACGTACGAGATCCTCATGATGGATAAGGCCTACCTGACCAAACAGGTGAGTACGGTATGATGTACGGTATGCATATTCCGTGTGTGAGCCATTTAACGTCATGTCGGTCTGTGCCCGTCAGGTTGTACCATGATGTTGTGCGGCTGCCATAATGCGACTCACAACTTCCTCCATGAAGCAACTGAATAACGGCTGAATGAGAAAAGGTTTTAAATGCTGTTCCTGTCGGTTGTTGGTTGTCGGTTGCCGCAGGTGGACTTCTTGACTGACCAGCAGCGCAAGATGGAGGCAGAGCTTGAGCTGAGGGAGAGGAAGATAAGCGACTTCACGAGGCAAAAGGTCTGCTCCAAAGAATGAGTACGAAAAATTGTCATAAAGCAATGTCGACAACAATGACTATTGAAGCAACTGGAACATGTGTGTGACCGTAACGGTGTTTTAAAACACAAGGGAATGCGCGTGCGGTGAACCTTTGTGTGTGTGTGTGTGTGAATATTTAAACGATGTTACACTACTCGCTGTGGGCGACTCCATCGCCTTGCAAATGACCCTGACCAGACCGAGCCACAGCGCAGGGGAGGGGTATGTATGTGTGTGTGTATTTTGTCGGCTGTGGTCCCCGAGGTTTGGCACTGGGGCTCCGAAACCAGATGGAGTTGGGAAAGGCCTAAGTAAGCTCCAGGTACCCCCGGGTAACGTCCTGGTGATGCCGCCAAGCGCCTGACGCGCCACTGTGCCGCGCCGCGCCACATCCCACCAAGCCAAACCACCTCTCCTGCTCCACCGCATCGCCGCAGAATGACCTGTTCGAGAAGCTTATGGCGGCGGAAACCCTTAAGGTGCGTTGTAGCGATATAGATAGATAAATATATATAAATATATATATATATATATATATATATATATATATATATAGAGAGAGAGAGAGAGAGAGAGAGAGGGCAGTCCGGCTGGGGGGTGAGCATGGTTTGTGGGGGATGCGGAAAACGATAGGAGAAGGGAGAGTGGGACATGGCGGGAGTAGAACATTAGAAGGAATCAAAAGAACCGATTGAGGCCATCAGGGGGAGTGGGGCCTTCTTCTTTGTTTCGTCAGCCGTAGGCCCTGATCTCCTGAAGCACCCGCTGCTGTACGGCGGGCTGCGAATTAGGTGGGCCGCGCGGCATTCATTCAGAAGCGGAGGAGTGTGGAGGCGGGAGAGGTGCTGTGAGGCTGAGGCTGAGGCTGAGGCTTTCCCCTAGGGATAGCCCACGTAGAGCGCCCCTTCCTTCACGGGATGAGGTCGGGCCGTCTTAGTTCGAATCCGCCCGCCTTACGTCATCCTCCTGCGGTACTCTCTCGTAAGCATGGTCGCATGAGCCGAGCAGGGGTACGAGCAGTACATCCCCCTCCGTATCGTGATCCGATGATGTATCCCAGTCGCATGTATTTTTGAGATTGATTGTGTGCCACTGTCGTACTGTCCTTTCCGACTTACCGGTCCAGGGGAGGAATGAGGAGGCCAGGCTGCAAAAGGATCTGGCGGCACTGCAGGTAGGGGGTGCGAGCACCGCAGTTCGCCTAAACCCTGTCGTGACCGCAACACCCCTCCCATCACCTCCCCCCCTTCACACACACTCTTATCTTTAATATTTCACATATAATCACGTTCAAGCCATTTTAATACAAGCTTTTTAAGCAGTTCTGGCTTGTATGTTCGCGGCAGGCATGTTTGTGTCAGTACATGTCTTGTCCGTTCTCTCTTTCTCATAAGCCTTGTCATGCTCCTGCCTCTACCTCCTACTGCTACTCGTCAACGGCATATCCTGATTAGGATAAAGTCATTATCGTATGTCCCAATTAGGATGGTCGGTGAAACCCACGCTAAAAGAAACGGGTACTAAATACCTAAATGCCCTCTTTTTAGATCTCTTCACTTCTGTCGGCATGTACACACATCCCCAGCCGGTGATGTGCACGAATCACACACACGCACAAACACACACACACATTGTCAGTCCCTACGGATGTACCGCTTTTCGTCATCGCCTCCCTCCCCGCCCCTCCCTCCCGCCCCTCCCCTCCCCTCCATGGTTAGAAACTTCCGTTTCTCACCGGCAGTGTTCGGAAGCCTCTCTAACCCTGAGACATAAGATAACGACTTTATCCTAATCTGGATACACCGTTAAAAAGGGTTTCTGACAGTGATAGGTTTCCTGACAAGGTCTTCCCCCTCTGCCTTGTTTCAGGAGCGCACCCACGCAGACCTCGAAAAGATCAGGGTGGAGACGGCGGGTGAGTGGGCGGGGTGTGGCAGGCGTAGGCTCACGTAAAGGAGCCGTGGAGAGGGGGGGTACATGATTTGCGGCCTGGCGGAGGTCCACGCCGGCGCTACCGTATAGGGGCGCCCTTTCCACGTATTATCGGGGCACCGTACCGCACTCCTCCGTCCCACCCACCCACCCACCGGACTTCTCCTCCGCCATCAGGAGCGCCGCTGCTGTTGGCTCCACCTCCCTCCCATAAGCTCCGCCAGCCCCGACCGCCCCGCCTGTACCTGTTCCTCCCTTCTTATCGTTCATCTTAAGTTACGCGCACTCTACTGCCTTCGAGCACACAATCATTTCGTCTTTCCTTCCCGTTTCAGATCAGGCCCTTCTCTCCGGATGGCTCTCTTCCAATCCCCTCAGTTCTTCCGCTTCCACCCCCTCCCCTTTGGTGACCCCTACATCCCGGACATGCCTACCTGGGGGCGCCCGCCCCCCCCCCGCCGGTCACTACTCGCAGAGGCCTATGAGCGGGAGGCTCGCCTCCTCCGGGAGCTCCGAGACTCCGCCCAGGAGGAGGCCCTCCGCGCCAAAGGGGCTCTGGCGGAGCTCCAGGGATTGCACGAGAAGGCCAGTCTTGCTCATGCCGAGATCACCAGGCGCCTAGAGCAGCAGGTTAGCGCAGGTGGCGCAGATCGGGGGGTTGATCAGGGGGCGCAACTGACGCAGATACGCTGAACCCTTACAAGGGTGTTTATACACACTTTGCCGTACTAGGTCAATAGAACCTAGTACGGAAAATGGGTCGGACCGGTTCGCGCGTGCAGGACTTTTCCTATAGGGAGAGGTGAGCCGGTGAAAAGTAGGCAGGCTCTGGGAAATGGTCGGAAAATTCTCTCGTCTTTTTTTCTCTCTCTCTCTGTTCTCTTCACACACATTTATCATTTATTATTATTATTGTTATTATTATTATTGCTATTATTATTATTATTATTATTATTATTTATTGCACGTATCCTCTGCTCGCGCAGGTGGTGGCACTGCAAACGGAGCTGAAGCAGAAATCCTTCGAACTGAGCCACTTCAAGGTCGGCGGGGTGGGAGGGACGTGGCGAGGAGGGGTTGGAGTGTGCTGGGTTGGGTTGGCGCTGCTGCGGGCTGGATTCAATGCGGCGATGCGGGAACCCCAGGTTACGACGAACCGCGACGGGGGGGGTTCACGGCGCACGGCACGATGCGTCAGCCTGCACGAGTGGCGCGATAGGGCGCCGTAGGGGCATCATTACGACCGGGTGCAGTAATCCTCCGCCTGTAGGATTCTGACTCTGATCCTGACCTGCAGGTGGTGGTGGCTGAGAAGGAGCAGCTCGTGGGCCGGACCAACATGCAGGCGAGTGGAGGGCACTGTGCTGAGAGGAGGGTGGGCTGTTCGGGTGGCATCGTTGATATCTCCGACGCCCGTGCACACGACGTTCTTGGCTGTTGATGATTCCCTTCGCAACACACACAGAGACACACAAACATACACACACACACACAGACACACATACCACTTTGGAGCTCACATGACCCCACTCAGGTCTGATATCTTTCCTAATTCGCTCTTCGCACCGCTGCCTTCCCTCCCGTGTTTATACTGCTTTCATTTTGTACAGAATGAACTTCTCCAAGACAAGCTGAGTGTGCTGATGGATAAGTACCGGGCGCTTGAGGTGAGTGCATTTGGATTTTGGAGATCTTGAAGCATATAGAAACACCCCAAATTTGGAACATTGGATTCACAGATGCGCCCTGATTCCGCACCCCACACGATGATGATGATGATGATGATGATGATGATGATGATGATGATGAATGCATTTTAAGGGTGTTGGGGTCCGACCTTGGTTATGTGAGTTCTGCGTTTGGCTCTGGCAGGTTGATCACAACGCACACATAAACAAGGCGCTGGCAGCGGCTGCAGAAGCAATGGCGTCGTCCGGGTCGGGCGGCGGCGCTGGCAGCGATACTGCGGCAGCTGCTGACGGCGCCGTCGCTGCAATCCTTGCCGCCGCTGCCAACACTGGAGCACCCCCGGTCAAGCTGCAGGTAAGTCCGTGCGTCTTGGGGATGTGGGGGGTGCGGACCTTTCTGGGTGCGGTGGGGGCGCGGGTGCAGTACCAAAACCCCAAAATGTGTTTCCATGTTTCGTACTCCTGTCCTTGTCCTGATGGGTCCTGATGCATTTGCCACTCAGATTCACACTCGCCAGAGGACGAGAAGCTGTGCCATGAAGAAGTTGTGTTCTAAGTTGAACTTGGCAATCGCGCAACGATCGGAACCGCAGTACCAGAACCTAGCTCTCCAATGTATATGGCCATGTAATCCACCGTGTTTCCCTTGCCTCAAACTTCCCTCAACTTGATCACCCGTTCCGATACTTTCGGTCTTAGGGTTTGGTTACTTAGGGTTTTAGGGTTTAGGGTGGTGTTTGCATTTGTGCCCTTCACACTCACCCTAATGCGCACTCTACTATCGGGGGATGGGTGTCCTTTTACCACCTGGTCGGGCGGGCGGGCGGTACCGCATGGCGTCGCGGATCGTCTTTCATCCACTCGCCTCCCGGTTCTCGTCTTCTATCCCTCTTCCTTTCCATAACCTTGTATTCCACCTCGCCACTCTGTCGCAGGTCGACATGGCTCTGCTGAAGCAGGTGACCCGCCCGGGGGCTGCAGTGGGGGATGGAAAGTGGAAACGGAAAATGCCGTGCCCCGGTGTCGTCGTGTCCAGTGTCGCAGTACTCGAAAAGAACGATTTTCGCCAGCCAGGATGAGCCATGTGACAGATGGACGTAACTGGAACGACCAAGCAACACGAATACGGCTACTCGTGACTGTCAACAGCTGGTTTATACAGCTGGTGGGAATAAAGCTGTCGGAATAAGCATTGATGGGAACCCGTCCTGGCCAAACTTGCCTTGCCCGTCAGGAGCGGGACGCACTCACCCGGGAGGTGGAGCACTTGAGTGGGCGGCTGGCGGCTGCTCACGACAGCCTGCGCCTCGCTTCACAGCCTCACGCCTTCTTGCTGGAGGTGAGAGAAGGGAGGGTTTGAGGCCGGATTAAGGGGCTTTAGGGGGTTAAGCACAGGCGCTGAGCACAAGGGACAGCTAACCGGCTCGTCTTCTGGCGCATTCCCAATATGCATGATGTACAGCAGGGCGTTTTCTTTTTCACTTACATGCCAGACCACCTCTGCATGGTCCGGTTAGGTCTACTACTAAATGATTAATTGTCCTGCCCTATCCTTTGCATGTCCTTTGCAAGACTAAAGCTATCCGATCCTGTCCGTTCCTGTCCGTCCCTGTCCGACCCTGTCCGTCCCTGTCCGTCCCTGAGCAATATGCAGTACGCACACCTTTCCCCCTTTTCCGATCCTTTCTCGTCGCGCCTCAGGAGTTGGAGGCTGTAAAACTGCGTGCGACCCAGGCGGAGACGAAGGTAGCGGCATTACAGGTATGAGCGGGTGAAGGGTTAGGATGGGACAGGGATAAGGGCAGGATGAATATTCCCATGAGACGGAGGTACCAGACCAAACGAACTGCGATGCGGTGCACAGTCATAGGAAAAAACGCAAGAGGTTACTAGAGCGGACGGTAATAGGGGCGGCGGAAAGGTGTGGTGTCGTTATCTTGCGTCTGCTGCCAAAAGATAGCCATATTACCAGCGCCACTGCTATCATGTTGCCAATGCCATGATTGTTACTGCTATTGCCAGGGCTGCCAAGTCTGCTAGCGCCAATTCCCTCACAGGTGGCCTTGACGGCGCGCAGCAATGAAGTGGAAGCCCTGACGGTGAGTAGCTCTTCGCTATTTCGGGCCGGGCAGCGGCGGCTGGGGAGTTGGGGGATCTCTACTGAGAACCGTTGATGGGGCCCCGACGCCCCCGCATCACTTGACGGGAGGGGACGGGACGGGACGGGACGGGACGGGACGGGACGGGACGGGACGGGACGGGACGGGACGGGACGGGACGGGACGGGACGGGACGGGACGGGACGGGACGGGACGGGACGGGACGGGACGGGACGGGACGGGACGGGACGGGACGGGACGGGACGGGACGGGACGGGACGGGACGGGTTGAACTAAAACCCCTAAAACCCCATGAGTAAATAGCATGTGAGTATCATCGAGCGCATCACCTCAACACGGTGGTGGGTGCAGGCAGAGCGGGACGCGCTAAGGTCGGATCTGGACGGGCTGTTGGCTCAGCGCCAGGCGCTAGAGGGCATGAAGGCGGTGGTGGTCAAGGCGTTGGCAGGCGGCTTGCCACAGGTACTACTACATCCTGGTGATGCTTAGGGTTTATAAATTCAATAATATGGATAGATATAAATATAGATATTATACATAGATATCTGAACGTGTAAAGCTTTTGCTTCATACAGTTATCCTTTAGGTTCTAAACTTACTTGGAAGCATGTTTCATGCCGCAGGTACAGCAAGCCGCGGCAATGGCTGCGGCAGCTCGCAAACCCGCGCCGCCATTCACAAGTACGACCATCATAGGGGAGGGCGGACTGCCGCTGGCGCCGCCACTGCCAACACCCTCTGTAGAGCTTTCGTCACAACAGCGGCCGCCGCCGCCACTACAGCAACAACAGCAGCGACGATAATACAGCCCCGTACAGCACATAGCCTTTTCTTCCCGGCTTCTTCGCATCCCTATTCTCTATCCGCAGTTATCTAGCCACCAGGCCGCTTTCCTCTTCAGGCAATGGGTGATTTAATCCCGGCTGCTGGTCGTCTCTGGGTCATCTTGACGACCTCACCATTGCCAACGCCCTCACCCCTACCACCACTGCCGTATCCGGGCAAGTCCATGCCTTCCATGCGCCGCTCATACGCATCATGCATGGCTACGCCTTAAAGATGTACGTGCTCATTATGACGGACCCATTGTAACACGTTACATTCATTGCAACATATTCAGCAGCACGTATTGACGATGACGACGACGTCTCAATATATACTTCCCCTGCTCCAGACCCACAACCGTTCATACCGTTGTGAGAGAGGCAGGATTCCAACACATACATGAGCTCCCACCTCCCAGTTAGCCAATTTGGGAGTTTCTGATTCGTCGACTCGTGCCAACTTTGTCCGGATAGCGGTATCGTACGGCACCCATCCCTTAGCAAATTACTGTCGTGCTGTCTCAATGGATCTGCCTGGCTCCTTGTGGTGCGCTCCATAAACTGCGTCACTGGATAGATTTTTCCGGCTTGCAGAACAAGCAACAAACGTCAATTTGGGGATAACAAGAGTTTCTTATTCCTTAACGGCTGGTCCTAATAAGATAAAAGCTGGCGTGGGTCTAGGTAGCCAGGCAGGCGTACAGACCACGCACCCCCACACAGCCTCTGTGTCCCGCGTCTAAATAGAAAGCGCAGGACAGACTGTACGGGAGCGCCAAATCTGGAGATGTGTGCGGTACATGAGAATGAATATTTTCCATTTTACAGGTAGATGGAATGCGGGGTGCTCACGGGCCATACCAAGTAAGGCTAAGATCACGACCATCACCATACCATGAACCGCAGAGAGGCAACGCATGCTCCCATCATCCCATGCCGGAACCTGATCCCGACACACACACACACACACACACACACACCGCGGAACCATGACCTCATGGAACACGGGCCATTGTTATCATTTTTATCATTTTACATTTGTGAGCCGTAAGGCTGCGTGTGCCAATCCGGCGTGTGCAAAATACTCAACTCAGGCTCACACCACTAGAAACACCTCCATGCTGATGGCACTATAAACACACAACGACGTGCCTTCTGCAGTCTCCATGCAACAGAAAAGATAGGAAATAGTTCAGAGGTGACACGACCGGAGAATGCTGGATGTAGATGCCACGAACCCCGACCTCAACGTTTATTTGCACTCACTCTTATTCCAGCGGCAACAAGGAACGCGGAAAGGACTTCTTGTCGAGAAATCTCTGTTGGTCTTCAGATGTCATCGATGCGCCCCCAGTGTATTCTAAACAGCAGCGCAATTATTATTGGAGGGTTTGGACGAAGTCGCCAAAGTAGATGGACCATGTGCGTGCAAGGGCCGCAGGAATGGCTGACACGCACATACAGTGATGACGCACAAAAGAGCCTCTAAAGGCGTCCCGTAACAACGTCATGATCGGAGCACCGGCATCAGCTCACAAAGCTCAAATGGCTGTCCGCATCGGCCGTATTCACGGCACTGCAGATAATTAGCTCTTAACACAACTAAGCGCGCTTATTGTTGTCCATTACGACTTAATACGTACGTACTTCTGATCATTCCCAATCTTACATCAAAAAGAAGACGTCATTTTTCTTGCCCTCCACGATAAGGCCCGAATGGCCCTCCTTCAATAAATTCAGAATAAGGCCAGGATAAGGCCCACAGCAAGGCCCCGAGCGTAGTCGTCGTCCAGTACGGTACAAATACACACACAAAGAGAAGGGGCTGGTGGCACAAAACCACCATCTTTTCAGCTGAGAGATACTGCGGCAAATTGTGATAGATAATAGATCTATGGTGCGGTCCTCAAGGCCTATGAATCGGAAACCTACCAGACCAGGTAATGCAATCCGTCCGAAGCTATGAACATCAGGAGGTACACATGACGTTGGCTCGGGCACCCGGTGGAATGACGTATCGGGTGAAAGGAAACAGAGGCAAGTTAATTAGCCTGATCCCAGCCCTGCCGGGCCATGTAAAAACGTAGGGGCTCTTAACATGCCCCTACGGCATGTGCAAACCCATAGACACACACGTACACATACCACCGAGCCGGACGACAAGGGAATGCATGTACATATCATATCATATCATCGTATTCGATATCATATAGAATACGACACGCACAGCGGTGCGCTGGCAGAAATACTCCACTTAATTTCCGAATCCATAACTCGCAGATAATTCATTCTTAATTAACACATGTATGTGCCCGTGGGTTTAATGTATCACGCATCTCATACCAATGTCATCACTGAAATTACCGCTGTGCCGTACTTATAATGGCACGGGCGCAACGTATACTGCTGAACCCAGCCCAGGAAGGGGTGGGGTACTCTAAACCCAAACACTCACCTGCATGTATGCCGACCACAATGACAACCCAAACAAGCGAAGCCAGCATCCTTTATGTCTTCTTGTGTATTTTATTTTTTGCATCGTGCTTAAGAATCCATTCTTCCGAAATAACAATGTGGAAAGCAACTCTGCTGCCGCTCTTCCCCCCGTCCAAAACACCTTCGCTCCCTCACTTGCATGCGCCATCCAATTCTTATAACCCCCATTTCCCCCCAACGCTTTCCTTTACCATCCTGCCATGCCCCACCGATCATTTCGTGCTGCGGCTGTGGCCGCGTACGTGGAGAGTTCCGTTCCTTACGTCTCCTGCCTGCTATCTACACTGATCAACTCGTGCTGGCAGCCTGTAGGCAGGCATGTCACGCCAAGCTACCGTCCCACAGACCCATTACATGCGAACCACTTACTCCCCCCCCAGCTCCGGGTGCTGTGTCAGCTCCCGCTGCGAACGCAGCTGAGGCACATACCCACAGGTCGGGCTGCGTGCGTGAGAGCCACGAGGTGAAATATGACATCGCGTCTTTCACGTAACTGCGGGTGACCCTGCCAAGTGTCCCACTGCCTCCGCCATACGTCCTTGCCAGCAAGATCCAGGCGGGATGGGAGGTATGTAGTGACCAAATGCACAGCTCGGGCCTTATGTCGCCCCAACCATCTGATTAGCAAACCGTGAGGTGCGTGGAGGATCGGCGCCCTTAAGACTTTTGACTGCTTGGAGGACTGGTGTTGCAACTTCCTATTGGGGGAGAGCGGGACGCCGGACAGTGAGTAATGATATAAAGCTTCACGTTGGCTTTCCGTTACCCTTTTCCAAATTGCACTGCAACTGCTTACTTCTTCCTTCACTTGTGGCAACGTTTTCACCTTATTATGTGGTGACGAGCTTCGACCTACAGAACGGAGTGATGGGGAAGCTTGAGCTTGTAAGCGCACGTGTCGGGACACTGTCCAAGATACATTTGTACAGGATTTATCGCCTGACCCCTTTATGCGTACCTGACTGCTCAGTCTGTTCTGCAGCAGCAGCCTTCTGTGGGGGAGTAATTTGGGCCGAATCCGTCTATCAGGCCGGAATAAGCATTGATGCGGAAATCGAGGTTAAAAATTTCCACCAAATATGCTCTACAAATGTTGCTGATTAACCCTCATCTCAGCCACTCACCGCAATGCGAGGCGCTTGCGCTTCATACGCGGAGGCCTCCGCCGGTATGAGGTCTCCGTGCCGTTGCAGGCGGTGGGAATTTGTTATTAAGATGATTGTCACCAGACAAGCAACAACGCCTATGGAAACTAGCCATACTTTGTCCCAAAACGTCACCTCCATGCTGCCCAGCGGTAATGCCGAGTTATACAAGCTGGGAATTCAAATCGAGCACAAGAAAGATTGTTTGATTTGTAAATTAACTCTACTTTGGCAAATGGGAAATAGACCACAGGTTCGCTGGCGAACAAGTTTCTGAAGTACAAGTTTCCCACGTTTACAGAACAAAAATTCTACGCTTAGGCGAATGTTTCATAGCTTATAACACATATCTCTCTCATCAATAAAAGAAGTACTAGCCTCTGCCAACTTACCGTGGTATGACTTGCGAAAATTGTATCCTTTGCGGTACAGTTGAATACTTATGCAACGTGTTATTGCCGTCGGCCTTATAAGTTCAACTCAACTTATGTATGTCCAGAATCATTTGCGAAATCAGGCGAATATGTAATGAATGGCAAGGGCGACCGCATGCATCAAGCCGCAAATGGCGGAGATCTTGCGCTTTACGATAATGCGCATGAAGTACGTAGTTCACACGCTGTGCATATCAGTCCGCTCCATGAGTTATTTTTATCTTTTTGTATACAGGAGCACTAGGCAATAGAATGCTTCGTTATAGCATGTGATTGGCGCGGCAACTAACACGCTCAGCAAGTAAAGCCCACGCACACCCGCTGACCCCCCCACTTGCCGTACCTACACTAAGTAAAGCACTGTCCTTCAAACGATGCACCGGAAGTAATGGGATGCAGGCACGATTCCTAAAGCTCAAACTCTCCACCGTACTCAGGCTAAAGTGAGTTTGGCTATGCGCCCGTTGGCGCTTGCCCTACCCGTACCCATGTTCCACCTGTCTAGTTCCAAAACGGGAGGGTGGGTGGGGCCAAACGCGAACGGCCTAGTGAGCCTCTCATACGGCGAGTTTTTGCAGGCTCCTAATAGAGCGTCTCCAGTCGCTTCGACTGGTACTCTTCTAGGGCCGACGGTAGGTGGGCGTTACTCCAGACGGCGGTTGCGGCTCTCTGCCCTTCTCCGGAATTTGATGGGATTTATTTTTATCTCAGATCCGGGAGTTTGATGGCGCGGTGACTATTTCCGGATCCGCACGAGTCCCCGTGGAAGGTCTTGCACGACTTCCTGTGCTCGATCTGTCTCTTCCTCCGGCCTCGGACCTTGAATCCGGTCTACCTGGGGCTCTTCCTCCTTCGTCTAGTTTGGTAAGCCTGCCTGAGCTCGGCGTCATTTTCGGGTGGGTCCAACCCTCCGGCCCCCCCTGCAGGTTAGCTTGCTAGCTGGGTTGATACAGGAACGGGCTCCAACTCCTCTTCCTCCGGGCCCTCCTACTACTGTGAGAGAACCGAGTTTGGATCAACCTCGTGCTCAGCCAGGCTTCGCAGAACTGCGTTTACGCCGCCTTGCTATGTCCTCCCATCCGGCGCCTGTTGTCACCCCGCCTGTTGGCTTCTACCAACGGGGTCTCGAGAAGGCTCAAGCTGTTATGGACCAGGCCTTGGCCGATAGCACACGTGATCGGCAGGATGCAGCCGCGGCTGAGTTGCAATCGTGGTTATCGGGTGCGGGGGCTGGTACTACCTTGCTCGATGCTAGCCCAGAGGATCTTCTAGTGTACCTGGAAGAATGGTGGTTGCCGAACCATCCTGGCCGGAAGCAGGAAGCGGCTGGGCCACAGGCCGTGAAGGGTGTACTCTCGGCCTTGAGTGGGTGGTTTTCCCGGGCTGGACGGGTCGGTCCTTTTGATCCGGTCAGTAGGACTGGGAACCCGTGTGAGTGCCCTTGGGTCAGTGACTACCGCAAGGGATATACTCGCCTTCAGATGGTCGGCGGTTATGAGGAGGTGTCGGCCGTGCCGATGACCGAGGAGAAATATGGCCACCTGTGCCAGTATCTGCTGGACCAGGCCGCGTCTGCAACTGATGTGGCGGATACTCTGACATCACTCCGAGACCTCTTATGTGTCCAGTTTATGTTCCAGAGCACCTACCGGGGCTATGATGTGGGAAAGCTGGCGTTGGGTGATTTTTGCCACCCTGATTACCCTGATAGGGCGGACTGGAGGCTTCCCCTTCCACCGCCACAGGAATGGCCACCTGGTGCTACCTACCGGCTCTGCATCCGTGAGAGGGGCACCAAGACATCTCGCATTCAGCGTGCCCCCGCTGTCTACCTCCAGAGCAACCCTACCTGCCCTGCTCGATGCTTTCCCCGCACCTTGGCCCTCTACATGTGGCGTGCTCGTCAGCCGGACGCGGACGGTTTCCAGGTGGTCGACCATCTCTTCCGTCCTCTCCGACCGAATCGTTTGGCTTTCAAGGAGGAGCCATTGAGCAGCTCAGCTCTCGGGGCCCGGGTCCGACGCCACTTGCATGCTGCTGGGCTGTATGAGGGGGAGACAAACCATAGCTTCCGCCGTGGGGCCCTCCAAGCTGCAGCTCAGCAGGGCTTGGATGAGTCTGCTCTGAAGGCGCTGGGTCAGATTCGTAGTTCGGCGGTCCTTGCTCGTTATACTGACCCCACTCGCCATGTTGGGCCTCAAAAGAAGCGGCAGCGTTCTGGATAGGTGTTTGGGGCATTGGCCTATCCTGATTTGTCGTAGAGTGGTCTGTAGTTCCCATAATGGTTACACGTATCCCCTCCCCAACATACACGGCCTCTGCCGCAGTAAGGGTGGGTGGGTGGGACTTTTCGCGACTGGTCCTTGGCGCCTCTTGGCTGTCCTTCACGATGTTTCTATTATAACTGTAACGTTAGTGCACCGACTTTCTGGCTTCTGGTCCTTCTCTCCGCCTTCTTGTTGGGTGGTTGGTACGACTGGCCGAGCATTTCAGTCTCTTCCATTCCTAAAGCTCAAACTCTCCACCGTACTCAGGCTAAAGTGAGTTTGGCTATGCGCCCGTTGGCGCTTGCCCTACCCGTACCCATGTTCCACCTGTCTAGTCCCAAGTCATACCGCACCGCGGCAGGCCCCAGCCATCACTCCCTGAACATGGGTAGCTGCACTCACATTCCTACTCCTCCTTCTCCGATCCTCAAGTCAACTTCCGCCATGCACTCCAATTCTCTCTTGTCTGCCTCCCCAGATTGGGGTAGCCTGGCTTGTTGCTCTCACTCTCCTTTCGACCTCAGTCCCAGATAATGTAGAGGGCTTCACATGCATTCGAGGGCTCTTCGGTGTACCACGGGCGTGCCGCCTGCTCCTTTTGGGCACTCGAAGAGCCCCGAGTGTAGTAGGCGGCAGCGAACCCTCACCGGCATCCGATTCAGCGTAACCATCTACTAGCGTCACTAGGACGCAGTTTGCCTGTTCGTCCCGTATTTTTCGCACCACACGCCCATCTGCTGGGAAGGCGGGTTAATGTACAGCAGCTGGTCCGGGCCTCCCCATGGCTGGGTGAAGGCATTGATTCCCGCGGAGTTAGGGCTCAAACTTAACCCCCTGCTCCAGGAACTCAAGGACTTGACACTGAGCCACTGAGAAAGGTTTAGCGCTATTTGCCAGGGAGAAAAAGTGACGCCCCGTGGGCAGCTTCTCGGCGAGCAGGCCTGGGCGGAAGTCTGCTGGGTTACGCAGACTAGCCTGGAGTTGTCTCTCAAAACGTTCACTGGGGGTTGGGTCTACGCCATCCTGTGTCCCTGTTTGTTGCAGGTCGGACCAGATGTCTTCGATATCTTTTACACTTCCCAGTGTCGGTGGCACGCTTGCAGAGGTCTCAAAACAAGCCGGTTGGCTGCCGTACCGTTGCAGCTCCCATCGCTTCCCTGCTTTGCCCGTGTTACGCAGGGGGTCGAGCTCTAAATCCAGTTCGTCCTCATCTAAGGGTCCCGCCACAGACATAACTTCCTCAAGCTCTTCATCTTCGCTAACCTCCACATCTAACACTGAGGTAGACCTCCCCTTTTACTGCGCGACCACAGTGGTGTGAGACCGTTAGCCCGCTTGCTGTCTTGCCAACTACTCTCTCCGGGGTGGCCCCTATCTCGCCTCCAAACATTCCGAGGCCTTAACTGGCCCTAGTTAGCGCCTGCCTAAACCACGAACTGACTTGCTCCCCACATCACACCGCATTGGCGGCTGAGGTCAATGGCTTCGACAAATCGTCAAGCTGCTTCGTGGTTCCCAGATTGGCTCTCTCGCAGACCACAGGAGCATCACCTGGGCAGACCAGTCACGGGTAGGGACGGACGGATGGACGGACGGACGGGTAAAGGCCATTTCCATGCGGCACGCTTCCCCTCCCCCACCCAGGGGGGCCGCTGAATCCGTGGCCGTCAGCCACGCAGTTGCCAGTTTGGTGGGGTTGGTCTGTGTGGCCCGCCAGTCACTGGGTCCATGATCCCCGTGGCCCATGCTCCCGGCTGCTCATCTAACCACGGCCAGGGGGGCCATCTGTGAACCGTGGGAAAAAAGGGGGGGGATGATCTTCTCTCCGGGCTCCTATGCCACTTCTGGGGTTTTCACTCAGGAGGGAGAACGGAGGGTTCTGAGGATTAACAAGGATGGTGCTAGCCTCCCGCCCTGGAGCTGGTGCTAATTGGTCCGGGGCTCCTGTCAGTGTGCCGTCCTGGTCCTGAGGCCCCCTTTGGCGGTGCTGCGGCGCGAGCTAGGCCTTGTCCGTCAGGGCATACATCACGGGTTGGGCTGTCGACCGAGATCGGGTTTCCCACACGTCCCTCTAGGCCCCGGCGGCGCACTACCCTTCCCGGGGTTGCGGTCGTCAAAGGCTCCGTGGTGTGTTCGCCGCTACGTCTGCCTTGTGCGACAGCTGGGCTGGGAGTCGCCCTAGAGGCCACCGTGAAGCTGGTATCAAGGCTGCCACCCGCGGCGGCACCTTGGTCGGCTGGCTTCTTCCTCTGGCTACATGTCGGGTAGCCATGCGCCACAGTCGTCGTAGCACCTTGGGTGTTCCTCACCTCCTGCAGAGATGGGTTCTGCACGCACAGCAGGAGACCAGGGCCGTAAGCTATCCAAGCTAAGCTGACGGATAAGGCAAAGGCCGCGGGTTAAGGCAAATGTCCGCCGGTTAAGGCAACGGCCGCCGGTTAAGGCAAATGTCCGCCGGTTAAGGCAAAGGGCGCCGGTTAAGGCAAATGTCCGCCGGTTAAGGCAAAGGGCGCCGGTTAAGGCAAATGTCCGCCGGTTAAGGCAAAGGCCGCCGGTTAAGGCAAATGTCCGCCGGTTAAGGCAAAGGCCGCCGGTTAAGGCAAATGTCCGCTGGTTAAGGCAAAGGGCGCCGGTTAAGGCAAAGGCCGCCGGTTAAGGCAAATGTCCGCCGGTTAAGGCAAATGTCCGCCGGTTAAGGCAAAGGCCGCCGGTTAAGGCAAATGTGCGCCGGTTAAGGCAAAGGTAAACCATCTAAGGCGGTGGCCTGGGGAACAGCCTAACCACACCCGGCGATGAGGAACCGCAGAAGCCTGCTGCCGCGGAGTGCTCTGTTATCCGACTCTTGGTACAACTAAGCGGCCTGGCGCGCTGAGCGCCACACGGTGCGACGGTGCGTGACGAAGTCCCTGATCCTACCGAGAACCGACCGCTGGGTGGCGCCCCTCGAACCTTTCCCTGCTTAGCAATTCAGGCGTCACTTACGGTATCTCCTTCTTGGTTGGGTAACTTCGATAGGCGGAGTGTTGCTCTTAAGTGGGGGTCAGGCCTGAGCGGGTGCATTTCCACCGAGGGCGTCAGTGATGATTGACGAACAGACAGGCACCTATGAGAAGGGCGACTGACACTCGCCAAAAACTAGATCGGCGCCAGGCTCACAACAGTTGCGGGGTTCCTAAGCTAAGTCGTGCGCCGGCTTTGACCGGTCCTGCGCAAGCTCGTGAGAACGCGCACGATGGCGCTGAAAGAGGAAAGACGAAAAGTCGCAACTGGCTATTGCGCAAACTTGTCAGAGCGGAGGAACGCTGCGAGCGACGACATGGTGAGCCACACAACGACTAGCCAAAACAAACCGCGTTGCGGCAAGCTTACCGACTCTATAACTCGTCGCGGCTGTAGACGCTCTAATTGGCTGCTGCGTGCGTTGTCGTGTCCGCTGGAGCAAGTAAGAGTCCGCTGAAGTGCTTTTCGCGACTGGTCCTTGGCGCCTCTTGGCTGTCCTTCACGATATTTCTATTATAACTGTAACGTAAGTGCACCGACTTTCTGGCTTCTGGTCCTTCTCTCCGCCTTCTTGTTGGGTGGTTGGTACGACTGGCCGAGCATTTCAGTCTCTTCCATTTGCGTTATTACCTAAACCAAATAGGTTAGATAAGGTCGTGTTCACATGTAGTCCAATTCGGTGTGATTCGACTGAATTGGACTTCGAATTGGGGTCAATTGGGTGCGAATTGGAATCAGGGTCAGGGGACCCCTCTTGGGGTGTGATTCACTGTAATTGCCCTTTTTCTTTCTCAAGAAGAGATTATCTCACAAACCGTTTTCATAATTGACATATATATTTATGCTTTGTTTTATTTATGTACTTAATTCGCGAAAAGCCGGTATAATATATTTTGGCAGTCATTCCTGGTTATGTTTGTACAAGAGAGGTGATATTTTTTAGCAAACCTATTAAAACTATGTAGTATTTTTCCTTAACAACGCAACTTTGACATAAGTGATCATGCACCGCGGTCATGGCACAACAATTCGGCGCGGCGGTGCCTCAAACGGCGGCTAGAAGCCCAGATCGCAACAGCATAGTAATTCAAATAAGCCAGCATTGATAGAACTGCCGGCTTACGGTCGGAGAGGCGGTCGAGCCGGTCAAGTTGGTAGTGGCCGTACGGGCGATCGGGCTGGTCGCGGCCCTCCTGCTTGCCTGTAACTTGGCCCTAACGTGGACATATTGTTGCACTCAATAGATTTTATTAACATATTGCGTGCAGATATGTTATCCTACAAAGATTACTTTCAGTTGCGTAATTCATGTTTCTGTCCGCCGAACCGCATGTGAATACGATCGGCACAGTCAACTTGAATCAGACTTGCGATTGGAGTCCGAATTGGACTACATGTGAACACACCTTAAGTGTTGCTTGGCGGTGTAATGGGTGAATTTGCACTGCGTCACTACGCGCTATTTGCACAAGGGTTACATTGGTGCACACTGCTATGACTCACCCAAAGTGCCGGGGTCAAACCCCGACTCGCGCACACTGGTTTTAAAAATCACGAAAGAAGGCGCATGAATACCGTCCGCCCAAAGGTGGATGTCCGGGCTGGCGCTGCATCAAGCTCGTCAGGGTTATCACCCGTCGCAAGAAACAAACAAAAGCTGCGGTAGTGCGTGCCGGGTAAACATCAGAACCCCATCTGTCGGGTGCACGGCCTAAGCTGCCCTTTGGGTGCAACGGCTGCCTGAGGACGTTGCTCGGGGAGAAATGTAATGCATCGGGGGAATTCGCACCCCAGCATCGTGTGCAATTTGCACCTGTGTTACAGGCGGCCGTTAGCTTATTTGCTTGCTTCCCACAGAGGAGATTACATTCATCGTGTAACGAAAGTTAACAAATGACAGGCAGGCTCTCCACAAAAGAAACCATACAAGTTACGAAGGCACTCAATCCTTGCAAAGTCCAGTCGCAGAAACCCAAATCGTAACATGCCAGATATTTTAAGCCCACGCACCACGATCCCGCCAACTTGCTGGAAACATCTCTGGCAACATACCAGCCGCACCAAAGTGAGCGAAGCATGCTCCCCCAGGTGCATCGATCCCCCTCCTCGCTGTACATCCTCCTGCTCGCTGTACATCCTCCTCCTCGCTGTACACCCTCCTGCTCGCTGTACATCCCCCTCCTCGCTGCACAGCCTCCTGCTCGCTGTACATCCCCCTCCTCGCTGTACACCCTCCTGCTCGCTGTACATCCTCCTGCTCGCTGTACATCCCCCTCCTCGCTGTACATCCTCCTGCTCGCTGTACATCCCCCTCCTCGCTGCACAGCCTCCTGCTCGCTGTACATCCCCCTCCTCGCTGTACACCCTCCTGCTCGCTGTACATCCTCCTGCTCGCTGTACATCCCCCTCCTCGCTGCACAGCCTCCTGCTCGCTGTACATCCCCCTCCTCGCTGTACACCCTCCTGCTCGCTGTACATCCTCCTGCTCGCTGTACATCCCCCTCCTCGCTGTACCTCCCCCTCCTCGCTGTACACCCTCCTGCTCGCTGTACATCCTCCTGCTCGCTGTACATCCCCCTCCTCGCTGTACACCCTCCTCCTCGCTGTACATCCTCCTGCTCGCTGTACATCCCCCTCCTCGCTGTACATCCTCCTGCTCGCTGTACATCCTCCTCCTCGCTGTACATATATAAGGTTGTAATGATATCAGGCAGGGTGGGTATTGAGCTTCACGCATGAACAAAAGCAGTCATCCGGAATCTGCTGCACCGACATGGTCACAAACCTCGCAGATTAAGCACTCACCGGGGCATGTCTCCTCCACGTTTACCGGATTGAAGGCCTCTTCTGGGAGAGGATGTACGTATGCCCAGTACGTAGCTGGCAGACAGCGTCTATTTTTCTTTCAATATTGCCTACACTAGCCTGCCCAGGACACCGTACAGCAAACCCCGCCCCTGAAATGAACATGGAAACAAACACATCAGTTTATAATATATACATGTGACATTATATATATAGGTGCCACAAGAGTACATCACAGGACGCAAAATCACACATTTTTGCAAAATCGTTAAAAATGCATGTCGCCTTGCTGCTGTGGTAGGTGGTGCCTTATAGATAGCCCGCAAAAAAAACAGATTTTCCCACGACAGCCAGAAAACATGGAGCTTGCTAAGCTGCGTATGTACGTAACCATTATTACTTGATGCATTGAATTAAAAGTACATATTGCCACTACATACTGTACTGGGCACTAATAAGCTAATAATTCTCAATCAACCAATCAAGTGTCGTCAGTGCAAAATCTCATCTTGAAGTGTACGGAACCTACCAGATAGATATTCACTGTATCGTACAATACGTACAATAATCACTTTGCTTTATTTGCCATTAATTGAATGATTTGTTCCGGCGCCAAGTTACCTCAGCAGGCATCAGCACAGCTCCATCTTGTACATACCTGTGCTTCCTGATGGATATCGATGAGAATCGATGCACATCCCGCCTGACGACGGACTCTGTGCGAATAACAATACAGCGTTCCGCAGCCCTCCGAGCTTAACCTAGCTATTACTATCAGTTGTTGGCTCGAGGAGTCCAACTTCCGACTACGTCACCAATGACTGCGTGATGGGATGTGGGGTCCGATCCCCCCAGTGTGAACCGAGAATCGTAACCACGTAGTGGTCGCCCTCTAATAGGCCCTGACATGCATCGAACCCACGCCCTCATCACCGAATGAACGACAGCAGCTCGTCAGCGACTGACGTGCATCATATTTCACTAGACGCGGGCCGTCCGCCCGCGAGGGGGGCCGTAGTTCCCCGTCCCCGCGGCGGAGGCGAGGGCACGCGTGCCGAATGGAAGGGGTAATACAGGGATGCAGAGATGCAGTTCACCAGCGTGGGAGTCGAACCCACGAGCGCGCGGATCGCACTCGGCCGTGCAAGCGTGTCGTCATACAGCGAGGTGGCCGTTTGACGCTGGCATTTAACGCCATCCAGTGGCGGCAACTCCATGCACGCACCTGTGTTTGGGGCAACCGGAGTGACTTACTGTTGGAGGGCCGTGACGAAAGTGGTCCGGCCCTCCGTGCTGGTGGTGACGGTGCCGGCGATGGCGAAGGAGTCGTAGGCGGTGTACGCGACGCGGTCGTTGTCGTCCGCGAAGCTCGCGTCGGCGAAGAAGTCCGCGTAGTTGGGCAGCTGTTGGAGGACGCTGGGGCTGTCCGTGCAGACTGGATACTTGCTATTGCCGACGCTGAGGACGAGTGGTATGACGGGCCGGGAGCCGACCGTCGTGACGGAGCTGGGATTCGGGGAGAGGGTGGCGGCGGCGTGTGCTCCATCCGACGGTAGGACAACGGCGGCCCGGTCGCGTTGCTCCCACGCAACCATCATGTCGTTCGTGTCGGCGCGGCTGTCGGTGGCCGCAGTGGTCTGCTGGGTAGCTGCTCGGAAGGTCTGTACCCGCTTGGGAGGGCGCTTGCCCGGGGCAGCTGCTGCCGCGACTAGCGCCCCGTTGAGGAAGATGCTGTTGTTGTACTGAGTATTGGACGGCGCGCTGATTTTGGCGGCGTAGATGTATAGCGGCGTGTTGTCGTCAGCCGCCGCTTGTAGCTGCGCAACGAAGTTGTCGGGCGCGGATTGCTTGACCGCCAGCTCCACGCAGCCGAGGTCGGGGGCGTCGGGGTTGCCGCACGCGACCCAGGCGTTGAACTTGCGGAAGGGTCCGCCGCGGAACAGCTTACCGTGCGGGACGACCAGGAGGGCGCTGCCGTCGGCCGGGTACTTGTCCTCGGCGTCCGCTTTGTCGGTTGCCGCGTTGTATGTGGGATAACGCAGCTTGGCGGTGTACAGCATCGGGAGGACGGAGGTGCTGGCCACGGAAATTTGAGTCGTCGGGGTGACCTTGTATTGGGCCAGTGTCGGTCCGGCGAAGCGGGAGGTGACGAAGGCGGGCAGGGCAGCTGGCTCCACGTTCGTGAACGTGACGGCCCGTGCAAAGGCGTGGTTGGTCTCCATGTCGGCTAGGGTGCGGTTATCGAGCTGCAGGATGATGACGCCCTGTCCGACTGTGTTCACGCCTGCGACGAAGCTGCCGTTTCGGTTCGGTGCGCCGGCAAAGAGCCGGTCTTCATCTTTAGTCACCGGGCCGGCGGTGAAGGTGACGTGGCAGGTGACGGTTCGCGACCTACGGATGGGGTCGTTAGTCGCATGTTAGTCCTCATCCTTAAAGATGGCCCGTAGCTATCGCTTACGTGGACGCGGAGGCAGCGTCGGTGGGGCTGCCGAAGGTGGACGTGCTGCTTGTAGACGGTGCCGGGGTGAGTCGCCGGCGTTTGGGGTCGGGCGATTCCATTCGGGGCGGGAAGGGACGACGGAAAGCGGCGCAGTATATGGGTAGAGAGATGTTAAGGTAGAGTACAAGTTATGGGAAGCTCCGTGTGTTTAACGCTGTGCAACGCTGGACACCGCGGTATAACGCCTGTACAAGATTGGCAATCTTGTGTTCAAATCCGCCTCATCAACCCACGGGTCACCGCGGTCCACTTGCTGCGCGCGGCAACCTCGACGGCCCCGTTCTCGGCATTACAAGGCATCCGTCGTCCAGCGACAACGCGCCCGATCCACACCTCCCACCTCCCCTTCTTCGCGTCTTCTGCCTTCGCTACTGCCGCGGTCACCACTTCGCCATTCTGCCACTTCCATCACGACTGTCGCCGTCGTTGCCGCCGCCTTGTCCTTCGTCATCGTTGCCTTCGTTGCAGACCTTCGTTGCAGAACCCCCACCATCGTCGCCGTGTCACGTGGTGGGCTAGACGCCTGATAGCTGCGGACGGCTCGCGTGTAGACTAGGTCCTCAAGTGCGAAATCCCGGTTTGTTGCGTCAGGTGGTGATGGATGCGATAGTCCGGTGCCGGGCGTGCTTTTACGGACTTTGGCAGCGGGATGTCGGTGGCGCGCACACGGCGAATGAAAGGGCTGGTGTTGGCACCGAGTGTGGCGAATGAAGGGGCTGGTGTTGGCAACGCAGGTCGCACAGACGTTGAAAGACGTAGGGACGGTCTTGTCAATTCGGTTTCGTTCGTCAGGTGTGGCAGAGAGCGGGTACAGGAGGCGGGAACGTGTGTCGTAACGGTCCAGCAGCATTTTGGAAGACTCGAAGCGAACACTGAACACGGGTGTTTGTCCGTGTGCTTTCACTCCGGCACCCAGACCACCTAGGGTCGCGGAACCTAAGGTACGCTGTGGATTGCAGGGGGCGTACAGACGGGAGGGGGGGCTGTCCGTGCGCCACCGCGTCCTAAGGCGCAATCGACTGCGGACGAGCGCAATCTACAACGCCCCCTTCAATTCACAGCGTACTTTAGGCTCCGCGACCCCGTAGTTTCAACCTGGATGGTCTGGCCGCCGAAGTGGAGCACGGACTGGCACCCGTGTCACTTCGGTGCTCGCCTAGAGTCCTCGAACATGCTGCCGAGTCGCCACAACACACTCGACTACGGCCGTCTGCTGTGCTCATTCTCTGCCCCACCTGTGTGATCTGCGTTGCTTGCATGCGGCAGATGTATCGTAATGCCAACGTCCGGCACATATCTATACTTACACCTACGGCCGAAGCGCTACCTGGTCAGGTAAGATCCACTCTCCGGAGCACGTAGGAGACCGATACCACGGATCTACACCTCCCTCCCTACGCGCAGTCCTTCGCCTTCGTAGGTCAAATGCAACGCCTCTTGCCCTCGCCACTGCCGCCGTCGTCGTACAGCTATCCGCCGAGTCCGTCAGACTTCCAGTCCCGGATCTTCCACCCCACCATCCTACGCGCTCCCCTTCTCCGCGCTTCGCGCCTTCGTCACAGGTCGCAAAGGGGTTGGGAGATGTAGGGACGGCGGTGTGGCAGAGAGCGGGCACAGGAGGCGGAAAGGTGTGTTGTAGCGGTCCAGCAGCATGTTGGGGATTCGAGGCAAGCACAGAAATGGTACAGGTGCCTGTCCGTGTGCTTGCATCACCCGTACTTCACTCTACAGTAGTTTGCCGGAGTGAAGTACGGGTGACGGAAGCACACGGACAAACACCCGTGTCATTTCGGTGCTTGCCTCGACTCCCCAACACGCCGCTGGACCGCCATAACACACTCGACCACGGCCGTCTCTTGTGCTCAACCTCTGCCCCACAGACTACGTCGTCCCTGCGTCTCTCAACACCTGCGCGACTCGTGTTGCGCGCATGCGGCAGATGTATTGCAATGCCAACGTCCGGCACATATTTACACCTCCCATCGCAGCATCCTACGCACCCTCCTTCTTCACACGTTCCCCCCCATCCGTCGTAGGTCAGACGCAACGTCGGTGACGACACGGTAACACGGTGGTGTTCTGTCTACTCCCTCTAGTCTATTTTCGCGACGAAATCGGCATGCAGAGCCATGAGCACCTCGGCGTCACCAGCCACTCCGGGACGAGCAACGTACGATCAACGTACCGCGTCCGCCACATCTCGGGCCCACCTAGTACTCGGAATCGGCAACCTGCCACAGCGTTCTCATCCACACCCGCATCGTCATCTTCATCCGCCGCCCTGTTTTTCGCCACCGTCGCCTTCGTTGCAGACCCCTCACCATCGTCGCCGTGTCACGTGGTGGTGGCTGCGGTAGTCCAACGCTCCTCCAGGTGCCGGGCGTGCTCGTATTCGGGTGCATAGCGGTTGCGGGTTGCGGTCGCGCGGCGGTCAAGGAGGCGCAGTTCGGCCGCCAGGTCGGGGTCGAGCTTTGTTGCTGCCAGAAACTGCTGGACAACTCGTTTTCGCTCGTCGGGTGTCGTAGAGAGCGGGCGCAAGAGGCGGATGTGGTTGAGTGTCTTGTACCGTGTCAGTAGTACATACACGGTTGCGCGCTTCAAGCCGCCAGGTGGGACGGAGAGGTCCGCAACCCAGCATTCTTCCTTGAAACTGCGACCCTGTACGAAATAGTCGGTCACGGCGTAGTAGTCACCCAGCGGCACGTTGATGCGACGCACGTTCTTGGTGGCGGTGCCGGTGTTGACAGCAGGTACGGTGATATTGGCTGCTGGTGAGGGGCGTGGTACGACGGTGAAGGCACCACCTTTGGATGCGAAGTCCGCCAAGTCCGCTAGCACCGTATTGGGCGCGTGTCCTTTAATTGGACGGACCATGACGGCTGCGGGGAGGTAGTGAAGGCGCCAGTACGGGCCGTGGCCGTCGTCGGGCGGTTCGCGGCTGTCGGTGAGCAGGCCGCACGCCTCGACTTCATTGTTGTGGCAGGCGCCAGCGTCGGCGGCAACGGTGTCGAGTAGCGTGTAGCGTGCTCCTTCGTAGTACCAAGTGTCGGCGGTTGTGTGGTCGAAGGCGGCGTCTTTGACTCGGATCGCGACAGCCTTCTCGACGTGCGAGAGTAGCGGCTGCTGGGCTGTGCCGTGTTGGCGGACCGGGACGTGGTCCGCGTTCCAGCTGACCAACCGTGCACCCTTGCGACGCGCCTGGAGCATGAGCAGTCGTGTGTTGAGGACGTGCCTGGGTTCGTTGCGTTGCAACACCACGCGGGGCTCGAGGTCCGTGAGGTCCGATAGGTCGGTGATGACGCGTTGGTTGAGCGCGTCTATCAATGCCGCCATGCGCGCTTCAGTGGGTTCGCCGCCGCCGAACATGGTCGCGAACTGCGTGAGCTGCTGACCGGACGGGCTGTTGTCTTGTCGTTGTTGTTTTTGCAGCATGAACACGACGTTGCCGAGCTGCCGGTACAGCTGGAAGCCATCGTGCAGGCGGGCGTGCGTCTGTGGTACGGGTCGGCGAGGGCGACGCATGGTCGCGGCAGTGTCGCGGTCGTTGTTGTGCTCGTCACTGCTGCTGGTGTTGCTGTCATCCGCACGGCGACCTTCGTCTTCGTCAGCCGAGGCTGGCCGGCGCCGGGTGTTCGGTGCCGACGGAGTGAAGTTGGGGTTCCGCTCGAAGCGGTATGGTGGCGAACCGCCCGGTTGAGGATGCTGTAGCAGGTCGCCGATTCCGGCAGCGGCGCGGCCGGACAGGACACGGGTGCTCGAGTGGGTGGGTCCAAGATGTGACGGGGGCGGTACGCTGGCCGTACAGGAGTAGCTGATGGCGCCGAGGTGCTCATGGCTCTGCATGCCGATTTCGTCGATGAAGACAGCGCCATCACCGACGTTGCGTTTGACCTACTAAGGGTGGGGGGGAGCGCGTGGAGAAGGGGGGTGCGTAGGATGTTGGGGCGGGAGGTGTGGATTCGTGGGATGGTTGTCGTACGTGCTCCGGCAAGTGGATCGTACCTGAAGGCTGGCGTGGGCACCGCGCTTGGGAAGGTTGGCGCCACGCGAGCTGCTTTGGCTCGCAGAGATGCCGAACATCGAGTGGGTCGACAGGCTGCGGTGCACTGGGGTGTTGAAGGCGATCGCGGCGGCCCAGGAGTACGCGCATGTGGCGGCCCAGTCGGGGCTGTCGTGCTGGTACGTGTACCACAGCAGCGCGTGCACGAACCTTGTCTTGCCCGTCTACACACGCCCATGGAAGGGGTAATACAAGAATGCAGAGATGCAGTTCACCAGCGTGGGAGTCGAACCCACGAGCGCGCGGATCGCACTCGGCCGTGCAAGCGTGTCGTCATACAGCGAGGTGGCCGTTTGACGCTGGCATTTAACGCCATCCAGTGGCGGCAACTCCATGCACGCACCTGTGTTTGGGGCAACCGGAGTGACTTACTGTTGGAGGGCCGTGACGAAAGTGGTCCGGCCCTCCGTGCTGGTGGTGACGGTGCCGGCGATGGCGAAGGAGTCGTAGGCGGTGTACGCGACGCGGTCGTTGTCGTCCGCGAAGCTCGCGTCGGCGAAGAAGTCCGCGTAGTTGGGCAGCTGTTGGAGGACGCTGGGGCTGTCCGTGCAGACTGGATACTTGCTATTGCCGACGCTGAGGACGAGTGGTATGACGGGCCGGGAGCCGACCGTCGTGACGGAGCTGGGATTCGGGGAGAGGGTGGCGGCGGCGTGTGCTCCATCCGACGGTAGGACAACGGCGGCCCGGTCGCGTTGCTCCCACGCAACCATCATGTCGTTCGTGTCGGCGCGGCTGTCGGTGGCCGCAGTGGTCTGCTGGGTAGCTGCTCGGAAGGTCTGTACCCGCTTGGGAGGGCGCTTGCCCGGGGCAGCTGCTGCCGCGACTAGCGCCCCGTTGAGGAAGATGCTGTTGTTGTACTGAGTATTGGACGGCGCGCTGATTTTGGCGGCGTAGATGTATAGCGGCGTGTTGTCGTCAGCCGCCGCTTGTAGCTGCGCAACGAAGTTGTCGGGCGCGGATTGCTTGACCGCCAGCTCCACGCAGCCGAGGTCGGGGGCGTCGGGGTTGCCGCACGCGACCCAGGCGTTGAACTTGCGGAAGGGTCCGCCGCGGAACAGCTTACCGTGCGGGACGACCAGGAGGGCGCTGCCGTCGGCCGGGTACTTGTCCTCGGCGTCCGCTTTGTCGGTTGCCGCGTTGTATGTGGGATAACGCAGCTTGGCGGTGTACAGCATCGGGAGGACGGAGGTGCTGGCCACGGAAATTTGAGTCGTCGGGGTGACCTTGTATTGGGCCAGTGTCGGTCCGGCGAAGCGGGAGGTGACGAAGGCGGGCAGGGCAGCTGGCTCCACGTTCGTGAACGTGACGGCCCGTGCAAAGGCGTGGTTGGTCTCCATGTCGGCTAGGGTGCGGTTATCGAGCTGCAGGATGATGACGCCCTGTCCGACTGTGTTCACGCCTGCGACGAAGCTGCCGTTTCGGTTCGGTGCGCCGGCAAAGAGCCGGTCTTCATCTTTAGTCACCGGGCCGGCGGTGAAGGTGACGTGGCAGGTGACGGTTCGCGACCTACGGATGGGGTCGTTAGTCGCATGTTAGTCCTCATCCTTAAAGATGGCCCGTAGCTATCGCTTACGTGGACGCGGAGGCAGCGTCGGTGGGGCTGCCGAAGGTGGACGTGCTGCTTGTAGACGGTGCCGGGGTGAGTCGCCGGCGTTTGGGGTCGGGCGATTCCATTCGGGGCGGGAAGGGACGACGGAAAGCGGCGCAGTATATGGGTAGAGAGATGTTAAGGTAGAGTACAAGTTATGGGAAGCTCCGTGTGTTTAACGCTGTGCAACGCTGGACACCGCGGTATAACGCCTGTACAAGATTGGCAATCTTGTGTTCAAATCCGCCTCATCAACCCACGGGTCACCGCGGTCCACTTGCTGCGCGCGGCAACCTCGACGGCCCCGTTCTCGGCATTACAAGGCATCCGTCGTCCAGCGACAACGCGCCCGATCCACACCTCCCACCTCCCCTTCTTCGCGTCTTCTGCCTTCGCTACTGCCGCGGTCACCACTTCGCCATTCTGCCACTTCCATCACGACTGTCGCCGTCGTTGCCGCCGCCTTGTCCTTCGTCATCGTTGCCTTCGTTGCAGACCTTCGTTGCAGAACCCCCACCATCGTCGCCGTGTCACGTGGTGGGCTAGACGCCTGATAGCTGCGGACGGCTCGCGTGTAGACTAGGTCCTCAAGTGCGAAATCCCGGTTTGTTGCGTCAGGTGGTGATGGATGCGATAGTCCGGTGCCGGGCGTGCTTTTACGGACTTTGGCAGCGGGATGTCGGTGGCGCGCACACGGCGAATGAAAGGGCTGGTGTTGGCACCGAGTGTGGCGAATGAAGGGGCTGGTGTTGGCAACGCAGGTCGCACAGACGTTGAAAGACGTAGGGACGGTCTTGTCAATTCGGTTTCGTTCGTCAGGTGTGGCAGAGAGCGGGTACAGGAGGCGGGAACGTGTGTCGTAACGGTCCAGCAGCATTTTGGAAGACTCGAAGCGAACACTGAACACGGGTGTTTGTCCGTGTGCTTTCACTCCGGCACCCAGACCACCTAGGGTCGCGGAACCTAAGGTACGCTGTGGATTGCAGGGGGCGTACAGACGGGAGGGGGGGCTGTCCGTGCGCCACCGCGTCCTAAGGCGCAATCGACTGCGGACGAGCGCAATCTACAACGCCCCCTTCAATTCACAGCGTACTTTAGGCTCCGCGACCCCGTAGTTTCAACCTGGATGGTCTGGCCGCCGAAGTGGAGCACGGACTGGCACCCGTGTCACTTCGGTGCTCGCCTAGAGTCCTCGAACATGCTGCCGAGTCGCCACAACACACTCGACTACGGCCGTCTGCTGTGCTCATTCTCTGCCCCACCTGTGTGATCTGCGTTGCTTGCATGCGGCAGATGTATCGTAATGCCAACGTCCGGCACATATCTATACTTACACCTACGGCCGAAGCGCTACCTGGTCAGGTAAGATCCACTCTCCGGAGCACGTAGGAGACCGATACCACGGATCTACACCTCCCTCCCTACGTGCACTCCTTCTTCGCGCGCTCCGTCCTTCGCCTTCGTAGGTCAAATGCAACGCCTCTTGCCCTTGTCACTGCCGCCGTCGTCGTACAGCTATCCGCCGAGTCCGTCAGACCTCCAGTTCCCCACCATCCTACGCGCTCTCCTTCTCCGCGCTTCGCGCCTTTGTTACTGCCGTCGCCGTCGTGCAGCCATCTGCCGAGTCCGTCACTTCCATCATCACTGCCGCCGTCGCTGCCGCCGCGAGGGGTGCCGGTCTTGTGTTGAAATGCGTGTCATGGACTCACGGGTCACCGTCATGGTCATGGTACGGACATTGACATTAGAATACGTCGGCCGCATGCAGACAACACAGGTCGCAAAGGAGTTGGGAGATGTAGGGACGGCGGTGTGGCAGAGAGCGGGCACAGGAGGCGGAAAGGTGTGTTGTAGCGGTCCAGCAGCATGTTGGGGATTCCAGGCAACCACCGAAATGGTACAGGTGCCTGTCCGTGTGCTTGCATCACCCGTACTTCACTCTACAGCGTACCAGGTTCCACGACCTGGGTGCCGGAGTGAAGTACGGGTGACGAAAGCACATGGACAGACACCCGTGTCATTTCGGTGCTTGCTTCGACTCCCCAACACGCTGCTGGACCGCTACAACACACTCGACCACGGCCGTCTCTTGTGCTCAACCTTTGCCCCACAGACTACGTCGTCCCTGCGTCTCTCAACACTTGCGCGACTCGTGTTGCCCGCATGCGGCA
Organism: Volvox reticuliferus; assembly: GCA_019650235.1. Taxonomy (NCBI): domain Eukaryota; kingdom Viridiplantae; phylum Chlorophyta; class Chlorophyceae; order Chlamydomonadales; family Volvocaceae; genus Volvox; species Volvox reticuliferus. The sequence continues at coordinate 1,753,781 of BNCP01000014.1, forward strand.
GATGTATTGCAATGCTAACGTCCGGCACATATTTACACCTCCCATCGCAGCATCCTACGCACCCTCCTTCTTCACACGTTCCCCCCCATCCGTCGTAGGTCAGACGCAACGTCGGTGACGACACGGTAACACGGTGGTGTTCTGTCTACTCCCTCTAGTCTATTTTCGCGACGAAATCGGCATGCAGAGCCATGAGCACCTCGGCGTCACCAGCCACTCCGGGACGAGCAACGTACGATCAACGTACCGCGTCCGCCACATCTCGGGCCCACCTAGCACTCGGAATCGGCAACCTGCCACAGCGTTCTCATCCACACCCGCATCCTCATCTTCATCCGCCGCCCTGTTTTTCGCCACCGTCGCCTCCGTTGCAGACCCCTCACCATCGTCGCCGTGTCACGTGGTGGTGGCTGCGGTAGTCCAACGCTCCTCCAGGTGCCGGGCGTGCTCGTATTCGGGTGCATAGCGGTTGCGGGTTGCGGTCGCGCGGCGGTCAAGGAGGCGCAGTTCGGCCGCCAGGTCGGGGTCGAGCTTTGTTGCTGCCAGAAACTGCTGGACAACTCGTTTTCGCTCGTCGGGTGTCGTAGAGAGCGGGCGCAAGAGGCGGATGTGGTTGAGTGTCTTGTACCGTGTCAGTAGTACATACACGGTTGCGCGCTTCAAGCCGCCAGGTGGGACGGAGAGGTCCGCAACCCAGCATTCTTCCTTGAAACTGCGACCCTGTACGAAATAGTCGGTCACGGCGTAGTAGTCACCCAGCGGCACGTTGATGCGACGCACGTTCTTGGTGGCGGTGCCGGTGTTGACAGCAGGTACGGTGATATTGGCTGCTGGTGAGGGGCGTGGTACGACGGTGAAGGCACCACCTTTGGATGCGAAGTCCGCCAAGTCCGCTAGCACCGTATTGGGCGCGTGTCCTTTAATTGGACGGACCATGACGGCTGCGGGGAGGTAGTGAAGGCGCCAGTACGGGCCGTGGCCGTCGTCGGGCGGTTCGCGGCTGTCGGTGAGCAGGCCGCACGCCTCGACTTCATTGTTGTGGCAGGCGCCAGCGTCGGCGGCAACGGTGTCGAGTAGCGTGTAGCGTGCTCCTTCGTAGTACCAAGTGTCGGCGGTTGTGTGGTCGAAGGCGGCGTCTTTGACTCGCATCGCGACAGCCTTCTCGACGTGCGAGAGTAGCGGCTGCTGGGCTGTGCCGTGTTGGCGGACCGGGACGTGGTCCGCGTTCCAGCTGACCAACCGTGCACCCTTGCGACGCGCCTGGAGCATGAGCAGTCGTGTGTTGAGGACGTGCCTGGGTTCGTTGCGTTGCAACACCACGCGGGGCTCGAGGTCCGTGAGGTCCGATAGGTCGGTGATGACGCGTTGGTTGAGCGCGTCTATCAATGCCACCATGCGCGCTTCAGTGGGTTCGCCGCCGCCGAACATGGTCGCGAACTGCGTGAGCTGCTGACCGGACGGGCTGTTGTCTTGTCGTTGTTGTTTTTGCAGCATGAACACGACGTTGCCGAGCTGCCGGTACAGCTGGAAGCCATCGTGCAGGCGGGCGTGCGTCTGTGGTACGGGTCGGCGAGGGCGACGCATGGTCGCGGCAGTGTCGCGGTCGTTGTTGTGCTCGTCACTGCTGCTGGTGTTGCTGCCATCCGCACGGCGACCTTCGTCTTCGTCAGCCGAGGCTGGCCGGCGCCGGGTGTTCGGTGCCGACGGAGTGAAGTTGGGGTTCCGCTCGACGTCGGCCGCGAAGCGGTATGGTGGCGAACCGCCCGGTTGAGGATGCTGTAGCAGGTCGCCGATTCCGGCAGCGGCGCGGCCGGACAGGACACGGGTGCTCGAGTGGGTGGGTCCCAGGTCTAGACGCGGGCGGTGGCCCCTCCTACGCGACTGTAGTACGCCCCCTCCTACGCGACTGTAGTACGCAGCATCACGGGCACGGTCGATGGCGGGCTGTAGGAGGGGGCAGTCACCACGTTCGTTGACGGGGCGTGCTAGTTGTGCGGCGACGTTAGCCGTGTACTCCCGGTCGACCTCACAGGCCAGGGACATCAACTGGTTGCAGCCGAACGCGAGCGCAACGGCAGGCATGTGCGGCACGAGGTTGGACGCCAGGCGGGGCAACAAGAAGAGGCCGCCGGTGCCGATCCACTGAAAGGCCGTGCGGATGAGCCGGGGGAAGGCCATGCCGCAGCTGTCGTCGGTGCCGTGGCAGCCGTGGCGCTTGCAGGTCGTATTGTGGGTGTGGGTGAGGGTACCGTGTATGACGGCAGCGTGGTGGGCACGGCAGGCGGCGTGCCGTGATGGTGGAGGGAGCCCGCCGTTCGCGCACCCGGCCAGTCGTTCGAAGTCGCACGCGGCAGGTGGGCAATCTACCTGCACCGCCGGCACGGGCAGGCCGTGCTGCTGCGCCTCCGCTTCAGACATACCCATGACCAGAGGCTGCGTTGCACCGTCCGGGGCCGGAGCGTAGTACGGCGAAGGATACCACATTTCGCAGAGCGCATACGCAAGTGCCAGAGCCCGGCAGTTGGGTCCACAAAAGAACGCCTGCAGGTTCTCCAGCGCGAAGCACTCGAGATGTGCAACTCCGTGCAGGTGTAACGCCAATCGCCCGCTCTGCTCCACCTTGACAACCACCTCGAATACGACACCGCAGAAGCAGTTCGGGTCAGTCTGCCGCATTGCCCCAGGTGCAAAGCCAAACAGCTGCTCGACCACCACTTCTTTCGTGGCAACGAGCAGCGCGGCGCAGCTGTACGGGTCTTCCTTAACGCGGCGCCACTTTTCCACCGTGCTGGTGATCTGGGCGGGACGGCCGGTGTCGTCGAACTCGATGAACCGGCCAGACGCTACAACGGCGCAGCCAGCATGCATGTCCGCCGGGTTGAGGTTGAAGAACAGCGGCGGCCAGCCAATAGTGAGGGCAGCTGCACGCATCGTGGCCTTCGCACCGTTGTAGTAGGCATCCGTGAGGTCAATTCGCAGCAAGCTGGCACGTGCGCCCTCGAGGAGAGCGCGCACCACGGGCGACTGCTGCGACAGCAGCTGCCGTCGCTGGGCGTGACGGTACGGCAGCGCCAAGATGTCCGCCATGGCGCGTACGACATCCCTTGAAACTCGCGCCGCTGGTTCACCCAGCCGTGGTCGCATGCGCAGGGCCACTCCCACCTGCGCCATGCTCTGCTGCCGAACGTTGATGTCGTACATGCGGGCAAGCAGCATCAAGTTGCCGCTGAACTGTGCGCGAGGCACCCGCCGTACCAGGTGGCTGCAGTATGATGCGAATGACATTCCCGGCGGCCGCTGTCCGGACAAGCCATACGGAAACGAGACCGGGAAGCAGACGTTGAGGATGGCCGGATGACGATCATCCAGGATCCGAGCGTCACGGCCGCCAGCGGCGAATGCAAGACGTGCACGGCCGGTCAGCAGATCATGCACCACGTTGGGCCGGGTATCAAACTCGCTGCCGTCGGTCGGAACGGCAGCGGGCTGCGGCAGGACCAGTTCCAGCTCATTCGGAGCGCCCAGGTCGGCATCAGCTGTGTCGGACAGAGGGGACGGGAATCCACAAGCTTAACACGACGGGCAGACAGATGGACGGGTGCACCCTCTCGAGGTCGTATGTATGCGCGAATTGTTTCGAGGCCGTTCGGTGAATGTGACGGAATACGCGAATGGAGGTGTACGAAGGTGATAAAATGCACGCCCTCACTCACTCCGGATGGGAGCAGGGTCGGCTGCCTCACGCACGACGACCGCGAGGGGCGGTAAGCCCGTAGCGCCAGCTTCTGCAGTGAACAGTAGTCACAGTCGCGCACACACCGTAGATCAACAAGTGGCAATACGTAGAGTATTCCGCGACGCCTAACCTGACAGGAGGCTGAGCGCGTCCGATCGACACACAGACCAGCAGCCGCGACCCGTGCAAACCCACGGGTACGTACAGGTCGCAAAACACAGCAGCGGCACGGGCAACTCGCAGCTGTGCCCTCACAGACATACCCGCCATAGGAGTGTCCGAGACGGTAGCCCCGGTCGTGGGTGCGTCGGGACCTCCAGCAGATGTAGAAGTACAGAAATACCAACGCCGGAAGGATGCGGGCAAAGTACGTGGGACCAGGATTGTCAGTCCGATAGTGACGTATCTACGTTTCCCGTCCGGCCCGCCCCCCCACCGTTCCCCGTCTGTGAGCCCCGTCGGCTGACCCCGTCTTTCAACAAGAAGGAATCACACCTGTATCAGACGGCGATGCATACGCACCACCGCCCTGAACGATTTCACCAGCCGCGTTTCCTTGTAACGTCTCCTGCAGCTGCCGTACACCAGCGGCGCCAGTGCGGTCATGGAGGAACGTGCTCCGCAGTACGCCGGCGACCTCCGGATCTGTAGGACCGATCGCGGAGCGCAGCAGTGCCTCAGGTACCTGTGCAACACATCCCATACGCTCGTACTCCTGCAGAGCATCTTCATCCACCGCGAGCTCATCCTCATCGTTGTGTTGAAGAAAGCGCACCCAGGCGACGATGACGTGTCCTCGCACTTTAACGCCAGGCGCACGGCGCACGCGATCCAGCAAGTCCTGCCGGTCTCGGACCTGGTCCACGCACACCACCGTGAACGCACCTGCCAAATCCGCAATGCGCGCAGGCAGCTGGCCGCGTAGCATATTGGGGTCGGGGTTGACGACCGCGATACCATGCGACTGAACGGCACACGGGAAGACCTGGGGGGGACGGCCCGTGAGATGCACAATCAGCAGCTGCTGCATCAGACGGCCCCGCCCCAAAAGCTGACTTTCCACAAACGTGGGTGTAGGCAGCGGGTCGCCCAGGTGATTGACAGACGGCACGTCGCCCGGATCGAGACGCGCCAGAGCCGCTTCAGGCACTCGGCGTGCTGCAATGAGAGCGGCGACAGGCGGACATCAGTTAAGCAAACTCGAATGGCAATATAGGCGGCTCGATGAATCAGAGGCGTTCATGTTCCCCTAAACGGGCCGGAGAAGGTCCTCACCCGCCAGTGCCTTCTCGCAAAAGGCGCAGATAACGAATCGCTCGGAGCCACCATCGCCGCGGAACACGGTCCGATTCGGCAAGTCCGCATCAAGGCGCATGCAAAACGGCACCTCCACACTCCGCGGATCGTCAAAGCAAGGTCGCGGCTGCACCCGTGGTGGATATGGCCGCAACTCCGATGGCAGCTGCACCGGGGCCGTGCCCTCTGCAGCACCCGTCGATGAATCCGACTCGTCAGCCCCATCGACACCACCATCACTGTCAACTGCCACCGCATCCTCATCCACGAATGCCGCGGGATCGGCGTCAGCGCTGGCACCTGCAGTACTGCCGCGCTCGGATCTGCCGACACGATACCGTGCCGGTAAAACCGGATCCGGCGGCGGTGGTGCAACACCTTGGGTGGTGCAGGGCATGCGCCGCCAAGCCAGAGTACGCGCATGACGCGGCACGGCGCCTGTGCACATGACGTCAGCGCGTAAGATGTCCACGTTGGGGATGTCCACCCAAGCACGAAGCGCGGATTGGTCCTCCGAACACTGCTCCGAACAGACGGCACACACCCGGGAAGGCATGCGCCGACGCAGCGCGGCGGCCATGCTGGAAGCAAGCTGCAGGTGTTTCTCATATGGTACCTGCCGCTCCACCGGAAGTTGACCGCCAGGCAAGTCCTGCACACGCCCTTCCGGAATCACCCCAAGAAAATCAGGTGGTGCAGGGTGCTGACCCTCGTGCAAGCAGGGAAATCGCATGAGGTCCCGCAAACGCTCAAGCAAGCTAGCTTGCGGAAGCTGTATCCCACGTAACCGAGCACGGGCCTGCGCGTGCGCGGCCTCTGCAGCCCTGCACTCCGGGTCTCGACGGGCAGCCGCTCGTGCAGCGGTGTTACGCCGCTGTTCCGCAGCCCTGCACTCCGGATCTCGATGGGCAGCCGCTCGTGCAGCGGTGTTACGCCGCTGTTCCGCAGCCCTGCGCTCCGGATCTTGACGCGCAACCGCTCGCGCAGCAGCGTCACGCTCCTGCTCCGCAGCCGCGCGCTCCGGATCGAGACGAGCATCCCGCATCCGTGCTGCATCCGCGCTGAGCTGCACGCACGACGCACTCGTCCCTCCGAAACTTCTGAAATGGAAACCGCCGGCCAGTGTACCCAGACGCTCCCGACTACGCACCTCGGACTGCGGCGCCGCACAGAGCGAAGTGGCAAGCGCGGACCTCTGCCCGTCAGCGACGTCACGCCCCTGCTCCGCAGCCCTGCGCTCCGGATCGAGACGAGCTTCCCGCATCCGTATTGCATCCGCGCTGAGCTGCACGCTCGACGCACTCGTACCTCTCAAATGGAAACCGCCGGCCAGTGTACCCAGGCGCTCGCGACCGCGAGCCTCAGCCCGCCGAGGCGAATCATTTATTCGGTCCGTCATAACTGATGGGAGCCGTCTCTAAACGAACCGACGGCCGGGCCAACGGGGGGACGAACTGACGAGGAACGATCCGACAACTGTAAAGAGCCCAAGTCCAGGAAAAGCCGGCGACTGCACGTTAAGAGAAAGAAATCGAACGGATATATATATATATCCGCGACCACGATGCATATGATACCTGGGGCGAGCCGACGCACGCAAAGAAGGCCGTACGCCTTTCAAAAAGCCACACATTTTACGCAAACAACGTTGGACGGGACGTGCACCGGCGTTGGATGACCGCGTCATCCAACGCCGGAAGGTTCGAATATATGGCTATCAAATATGTATGGGTATATATCAATCCGGTCCGACTACAATATTACAAGTATGTATAGCGAACCGCGCACCCGGAGATGCATCGAGTCGCGCCGCGATCGCTCAGCGAGAACCATCCGGTGACGACCGGAATCGAACCCGCGACCTCGCCTTTTACGCCGCGATGTCTTAAGCGCGCGCGGAGCTCCGAAACCCGAGAACGACGGCCCGAAAAACGCGAGTTTCCAGAAAATCCCGAACAGACAGACGGACGGACAACGAAAAATCGGGGTAAGGTCTCCGTTCCGACGACGGAACGACTATCGTCGTTCACGTCTATGTCGGAACTACGACGACTTGTCCATATTAAATGAGGTATGTGGCCGAAAGGGGCGGGACCCGCAGGGACGTAATCGCTAGATGGTCAGAATGCGTATGCTTTTACGACCGGAGCACGGCAACGGAAACGCTCTCCTCGCTTCAGCTTGCTCTCAATCGCAGCGAGCAGGTGCGTGGGCCCCACGATGAACGAACTAGGGTCGTCGTCGTGAACGTCTTGAGGAGGGCGTCTTTGCAGATAGATGTCGATCCCAGAAAGCGATACTGATGGACTTCCATAGCGTACATATTTGTACATATATACTTCGCATGCAGCACTACTCGCTCTTGACATGAATATGCGACGCCAACTACAGACACGTTTTACTGTTCGGTAAAAGAAATTCGGAAAACAGTTGAGATCACATATACACAGGGTGCGCTTTAGATGTTGTAGTCTTCCTGAAGTACAAGTTTATTATGTACTTCAGTTTCGACAACCAACGGTAGGTTATGCCCAAATTCGACCAAACGAGTTCTTGAAGCTTCATTTGTAGAATCGCATCACATTTCAGCTATGGAACCCACTCCAAGAACGTCAAGATGCACCGCTTGGGGAGCTATGTTCCGCTACTCCCACGCCTTCTCGGGGAGCTTCCTTAGCTCCCCGGGACAACAACGACTTGTCCAACTTCTGTACCAATTCGTCTTTAGCGTATCCCAAACATATATCAGATATAAAATCACCCTCGCTTTGTTTTGCACAAATGCGCCCATCTATTTGCATGGGTCGACCTGCAACCCCGTATGCCGTATTATTTCCCGGCCAAATTCTCTTTTCACTGCACATGCTGAAACGACAAGATTCATGCTGATCAGTCATGCAACCGTAGCAGTGTCAAATATTGCGACGTATTCATTCCCGCATTCGACATGAAAGCTTCTTAGCCGGGTGCAAGGAATAATTCGGTCAAGGCCAAGTTGGTCCTTAACCGACATCATTTGCAGCATCATGGAGCTCTGATCCAACCCCTAACTCTAAACTCGCAAAATCGACGATCGCGTGCGCGTGCTTGGACATAACCAGGGCATGCATGTTCCATCACCGCATGGTAATCATCTTCCAAAGAATCAGCGTTGATGCAGACCTAGTAACCAGCGTTAGTAGCTCCCTAGATAGGGCGAACGAGGGCGAACGTTAGGTCGGTCCTGGTCGGTACGGGTCGGTTCATCAGGGTTCACCTCTACAACGCCGAAGCACCAATCCGGAAATGAAGCAGCAAAAATATGTACATTGTCATTAAAATGAATTTAGCACAATGCTGCGGAATATTCACCCTTAGCTATGAAAGAATAGATAGGTATGTACGTACCATCACGTCATACGGCATTTTTACATCTTTTTAGTTACTATTACAACACAACTGGCAATAATCACTGTTTTCAAGGCTCGTCAAAATGGAGGAAGCCACCAGTGGGTTGTCAGGACCTGTCCGGACTATCCCTGACTATTGACACTACTAAACTTCCTGGTACGCTTATTTTAGTAATCATTTTGAGTTTTAACTTATTCAATGAATTATTATACACTTAATTGTACGTGCTTACACAGGCTTTAAGCCAGGGAATGTAGCATGCTTTCCCGGAGCACGGTAGGATAAGGCCCCAGCCAGTTTGCGAGGTTGCACTTGTAGCCGTTCCTGCCTAAACACTTTCACTCTGTAACACAAGCTTTAACGATTGCATATACTTAAGTTAATTGATAATAAATAGGGTGCCGATGTTATGCACCGAATGAGTTTATCGATCCCATCGAATGAGATTTGATTTCGCGTCGGCGTCGGAGGCAGAGGACGCGCTGGGTTTAGCGCTTATTGTCTCATTACTACTCATCATAATATGTGTTATTTCCTCTTCTGTGATATTTATCGCGAGTTTCCTTCACTCAGAAGCCCTTGTGGCGACAAAAGTGAGAACAGTTTCTTATTTTCAATAGGCTCTGCTCACCTTATACCTGATATACAACTGTTTATATAAGGCGACGTATCATTTAGTACAATATCTTCACGTGTCGCAGGGAAGTGCGGAAGCGCTGCCGCAGTGCTGCAAGAACAAGTCGCTTTTACAAAACCAAACGGATTATGGGGCGACCGCGTTCCAAACCAGCAGCATTCCAAAGCTCCAACATTTTAAATCGCATGGAATGTCATCCGTTTGCACTGAGCAACACTTCAGCTCAGGTGCGTGTCTTGTCAGTAGCACTGCTTTCCCGCTGGCCACACGCCCAGACAAGCGACTAAAATTTCGGTTTGTATTATAGGAACAGACGGAGACTCAGTTTCGGGCGAAATGGTTGAGCCATCAATTGTACGCGTGCAGTATCTTAGCCATATCGATCGAGCATTGAATGATGGCGAGCGAGATCCATGGTGACAGCGCTACGGAGCTCTTGAAATGCTTCGGCTTCGACATGGTAAGCGCTCGGATGGGGGAAGCCCCGCCTTGAATGTTGAAGCGTTAAAAACTGGAAAAAACTGGAACTCCTGCCTCTTATTCCTCAATTCGGCACCCTGCCTGCCTGCATGTCAATTTGGCCAATGGCATGACGTGGACTTAGGACGATCTGCTCCCAGCGGCGGGAGGGCAGGTCCATCAGGATTTCCCAATGCAGACAACATGATGATGTCAACGACAATGAGGCGATACAAGCATGCATCGATGAATGACTCTCTGGCGCTCCTTCTAGCCTTTATTTCCTCGATCAGTCCTGGTGCCCTTTGGCGGTTTCGCAGCTCCTTTTATTTTGACCATCCCGCGGCTAGCTGTGTATGCCGTATATAGCTTCCGCTGGCTGCCAAGGGCTGTTTGACGGCATGAAAGCTGCAGGCCGTCCCGTCAGCCGCCGGACCCGCTGCACAAACTGACGTTTCGAGCTAGCGGAGGTCCGGTTCGAGGCGTCTCCTCCGCGCTATACATATCAGCTATAGCTATAGCTGTAGCAGTGGCAACAGCAGTAGCATTAGCCGGGATGCCCGGCGCGGGTAAAAAAACAGCAGCAAGCAGAATCGCATGGGGGGAGTCACGGGGAGCTGGCAATTAATTCATAAGGCATGTATTTATTACGCGTAATATGATTGGTCTGGGAGCAAGCAAGGGGTGTAAACGTGGGGGGATAGAATATAAGGGTAGGGAGGGAGGGAGCAGCAGGCTATAGGGAGGGACGGGTCTTGCCGTGGTCGCCGTTGCACACTTATCCGTCAGTGCGTGATGGTAGGTAGCTTAAGCTTGCTTGTCCGTCGCGCACCGCACGGCCGCTGCGGTGGCGAAGACGGTGGCGGTGCGTGGTGTCTCACCCCGTCTCCCTTATCTATCGTGCGGGCCCCTGTATGCTGAGTCTAAATCAATTGGTGAGCCATTGGCAACTGCGAACAGCATATATGCGGTTGGGCTTGGCCAATCTGGCTACTGTACGGAATGGGTTTATGGTTTTCTCAAATGGCTTAAAGGGTTCGTACAAAATACGAGAAAGAGGTTATAAAACCGGGCGGTTGATACTTACACTGCATCATCGGCAGTGTGAGTATTTCTTAGGGTTATATATTTTACTATTATTACATTACTTTACATTTATTGTTGCGAGGCGGGAGAGGGCATGCAGATGGGCAAGGGCAAGACAGCTCCGAAACACGGAGGCGGGCTAACGTGATCTATACAGTGTGAGTGCGCTTTTGCAGCTTTTGAGATGATTGGGTTGTTAAGAAATGGCTAGTACGTGTGGACGAGTGGGAAGGAGGCAGAGAAGCAAGAACGAGGGGTGCTCTTTCTCGTGTTGGAGGCCTCGGCGGGTTCCAGCCAGCCGAGATAGGGATGTAAGCAAGGCAACAAGCTAGGGGACGGTCTCTGTCTCTCAGCGTGCATGCCGATGTGTGGGTAATACGTGCCATGCAGGAACGAGATTGCTTGCTATCCGTTTTTTGGTAGTGCTTAATATAGTCTGAGTTGAGCACCGCGCACTGATGTCTGTCTCTTGCCTATCAGCAGGCCAGAGCTTCGTTGATTGGGGGCTCGCGTACGGTTTTCTAGGCTATTTGCAAAGAAGCCAGAGGCGGCGAACTGTCAGCCATGAGCGATGGGACGAGCTGCGGGATGATAACATGTACGAGCGAAGTACAAGTAATAGTTCATTGTTAAGGATATTGCTTGGTGCATGCAACGACGTCACGTACGGCAGATAAGATAGTGTTGTCTTATGTTGTACGGCAGCAGGATGCAATTTTAAGTGCGACAGGACGCGCTGTGTTTATGCTATAATAAGGTTTGCCATCGTTATAATCCGCCGTCGCCATGGTACGGCTGGCAATTATAATGGGCGTACAACGAAGTGCTGTACTGGAGCGGTTTCCATAAGCTCGTATCACCTCTCTTCCTATCTACCTGGCATGTCCATGTGTTGTTGAATGTATGTTGAAAGATTTTGCCATGTGGTGAAACATAATAATACTATAATTTATAAAACTTTATTCATTCCTGCACGGTTTTGTTCGAAGCTGCGGCTCTCGAACAGCTGGCCAATACTTTCCTGGTGGATGCGAGATGCTTCGCTCCCAGCTGCTAAAGGAGGTAATGCTACTCGGCTGTACTCCCGTACATCCTTAGTACGGCCATTTTCGATCCTAAGGGGATGAAGCTTCGTTGCTGCTCCCAGAGAAAACGTGCGTGTCCCTACGTAGTCCGTTTGTACGGTGGGCCGTCCCCTCTAGGTTCAAGAGATAGAGGAGGATGCTTGAGTTTAAATCATTTTTTGGTTTTGGGGGATATTTTGAAAAAAGTGAGAGAAGGATTAAAGGCGGCTCCTTTGATGTGGCGGACCCTGGCGGAGGTTAGTAAGCTTGGCAGATCGTCCAGAAGTTCTGTGCGCGACACGAGTATGGATACCCCAGCTCGGTGAGATGGATTCCCTGTGATCAGCAAGTTGGATTGGGCAGTACGCCCTCGCTGTGTTTTGTACGGAGTTGAATAAGCGACCGCCTAGTGGGTGGGTGTGCTTTTGATTGTGCGCGCGCGTGATGTATCCTAATCGTTTTTTGTGGTGTCGGGTGGCATAGGTGCAGCTGGGCTAGCCATTCCAGATAATGGCCAGTGCGGCAGCTGTTGCCACTACTTGGGCCGTTGCAACAATTATTTGCGGATCCTTGAAGCGCTGCATTTGATCTTTTACCGTCACGCTGTCCTCCTCGACTGCGTGCGTGATTGGCAGCACGGCAATGGTGTGTGTGTGTGTGTGTGTGTGTGTGTGTGTGTGTGTGTAATTTGGCATTCGCGTGCCTGCCAGCAGGGTTCATACGCAAGGATGTGCGGTTTGGGTTGAACCTCGTTGGTGGGGAGCCGTTTGTTTCGGGGCCAGTCTGCCCTAGCACGTTTTATACATGTTTCTATATGTTGCGTTGAGGATTTCGTCCTTAGTTCAGCGCGGTTCAGCGCAGAGGAGAATGCTCTCCTAGCTCAATCTATGCTATCCTGCGTTTCGGAACGGAGCCCTGTTTTGGCTTTACGCGGTGTTTCTTCCACGTGCTTGCGAAGTCATACTTCCTGCGTCAGGACGAAATACGGTCCCTGTGTACGCAGAAAGTGCAAATCACTGTGTTGTACATGTGCGTGGGCGAGCCATACCTATATATATATATATGTGTGTGTGTGTGTCTGTGTGTGCTCTAACTTAGTCAAACATAGTTTTTGCGATGTCTGGCAGGGATTGATCCTCGCGATCTTTCAAGCGATCCACAATAATTATAAACAAGAATCGTCTGCAAGAAAGAATTCTTTTGCCAAGTGGCGCTCCTTGACCTTTATATCCTCCTTCGGGATGGCAGTGTCCTGTGTAGTATTGGACGTAGTGGACGTGGAGACACGGTGGAGACGCGTGGAGACATCTGGCTGGTTCAGGGTGGGTCTGTAGATCATCGCCATAATATTGAAGTTAATGGATGTGGACGAACCGACCGGCTGGTCTCAATCAAATAGTGTGAACCACCTCCATGTCACTAAACCCCATGAATCCACAGCCTTCTCACTCCTCCCCACCCACTCTTATACAGCTGCAAACCATCAGACACGTATTCCCGTACGACCGTTTGGGCACCCCCAAATTGCACCGACGATTGTACCATCTAAAACAGCAAGTCTTGTCCGAACTCACAGGACTGGTGATAAGCTCCTGTTGCTGGTTCGTCTGGAGAAAACGCAACTTCACCTGACGGTTTAAGCGAGTACGTGGTCGCGGTGCGCGGCTCCCTAGATGACGGAAGCAACGAGTAGTCAAGGTGCTTCCCCCAGGTCTTCTTTGTCCCGCATCTGCAGCCTGCATTTCACACGATGTGTTCACACGTCCGCTTTCCCTTCCCCCCGACCACCTGATCCTTATCACCACTCTTTTCCACGGACGTGGTACACGGTCTACTCCAGCCTCCCAAATGTTAACTTCCCCTCCCTCCCCCCACAGTCACGTCTCTCCGGCAACAGCAACAACTCCTGCAAGAAGCTCTCCATATTTCCTCGCACGCAATGCATCTCCCTCCCACGATGGCTCGGCCTGGGATCCCGCTCCTTTCCGCCGACCCTCCATTTCGGATTGCAATGGCCCTCCGTGCAGTCCATCGCCGCTGTGCATAGCAGAGAGCCGTGTGACGGACTTGAGCCTTGCGTTTGCAAACCTACTTTGCACAACCTTCTTCTTCTCCACGCCATGCTATGCAACATACACGTGCAACATCCAAACGGTCAACAAAGCCTAATTTCACAAGAAATGAGGATATGTGTATTTTATGAAACACCAACGAGATGATAGGTTCCGATCCTCCAAAGCTGAAGTGATAACCAACAACCGGTTTCGTCGAGTAGCAGCGAGAATGTGGAGATCATTAGGAAGCTTTCACGCCGCGTTGCCGGCTTTTGTCGTGGCCGGCGTAGCCGCCTGCAACGGGTCGCGGGTGTTGGTCGCCGCTGCGGCCATAATTACTAGCTCCCGCGGCGGCGGCTCTTCGGCGCCCGTCGCCACCGGCGTTACTGCGGCGTTGGCGGGAGCGCCCTCCACCTTGCCTGTGAAGGCATTCACTCGTGCAGCCAGAGAGAGGTTGCGGTAATAGCCGTTGGGGGTGCGATCCGCGTCGGGGTGCCAGTTCCGGATAAGGTCGCGCAGTACGCCGTCTGAGAGCGCCTCCCTGGAGCGGTAGCGCGGGAACTCCCGTCGAAATGCTGCCGCCACCTCGCTCTCGTGACAGCGACCCGACCGAACCAGCCGTGACTCGGCAAAGCCGACTTCGGTTTCAATGCAGGAGGAGTACCGACAGCCAAGCGAATATGGCGCAACGGGATGGGACGGACCGGCACGCGGCGGCAATGAAACAACCTTCGTCGTCAAAGCGGAAGTCTGAACACGTGGATACGTGCGTCCGTTGGACAGGCATCTCACGTGCCAAGTAGATGCAAAGTAGGTGCACAATTTCGCTTCCGGCCTCTACTGGGGCCTTATCATCATCACCACCACCACCACCACCACGATCATCATCATCATCATCCATCGTCATACTGCCGTCAAAACCCTTGTAGGTGTAGGATGTAAAGTTCTGACCAAGCCGGAATACCGGGATGCAATCCCAGGTGGGAGACTTACCAAAATCTCGCCACTGCTGATCCAGTTGACGAGTTTCCTCGAGGTTGAGTCGCTTGGGCCGACCAACTTCGTAGACTCCCGCCGCCAGACATGCCCCCGTGCCTGTGCTCAGAGCCCATATACTGTCGCCCAGACCCGCCTGGGAAGAGAGGAGGGCACACACACACAAAAACACACACACAAATTGTGGAGCAGCAGCAGCAACAGGAAAAATGACATATATTGGTACAAGTACATGCAGCAGCAACAAGCAAAATCCTCGGGACTTAACAATTGATCGCATGCAGCGGATTTACACTTCCTTAGTTATCATTCCTATTATTTATGGATGATGCTTGTTGCTTAACGGGTGGCGACTAGCGGTCCTCTCGACACCTCGTCATGACCGGTAAGAAATGTCACCCTGAATCAGGACCAGCTGTTCCGTAAAATACCGTCAAGGCGTAAAGGAGTGTAGTATATTCCTCTGTAAAAGCTATCCGTGTCTAAGGCAGCGTCTCCCGCACCTGAAGGCCGAAGCTGATGGCGAGCCCAGACACGAGGCAGATCCCCGCTGCGATGTACGACAACCAGCTGGGTGCCTCGTTAACGTCCAAGATACTGTCGGTGGAAGAGGGGGGTGTGTTTAGCGAAGTTTGGGATTATGGGCTGAGGTAGGCAGGCGGTCAGGCAGGCGGTCAGGCAGGCGGTCAGGCAGGCTGGTGGGTCTCAAGGAGGAGAGACGGTGACTCAGTTTACCAAAAAGAATGAAAAAGCCAGGAAGACCTAACACTGGTCTACACGCTCCAAACATGTCCCAAACATTAACTGTCGGCATGGAAGCTAAGCCATACGTCAGAGCGAACGAGCCATTGCCATTGCCATCATGCGTGTGTGGAACATGATACCCCGAGCTCCTCTCTCTCTGCGCCGGAGGGGCCTGACCCACTTATGACCCTAGTCCCTCCCTTTCTTTAGGGCATAAGATACATGCAAAAAGCTAACACGCAAAGATGCCTAAACGTCCTAATCCTTGCTCACTCTAATCCTAGAGGGCCCCGCGCCAGCTGCATGATGATCCAGTCGCTGGGGCGCTCTGTCTCAATCTTTCCCAGGAAGAGTAGCAGCTGCTGAAGTGGCGACGCGAAGAACAACGAGAGTCCCCACAGCAGGCCAGCAACTACGTCGGCTGTGGAAATGTACATGAGTGCACGCGGGACAAGTAGAGGCGCAAGTGCGGCTCAGACATCCTGAAGCTGTACTGTAGGTTACAAAGTGAATTCCTCAACCCTTTAGTCGATCCCTTCTGCTTCAACGGCCCCAAATAGGTTGACCAACTTGGTTAAACTGCTCCAAGCCCTGGCCGAAAACCCCACCCTCACCTGGCCCGAACCCGCCCGCTCCTGACAAGGAATCCGCTGAGTAGATCAAGTCCTGATGGGAACGGCACGCCAAACAGGCATTTCAGGGATAGAGGGTAGGGGATCACCGACTCTAAAACTTATATATGAGTGGGCAAAGCTTAGAGGCTCATGTAATGGCAGATGCGTGGAGATGCAGGACAGGAAGCGGAGCTAGCAATCTTAAGGCCCATCCAGCAGCAGCTGAGCTCCGGCTAAAAGGCTCAAACCCAACTCTACGCTGGCGTCATGTGCAGGTGCACCGCACAATCACGACAACAACCGTGACTAGGTAGGCATTCAAATGTTCCATCAGTCATACTGCTGTATACGCAGGGTTGCATCGGCGTGTGCGCCGTACTGGTAATCAGTGAGACATAACACTAACCTCTATCTGATCCGCGACCATTGGGTAACCAACGGTAACTGCTACCGCAAGTACCAGCGCTGCGTTTGCAGGTAGCCCGTGCAGATAGCAAGAAGACATTGATACGGCATCATACGGTTCAGTTTGAAGGAGGCTTATTAATTAGCCAACATGAAGAGCATAGCAATCATGATTCAATGGAATGTGTACTTGATTATTATACTGTTATTTCATTCATGAGAGCCTCCTTTGTTTCTTACCTCCCATGGCCAGCAGAATTGCGGTGTCGCCCCTGCCTTCGGGTGTGTCCCTGGGATTCTGTTGGCTGCTGCAAGCAATTCCGCCTCTTGCGAAGCTAAAAAATCGGTAAGGGCAGGAGCTGCAAGATTGTCCATACGACGACTGGCGTAAGCGATGGTGTATGATTTGGCGCCCAGACGCAGGCCTGAGGGCACTGAGGGAATTGCATGATAATGTCCTTCTA
Source organism: Volvox reticuliferus (assembly GCA_019650235.1). NCBI lineage: Eukaryota > Viridiplantae > Chlorophyta > Chlorophyceae > Chlamydomonadales > Volvocaceae > Volvox > Volvox reticuliferus. Next base: position 1,770,726 of record BNCP01000014.1, read on the forward strand.
GAACTATGCAAAGATTTGTGGTGTAGAGATGTCATTCGCTGTTATTGGGCACGCTTGATGTCGCTCTGGAAATGCGATGTGCTTGCGCAAAGAGTCGTGTTGAAAGTAATATAACTTTGCGTGATTATATATCTTTTAACCATGCATCTTAATCCTGATGAATAAAACGTTGCGTTGCTTTCACGCCATGGGCGTTTTGTGGTCTTTACTGTGTGCACTCGTACTGTGTTTATGAGCAACATCCCCATTATGCACCGGGTATCTTTTTACACTGTTTCCAACAGTGTTTTTAGCTCTTCTTTTTTCCTACAAAAATATATTTATCCCGATTTTCAAGCCATAACAGCGGTGCCAGCGTTTGCTGCGGTAGTCCGCTGGTCATTGACGCGTCTGGATTTGGAGAATAGAGGCGCTCAGGTTGCCGTTAAACACTTCAAGACAAACCGCAAGTTGCAACAATTCCTTCGAAGCGCATCGGAAAGTCGACGGTTTATGTGTTTTCGATCCACGCACGTCGAAGTGGATCATCACCCAAAGACGACACAGAACCTTCAAGGAAATCATTCCTTCGGCAAACATGCCTACAATGTTACCTGCCCTGCATGACGCCCGTGGCGTAGACAATGCTGCCGCTGAAAATGCCAAGGATAGACAGCGCGTTCTCGTCGCCAATGCGCGTGCTCGCCCCGCCCCGCACCGGTATTTCACACCTGAGGGAACCCCGGTGGGCCGCTACCGTCCCTGATTTTCCCCCTCTCATCCGCGTCCCATCGGCCCGTGCCCGTCTTCGTCTTCCCCATCATCGTGCACGGCAACGGGTACGAGGACTCCCGCGCGCTTATACACGTTGTCCAGCGTCTCTCCAAGAAATTCCTCGAAGCCGCCGCCAGCATCGGCCCCCCCGCCACCGCCACCCCCTCCGCCACCTCCTGGCGCTGCCTTCTTGCGGTTGTTGAAAGTAGTCCAGGCGGCTCCAAGCAGCAGCCGCTCAAACTGGTCATAATCGTACTCCAATGGCTGGGGATGCAGCACGAAGGTCTCTGGGTCAGTGCTGCGCTGCTTGGCGAACACCGCAATGAGCGCGAGTTCCTGCGTACGGAATGATGTCATAAGTTGTTGAAGGCACCGAGGGGGTTTAAGAATACATGAAGCAAAGCCAGGGAAAAACCTAGCAAAGCAGCCTGGTACCTGAAGATTGAATTCTCGTCCCAGCATTCCCCATTTGGACAGGTGGTTGCACAGCCACCGCAGGTCCACCCGAACGGGAGCGCCCCGTGTGCGCTTCAGCTGACATGTGTCCAGTGTTTGCTCGGTCAGTCTGTTGTCGGGACGTGAACAGAACAGGCAGCAACAGAATGTTGCGGACGGAGAGGACAGAGAGAGACAGCGCCCCACCAGCTACCCAACTCATATGAAACGGGTGGGAAGTGGATCGGAATGGGACTGAGGACAACGAGAAGCATGAAGGAGGATGCACAACGATAAATCTCGAGCCACTGCGCCGTAGATTGGAACGGTGTGTGGTTAACAGGGACTCCTCCCCTCCCCTCCCCTCCCTTGTCAAAAAAGGGGCTAGTAATGTCTGGCAGGATGGCAGCTCCGGATTGCCCCTTCGCAGTTTCAAAAGGTTTGCTGACCCATATCCCCAGTGTGTGTAACATTGAGCACTACACACTCACTTCCGGCCCTTACGCAGCAGGAGCATAGCATTCGAGTTGTTGAGGGCTGGGGAGAAGCGCTCCAGGCGGCGCTGCAGCTCCGGAAAAGTTGACGCCGCGAAGCACTCCCGGAACAGAGCCGTGACCTGCAATCGTACAATGACCCCAACACAACGAAATTCATCACGATCGATACACGGTGTCAAACTTTAACTGGCATTTCATTCAATGATTAGTAACGAGGTTGGTTGTTAGTTGTGGAGAGGAGCGGTTGGGAGTTGGGGGTGGGGAAAATCGTGGTTGTTTACCGCGTCGCCTCACCTTAACACTCAAGTGGTTGTAGGCTGCTTGGCTGGGGTTCTCCGCTGCGTAGCGGTGGGCCGCCAGGTGCACCAGTGCCAGCATGAAGTCGAGCAGGTCGAAAGTGGATACCCCTGACTTTGCTTCCACCTAGGGTCAGGAGCAATTGGGCCGATACGGCCAATATGGAGTAGGGAGGAGGATACCAAGGCCATATTCGAGGACACAGGAGAATGCTGGGATGGAGACGGAGACAACAGAGGCAGCCCTGTTATCTCTTCCTCTTTGTGGGGCTTCTGCATTTAAAGGATCTGCACCCCGCGCGCGTCCCCGTGTGTGTGTATGTGTATGTATGTGTATGTGTATGTATGTGTGTGTGTGTGTGTGTATGTGTATGTGTGTGTATGTATTGCCTGGGTTCCCGGATCGCTCCGCTAAATCCTGAAATTCCCAAAATATATCATAAAACCTGTAAAAACGTACACCAACCTTTCTCGCCAGGGTCGTCTCCGCTGTGGCCACGCTGGTGAAAATCTCGTCGACGCGTTCAGGCGGGAAGCGCGGGGTGATGACCTTGGCTGCCGCCATGGCTGACCTGAACTGCGGCAACGTCAAATTGCCCAGCTGCTCGCCGCTGGTGGTATTGTTCGTCGAGCCGTCCGCGGACTGCAGCAGGAACATCATCTGCACCGCACCTGCGATAACCGGTGTGAAAGAAGGTGGCATTGGCGGTATTCAGGGCATTGACGACCTCCATAAAACCGTGCACAGCCGACGAAGAGCGACGCCTTCACCCCTTCCAATCCATACATGCCCAAGTCCAAAAAGAAAATAGAAGCGACGCGACCGAAGCTATCCTGAGCTGGAACATCTACGTCAGCATTGCATTATATTGCACGACACTGCACCGCGCACAGTTTCCTGAACCCCGTCCTCCTTCCCACTGGCTCATCTGAGTATCCCCCCCTCGTATCACACCTGCGTATTGTACCAGCAGAGCCTTGACCTTCTCCAAGTCCTTCTCCGCCACTGCCGCGTCAGCGCGCATGAGGTCCGGTTCAATGAGCGCTCCAAGGCCCTCAGCCTGAAACGCAGAAACGAGTGAGTCGGCAAAAAATGAAAAAATGAAGGTGGAGGAGCGCACGGTGAGACGAGGGAGGATGAACGGAACAGGATGGGACAGGGACGGGGGAAAAGAAGCTAGAAGTCTGTACCCGGGAGGTGCAGACCAGGACGTTTGACACTGGGCAGCGGGAGGTTCGAAATTTCTGTTACCTTGAGGTCAAGCTCCCGCAGCCAGGTATCGTGAGGAGGGAGCACCTCGACACCATCACCCCATCGGAAGGGAGGAGTGCGGGGCCGGCCCTCCCATCTGTGTGGGGAAGCGGCAGGGAAGTTGAGGAGGACCCGGTAAGCAGGACCCGGTAAAAAGGAACCCACATCGGCAAGGGAAATAGAGACCTTAAGAAAAAAGGGAGAGGGAGAGAGAGAGACCCAGAATGTTGCCAATTGATGTTAGAAGATTCATTCATAACATCCACCGAGTCACCGGAACGAAGATTGAGGAGCGGCCTACGTGATGTCCGTTGCACTGTTTGTTCCCAGTGACACGAGCCCCAAAGGGACGGCCGTGTTTGATGTTGAGGGGCATGCAGGGAGGACTTTAAAACACATCGGGTATTGTGATCGTCTTTGAGTGCACCCATGCCCCGCTGGCTAATGATGTGTATTAAGCCGTGCCGTCCTGCACTGAACTATCCTATGCTGCACCGTACCTGACTTTATAAGGAACAGGCCCGTTGCTGAACTCCACGAACAACTCATCGCCGTCGTTGAACATCTCATTAACGACGATGTCAACATCCAGGGGCTGCCCGTCCTTATTGTTTACGGACTGCGGGACATACCGACCGTAGACCTCGCCTGCAGTGCAGAGCAGGGAGATGCAGTGTCCCCGGGTGTTATGCAGAGGAGCATGTCTGCAAGGGCTTCAAACTTGTTGCCAGAGTGTGATGACGCGGGCTATGGGCGAAAGGCGTAATTGTTGAGGGTCATCCAAATTCGGCGATGGCCGCTACGTGCCCACCTCTTTTGTAGGCCAGTCGAGAGCAAGCCGCGTAACCAATCCACTGAAGAATTTGTTCTCCTTCCCCGCAATAGAGGTCTATCGTTTCCTCTACCGTCAAGCCGCTTCCCAATGGCGACATTTGCACCTGTCAATTGGCCAACCGAAAGCAAACGATCGCCACCAGTTTTACGAGTATATCATAAATATAATGATCAAGCGTTGTACAGAGCTTAATTGTGAGTCTCATCTGTCGAACCTTTAAGCGCATTTTCGCCACACTCCCCAATGGAACAGATTCAAACTCCAAATACTACTAATAATCTGGTATCATTTATGGAGTTAAATAAAAATGCATAACGGCCATGCGCTAGAGTTTTACATCCAAGGACGGTCGGTGTATTGGAGAAGTTTTGCTTTGACGAGATGTATATTCCAAAAAATGAAGGCAATACGCCTCGCTATTACGACGAGTGCCGAAATTTCTTCCCATCTGAACACAATCGCTAGGTCGACCAGTACGGCAGCGCGTTATGAGCACTGGATCACAGCTCCTTTCGCAGACGACGGTCCAGACCCTCGACCCGTGCATGTTGGTTGGAGGACTCGGGCTAAATTTGCAAAACTTTGTCTATCATACCTTGAAAGGAGGTAACGGATCACGACACGAATTATCGTTTTAAAGCTGTTTCCTAAGCATGCGAAGCCCCAATATGTGTGTGACATTGCGACGTCCCCCGGCATTGTGCACCCCGCTTGTGTATTGCAATAAATCCTGCGCTTTCGGCTCCTTTCCAAGGGGATCTCGCAGTCTTGTTTTGTCGGGCTGCATTGGCCATGCAGTTAATGGCTGCATACATACATGTCGACGGAGCGAGTTAATGCATTTGACTGTGTCTGAATGGCCGTAACCGGTCAAAGGTTGCCATGCGGCCATCAGCTCTGCTGCCGCTGAGGGCGTCCTTGATTTCACAAACGTGGCCTCAGTTGAGTAAGCGCATGTGAAAGCATTCTATCCATGTAAACGTAGACTGGCCTGAAGCTAACGGCATGTTGACATGGAATCCCGAATCAAGAATTATCAGGATTACCTCCGTATTCGCCTTTCCCAACATGATTGTCGGGATTCTCCCAAACTCCCCAACAAAGATGCTCGAGTCAAGGGCCCGAAATGTTATCCGAGCAGCGAGCTGTAATATTGAGCTCATACTGAATATGCCGAACCAGTTGTCATAGCGGTGGTGCTTAGTCCCTTTTTGGCCTCCTCAGCCATACATCATTGCACGGTCCTTGTAACCATGGCGAACGCCTAGACGTTGGGACGCGGACTGACCTTGCTTGCTGTTAGCTATATCACCCTATCAAGCACCACCAGCAGATGGGCATCATATAGCGTCTTCAATGTGTGCAACTCCCGACAAAGAACACCAATAACCCTGCTAAATGCTCAAAGACCTCTCTCCAAGCAGCTACCGACATAGTTTTCCAACCAGAGGTAGAAGCTTCTAGGTGCCGTCCGACAGCGGCCATCGATCGTGGCTGCAACCCCGCTCTTTCCAGCTAGACTCGCAAGGCAAGGTGCTAGCACTGAATCTCCCTGTCGGTGCGCCGTTTTCCTCCACGATTAAGCAACCCAGCGCGCTGCTGCCATGCTCAGCCAGCTCGCCCCCTTTCCTGGCTTGTCTCATTCTACAAGTAGAGACATTTCCATTAGGTTTGCAAAACTTGAATCTTTCCCAGCACACACAGATCACACATGACAAGTTGGTGACGTTGACACCCTCAACACAGCAAGAGTGAGGCAGAGACCCGGGCAAGCCAGCTGCAACGGGACCCGGGCGCTGCGCGCCCCTGCTTGTTTACCAGCCAGTCCACTGGACAGTGTTGCAACCCACGTCATAAACACTGCCACCTGCTGCTGCAGGGGATGTTGCAACGGAGACAGGCTGGGCGGAGCTGCTAATGAAGCCCAATGAGCTCCGATGCAGCCGGGGTGCGCACCGCTGCATCTGATGGCGACAAGGATAATCCACAGGGAGGTTACTGGCCCGGCGGACGCATTCCCGGGGGCATTCCCGGCGGCGGCGGCATGCCCGGCGGCGGCGGCACTGCGGGAAGGCACACCGGCCACGTGGAGTAAGGTGAAGGAAAACAGAGAAAGGCACAAAATGAATAAGCTAATAACGACACGTTACTATTTCGGCATAACATCTCTAGCTGGACCACGACCCATATACGTTACTTTGAGAACCCCGCTGTAATTTTTTAAAAAAAAGCATCCTGGACAGCCTTTCACCAAGCAACGCATTATAGGGCATAATCCCACTGGAACATACTCACTTCCCGGTCTTGGTGGCATTCCTGGAGGAGGCCCCATTCCTGGCGGCATTCCCGGCGGGCCCATTCCTGGCGGCATGCCGGGAGGAGGTCCCATGCCGGGAGGGCCCATCATCCCCGGTCGCGGTGGCATACCAGGAGGTGGCCCCATGCCCGGCGGCATTCCCATGGGCACTGCAGGCCATAACGGAGACGCAGGCGCATCACAGGTCGGCATAAAGTCAGTGTTTCGAAGAAACCCGGTGTAGCTGTTTATTGCGGCCGCTGCCTACAGACTGAGCACGCTTCACCATTCCTGCAAGCGGATTAGGGCCGTGGACTGTCCTATCAAACGCTTCCCATAACACCAGCCCATGACGGCCGCCGCCCAGGAACCGCAGCCGTGTGTTCCGCTGCAAATACCCAGGCATGTCCTAACCTCTACTTACTGCCAGGCCGTGGCGGCATTCCTGGCGGCATTCCCCCTGGAGGTGGCATCATCCCCGGAGGCACTGCACAGAGGAAGGGAAAAATCCGTTAAATTATCCGCTTATCCTATCAGGAGCTCTAATCCCTATACCCTTCCAAAAGCTACAAATAACTATAAACCAGTCCATTGTGTTTGTCATATGCACTGCTGATATGGGTGCAAACCACCCCGATCTTAAACATTGAACACAATCAACAGATGGGCGTGATGCTCCCGACTTACTTCCAGGAGGTGGGGGCATGCCCGGCCGCGGCGGCGGGATGCCACCCATCCCAGGAGGCCCCATACCAGGCCGGGGCGGCCCCATGCCCTGCGGCGGCACCCCCGGCCGCGGCACTGGTGGAGCCGAGACCTGCGGGCGCGGCAACATCATACCAGGTGCAGGCCCACCAACGCCGCGAGCTGGTCCAGCTAGGCCCTGTGGAGCAGAATAAAAAGAGACGTAAATAGTTATCAGTAACGATACCTAAAGCACTTCAGACTCAGACTGGAGCTGCACCTAACCCCAAGTTTGTCAGAATGTAACATGCCTATCGACGTTTGGCAGCCACGCAGGGGCAGCTCCCATCGAGCACGCCTGCGACGGCAGAAACGCGCATGCCTAACAACGCCGTCAATATTGGTGTTTGGCGCACAGCTGGTTATTGTTACTATCAATATTGCAGTCTAGTCGATCAGCATGCCTAACAGGCCAGGTAAGCAGAGGAGCTATTCGGAGAGCCGGCAACTCTTTAAGTAGGCGTAAGACGCCGTTAGACGTACCGCTGGTGCTTGGCCAGGCGCCGCCGCGGGCATGCCGCGGCCAACAGCTCTCCCAACACCCGGTCCACCCTGAGGATAATTTGATGAGGCAGAAGGCAGATTGGCAGGAGTGACATGATAGTTCCCGAACTCGCTACAAGACTGGTAGTCAATGGTACTCGCACACGATTACTCCTCCACATAAACGAGCCTCACCGCCGCAGCTTGTGACCTCTCCGTCCTCATATCCTCATTCGGTGGCGGGCCTTCGATAGTCAGCGAGATAATTTCCTCTCCGCGGAGGAGTACCAAGCCAAGGACTCGCCGATCCTCCCGCTGCAGACAAGTATCAAGATGTGATATCGTGTTGTAATGAGCGTGGTTAGAGTCCCAAACGATCCTTACCTCCTCTTCTGACTTCCCCTTCTTTGGCGGCAGGCGGCGGAACTCTTCCGAGTCGCCCAAGACCAAGTTCATGTGACGATCAAAAGCCATAAACCTGTTATAACGAGCACGGGATTGGCATGAAGTTATCTTGAATCAAGCGCGCGAACGCTTCGGGATCGCCGCGCAGTCTGCCAAACACCTCACCTGCCAACAATTTGCCTGCTGTCCACTAACGTGACACGCATGCCTGCATGATCAAAATTGTAACGCTGTAAGTCCATCGACAGGTGCGTCAATGCTGGCTCTGTGCCACTGCGAACTCCACTCACGAAAGTTAATATACTGGAGCAGCTTGGATGTCCGAGATAATGCCATTTTCCTCGGTTGTAAGACGACAGCCCCGAAGGGGCAGAGGGTAAAGTGAGACCCAAGTCAGTTAGATGCAGTCGCAAACAAGTTACTCGAGTAATTTGTTCTTGTCCGTCACGTACTCCACATGTCAGCATTCAAGTAATTTGTGGAACATCACGCCCATTGAGGTTTTGGCCCAGGGGACTTAAGTGTTTCGTACGAGCCGGATTTGTTAATCGCTGGACGCCTCTCCGTCCAAGCTTAATTTACAGCCTTCGCTTATTACATACTTTATTGTGGAAATGCGTTAATTGTTAACTTGCTTCCAAGAACTGCCAGAAGTCAAACAAAGCTTTTCACAAAGCTTTTATACGTTCGTAACTCGTGACATCGTTCGATATGTTACTCGGGCACGCACATGTTACTTCAAGCAGGCCCTATGCGGGTTCGGTTCCTCCACTTGTACCTCGCCGCCGCAGGCCAATAGCCTTCAGCAGCGCACCGAGCAAGTCCAGCGTCAAGGAGGCCTTGGGCCAACTCAAGCAAGGTAAGTGCGCTCGCAGATAAGAGTTGCCTTATCCGTGGTATGCGTGCTCCAATGCCCCCTCCCCCTCCCCCAACCATCACCGCCACCACATACAACCCCCTCTCACGCTGGGGAATCACAGAAACCCACAATCATAGTGCCCGCCTACGTCCACTGTCCGCTGCGAGCTTAGGAATGGCTTTCATGTTGAACGCGTTCCAGGAATCGCTGGGAAGCCGACAGTGGACCCTGCATACCTTAATGGCGCCGCATACCTCAAGACCATTGGCTTTACCAACCAGGTATATTAGGGATGGCCCTGGGAAAATAGGCGTGCATAAACCTAGGCCTGCGCGGTAGGCCAGGGGCCATGCACTCACATTCTGGGTTTGACAAATAAATATTACCACTCCTTGACTTATTAACGTGCCCCAACGATGGCAATAAGCAATAAGGAAGGTGTGATAAGTCCATGACATCGAATTGATAGTCATTTCCGGTTATGTATGACCTGGGGTTGGCGTTTGCACTGCTGCAACTCTCATCAGCCTGGCACGATCGGCAGCGGTCATCGGCCACAGTGGTTTTGCGCACGTTTTCCTTAGTTACTGAATGTCGCCACTATTTTAAATCCAATGTGCCTTTCTAACACCTTCGTTGTGCGACCCCAGGCTGAGGTTGCCCGAGTCCTGGACATTGCGATGAACCCGGACTCCTTGTTCCTGTCATACGGGGACGGACGCCGTACAAAGAACGCCAGCGTGAGTGCATGATAGACCCATGAGAACTGATAGGCCCATGAGAGCAGGAACTGCATTCCCGCCAATGGAAATTTCATCAAAACGCAAGTAACCCTATCATGTGGATGATGCAATAACTTGATGAACATAAGGATGGAGGGTGGGTAAGGTGAAAAGTTGTGAACCCTGGGGCGACTGTGACTCGTCGTACATCCGTGCCTAGTTCAGCCTATTCCACGTTGACGTCTCCCACCGTTTCTCGCCCGTTGCCCTACAGGCACGCAAGCTGGATGTGGATATGGACATGCGGCCAGTGGTTGACTTCCTGCTGTCGCGTGGTGTCTCGGTTGGGGACGTGGCCAAGGTGAGGTCAAGGGGTGTGTCGTAAGGGCATGCCAAGGACGTGCTCGGCAGGATAGAGCTACGATTGGGGTTAGGGTGGATAGAAATTGGGAAATGCTTAGCGTCTGGGGCCGTGATGTGGGTCGGTAACGGGGAAGATGGCGAAAGCGCAGATGTGGAATGTGCAGTTCTTAAACGGACGCAATGTTCAAATATAGCGGGATCGGGAGGCGGACAACATCACCGAACCGTGACCTCCGTTTAACGGATGGATTGGGATGGGGATTGGGGGACATCACATCCAGGGGCATGGCCTCTCCGCGTCGCGCGTTTCCTTTTGCTACCCCCGCTTAATATGGAATAGGAGTCGTCAAGGGGACGGCATGCCGTCATATGTACGACCACACAGCCGCCGACCCGGGCCGTACATGGTGCCACTGATACCATACCTGCTCCGCGCGTCTGCGATGGTTTCAGGTTATCGGCGGCCACCCGCCGGTGCTGAGCTACAGCGTGCCCGAGCGCTTGGAACCGTTCTGGGACTACCTGTCGAGCATTGGCGTGCAGGACGTGGCGCAGGCCGTCATTAACCGGCCCTCGCTGCTGGGGTTGGAAGTTGATGGGAATCTTCGAAAAATCGTTGAGTACCTGCAGTACACTGAGACACCAACGGATACCATCGTTAAGTACGTTGTAGAGTCAATCTAGAACCGCTATTCCGTGCGAGATTGACTGGGAGTTCGTGTAGCTGTTCGGCGGCTGTTCGGTGGTAGTAATGTAGGCTTTGGGAAAGAAGCCGGGGCCCCCGGCTATGACCCTATTGAAAATGTAGGGCCTTCGAAGCATCAAGTAATGCTTCTTTAAAATATTTAAGTATTCCGAGGAGGTTAGTGGGCTAAAGAGGGAGGCCTGGCAGTGCGGGGAATGGCGAGGGAGGTGGTGTCAGGGGTGATGGATGCTTGAGACGTGCTTCTGGGGATTCTAGGGCTCGAGCGATTTAAGGGGACGCTGTTTCCGTGGCGGAGAAAGGAAAAGGTGGGTTGGAGTGGGGCCTGCGAACCCTGACATGTGCACGTATTTGCGAGGTGGGCTGTATCCGATGTGTTACGGCCAGGCAGTTGGCGGAACGCGGCTGAACTAGTTTTGATGTTAAAGAGGGCAAGGATGGGGCTGAACAAGGTTCCCTGATGCAGGATGTGACATAGGGCGAGCGGGAAAGAACTAACTGCCCCCTGCTTGCCATGCTGTAGATGGTGATCCTGACACACTTATTTCGCATGTTGGACAAAAATATGCGCTTGAAATGAAGGGGCCAGCTAAGCAGGCATCAGGGGGATGGCCATGGCAACTGCGCGTTGTGTTTCGAGGTGCGAGTGTGGGCGGCGGAGGAGGAGGATCCATCCAGCTAAGAGAAGCTAATCCGTCTAGCTTGCATGGCTAGCGACCGGTGTGAGCGCTATTCCTCTTGTAAATTTTGCTTCCTGACAGCTGCATACGAGAGCGTTATCTTTGTGGGCCCGGCGTAGCAGCTGGGCAAGAAGTTCGGCCTATGCCGCTATGTTTAACGTGAAGAAGTCGCCGATACCAGGCTTCCCAGGAAGACTTCATGTACCTTGCCTTATATTATAGTCACAAGATACAAGTTTAAATTGGAAAAGTACTTACCGTATTTGCCCGCCCCAAGATCTAGGTAGCGCACGGAACCTTACAGTTTGGAGGCACCCAGAAAATTCCCATGTATGTAAGTGCGCAATTCTATTACAAAAGCGATCAGTTTTCGTTGCGAAGCCATCTTTCATGGTTTACGCTTACACCGATTGGAATGTTCGATAGTCAACGAAGCCGTTGACTCCCAGTAAACATAACTGAAATTGTGAGCTGTCCAAAGCTCATAACCTGAATACCGAGAAATTTATTCTCAAACGCATAAACGTTTATTATATCAGCTTCAACGGCACAGGACGTCAGCTATTACTATAGTTGACGCTCAACATTGTAACCCCAACTTAGGAATTACCTTGTCATCAGGGCTCACATCCAATGAGGCGGGCAGCTGGGTATAACAGCGAGGACAGCCGACAATGGGGCCCTCCATTGCCAAATTTGCCAGGCGTCGGAGCTCAGGGACCGGTGGGAAAACATGCTTGTCACATATTTTATTTTAGTATCGTTCGGAAACATACAAAATCAAGTGGAGCTATCACTGGACGTGCAGATGGAGCCCAGGCCAAAGGGACAGACGCTCCGATTTGTGAACGGGTACCGTATAGCGGAGGACGTGGTAAGCAAGCCCCGGATTACTTGTCCCTCAGGGTATATGACATGGGCCGTGTCCTATGCAAGATGGTTTCAAACTCTGCACAACATGGGGGTCAGACCGCAAATCCGGTTTTCCATCTCATGAAAACATCGTAGATAATTTTATTCATTTGGCCGAAGACATGAGTCCAGCGCCCAAGGATGTTTTGGCCTAGGAATTCTGCACCGCCCCATGTTTCTCTTGGCAGCCCCCACCACGTGGAGCCCCTGGAGTTACCGCTATTAACCATGTGAACCTCATTCCCGCAATATTTCCACCAGCAAAATTTTGATCCAATGAACCGGACGCTAAAGTGGAATGGCCGTGTCCAAGACATGGGCCCCACACCGCCTTTTGCCTTGCACGAGGCTGGCCAGGCTCAAGCCTCGGAGAAGGAGGCGGGAGAGCACGGGGATAAACGGAGCAGCGGCGGTCACACCAGCCAGGCAGCTAGGGTGCCGAATTGGATCACATACGATAGAAAGGTGGGATGGCGAAATAAGATTCTTTGCGGGCTCGGCAGCGGCATCACCGATCATCTTTTCGGAGGGCCCCAAAAAACATCTGAATAGATATCGTCGAATCTGCTTTCACTGTCGTTCTGGCATTCCTTAGAGGCCCCAGAAGCTTCATCCATCGGGCCCTCAGGGCCTGGATGCGGGATACATGTCGTGTAGCTCACGGACGATTTGATTGTTCAACAGTAAGTTTGCACCTAGCGCGGCCCACTTGATCAGCTGACAGCCTGTTCGCCAAACCGCTTTCCCCCAACCACTCGCCCCGCCACCATTCCCTGGGACTCCTGGATCCATAGGTCCTTGGCTTTGGCGCATATTTTCAGGAGAATGTGCCGTACAGCCCTCTGGAGACATGGCGTGTACGGAAGGTGACAATCAAGTGAGTATGGATGGCTTGTGGGAGAAGGTTTTGCGGGGAAGGGTGCAAGAGGGAAGAGTGCTGGTACTGATTGCGAATGTGGCATCACGCCTGGACCGGTGGCGGAATGTCTCGGGACGCTGACTGCCACTTGCACTGAGACGCTCGCCGCTCTACGCTAAATACTATCGGGGCCTTGCGGGGATTGCGGGCCCAGGCTCTCTCCAGGCGCTAGGTTAGCTCACAGAGCTGGCAGGCAGCTCTACTATCCTAATCTCTAAGCTCCGCATGTGTCGACTGCTGCTACGGGCTTTCGCACGTCCCTTGCCTTTGGTTTGACATCTTTCTGCACGCCGTGAACGTTTCCATTCCGTAGACATGCCATTGCTCTTGCTGTGTGGCAATGCAGATATTACCTGGAGAACGACCAGGTGGAGATCGTCGAGGCGCGGGAGCTCAACAGCGGCCTGCCGCAGGTGCGGGGCTTTGGGTGCGTGCGCATGGTGGCTGGGGGTTTTGGTGGGCGTGATGGGACATTTGGGTGGATGGGGATACGGGGCGCAGAGGAGGGAGCGATGATCGAGGGGTGAGCCCGATCAGGTTGAGGAGCATGCAACTCCTTTTCTGACGCTTTCCATCCCTATGCCATCGGCATTGGCGACGGTGTTCACTTCCCTCTCCCTCTTTCCCCTTCTCTCTCTCTCTCTCTCTCTCTCTCTCTCTCTCTCTGAAAGCTCTAACTTATCAACGCCTGCTTTCTTCCCCGGCTTCTCTGTGTACCTCTCGCTTACCCCCACTTCATCCCCATTTCGCTTTCACTTTCACCCTATGTCTACCTTACGACCATACCCTTGACTGACACGGCCCCGCCCCCCGCATGCAAACCCCTGCGGCTTCTGTTCTGCTGCTGCCAATCGCTACTTCATACTGCCGCTCCAGGGGGTCCTGCTCAGGCGCCACAGGTGCGAGTGGAGGCAGATGAACGAAAAGGGACCTAGTAAGAAACGGGGAACGCAGATCAAGTCGGACGCACTGTTGGAGGAGCGGTATCGCTGATCCCGGGGGCGGCCCGCCTGCAGCCTCGGGCCATAAGCATGGGTTTGTCGATGTCGCATCCCTCGCCTGTTCCAATATCCTGTAGGTAGGAGCCTTTTGACTGCACTGGCAACTATTGGCACCTTCAGAAGCCAAATAAGGCCCCCCGCCATATTAGTTTTCTTTCTGCTGCATCGCCGTAACCCGTCAACTCCTCCCTTGCCACACGCGCCTCCATGTCTTGGTCTTAATTCCTTCACGCTGTTCACTGAACCCCTCAGCGCCCTCAAGGACGACGGCTCCCCGCTCCACTGGTCCGACTTACGCGTGGGCGGCCAATTGACCTTGTACCGCCGTACCTACCATCTTGTGTCGGCTGACCCCACCACGCGGGCCTTCTACGGCGCGCAGGGCCAGGAGCAACCCACCGATGAGCCCTATCCAGAGGGGCCTTATGACCAACACCGAAAGGTGAGTACTGAGTACCGGTGCAGGCGGGATGTGTGGTTGGGTGGCTGGGGCCGGGGACACCGGAGCATCGCACCCGACAGCTATCGGTGGATATTGTGAGCCCCTCCCTTCCCTCTTTCAATCTCCCCTTCGCCTCTCCTCTTATCTTACCTCTCCCCATGCTATGATGCGTGGTCCCAAACTCCGGTGGCGCTGCTTTCGTGCATCGTGTATGTCATCTCTCGTCTCGTCTGTTGGACCGCCATCCCTTTTGCGTAATCAAACTTATCTTTCTAACCTCTGTTCCATGCACCCATACCTCCTCGCCATCCTATTCCCCTCCCTTTTTTCCCTCCGAATCTAAAATCTCGGAGTACTGCCTACAGATGCTGGAATCTTCACGCGGCCGTAGGCCGCCGACCCGCGGGTCACCCGGCAGCCCTCCGCGAGGACCGCCTCTGCCCGCTGACGAGGAAGCCCGGTCTCTCCCGGCTTCTCCGCGCGGCTCCGGCGCCGTGTTCCAGTTGCTACACCAGATGAAACTCTCACCAGAGGACGAGGCGCGCGACGGCGCCGTTCTGCGCTTCGTGGCGGCGTGGGACAACACGGCGGAGCTGTTCGGCGACGTGCTGCCGTACGCGGTTTTTTATTATGTGTCCGATGGCACGTTTGAGGTGCGCGAGGTGAACCGGCGCAACAGCGGCCGGGACCCGTTTCCGCTGCTGCTTAAGCGCAGCCGACTGCCCAAGGTGCTTCCGCCCGTACGTAAGTAGGATTTTGCCATTAGTAGGGTTTTGGCCATTTTAGGATTTTGGGGTTTGGGGGCTTTCAAGGTTGAGGAGGATTTGGTTTGGACTGAGATAAGGCTAAGCTAACACTGGGGCCTGGAGCTGGAATTTCTGTTTCAGCTTCGACCTGCTTCGGCCCAGCCGCTTGATTTTGCGCCTGGATCTAATAACTGTGGAAAAAACACCTAGAGCAGTCCTCGCCTCTTGGGCGCTTTTCTTCGATCATTCTTCTTTCACAGGTATTCATTTTCAGACATCTGGCGTCGTTTGTCTAAAAAATCATCTCTTCTCGAACATATCCCATCAACGATGGGCCCGCGCGACCTACATTTACCAGGAAGGTTCAAATCTGGCCATGGCCCGTACACACATTGCATCGCATTTAGACCTGATGTTATGCATCCGAATCCGCATTTGGTATTTTGTATCTTGATCTGGATTTGATATTTTGTATCTTGACCTGATAATTCGCATCAAGAATCTGGATCCGATGTTCTGATCTTTCCATTTCCTCGGTACCAACTGACCCAGACGGGCGGCCCATGTCCCCGGAGACTCGGCGGCGCCTGGGGATCCCGTACTACGACTGGCGTGATCTGTACCTGGGCGCCACTATTAACGTGTACGGTAGAAAGATGATGCTGTACGAATGTGATGAAACGACTATGTCGTGGCTCAAGAAGTATGTGCCGGACTTGAAGCCAGAGCAGCTCACACCACTCCAGGTGAGAAGCTGCGGATTCCGAAGGTCAAATGGTGATCACTACATGACGGACGTGAGGGGCATGAAGTAGACAGGTGCTCTATTCGACAGTGCCAAGGAACAGAAATCGCACCCGCTGCCTGCCACACCTGTCACGCGGCTGCCACGTACTGAAGACCCGGTCCGCCCTGTTTCCCGACCCTCTCCCCTGACTGTTCGCCTACAGGTGGACTTCGACCCGTTCGGTCCCAAGCGGCCGCCTCTGTCCATCCCGCCCAACATATCCGGCATCGGCAGCGAGGAGGACAGCCTGCAGAACGTGCTGCACCTGGTTCCACGACCAGTGATGCGCCCCTACGGCGACTACCTGCTCAAAGGGGACAAGGTGCTCCGGTTCGCCGCGGTGATGGTACCTCTGGGGCCGGGCAGGCCGCTGGTGGGCCCGCACGACGCTGAGCGCAGGTGGGTCTGGGCTGTGTGGGATGTGGCGACTCGTGCTGGGGAGAGTGGCAAGGAGGGGGGGGACGCGGGTTGCGCGTGCATCTGTCTATGTGTCCATGTGTGTGTTCATGCATGTGCGTGTGCACATGTCCGTATGTAGCAGATTCAGAACAAAGTTCTGTGCCCCTTGCCCGGGTGCAATAGCTGTGCTCCATGTACCGGTCATGTTCTCTTCCTCCCCTCAACCCCTCTCCCGTCACCCGGTCATACCCGTACAGGTTCGTTTTGTCGTTTTACGTGGGAGATGGCACGTTGTCTTTGTTCGAGCCACGGCAGGTCAACAGCGGTATGGAGCAGGGAACCTTCCTAGAGCGAACGCGAGTACCCAACCCCGCCAGGGGGCAGCCGTACAGCGATACGGACATGCAGGTGAAAAGATTACGATGGGGTTGTAGGAGACAGATTAAGTGAGCGTATCAGGCAGGCAGTCACGCAAAAACGCTCTTCGTTACCCCTTGTACACGTACCCCCTGATCCTTAACTTATTTCACATGCACACGGGTGCACGCGTCCTCAGGAGGAAACAGGAGGAAACACGAAAACGCGCGAACACACAACCGTGAACCGCGCTTCCACAATCGCAGGTGGGCGCCATTTTGGAGGTGTTTGGTCGGGGCTTCCAGCTGCAAGACGCGGACACCTTCACGCTGGAGTACATGGAGGGACAGAGCTACCGCTTTCCCTGGGCAGATTATGACAAGGTAGGTTGTCTTACTTGAGTACAGCTGTGGGGCTTATTAAAAGAAGGATAGCCTTGTGTCCAACCCCAAGCGACTTGTAACCCAGCCCACGCCGACATCACTCCCCTCATCACTCGCCTCCAGGTGCGGTCCAAGCTGACCAACTGGCTGGCGCTGTACCCTGACAAGCTCCCTGACCAGCTGAAGTCCAGATTGGCCGCCGCGGACTCGAACGGGTCGGGCTACGTCACTAAGTACAATCTGTACGTAAGTGCACCGGCTTGGGTTTCATGTCCCGCGCTAGTCTCTTCTACCCCGGTACCCATCCAAACATTGAGTGCTCCTGGGTTCTGTGCCGGGGTCTGCTGTTCATGATAAAACCCTCCCCCCTCCCTCCCGGCCTTCCCCCTCATCGCCTGTGTGCTTCAGGACATCTTGACGTCGCTGGGCTGCGATGTGATACCACATGAAGTCATCACGCTCGTGCGGCAGCTGGGCGCCGACCGACAGGGGCTGCTGGCTGAGCAGCTGCTGGTGGCGTTGGCGCTGTCGCCACCACCGGAGGAAGCACCGCCACCGCATGAGCCAGAGCCACAGGTAACAGGGAATGGGGCACACGTGTGTGGCGAAACGGGGTGAGAAGCACAGAAAGACAACAGAACGGGTCGCCGCGGGCCTGGGGCCGTGGAAGAAGAGGTACTAGCGACCTCATTTTTTTGTTTCCTCCATGAGGCCCTCCTCGGTCTTAACACTTGGGCCGAGGTCCAATTCGTGTGCCTCGATTTATTGTTTCGTTTTGCGCAATCATTGACTTGTCCTCGCCTTGGGCCCCACCTCCACCCAGGCTCACGTGGACGAACCACCCCAGCAGCCCACACCGTCTGTGCCTTTCCCAGCCCCTGGCCTAGGAAACGGCGCGTGGCCTCCTTTCCGACGAGTAGCATGGGGCCCGAGCCCTGCCGCTGGCACCGGGCCATCTCATGCCGCCATTGCGGCCAGCACCACGGCCGACGCCGCGGGGATGCCGTACTCCCGCTTGGGCCCCACGCCAGGCCACCCGCGCGTCGACGTGCGCCCTGCTCACGGGCCATCGCCATTCAATTACAGCAAAGTCAATGCGGGTTTCGGTAACTACGGCAGGCGGTCATCAACTTTATCAGCAGTGGCTGGAACTGACACGGCCGATGATGACCGGCAACATCCACGTGACAACCCGGAGAAAAATGGGCGGACGCCATCGCAGTACGGTGCAGTCGGCAGCAGGTGGACCGCGCCACCTGCGTCGATGGACACGCCGCCGGTAGCAACACCCAACGCCGGCGGCGGCGGTGGCGTGAAGCGGCCCGGCGGGAGCTCCTTCCTGACGACGGGGGTAAAGCAGCCGGCTTCGCTGTGGCAAACCACCAACATGGCGTTCGGCGGGGTGGGACACGCGACCTCTTTCCAGCGCCGCTGAAAGGCCTCGTGCTGTACCATTAACCGCTTAACAATAAAACCCAATGGTTAGTTAACCGCTGTAAATTCGTCTGTGTGTGTGTGTGTGTGTTTGTGTATGTTGTATCGTACACTATGGTGGCGTTATCCTTCAGCTCAGTGCTTCGCTCCAGGGCCATTGCTACCAAGCGTGAGGAACTGATACCTATCACGTATGTCGATTTGGCGTTTTGTCATATTAATAGCAGAAGCTCTTCTATACTGCGGTTCACCTAGTCGCATAGTCGCACATGTACGACGCTCCCATTATGGCGTTCCATTGTTTTTCCATTGTTTTTCGACATCACTGTAGTGACACCACCGTATTAGGGGCATCACCGCCTGGGGAGCGGGTGGGTTTGACACGTTCCGTACTGCAATATACGAAAAAATGGCAAGGACAGGGTCATAATAGATGACAGTGGAATATCGATAATGAGCACGAACTACGAAATTTGGAGGGATTGGATCTTGTGACGAAAGAGCTCTGCGTTGCAGAGCTCTTGCGTGCGAAAGCATGCCAACTCGGCGCCTGTGCATCAGGCAAACGGTCAACCACAAACCAAAGACATAACTCGAATGTACGTCAGATGTCACTTGGGTTTGGGTTTTAGGGTTTTCTCCGGTTGACCTATACGTACTTCCCTGTAACTGAATCCGTTGTAGCAGTTTTGCACGACTTGCATTCTCAACATGCAAATGCGGTCAGCCAAGCCTGTTTCAGTAAAGTTCAGTACAGCTAAAGCGTCGTGAGGACTAGGTGAGGACTTCAACTCTGGGGGGCAGGAGTAATACCAACACCTTGCTTCTTACGTAGCGTCGTGAGCTTCGAAAGCCGGGATTAGTTTCCTTTGCTTGTACAAACTCTCTTGAACAGGGCTTGGCACCTTTATATCCACCGCGAGGTTTGACGCCGTAGCTGGGTATGTGATGCAGCACCCGGCACTGGAGTTACAGCATATTCCCGTCCGTACTTCCCTACTACTCCTGCCCTCTCGAGCTGGGGAATGGACACACACCCAAACATCTCAGAGCTTCCCCCAACACGATCAAGCACTATGTGAGGCTATGTGTCTCTGTCCCGTAAGATTGGTTGAAGCAGGCTTCCCTATCGGAAACGATTTTAGGGTGTCAAAGAAGGACCATCAGCCATTACACGACGTGCACAAGTTCATGTTGAACCGTCGGTACCACAGGAACTCGTCGGTAATTACCATTTCATAAGTCGGCGGAATGTTCTTTTGTATTGCCCCTCCACTCATCTAACGGTGCCATATGGGGAAATCCAATCTAATATGCTGGACCGATCCGCAGACTGCAGCCTTCGCGAACACTGCCATCGACAGAGCCACCATACAGTCCTCCTCTAGCTTGCTTGATTGATTGACTCCAAGTTACTCGCAAGTAACTCGTAAGGCCCTCCTCTAGCTGTGCTCTCCATGCGAGCCGGCAATCCTTTGTTTACACGTACACGTATCGTACATATGTGCACATTTATTTTCAATAATGGACCTTTGGAAACAACTGTTGGGCTTTCCCCTTGGGCTGTCGCCAACAGCCACCTACCATGCTCCTGAGCGGGGCCACACACAGCACCGCCGAGAGACACCGCCGGGAGGACGACGCCCTTCAGGACTGGATCCGCACACCAACACCCTTCAGGAAATCGTGGGGAACGTTTCTCCGAATACCATCAGCAAGGCTCGGCACGTGGCCGATCACGACACACATTCCCGAAATCAGACATCGATAAGCCTCGCAACAGAAACAGCCACCACCGCCGGAAGCAGTATCAGCAGCCGTAGCATCAAGACCAGCAATGGCCATCCAGCACCAAAGCCACATGCCCAATAGCGGGCCGTGTTTTGCAAGACGCCGCCGGCGAACGTCACCTACACTTCAACTATTTCAATACTAAGATGGATCTTCCGTCCCTCCGCAAATACAGGCCGCAAAGTCAAGGCGAGTCGTGTGCGTCCACATCAAAAAAAAGTGAGGACTTGGTGCAAAACACGTCAATCAGGACCCCACGGGCCCTCCTCCGGTATTACTACCACAAACTCGAAATGACTACGACGAGCAAGAAATCGATGTGACCGCGGATTTTCCGGGACCGAGCCCGACACGAGCGTCCTGTCTAACTCAGAGAAATGGTTAACACGTAGAAGTTCAAAAGGAATACAGCCAAAAACCCGTTGAAACAAACAACAATTGGGGGCCATGATGAGAGCTTGGCGGGCGTCTCACCCCTGCCGGAAGACAACCATCGGCGCGGCCATCACCACATTCACCGAATAGGTAATTTTTTAAAAGTATTATGTTTCCTGTTGACACCTGCACGGCATGACGCCACCTCATCGGGTGCATACCGCACAACAACACGCAGGTCGCATCAAACTTTGGGCGCCCGAATTCTGGTCCCTGAATCGGCCGGTGGACCTCGCGAAAATGGATACGCTCAGAACTCACCCCGTCCCGATAGCAGGTGATATCCAAACCAAAGCCCAGCAGCAGCGGCAGCAGCAGCAGCAGCAGCAGCAGCGCCCAGTGGAAGACCACCACCCCTTCCCACCCCCACCCACCCCACCCAGCGAATCGGCGTGTCCCTTCGACCTCAAAGTGTGCACTGAGAGGTATCAACAACTAATAGCAGGATAGGACTAATAGCTCCTACCCGGCTGCCAAGGGCCCAAGGACAATGCCGGAAAGCGCCCCTCAGCAAGCAGCTGGCCGTTTCGTTTCCTCAGTGAGGTCAGCTACTTTGACCCAGCCTGAGTAGGCAATACAGCAACCCAAATAATGAAAGCTTTCACCACCTTCCCGGCCATCCGAGCATCCGTGCCGATAATTCCTACGCACGTTGGCACGATCCGAACAAGCCATGCCCACGCCCGCATTTCAAGCCCGGGATAGGGATTCGAATTGCACGCTTCAAACAATGAAAGGTCCCTCGTCGTCATCGTAAACCGGCACTTAAAGAGGACCCATAAGGTACGGGTGCTCGTTAAGGACGCTCGGCAACGGAAGATAAAACGAAATCGACTGCACCGACAAACAGCCGGTTAGCATGAAGGCGTCCAGTGAACCTTAAACGACGAAATATAATGTACATACATACGGCTAACGACCACTCATCTTTGCGAACGAGTAACGACAAAACCCACCGCCGTACCGATGCAAACAAGCTTTCCGTAAAGTCCCAAACCACACCAAGACGCAAACCGAACTCAACAGCAATAAAACCCATATATATATATAGTGGGGCCAGAAGGGACGGATGCCAATATGCGATATAACAATATTGAGGTGTCTGCATGCGTGGAAGCAGAATGCCGTCCGGCTGCTACCGGGGGAGTCGAGACCTCAAGAGGCTCGATAAAGGCAGCGGACCGTGCGTTGCCACGCGACCCATGGGTCACAACACGCCATCATCTCCCCTGGCATTCTGATGGGTCCGCTATAGCAACGGTGTCGCTTACCACCCATACCATCTGGGGTCGCTCTAGAGAGGATGCCCGGTCACTAATGTTCATGGGCGGTCCTAACGGGGTCGCGGAGCGGTCCTAAGCCGTTAGATGCAGCAAGCACATCTCCTTGTGCTACTGTAACTGCCACTTCGGATGCTACAGCCTCCACTGATGCTACAGCCTTCGATTGTTGAACGTCAGCAGGTAGCTGCAGTACCGACGAACCCTCTACTGCCTCCAGAATCGTTTCTGCTGAGCTATTCCCATCTCCCTCCCCCAAAGCCCTGACAGCGCTGGCGTCATACTGCATTGATAGCGGCTGTAGCTGTAGCTCAACCTGCGGCTGTAGCACCAGGACTGGCCGAGTGTCAATCCAGCCATCAGCGCCCGGCAGCGGAAAACCACACACCACAGCGCCAAACTCCGCCGCCACCATCGCTTCCGCTCCTTTGGAGGCAGCTTTTGCTTTGACGTCATGGGCGGCATCGGTGCCGTCACCACCGCCGCAAACCTCCGCTCCGCCAGTCTTACGCCCTCCCTCAACCTTCTCAGACGACAACGACAACATGAGCGGATACGGTGGCTGCACAATCCCCACCTCCACATCTAGCGCGTCCGCGTAATACATGGGCAAGTGAAACAGGGCTCCGAATCGGCCGCCGCCACCGCCGCCCATGGCGAAGCCAGCTGGTGCTGTGCCAGGTCCGCCCTACAACATACGATACGCACATTTACCACGGTGAGTGAGATGGAAGGAAGGAAGGCTTCAGGTGTTGCCTAACAACATGTGACAAATGCTGCGAGGTGTGAGGTAACGAGATAACCGCCGTTGCGTCATGAATGGCTCGATCTAAACCTTATTTCCACAATGTCCTCCAAACACACCGCGCGCTGCACGGCGCGGTTCATTTCAATGAGGAAGCAAAGCAGTGATAAAAGTAAAAAAAGATGATGGCAAGCATTCCCGCGGCGGAAGCAGCTCTCAAGTTTTACGGATTCGTCCGCCCAACACCAAAGGCACATAGTTAGATGCACCAAAAGTAGGCCCCAGCGGTGGCAACACTGGAAACGCCGCATCATACAACACTAGTGGCTGCGAATGGATTAGATGCACACCTGAGGGTTGTTGCCGGATTGCATCCCTTCGCGGGGATCGCTCGCGGTAGGAGACCTCCACAACCAGTCACCCTGCCGGCCAGGAAGTGAACAGTGGCAGCAGAGTTACTTGTGGACGCTGTCGGCAGAAGCTTCAGAGCAAGAGCCTCTTTGGTGCATTATTGCGGACCACGGGTGTCTTCTACGAGTGTGTCACAATAAATGCATAAATTAAAGCCATTCCTTCTAACTAAGGCTAGCAGTTTTAGGCTAGCGCAAGGACCGCCCCGTAATGCCGCACTATATAGCACTACATAAATGAGGAAGGGCTGCCGCTGCCGCTAAGGAGTAAGGAGTACAGAGTACGGAGTACGGTGTAAGGAGCTCAAACTGGTGAGGAAAATGGGCTTCTGCTGTTGAGAGGTGGTTTGGTATCTTTAGGGTTGGCCCCTGAGTGGTTGCTGCTCGTGAAAGGAGGAGAGAAAGGGGGAAGGGAGAGAGGAGGGGGAAGGGAGGGGGGAGAGAGAAGTTGGAGGGAGGGAGGGAGAGACACAGAGTGTGTTCGCTGGTTCGGATGAGAGATCACTGGCGTGTCCGCGTAGGGAGGGGGGAGAAAGGGGGAGGGACTGCGCAGCGGATGGACGGCCGAAGAACGGTAAAGGCGAAACACAGCAGGTCAGCAGCACCTTAAGTGTCCGTCGCTTCGGTACTCCATAACCCCTACATGACCCCCATCTCAAAACACATACACACATATTTAAACGTGACACAAACTCACTGTCGCCTTCCTATGGGCCAACACCACGCCGATTATGACCCCAAACAGACCTGCGGCCAGCATGATGGGACGAACAACGTGGGACGCAATGGTTAGGCGGACAGCACGTACAATGAGGGACGCGTAAACATGATTGGGAATGTCTCGCGGAAAGCT
Source organism: Volvox reticuliferus (assembly GCA_019650235.1). Lineage (NCBI taxonomy): Eukaryota > Viridiplantae > Chlorophyta > Chlorophyceae > Chlamydomonadales > Volvocaceae > Volvox > Volvox reticuliferus. The sequence continues at coordinate 1,794,943 of BNCP01000014.1, forward strand.
TTGGAAGGTAGCTACACGAAAGGGTGATGGTAGGAGGGTAAGGCAGGGTAGAAACGAGAAACTACGCTGCGCCATGTTGGTTGATAGCCAAATGGAGTTAGCCTGACGAAGGTAATCCCGTGCCGTGACATCGATTAGAGGATCCCAAGGATCATTGACAACGCAAAATTCTTACCAACTGCGACCACTGGCCAAACAATCGCAGGCTTATGTGCGAAGAACCCCACCACCACCGTGGACAATCCGCAGGCGGCGCCCAAAGCAAGGAAAACGCAAATGGTCCCGTGCCGCTTTCGTGATATGGAGGGCGTAGCAGCAGCATCCGCAGCTCTAATTTGGTAATGACTATAATAAGCTGTGAATATTGCAATATCGTCCATTATGACGATGTTATCGGAGCACTTTCACGGGAGCTGTCGGAATCCCTAAAATAAAGGGCAACGACCGGGCACACCACCACAATTTAAAGAAATGTTAGGAAAATAATTATGCATCCGCATTAATGGCTTTGCCTGTCAGGTTCCGGAGTAACAAAGTCTTTTTTACTTCGGAAGTTGAAGGAACACTTATTGGGAGAGCTTAAATAACATGTTTGAGAAAGCAATACCATTATTAGATTCCGAATAATCCTTCAGAGCTAACAGTGAACGGCTCGAACGGTCACGGTACGGTAATGGTCGCTTTCATTTGTCAGAGCGTTAGCTGTCAGGATGATCGTGAGAGATATTTTGAGTCGTGTGGGTTGTATTATCATGGTACTTGTATTCATCCCGTCAATCAATGTCTGATAACTTTAGGGCCATGTGAGGACGTGTTTACGTGTAGGCGAATCAAGGTTGATTCATGAAAATTGGAGTACTTCATTGAAGCGAATTTGTCCCCAGTCAAAATTAGGGTCGAGGTTATGGGTACTAACGCCATTCTGATACAATTGTTTGTCTATGAAATTGAGTCTTCGGAAGCTCTTTACGGTATCCGCCGTGGTAAAGCATCAATGATCCTGTTGCAAATGAGCGACTCACGGTGATATACCCGGGAAATGATCGTAATACGATCCAGTAGTTGTTGCTATTTCTTTCCCGTTTCCACTAGCAATATGGACGATGGCGATTGTGATGGCGGCCACCCACCTCCTCGCCCAATACCTAACTGAGCGGGCAATACGATGGGATGTCTCTACCGGCCACAAGGAGCAACTTTGTCAATGTACTAAAGAGTATATTAAGGTGTTCGCAGGTCTGAGTGTTGCAGATCCCTGCAGATCAAGATGTTTTGGGCAGCCGCAGGAATCGTGGGAGTTCGGGAGTTCGGTCATAGAGTCGCGTTTCTTTAAATGTAACGCACCAAGGACAAGAACGAAAATTGTACAGTACTGTCCTTAAATAATGTTGGGCTGCCTTGGGTAGTATTGGAGCGCAAAGTCTTTCGATAATGATACGCAATGATTCCATTTGCCGCGCGGCCACGCAATTCGGGAAACCGGCTCGGATCGTACTTTCAATCTCACTACGGGATTATTGGGGTACATGTGAACACACCCTTCATCTTGCCCAGCACCATATCGTATTACTTCGCTTTCCTTCGTTGGTCAGGCAGTCTAACGGACCCCTTGAAACTCTCCACTACAGTACGTCATCATGGCCTTACAAACTTTTTACATGAGGGACTCTTGAAAATGTACTTACCTTTTAGTCATCCACAGTTATAAAAAGCCGTAAATAAGCTTATGAAGATCATCCATCTCTTTCCATCCCTAACAAGCAACACAAAGCAGGCTTGCATAAACGGCAACATTGCATGCGAAATTCTGCGTGGCTAATAGACTCACATATTTTTGGGTTAGGATGTGTTCACATGTAGTCCAATTCTGACTCCAATTGCAAGTCTAATTCAAGTTGACTTTGCCAATCGTATCAGATCGTATTCACGTGTTGTTCAGCGGACAGAAGCGTGAATTACCCAACTGAAAGTAAAATCTTTGTAGGATGACATATCGGCACGCAATATGTTGATAAAATCTATTGAGTGAAACAATATGTCAACGTTAGGGCCACGTTACCGGCAAGCAGGAGGCCCGTGACCAACCCGATCGCGGCCGTACGGCCACGACCGACGAGCTGGACAGCCTCTCCGACCGTAAGCCGGCAGTTCTATCAATGCTGGCTCAATACCGACTTTTCGTGAATTAAGTACATAAATAAAACGTGGCATAAATATGTATGTCAATTATGAAAACGGTTTGTGAAATAATATCTTTTTAAAAAAGAAAAAGGCCAATTACAGTGAATCACACCCCAAGAGGAGAGAAGAGGGGTCCCCTGACCCTGATTCCAATTCGCACCCAATTCGAAGTCCAATTCAGTCGAATCAACCCTTATTCGTTCATATGTGAAAACGTCCTTATACAGCGGTGGTGATGTACTTTTATGTTATAATGTCATCCGCGCCGTTTTTTGGGGCGGCAATTGGCGAGGATCAATTGGAATGTGGCCGACGTGGCGCACTGTCAACATTGCTGTTGAGAAAAATAAACAGACAGCCTGTGTGAAATGCCGATAAGCCAAACAATCATACCTAAATACCAATTTGTTCGTCGTAACGTTTTTCAACTGTAGTGCTCTGTTCCAGTATTAAGTAAATGTACTAATCACACCTTGGACGCCATTCATTACGAAATCATCGCCGTTGTCGTTGAGCCAAAGCACATGTACATTAAGTTCAGGCGAAGGCGATGAGTAACGCAGGGTACGGCATCCTGCAACTGCGCAAGTCAGCAGATATGGCAGATGAAACCTGCCGATCTGCGATCTGGACCTATGTGGACTGATCCTCAGAAGCGCTAATAAGCTGACAACCCAAACCAATTATTGGCAACTGCTCGCATCATCAACATCCTCATCATCCCCGTTCTGTTTCGACATTGCATTATACACCTAAAGCGTGAAATGTTTATGGCACGCTTAACGGTCCCCTTACACGGCCGCCTGCCACTTTTTGGAGGTCGCTTTATCACTAGCACAGTGGGGCAGCAGAGCCAGGAATAGGTAAAACTTGATTGCGAATACGTGGAATGCACCAAATGTGCGAAATTACATGAGATCCTGCCAGGTGGGCACATACATATAGGCACAGGGTCCGGGCAGGTCAAAGGTTTGACTAAATTTGCAAGCGCAGGCGCTCGCTCATCCCAAGCTGACATCAACCATCGCTGAACAGGCAGCAGCAGCTCTGGAGCCCGGCCCACTCAGATAGGGGGGTTATGAGTGCTGAGGCACTATATCCAACACCAAAGTATTTTTCCAGCGCCATAGTTCTCATTAATGTCGCCTCTGGCCCCAGGTGCATCCTCTCCGTGTACATAGATGCGAGCCGAAGATTTGTCCCCCTGCCTGTTGCCAGCTTCATATCGTATCATATTGGCATGGAAGCGCCTCGGGTAGGGTCGACAAGATGACATCACCATCAACTCAGCTGGAGCCAAAACGTTATAACCTGTTTTGCATCGTTACCTATTGTTACGTCTGGACCTGTATGGGTAAGCCAAACCAGAGGGGAGGAACCGGCCGGTTACTACCTTCTTTCTTCCTACTTCTCCTTACTTCATGTATATGCTCTGGTCTTAGTGGGCGGACTGAAAGCGCTGATGGTCGCCCACCAGGAACTCTAGTGCACTGCCAAGATAAGAAAGCGCGCGGCGCGGTTGGGCAACCTCGAACTAGCCTGGCACCTGCATGCGTAGGTATCGCGCAATCTGATGAGGCACTGCGCGCCCTGCTCAAGGCTTTGCCTGCATGTCCTATTACACACCACGCCGCCCAAGATAGCACAATGCCAGAAACCCGATCTTTGCGTAACTATAGATGTAATTATAGTAATCTGTTGATTTTATCACCTTAACGCGCAAACATGAACAGATATTGGAAGATATGCCCATACAGGGCGATATCCACCCTGCGGCTGTCAAAACCACCTGAATGAACAGAGTTAAACATAAAACCTACTTTAAAAAATATAACTTTACTTGTCTGAAATGCGTTTCCAGAAGAAACGGACTTCTGCGATATAGGTTGTGTTCGGTGGCGGACTGGGCCCTATGACGCCTATGTCGGTGTCTGTTGTGCACGGTATGAATCTGGAAGGCTCAAGATATGATTTAAACTATGGATAAAGCGCATAGACTTGTTTATTGAATGAGCTACATGAGTACTGTTATGTCCAGCTTTACCGGTACTTGTATTGCACAATTCAGCCAATCCGGAAGTCTTCATATTTCCACTGCGCGTCTCAATGGATCATCCTATTGTGCGCAGCTTGATGGCTACCCATCCTTACAGGCTCGATAACGGGACCGTTTGCATTCCTGAAGGACAATGCTATTGTGAGGTGCGCTGAGTCGGCGCCTTCCATCCGTCACTATCGCTCAGATTATATTTATATTATTTAATACCTGAGTAATTTGTTAAAGGAAGCTGCTGCACGGTTATGCTGGCAAAGTGTCCTGCTCACACTTTGAATATGCTGCGCAGGGATGGCTTGAAAGCAGAGGGACGAAAACGGAGAAGAAAGTTGCTTACGCAATGCAATGGTAAGATGATTGTTGGAGCAGAATTCCTTATAACAGCGTTCATCCCAATGTTGAGACCGATGCGACGGTCGGTCACTTCGCACAGGATTACTTTCGCATTGTCGGTGGCCTGCCTGGTCTGGTACGCTTATCAAACATGGAAAGCAACTTGCGGCTGGGAGGAGGTCTACGTGGCCGTTATAGAGGTGTGTGCCTCCCATGCGTCATGTCAGGTCATGTGAAAATCGTTACGCTTCGGAATGCCAACAATTTCCACGACCTCGCAGATGGTCAAATTCATTATCGAGATCTTTCACGTGAGATTTTCGGGGGTCATTCGTGTCTAGTTTTGGTCGCTGGTTGATGACCTTGCAGCCAAATGGTCGCATCGTCGGCGGCGTTGGCTGCGGCCTTGCGACAAGTAAGAACGCAAGTCACGCCGAGAGGCCGCGCCTGCTGACACTTTTACTGCACATATCACAGGAATTCGACTCACCAGCAACTTTATGGCTTTCGTCTGGCAATCCAGTCGTCTGGCTGCGATACGCAGAATGGCTTCTTACCTGCCCAGTAAGCTGGGAACTTAAGTTGAAACAGCACCAGAACCCGAAGGCGTCTGCCTGCGTCTTCTTATGTCAAATTAATTGACGGGATCATCGATTTTCGATGCCAGTAGACGGCCATTATGTCAAGCAAAGGTTTTTACCGCTACGCCATATATAGTTATAACCGGCGGTCTGGTTACCGACAGCGCGCAAAGCCACTTGTGTGCAACTATTTTATCGTAGATGTTTTCCCAACTCAGTTTTATTGAAGATATTTAACCGCTGTGCTGTGTCGGTGTTTCCGAAGCTGCCGACACAATGACTAACATGGTTGTCCCGTATTCAAATAAAATTGCAGGTCATCCTCATCCACTTATCAAACTTGACTGGGCTAAAAGATGACTATAGCAAACGAACAATGGGCCTTCTGGTCTCCGACGTCGGATGTATCGTTTGGGGCGCCACAACAGCTATGGCTGTTGGATGGATTCGGGTGCGCTGGCTGGGGAGGGCGAGCGATAAAGGGCCACGCAGGATGAAAGCTGCCACTGCTGTCAATCCCTCGTCACGTTCACCGTTAGTAGGCCGCCAACATCCAATATGTGGCTGGCTCTATCTATGTGGGAATGAAAAACCGCACAACTAAAATTTAAAATATTGACTGTTCGGTCGTTATTTTTTCCATTCCAAAACATTACCTGTCGTAGTTGATTGCCGAAACGTCCTCTCGAGATGTTGACAGGGTGCTTCTCGCACCTTATATCGTGACAGTGTGCCGTACGTCTACGACTACTACATTACCTGTATGTGCTGCGTCGTTGACATCTTTTGAGACCTGCAGGCAGGACGAAGCCTGCATTTCATCTATCCCAGTCCTTCGCGATATGTATATCGAGCAAGCAATTTATTAGGCGGAGGCCCAGACGCGGAATTCCATCCTCGCATTATATTATAAGAGCTATAATAGCATCTTGTCGTGTTTGGTTGTGTTATGCGGATGAACGGACCTAAACAAGCAAAGGAACGGCTGTTGGCCTGGGGCCCCTGGGGCTGTATCAATCTACATATTGCTTCCTATCCCTTCCCAGCAGTCAGCAGCTGCTGGGAAGGGACATTTCCGGCATGCCCCCTCCCGTGAGCAGCCATCATGGTAGATTGTACCGGCTAGCTACCGTACAAACCCCGTATCATGCGCTATTGCGCCCGCTGTATGTGGGTGTGTTACACGCATATTGTCAACTGCTGGGGGCTCAATTGCTAGGATTTGAAGCAAGCCGAGCACTGCCTGTGATGGAGGCCATGCATGCATCGGATGTGCGGCACGATTAGTAGCCAATGCAGCGATATGCATATTCATAACTACAGGCAGTGTTGACTATATCAGCAATGATGTACTGTGTTATATGTATGTGCAACACTGTCTAGTTAATACAGGTTAGTATACAATAGTGTAAACTGCAGGGGACGGAGCAAGAGAGTTGACGGTTAAGGGCTCCAGTTGGAAAATAACAACGGCCCAGAACGGCCGAACTCCCCTTCCTCTCATCCCCCCTGTTCAGACTGCGCATCATCAGGTCTCAGACCACTGGTGTTCTACGTGCAACATAGAATTACTAGGAAATGGTTCCGGAGCAACGTAGTGTTAAACGTTATCAATATATACTTATTACACGCAATGCAAATGTTGGGAAAGCAAGGTGGTCCAGGGAGGGCATGCTGGCGCTATCCTTCTTGCACCGAGTCTACCCGGGGGATGATATTCGGTTCCAAAAATACCAAATGCCAAATTTAGATATGAAGAGGAAAGAGGCTGTAGACTGTAAGCTGCATGCATGCATATATACATGCACCTCATGTACGTAGCATCACCGGCATTGCCCTCGTGGTGTTCCTGTTACCCTCGTGTGCAGATCATCTTCTACTTAGTAGCGTTGGCATACGGCATGTACACATACTTCCATGCTGCAAAGGTGTATATTGAAGCGTACCACACGGTCCCGAAGGGCATCTGCCGCGACCTGGTCCGTGTTATGGCTTGGTCGTACTTCCTATCGTGGGGAATGTTTCCGGTGCTCTTCGTGCTTGGCCCGGAGGGCTTCGGCCACATCTCACAGTACGGTAGGTGCACCTGTCGTGCTCATGTGCCGTATGATCCGCAAGTCATATCAATGCAGCAGCGGGGGTGTTCCAAGGCGGCATTCGCCAACACGCGAGGTAACATGCATGAGCTCTACAACTGATATGCGCGTTGCCATGATTTTTTGTCCCGCAGGCTCCGCCATTGCCCATGCTTTTCTGGACTTGGCCTCGAAGAATGCTTGGAGTTTGCTCGGTAACTACCTTCGTGTCAAGGTGAGCTCCTAATAATTACGAAAAGGGAAAAGCCGTACTAAAGCTGAGCAATGTATGCCGCTAGATAGATAGAAATGCACTCTCTCCTGCACAGCTAGCCCTCCCCCTCGCGCATCAAATACCAGAATTCAAGCATCCAAATCACACCGTGCGCCGCATGATGTATCCCGCGCCTGCCTTGGTTGATTGGCCGGCACAAATCGCTCGTACAGATCCACGAGCATATCTTGCTGTACGGCGACATCCGCAAGAAGCAGAAGATCAATATTGCCGGGCGGGAGATGGAGGTGGAGACGTTGGTGGCCGAGGAGGATGATGACACCGTTAAGCAGTCTACCGCCAAGTATGCTTCTCGCGAGTCATTTATTGTAATGCGGAATCGGTAAGGATCCACCTGTGACCGCGGCCGCCGGGACAGAAAAATTCACCCGTTCTCGCCGTACAACCCTCTATCTGTTCTCCATTCGAACCTTTCAACCTTCGTCCTATCCGGCTTTTTGAAAATTTACCAATCGCTGCATCGTAAAGTACCACTAATAAACATAAATTAACTTATTGAGTATTCCTGGTTTCAAATGGCTAGTCGATAAGCGCATCCCTTTGTAACTGCTGCCGTTAAAGGCTTAAGGAGAAAGGCCTGGAGGTGCGGGCGTCATTGGATTATGGAGATGGCAGCGGTGAGGGCGGTACTGGCGGCAGCGGCAATGGCAACGGCGGCAGCGGCGGCGCCCCAAACAATCCCACCGCTATCTCTGGCGGCAAGCATGGCATGGAATTGACTAAAATGGGTTCGACTCTTGGCCTCAACAACAATAACGGTCTTGGCAGCGGTGCCAGCGGCATTATGCTTGAGCCTGGCCGGGTCATCCTGGCTGTACCTGACATCTCCATGGTAGACTTTTTCAGAGAGCAGTTCGCGCAGCTTCCAGTGTCGTATGAAGTTGTACCCGCGCTCGGCGCCGACAATACCGTGCAGCTCGTACAGCAGGCCGCTACGTTGGGTGGCTGCGACTTCGTCCTGATGCACCCGGAGTTCCTGCGCGACCGCGGACCCATGGGTCTCCTCCCCAGGCTGAAGATTATGAGTCAGCGTACGGCTGCGTTTGGATGGTCCACGATGGGCCCTGTGCGCGATCTGATCGAGAGCTCTGGAGTGGACGCCTGGCTGGAAGGGCCCAGCTTCGGCTCCGGGATCAACCAGGTGGCTCTGCAGCAGTTGGTGCTGAAGATGCAACAGGCCAGGCGTTTGGCGACCATGAGCAGCGGAATGATGGGTACGTGAAGAAATCGATATGTTTGTGTACTGACTCTGACTGTGTTGCGAGGGGGGGCGGGTAACCCGATGTGAAGTTGTGACCATGTATGTGTTTGTCGGTCAACGAAAGAGGACGTAAATCAGCGATGTCACAATCTGTCCTGTTCCTTCCGTTGTCGCTTATTAACGTGCAGGTGGCAGCATGGGTATGGGTATGGGTATGGGTATGGGTATGGGCATGAGCGGAGCCAATGGTGGCGGCATGGGCGGAGGTGCGGTCGCAGGCATGGGCAGCCTCATGTCATCGGCCAGCATGAACATGGGCACGATGGGAAACCTCAACGGCGTTACGGGAAACCCCATGCTGAACACCATCAGCAGCGCCATGGGCAGCGGAAACGCTGCCATGATGAGTGGCTTGGGAATGGGTGGTGGCGTTCTCCAGCCGCAGATGGGCAGCGGAATGGTGGCCGGTGAGCAGGACCTAGAATGCGAGGCATATATATAAGTACAGTTCCAAATCTCCCGCAATACTGTTTGTGACGATACTTGATTGAGCGGCATTTTGAGCTTGGGGGGCTTCAGCCGCAGCTGTAGGGCGGGCTGTAGTCCGATTTTGCTCAGACGCCATCGCATCGATCGCTACTGAGTGATTACTATACTCCCAGCTTGCCACGAGCCGCAACGAGCCGCAACGAGGTTCGTTTTCTCCAATAATAACAAGTCTCTTGCGGTTAAAACTACCATGGCAGCTTGACTAGTTACACTTGCTCCAGCTGGAACCTTTAAAGGAGAACCAATGCTATATAATGAATCTTTGGTTCCCCGCAATTATTTACCGCTGCTCAACGCGGCCCCCGATGTGGCGTCCATGCAGGTATGAGCTCTCCGCAGCTGCAGCCGCCACAGCTCACGGCCATGGCCAGCTCAGGCCCCAACCGCATCGGTACCAACCCGCTCTTTGGATCTGCGCCATCGCCGCTCAACTCGCAACCAGGAGTCAATGCTAACGGCCTCACCTCGCCACACCTTGGGAACAGCTCAATTTCAGCCGCGGCGCCTGCTGCTGCCAGCGGAGCTAGTGGCCCTATGGGCACCGCCACCGAGGCCGAGATGCTGCAGCAGTTGATGGCCGAGATCAACCGCTTGAAAAATGAACTGGGCGAATAAATGGGAGAAAAAAGTGGGAGAAAAAGTGAGAAGAAAAAGCGTACGGAAGGAAGAGACAAACAGCGCAAAATCACCAATCGACGATGAAAGTGTGAAATAAGAAGGAAGATATGTCGCGTTCTTGGCATGAACGCGGAAAGCAAGGGTCTTAGAGGTGCCGCAATCCAGACGTGTGATCGATCCAAAAATTTATTCAAAAAGGAGTTGAGTGACCATCTACCTACCGCGTAAGCTCAGCCTACTTGTTTGTTTCTCGACTTCTTCGAATGTATTTTATATTATTAACCTTGCGTAGCGCCTGGTTGATGGACATTACCGGCAAGCGTGAAAAACGGGCGCGCGCAGCAGTGGAATAATGTTGACCGAGCTTAAAGTATTTACAATCCTGGCATCCCAGGCAGTCGCGCGGCCGGCTCAATAGGTATTCTGGGGCTAGGCCTGCAGTACCAAGCAAGCTTCTTAGGCAATGATTACTGTGGTCATGCGTTGTGCAATTGATTGCCGCATAGCCGCCGTATTAATGAAGTCTGTCTTACTGGAGAAGTGAGTTGGGAGAATGAGGCGTCTGGCTGATAAAGCGAGGGATTTGGATGGGGGCGGTCGACGGACCGACACCGAGCAGACGGTACATACAGTGGTGGCAGTAAGAGCGCACTGGCCCGAATCGAAGCTCTATCTTTACATACGAGGACGGAATCACTGAGCTCGTCATTGATCTGAGAGGCTGGGTTTGTAGATGGATATGCTTCACACAATCTGTTGTTCGAAGCCACATCTATTTGTTGCGCCTGTGGTCGAGTCTGCTTGGTTTGATATGGAGGGAACGGCAGTGTATCATATGGATAGGTAACCGAAGGTGGTGGAGCTAACTGGTGTGAGCTCGGACACACACAGAGTTCTTGCGCGAGCTTATATGAAATGGCGGCGATGTTGTTCATGGGGTCGCAGGTAAATACATGGCACCCGTCGACCTTCGTAGGTTTTGGTGCCTGAATCTGCGACGCACAGCTCCAGAGTTCGGATAGGACTGATTAACGCCGGCCACGGGTAGTGGGAAGCCGGTGTAGGGAAGGCGGTCCACAGGCGGTCCACAGGCGTTGGATCATCAAAGTCCGCGAGCGTGAGTCCGCCACAGTCGTGCCCGCGCTGTGAGGTGGCCTACATATAGAGGATGGCTGTGGTATTTTATGCATGACGAGCTGTGGGACGTTCGTCCTAACTGTCGTACTACGCTTATGGTGAGCCTGCAACCAGGGTCCCATCACGTAGGCGAGCTGGTCATCCGAGCTGCAGTTATACTGTGTTTTGTGCCTCCTGGATGCCTCCTGAAGCAACTCAGCGCCAGCCTGCGCATGTTTAGATCAGATGGAGTTGATTGGGTCCCTATCATACCAGCGGCTTTGGCCAATTCGATCAGGTTGGCCCCATATGATGCAGCCGCATTTGCTGGGGTCATCAACGAGAAGCGTTTTCGTACCCAAAGCTCGACTTTGGTGACGCGAGAAGAATTCCCTTACACCGAGGCTGCTGGTAGTGGTCCTTGAAGGGACCGAAGTTTGGTAACGAGTGCAGTACGGCCAAGGTTTTGAATGCAAAGATCTTTCTATTGACAGCAGGCGTTCCACCTGTCGGGGCATATGATCAGTCCTTATGAAGCGGCTCACGCAACATGGAGTCAGGGATCGCGGGTAATCTAGTAAGAGTTGAGGAAGGGGGGATAGGCGACGGAGTAGTCTTTAAGGTTTGCCTTAGGCACGCTCGGGCAAGCGGCTTCCGGCATAGGTATTCATTCCCACGACTATTAGGATTTTGAAGTCCAGGCTCGGGAAATGGTTCTTGCGGCCACGGACTCATTTCTCGCGATTTCAACTTCGCCATTCGCGAATGAAGCGAAAACCTCACACAGTACGTACGAGCCTGCCACCTGCAGGCTTGACCTCCAATGCCCTTTGATGTATGAAGGAGTGGTGATACGACTATGTATGTATATTTGGGTAAACCTATAGTAGTAGGCGGTGATGGTGCATTTCTTCAGGTATGTAAGCACCGATTCCGTTTAGGGATGGTGTTAGCGGCTGGCGCTGCCGTGGCGCGTTTCATGTTGGCCGCTGCCTCCTCCTTCTGTCGGTGCTACACTTGCTACGGCGGTTGCACAGTTCCGCGCAAGCAGCCGCCAGCTGCTGGGGCTCACTGATTGCAGCAGCAGCCGTGCAGAGCGTTCTTTTTTGCATGCTTTGCTCCCGTACGGCCAAGGGACATGTGTATCTGTAGCACGCGTCGTTTGATGTTGACGGAGTGCATGCCTTGCTTCAATTCCGGGCATGCCATCGCTTCCCGGATGGTCATCTTAATAATTATGGCCATATCACATTCCTGCCGTAAGTTTACTGCCATACTGAGCAGTAATTTTCCGCCAGTGCGCATCCCGTGGGTGTGTGCTGCCCATGGTCAGAATCCATTATTAGTAAATGGTTGTCGTACCTGCTGGGCAAAACCGAGGCTTACCTCAATAGAAGCAACTAACAGCTGCCGGCAGTGGAAATGCTGCAAATGAATAATGTGCGTGCGTGTTCTCGTGGCACCGAGTAAGCCAAGCAAGCAAGGGAGCGGGTTTCGCACCTGCGCGCGCGTGTGTGTGTGTGTGTGTGTGTGTGGCACATGCACTTTTCCGTGAGTTGTCAAGTAGCTTATTTGGGAATGGCTGGATGGATTTAAAGTATATTGGAGTTTTGGTCGGTTTGCGAGTTTGTGACAAAATATACATGGTGATGAAAGGTGGTGTTTTACGGTTAACGGCTGGGGGTTGGCTTTCGAGGATCTTGTTGCTGGGCTTGGCGGACTATTATCTATCCCGTCTTGCTGCTTCCGTACGAAGGTGGTGTTTCTGGTGTTGCATGAACAGCAGTAGCCAACACCGGCCGTTGTGAATTTGGTACGTTCGTGATTAGTTATGGTTATGACGCGAGTGTTGCGTTATTAGCTGCTTACAACTGCTGGTGTTTCCTATCTTGTAGGGTGCTGAATTGTAGCCAACCATCAAAGTGGTGAGCACAGCAGAAATGTCCTTCTACCACCACCACCACCACCACCTCCTACCACCTCCTACCACCATGCCAGGTTCAGATTGAATGAGTTTCTGCAGCAGTGACCCCTGTATGTGTCCTCCTCCCCCCGTCAAGTGGCGGTGTGTATGTACATCATTTGTGCGACTGCTCACTCGCCAGCTAGCTAGCTTCAGCAATGACCGACATTTTCATGTAAGAAGCAGGTGATGCGAATGTTTGTTACCGAATGTCGCAACGGTCGTTTCTAGTTCACGTTTTCTAATACATTGTTCCGAAGTTCAGACTCCTTTTCTAAGGAATGTCGCAAGCTTGCTGTATATCCTGCTTTGCTCTGTGTTGAATGCTAAGTAGTGCTAGAATCTGCGTAGGGTACGTAATTTATTTGCTTGTTTGTTTGTCGCTTAAATACGTGCGCTGTAACATACCACTGCATTTCAACCCACGATTGCGCCAGTGGTTGCTGGGCTCCACGCAGGAGGGTCGAACCCAACAGCAGCAGGTAATAACTATGATTGGCCGTCTCGTGCGTGAACCTAAAAATATGCCATATGAAGCTCGCGTCTTTGTTTGCGCTGGTAATGAGCGATTATAAATTGAAAACCTTACCTACCCTACATACTGCCTAGCTATTCTGGTGCTCTGTACTTTCGACACTTTCGGCGCGCTCATTATTGCTGCAAACAAACAGGTAAAGCGAGACACGCACAGGAGACATTAACGTTACCACCGGAGATGGGCGTATTCAATATACAGGTCCGGCAGGTCTGATTTCGACAGCAGACAGGCCGCACAGCAGGCCACAAAAACTATTGATACGGCAGCGCACGTCCAGCTACGTACGTACCTGCATGCTGGAAGTTGGACAAAGCCATCATAGGTTGCCGAGATGATGAGGTCTGTTAACGTGCTGGCATCCCAGATGCTGTACACGCACTAGGTGTAGCGGGCGTTGCACGGTCGACGCCCTTTCCCCCGCGGCCTTTCCATGTAACCAGCCGTAACCAGCTTCCTCTATCATGTTTCGACACATGAACGACCGATGCACTACGGATGAACCTTGCTAAGTATTAGGTCTATGCGTATAATCCAGCTTTTAAATTCAATTTTGAATTGATACGGTAATATGGGACGCTGACCGGCTTGGGGGTCGATACGGTGGCGAGTCGTTCCAGACCAAGGAGACGAGTCAGAAAGTGATACGAAGTGATACAGCTGTTTTAGTTATAATGGTGTAAGATGATAACCTTCGTTTTCATGTTGTAATGAAAATATGGTTTGTGTGTTCAATCATAAAGGTTTAAACGCCGTTAAAATAATGTATGCCTGATCGCGAGCATTGCGACATGGTTAACGATGGGCATTTGGTAACTGATGGCTGTATTTTATAATGTGACAATATTCTATTAAGCTTCTTCTGCCACACAGCGCTCGTTCCCGGTCCGGTTGTACCTTTGGGTAACCCTCATTAGGGAACTGCAGGGAACTGGCAGATGCGGGCAGACACGCAGCTCGTACTTGGACCCCGGTATCAAATAGGCACTCACGTCGCCGGATAAGTTAGAGGTGATGAAAAAATGATTATTACGTCAGAAGGGCATGTGAAGGTGAGCGGTTACTGCGTCGCTCTTTATTGGGTAATAATCGTCCAAACGGCCACAACAGAAAAAAGTCGACTGGAAGCTATACTTTGATCCTGACAGATAAAAGCCGAGGCAGAGTGATAGCATTTAATATTTCTCTACATGATTGTCCTTGATGCATTCTATATGAACTGAACATCGATCGTGTTCGATTGTCCTTCGCCACTTCCATAATTGATTTCGGTGTGTTTCCAAGAATCCGTCTAACAAGGCCGAAATTTGATGTAAAATTATAGGTCCTGAAAGTTAACATGCAAAAAGATACACTATCAAACACAATGATACGTCGCGCGTTACGTTTCGCTGTAGTCACAGCGATGTGGGTCCTGGCCGTTGCCGGACTCACTACCTTTTCCTTCTTCTACATCATGACCCCTACAAGGTGGTTTTATGTCAACGCGACCGATTTTATAAACTGGCGTAGCAGCCTGGTGCTCCAGTACCGTTTCGTTAACGCCACTACCGGCAAGGTCACGCCGCTACTTCCAAGTACATACAGCTTTATAGTAAGTTAAATGTTGGTGATTCGTTAAACTCCGAATTTCGTGTTGCCGATGTCAAACTTGGACGCGGCCTGCCGTAGCAAATGAATGCAGGATTCGCGTTGTATTTTCGTTATCAGCTATATTGAATTAAATTACGTAATCCAGTAAAATTTATCTTTAACTGAAGGATCTTGGCAAATTTTCCAAACTCCGCAGCTAATTTGGCAATGGTGCGGGACCCTGGCAGCCGCTCTGGGTGCAGCCGGCCTGCTCTGGGTATACTCATCTGCAAACAAGCCAGCACAGCCTGCTTCCTATTCGAGCGGTTCCATGAATGCGCAGTGCCAGGTGGTCGGCTGCAAACGCTCATCATCATGTATAACTTGGATTTCAAAGGCAGGTGCCAGTGCGTTCGTGCCGGTTTCGTAAAGGCATATACCTCGGCTACTGCTGCTATGTATCACCACCGTGCATTAATTAATATTAATTCGGTGGCGACTGATGCTGCGACTCCTGGGCATTATTTTTTCGACGCACGCTTGTCCCGCCGCCTGAATAATGCTCCATCACGACTCCACAACCGCGCATAAGCCCCATTGACTGCCCCTTTTATTTCCCGGCTGCTGTTTTGTTTCCCCATGCATCATTATTCCTCTCCTTTCCGTTACGGGCATACACGCACACTCGAGTTCCTTAATTAGGTCACGGCTCATTTGTTAGCACACACACATATATTATATACACACACACACACGCACACGCAGGTGGCCGCACGCACCCGGCGGCTGTTGCGGTGGCAAGTGCCGCCACGAGGGCTCTGGCGCAAGGTGCTGGGCCCTGACGGACTTTCGATGCTTGATCTGATCCTGTTGTTGCTGTGGTTTGGTCTTCACATCCTGTGGCTGCGGGAGATGACCATGAAAACGCTGGACGCGCGACGTGCCCCCGCAGCCGTCAAAGGTGTGTGCGCTTTAGTGGTACCGGACGTGCTCGTTGTTGAGCGGCGGACACATATATCCCTCACTTTGTTTTAATATGCTTGCTTCGGACGACCATAGCTATGTTCGAATCATCGCGCGACTTTGCTGCCCACCATGATATAATATCCCGCCTGCATACTTAATGGAATATAATGGAGTTCAGTCCTGTCGTATGATTGGAGGAAAGCCAAGGGATGGCGGTAAGGGAAACAAGACGTGAACAGAGACGACGCTTACGGTGTCCAACTAACAACTACCTTACAACTTGGTTTCATCGTTTTAGGGTGTTTCGCCTTCTGTCTGAATGTGCGTAGGATGCATGGGAGGTTTTCTTCACCCGTGTCCCATTACCCACCTGGCAGTCCCTATCTTCCCCTGTGCTAGCACCCTCATCCATTCATCCTCATCCGCTGATTTTTCCGAAATCTGCAAATATCCTAAAGAGTTAACAGAACCAAATCATTGGGTATGTCAGGTTCACTCCTAGTCATCTCGCAATCTACAATGACAAGGATGTCTGACTGATGATGGCTGTATGCCTCATCAGGATCGATCCTGTAACCACCAGAGACACAATGTCCTACCATACAAGACGATGGAGTATGTGTCGTTATTCGATTCCCTCCCATCCCCCAGTCAGTACGATGGTCAAGAGCAATTCATCAGCCACTCGGAACAACAGCAACACAACTGCCACTCGGCTTACCAACAGCAGCTCCCTCCCTTCGCCTTCTGGCCCATCGGTCAACTCCTCCACGGGGGCGTTCAACTTTACTAATGGTACTACAGCCCATGCCCGCCTTCGAAGCCTGCTTGATGTCACCGCCACCACTGCTGCTACCAGTAACACGAGCACGTTCAACAGCACCAAGAGCAATTATACCGTGACCATCAATGCAACCACGAAGACCTCCACCTCCACCTCCACCTCCACGAAAGCGAAGACTACAGCCGTGAAACCGTTATCGAGAGAAGTTCAGAACAGGTGCGTAAAGAGCGGCAGCGTCCGTAAACACGCAGATCGTGCAGATGTTCGATGGTCTCATTTGTTTATCCGGTCCTCGGTGGATATTAGCTGCTGGCTTCACGGAACATTTTATTAGTCTGCATGAAACATATCAATCTCATCAGCGATCGCCGAATATTAACTTGTGACTTTTTTAAGGTTGCAATTTTCTTGCAAAAAGAAGTATGTACGTATCTTCCATTTCCTCCCTCCTGAAGGGAGGGAGCCTAAGGGGGCAACTAAGGTAATCACGCACCCACGCGTCCTATGTAGTCCTGGTCCCAACAGAGCCACGTACATCTGTCGTACCGGATCCTTCCGCTCAGTCGTCACTAACCCATTTCATTGACACCACAGCTCCCTCCCTCTTATCCCACCCCCACTCCCCGCTCCCGAACATGGTTTTTTTCGAATGTGAAATCGCAGCATGGCGAAGTACACCGGCATGGTCGGCAACTTCGACCTCCTGATGCTCTTCTTTCCGCTGCCCCGCTGCAACTTCCTACACTGGCTTCTGCAGTCTGACTTTCCCGGAATGGTCAAATACCACAGGTGGGGTCCGTGATGGAATTAGTAGTGTCCTGCTGCGTATGTTTATGCATGTATACGTCTTGCGGAAGAGTGTGGGACGACATTTTGGGGCCGTACGTACGAGGCGTTCTGTGCTCATATATATATATATATATATATATATATATACATAACTCTGATGTAAATCGGGAATATTGAGGTTGTCTTGGAAATAGTAAGGGGAGAGCAAGTTTGTCTTTGCGGCACGGCACGCAGGACTGGCGGTAAGTGTTGTAGCTCTGTCATATCCGCCTACAGCAAAGGCTCGATCGAAGGATGCCAGACAACTGGCCAACCTGGATATTAGCCATGAGATACCCCAGGATACTACAGTAAGCGCGATGCATGTGCTATTGGCTGGGGATGGAGTCAGGTATGGACAGTTATTCGGCAACAGTGCTACCAACGCAATATATAGCAAGGGGGAATCGGCTCTAGCTGGTAGCTATATAGCCAGCTCGGGAATCCGTCCCACTGCAAATATAGTACGAGCTGCCGTGAGCTGCGTCCTGTCGCGTTCGTACGTATATACCGTACATATACGGAGCACACATAATATAAACATGCATGACAGCCAAGCTGGCACGGCATCATGGATCAATTCCTTGCTTCCATCCTGCTTAGTCGGCTGACACCGTGCGTGTAGGCAGGTAGGCACAAACGCGCGGTTCAGTGCGGCGCGGTTTTCGTGGATTCATTTCTCTGCTTGACCTGCTGTATGTTGTGCGCACTTATGTACGTACGTGCTGCTTGGTTGTGCAGGTGGTTGGGCCATGGCACGCTAATGATGTATTCGCTTCATGGCGTAATCTACATGGCACTCTGGACCAAAGATGGCATGTAAGTTTATTTATTTTTAATTCGTTCCATTTTTAAAAAAAGTGTTTTCCCTTATTATTCTCATGCACCGCACATCCGCCTATATATTCTATATCTATATATCTATATATCTATGTATCTATGTATCTATGTATCTATATCTATATCTATATCTATATCTATATCTATATCTATATCTATATCTATATCTATATCTATATCTATATCTATATCTCACCACCACCGCCGCTGCCATTTCATTAACCTTCTCCGCCCGACCTCCCGCTTTTCCGCCCTTCCTCCCGCCGCTGCGTCAGGCTATCCACCAATATGCAATGGACTATGAATGGTTACGTAAACAATGTCGCGGGCCTTATTTCCCTGATTGCCGGCTGGATCCTATGGGTCACCAGCATCCCTTTTATCCGGCGGCGGTTCTTCAATCTTTTCTATGCTTCCCACATCGGAGGCACAGTGGTACTGATGTTATTTGCGTTCATGCATCGGAAGGATATCGCTCCATGGGTCATGCCAGGTAGGAATAATGTAGGAGAGCACGACGGAAAGAAACAGAAACGGGTGGGATGCGCCTGCATGCATCAGGGGTTCTAGGGCGAGAAGCGCCGCGTGGGCGAGTTCAACCGAGCTCGTCACATCATCCTAGCCCCCGAGCCACTCCCCCGGATCGATCCCCCGTCTCATCACATTCTTGCTCTCAGCCGCCTACCTATTATATCCATGTCTGGGGTATTAGGGGTGTTTCGCTATGGGCGGGGCGGCTACCTACAAAGGCGAGCACCGGGGGCCCTGACCATGTCTGTGTGCGTGTCTGTTTGTCTGTACACATACACCATATGTCTGTATATATGTCTGTATATATGTCTGTATATATGTCTGTATATATGTCTGTATATATGTCTGTATATATGTATATACGGTGCTTTCTGAGTTATTGACGGGAACAGCCCCAATATACAAGCCAGCCACGCACGCACCCTTCCACATTTCCCACACTTTTTCGCATTGCAGGAATCTTCTTGTACTTGCTGGATGTAGCACTACGTACGTTGCAGCAGGCCTTCAACTCTACGTCCATCACTGCGTCTGCTGCAGCTGTTGGTCCCGGAGCGGCCGCGACGGCCTTCCTGTCACCTCATGGAAACATTCTCACACTCACCATCCAATGTGATAAGGTACGACAAATAAATAATATGAAGGAAAATATCATACAGTAGTGCATGTTGATTTTAACCAAGGAGGTTCGGAATACAGTAGTGTTGACCAAAGCTTATAAAAAAAATGAGGGGCGCTTACTTCTTCCTCGCTCTTCCTCGCTGCGCTCGTAATCTCGTAACCTCATCTTCATATAATATAATATAATCATATTCATCTCTCCTTCCCTGGACGTTTCCTCAATCAGTCTCTAAGCTGGTCAGGCCTGGATATCGTATTCCTCAACGTTCCGGAGATTAGCTGGTGGCAATGGCACCCCTTCACACTGGCCACCTCTTCTGTGGCGGGCGGCCCCGAAACCAAGATGGTACTACACATCAAAACGTACAACCATTGGACACAGGTATACGATCTATCGATTTTGGCGACGGACCTATATATCTGTCGGATAGCTAGATCATTAAATATGAATTTATCTGTTCTTTCTGCTGACGGATGTCGTCGTTAATAAAAAACATATATATTAATATAATATAAATGCAATATATCAATGTATATTTATGGTTACCGATGGCATTAAATCTTGATGACTGCAGTAGTGGCATCACGTATGTAGTAAACGTCATCGAAGTGGCCCTAAGTGAGAAACCACTGCTCAGTGGAAGGTCTATATCTAACAGCCCCTTTATTTCAAGGCGCGGACATCCCAACCGCAAATAAAATTACTGAACCGCAGCCGATTATTAATCCGTCCCAACAGTGGTAACTGGAACCCCCAAAAGATAACCAAAAAAATCAAATTTAATAGAGTTTATAAATGACGCGAATTTAACATGCGACCCTGAATGTGTGCAGCGGTTGGTGGCACATCTGGCAACGAATGCTGATCCATTGAAGCTGTACGTCAGTGGGCCGTACCACGGTGCCCACCGCAGGTGGATCACTAATTTCGATCGCCACGTATTTGTGGCGGGCGGCATCGGGGTGAGTCTACAGACGCAATCAGTAGATTGCGGCGTTAGTCAGGATAAAGGTAACAAGTATAGTAAGGAGGCGAGCGAGGGAGGGAAGGATCGGGGAGCAGCAGCGAGAGCCCCGTTATTAATTACTAGGGAGATCCGAAACTTGTATGCATACGCAGTCTCTTTCACCCTGGATCATTTTTATTAAATGTGTAAACACGGTTGCTTGTGTTGACCGCGGCGCTTTGGTGCCTCATTCCTGCTGGTGGCCTCTGCTTCCTGCGTGTTGCCTTTGCCGCATCGCAGGTGACGCCCGTGCTGGGTATGCTACAAGACCTCATAGCGCGTCGTCGCGCAATAGCAGCCACCACCAATTCGAAACCCACGGGTCGCGTGAGCCTGATCTGGCTAAGCCGCAGCCGTGACGAGCTGGCGACCATGCCGTATGATGTCCTGCAGGAGGCGTACAAGTGCGTATATGTACTGCGGGCAGGATGGACAGCAGGACTGCGACATATATACATACATATGTATAGCTGCATACGCACATCACACACATATATGTAATCAGGGTCTACTATTTTCAATTTTAATTTGTTATGTTCAAACAGAAATACCTGTCTATTTTGTTTGTTTTAAATATCTTTGGTACGAATACACCTAAAACCGAACGCATGTGTATGTGTGGCGCGTGTCGGTAACGTTTTAGATGCTGGTATGATCGGTAAGATATACGTATGTGTTGCACAGAGCTGGTTGCTTGCGCATAATGATGATGATGATGATGATGATGATGATGATGCCCGTTGAGCCCGCCAATAACTGCCTGTGTAGTAGTTGAGAGCCGCAAAGGCCTCTCGAGATGTTGATGGCGTGTATCTGCACATATATATTGTGCTAGAGTGTGTACGACTACTACACTCCCCCCCCTCTGGAGGGCACGTCTCGGGCGCTAAGGCCCCATCAACCGATGTTAACCATTGCCTACCCTGGCCATGGGAAGGTTTACTCAATCCCACGTCGCGACATGACCCCCATATCATGCGCCCTAGCTCTCACGGGTTTTTCTAACATCTAGTCTTATTAGCTTTCAACCACTCTCCAACTTTCCGTTAGGAACCTGAATCACGTCAGATTCGAGACATTGCTGTCCGTAGCCTGCACCCCGGCACCCATACGCGGGGGTGCGCGTCCCCAATTCACATGAAGTTTGCCCTGCTCGTGCGTGCGTCCAGGACCGGGCCCGACGCGTGGCTTGACCTGCAGCTCTATCTCACCGCACCAGCGGAGCAAGCAGATGGTCGCGATCTTGTGATCTTTCAGGAGAACGCGATGACGGAACATTCCCGCCGAAACTCCACTAACATTGTCCAAACGGCAGTGCCCATCCCCATCGGCAATTGCCTGGGAATTGATGGTGTACGGCGTTCAGGGGACTCCAGCACGACTACCACCAGCAATTGCACTGCTAGGTACGAACTTATTACTGCTGTCGGCATTACCCCTATGGCACCAGACGGGGGGTAACCCCGTACGGCAGTGTATGTATACAATAATGTCATATCGCAAAGTTATCAGCACTTTGTTTGTTATCAGCATGCCGCGTTCTGTTTCCAAAACATAATTATCATTCATAACTTCATTGGGAGCCTTAAAATTACAAACGTCGTAAGTCGCATTTCATTTCACACACGCCTTTTGCGTTATTTAAACAAGTTATAGATAACTTGCGTTATCTATAACTTATTATATATTACATTATTGTTTGCGTTTTGCGTTTTGCTGTTGTGATTATTCTGCGTGCAAGAAAGGTTAATTGATATGATAAACAATTAAGTCCCCGGCGGTGGCTACCCCCGGGCGGGAACCACTCACGCCTTCCTCAGGCCACTGGCGCATCCGTACATGCTAAACCCATTGCTATGGGCCGTGGCGGTGGTTCTGTCCTTCGGCGGGGGTTTCGCGGGCTTCATATGCTCTCAGGCGTACGACGCTCACATCTCCCGTACGGTTGCCGTGCGGAACGACTACACGCACGTGGGCATGCTGCAATTCGCGGCGCTGGGACTAGGTGCCTCTTTGCCGCCAGCCCTTCTCATGCTTGCTGCGCACGTGTTTCTGTGAGTTGCGAAAATGGGGTCGTGCAACGGCATCACCGTTCCGTACTTCTAAAGTTGTGCTGTGCCTAGCTTGTTTCCACTACGTTTCTGCATTCCGTTGTATTCGAATGTGATCTTTTCCCCCTCCCTCTCTCCTTCTCTCAACCTGTCTGTCTGTCTGTCTGTCTGTCTGTCTGTCTGTCTGTCTGTCTGTCTGTCTGTCTGTCTGTCTGTCTGTCTGTCTGTCTGTCTGTCTGTCTGTCTGTCTGTCTGTCTGTCTGTCTGTCTGTCTGTCTGTCTGTCTGTCTGTCTGTCTGTCTGTCTGTCTGTCTGTCTGTCTGTCTGTCTGTCTGTCTGTCTGTCTGTCTGTCTGTCTGTCTGTCTGTCTGTCTGTCTGTCTGTCTGTCTGTCTGTCTGTCTGTCTGTCTGTCTGTCTGTCTGTCTCTCTTTCCCATCTATGACCTCTCTCGGCTCATCCTTTTCCCTTCCCTGGATCTCCGCCCGCTATTCACCCGTGCAGGGAAGTCAGGTCCCGTCGTCGTTACATCGCCGCCGCTGCTGCTGTGGGGCCTGAGCGGTCAAAACATTGCCCGAACACGTTGATCGACATGCAGGATGCCGCAGCCGCCTGCGCCGCCTGCCGCGTCACCTCCATCCTCCATGCCCGTACCTCAGTCAACTCTACTACTGCTACGCACATCTCCGAAGATAACGTCACGGACAACAATTTCCCCTCCTTTTGCGATGCTGTGCCCCCGTGCGGCGCCACCGGCGCCAGAGTAAGCTGCAACGGCTCTAGGCATGTGCATACCCAGGGACACATCTGCGCTGAGCCATTCATCAAGCACGGCCGCCCCGACTTGGCGGCGCTGCTCGAGGGCGTCGCACGGACTGGCTCCGCAGCCGCCGCCGCCGCCGCCGTCACTGCCCAATCACAGCCCGTTCCAAACCCCAACACCTTGGCTGCCGTACAGCAACCCATCAGCGACAACCTGAATCCAAACTCTGGCGGAGATTCCATTCCTCAAGACGCTGCAGCCGGTGATCAGTCGCTTCCGCCGCCACCACCGCCGCAACAGAAGCAGCAGCAGAACTCGTTTGCAAATCCTTATGAAGATGAGGATCCCTCCCAGCTGCGGGTGGCGGTCTTCGTGGCAGGGCCCCGTCTGCTGGTGGAGACGATGGAGGAGTGCTGTGCCCGCCTGAACGGTGTATGGGGCCGGAAGGGCAAATGCTACTTGGAGCTGCATCCCTTGACCCACGAACTCTAAGGAACGCATGGGCATCGATCTATGCTCCTTAAGGTCTGAGGGTTTAAGAACCTAGGTCCGCGTGCATAGGGTTTTAGGGTTTTGACCCTAACCCTGAAAGCTCTATGCACGCGGACCTTTCTTGACCAAGCTATATAGCTACATCCTCCTTTTGGATCTACGTGGCTGGCATATAGATAGACTACTGCTGACGCGATAGACGCACGGGATATATAATCTTGCACTGCAACGCATGATCATTCCCTGAGGACGTCATAATGTGCGTGATGTGATGGTGGAAACGAAGTAAGCATTAAGGGGTGGCCATACATAGCTAGAAGAGGCCTTATATATGCCGCGACTATATACGCCTTCGGAGACTATTAGTTTCGCTCTGTCTAGGGTTTTGTCAAATTAGGAGAGTTTCGAGTTTTCAAATTAATCTCAAGCTGGATTATTGCCGGATTATGCGGAGTGGGAGGAGGCAGGTATGTTTTCGGCGGCACACGCAAAGGCATACCGACATACATTCGTTGCGGCAGGTTGCTTGCCTGATGGTTGAACGGTAGGAGGATGCGTGGAGGAGCAGCAGGATGGTACGTACGTATGTACATACAGTGCTGTACATACAACGGAGATTTCGGAAACTTTATGCATTTCAGATTTTTATTGTTATCGCTTCCTGCCTATCTGTGAAGGATCCGTATGAATAACATACAATAACTGCTGGTTAAGCGTGCGTGCGTGGTACAGTGTCATCATCACTTACAGATTCATCACCAATTTAGGGGCTTTCTTAAAGCGCGCGAGCGAGGGGAGGGTGCGTGGCACAGCCTCAATTGGGTTGGCTTCCTTCGTTATTAAGAACTACCACTGATATATATATATATATATATATATGCACGTTTATTATGTAACGCGAGTCTGCTGATGATGATTGCTTGCAAATTGAATGTTTCTTTGTTAATGTGTGTTTGATTGTTCCGTGTTGAGTTGGCGGAGTCGTTGATGACGTTGATGGGTATAAATGTAGTTTATAAATGATGACGAAGTGAGTGTTGCTGCCTGCAGCACGCATATATATGTGATCATGCATGTTGAGATAGATGTACGGATAGATGCATGGTCCGCTCGATTACGTGAAGTACTTAAAAGTTATGGATGGAGTATGCATGGTATGTAGCAGTACCGAGATGTCCGGAGATGGTTTGTTAGGTTGTTTCCGATGAGTCAAGGAAATGCACTCCGTCCGTCAGTCAATTACATATTACGTAACGCGCACTCGCCATTCATGCCCATATAATTTCGTCGTCCTAGTAAATTGCGTAGGCAGCGCGCGGCGCCTGGCACGCACTAATGGCCGTATGTGTACGTACGCACGGCAGCAGGTGCGCTTTTACATGCTTTATTTCCTGCCGTTCATTCACGGCTAAGTATGTTGGAATGTGTAAGACCGCTGGGGGGGAGTCCGGGAATGAGTAGTGAAAACGAAAGAGAGGTTACTTTCGTTGGTTCCTGCGCTTGCCTGATTACGTTTCCCATAGATATATACATACATGGAAATGGAAATATAATTATATCAAAAGGTTATGTATTTTCCTACTTTGTTTTTCCACCTTACGTACAGATGTTATAGGGTCGCCGGTAAAACCCTACCAAATGTAGCACCGCATCTTGATGACGAAAGGGGCGAGCGAGCGGGGCAGGTGTACGTAGTTTGCCTGTGCATGTGTATATATGCGTGTTCGCTTGTTTGATTTGGGGAAGACGTGCCTCCTTGTTTTTGTGGGGCTCCTCCGTGCTCTGTTAGTGGCCAGGCGAGAACCTCAGAGTCTTCCTTTGCTCTAGCTGGTCCGAGTGAGAGGGGGAGCACGTGGCAGGACAGATAGATAGCACTATGACAACAGATTCGTGCGTTAATTCGCGTTAGCTCGCGTTAGGCTTAACGCGAATTAACGCGAGTTAACGCAAACCCTAACGCAAAGCAAACGCATTGCGTTTTTTTTTGCGTATGGGAAATGCGAGCCTAACGCACACTAACGCAAACGCAAATATATAATTTTTTTGAGTGCGAAATTTTTTGCGTTTACTTTGCGTTAGCTTACGCAGCCTAACGCGACCTTACGCAATATCTAACGCGCCCAGATAGATTCTAAGGTGCGCGTTAGGCCTAACGCACCTCAAGCTTTAGACACCCACACGCAAGCAAGAAAAACATTGCTTATTTTGCAAATAACGCACTAATAGTTCTCCAACGCACAGTAGACGCAGGCTTAACGCACAATAACGCGCATTAACGCGCTTTAACGCATGCTTGCGTATGCTGCGAGTAATGTGTAAGCAGCAAACAGTTGTGGGTTCCGTACAAGCTTTTAACGCATATAACTAACACATTAGCATGGTTTCGCACGGTCTTTTGCTTGATATCACAACTTTCACATGATTTTCGTTTTGCGTACTGGAATTTTTGCCTGCCGTAACAACCTGTAACAACCTGTAATCGTTCTGGTTATATCTTTACTGTTTCAGTTATTGTTGCTGTTATTGTTTGCTGTTGTATCCACCCGTTGCAAAATTATTTTTTTCTGTACGGAAACCATCCTGTCGTAATGTATGTGGCCATACATAATCAAGAATATCCATATATAGGATTTCCATATTGCTTGCTACAAAAATAATCCAGACGATCATTTACAGCTCATTATTTGGAGGCATCCAGCCATTGCATTGGTGCATGAGGAGCCATTCTCACTCAACGAAACAATAAAATTTCATGTATATCCTAACTTCATGTGCCACCGCACATGTAGCAGCCTGCAAAAAATATTTTTCAGTACAAGTCTATGTAATTGTTTCCTATTTCAATTTCTCTTAGTCGTGCTCCACCGTAGCACTGGCGGCATCATCCTGCTTGTCTGCACTCCTCTCGTCCTCACTGACCTCCTCCTCCAGCAACTCCTGAAACGTTCATACAAGAACTTTTTAAATTTTATACTTCTAAATTAAGTCGACACTTTCCAGCAATTATCATTATAGGGTACGATAATAATAATAATCTTGTCGATGGGGGTCAGTGCTGTACAAGTCCATTTTGTATGTGGACACTTAGTTACTTGGTTCTTCTTACAGGTTCTTATTTACATAGCTCCCACGTTGCCATCGGCAGGTGCCATCGCGCCCTTGCCTATGGGACTCCTTCAGCACTTTTGACCTTAAACTGTAACAAAAAATAAATAGAAGGATATTAATGCATGCAAGAAATGTAGCAACAAGCTAGAGTCAAGAACTGTACCTTGTTTCGCTGCTGGTGGTCGTAATCGTCGTAATCGTCTGTCAGGTGCTCTTCTGCAGGCAACTAGTCAAAAGAAAAGCAATAGCATATTATAGCAATAGCATATACCGATGAGGGTACAGACTATCCTGCCATACTTCTTCAGTGGTTGGTATAATCGCTCGTACCTTTACTTCCTGCCCGTGCATGCTCGCCTCGCTTTCGTCATAGCACCTCGTCATCATTCTTGACCTTCAAGGCGCCCTGCAAATATTTGTCAGTTTGAAATTTTCGTTTTATCGTGGGTATACTAATAAAAATCTAAATTGCAAAAAATGCAAACAAGGGCTGTACCTTTATAGCCACCGCCGCCTTGCTAGAGTTCTGAACTCTGCCCGTCAGAAAAATCGTTCGGAAGATATAGTTTTGCGAAAATTTGCGAAATCGAAAAGTATACCAACTTATGCTAGCAGGTGCTAGCGAGCGGCAACGACGGTTGTATTCGACTGCCGCCACAGTAAGTTCATTCGGGAAATGGATGATCACAATAACTAAAAACGAAAAGGAACAAATAGTTTATCCTGCACATCTTACTTGACTTTATACTTGCTCGTAACTTTTTCCTCTGTGGCTGGGTGATCGCCAGCAGCATCGCCGCACCTCGCCTGTTGCCGCACCTTGCCACCTCTTGACCTGCAATGCAAGGGGCCCTGAACATATGTCAAAGACTTGCTCACAATATAAATTTACATATTCATGGCCAAGCAAAATTTAAGAAATGATACAAGTTCTGTTTCTCTAGGCCAGATGCTGCTGGCCAGCTGGGTGTTTTGCGTCAGGGAAATTGAACATGTAACAGCTTGGAAATCCGATCATGTAAATCTCGTTCCACTAACAAGCATGAAAAAGTTACAAGACTCCGTATTTGTATTGCAAGCTTCCGTACTCCAGGGCGGCTGTCAATAGATGTACATTTGCGCACATGGCTTATCCTTGGTCTCAGCACAACATTATGACAGAGATCGGCATAGCGGAACAGTTCACAACATGTCTAGTACTGAGCCAAAAAAGCACAACTATGATGTGACCATTAGTACCACTGTTCTAATTGGACAATATGTCGCATAGTAACATGAACATTTGATCCAAATTGTGTTGCATCTCGTTTAGGCGTCGTGATATATGCGTATCTATAGTTCAGGCACCAGCTGGGCAATGTGCAAACCAAACAGACCTTACGCGCCAAGCTTATTTCCTCTCCAGTTAAAAGATGCGAACTACCCTTGGGACCTGATAAATTACTGCGGCTTAGTTCCTAGCGACGGATATGCAAGCACATAGTGGCCAGAAGTGACCATATGGTCAATTTTTCACTCCGGTGGCGGGGTAACTTGGGGTGACTGGGGGCAACGGCAGAGACAGGGGTGACTGAGGGCGACTGGGGGCAATGGCGGTGATGGGTTGACTGGGGGTGACTGGGGGCAACGGCGGCGATGGGGAGACAGGGGTGACTGGGGACAACGGCGGCGACGGGGAGACAGGGGCGACTGGGGGTAGCAGGTTGTGAAGGGGCGAGGGGGTGACGCGGGTGACTGGGGGTGATGGGAGATGGCTGGTTGCGACGGGAGTGAATGGGGGCGATGGTTGGTTGCTGGTTGTTCCGTCGCCATCCATCGCCCCCAGTTGCCCCCAGTCACCCACGTCACCCCGTCGCCCCGTCACAACCTGCTACCCCCAGTCGCCCCCAGCCACCCCTGTCACCCCGTCGCCGCCATTGCCCCCAGTCGTCCCCAGCCACCCCTGTCACCCTGTAGCCGCGGTCGCCCAGTCGCTGGACTTGGCCCAGCTCCAACTGCCAAACCAAGTTTCCCTCGATGTTCTGCTATCTTAAACAAGCAATTTAGGCTAGGATAAGAACAACTGCGAAGGGAAAGTATATTAGTAACAAGCAAGGCTAACCCCTACGTACCCATGCATCCACATTAGCTACATGATGAATCCTGCTGCCTATGTATGCATGGGTTATTCAGGCGGCAAGGGCGGATTGGCCACTTTAACAAGCCGGTACTTCTAGACCAATCTGTCTGCATGGATATCACATAACCAGGTTTATCATCATAAAAAGTAATCCAACCCATGGTCCGAACTTGATGCACTACATAATAAACTTTGCGTACAATGCGTTACAGTGCGTTACAGTGCGTATGTTAACGCACTGAACGCAATCTATACGCACGGCCGTTGTGTTAGCTTAACGCTTGCGTACAGTTTGCGTTAGGCATGCGTACAGCTCGCGTTAGAACATACGCAAGCCCACGATTTTCGACCATGACAAAACATAATAAAAATTAAAGGAAACTTTATACTCATTATAAGTATTGTTTTCATTTAAACGAACTTGAAAACGACTCACTAAAACGGACGTTTGGTCAAGTTTTCTATCTGTTTGCGTTAGGCTCGCGTTAGACCAACGCAAACCGTAACGCACAAAACGCAGCCTTACGCACACATACGCGAACTAACGCGAGCTAACGCGAGCCTAACGCACGAATCTGTTGTCATAGTGTAGACTGTTTGATTCGGGGAAGACGCTCCTCTACGTTGCCCAGCGATCCACTTAAGTTCGTTGCATAGCTTGCCTGCTAGTTGTTGCAGGCCTTATGTTGGCTGCCTGTAACGAACGGCCTGTACATGTATGGCTTCCCTTCTTATTGCTGATCGATCATCATTACACATGCATGTATACAGCACGCACCAGGCATTAATGTGTCCGCGCCCCTCGCGGTGTATATGTACTTCCACCGCTACATACCATAACTTCAATGTATGTATCTAATGACTCAAATTGCAGTGTTTATGACATTCTGGAAGGGGCGCCCCTTCCAGAATGACGACACCCGGATGTCGTCACCGTCATCGTCATCGTCATCATCACAGACAATGCATGGATAGAGGATCCTGTCTTCGGGAAAACCGTTCCTCACTGGGCCTCATTATTTTTCGTTATTGCGACCTGCGGAGGATGTGAATTGTGAAAATTGTAATCTTCGAGCGCTGTTCTTAGGTATATGTGCCAGCTGGTTAGATAAGGGGTATCTATGGGCGGGTAGTATCCGAGATGGCCTGATGTATAGCAACTTTTGATCGAGCCTTCGCTGTAGGGGGATATAGCAGAGACACAACAGGTAGGGCGTATCGAGGTGGGCAGTGACTTATCCGGGCTCGAGTTCCACCTCCATCCGTCGTGCCAGCTGTCTGGTTAAAGCGGTTGGTAGATAGATGGAAACCGCTACGATAAACTGCTACGATACTACGACTACTACACTCTCCCCCTTCTGGACGGAGGGCACGTCTCGGGCACTAAGCCCCTGTCAGCAGTGCTTGCCATCTCCAACCCTGGCCAACCATGGGAGTTTTGTGTTCCCAACTCACGCACGTCATATACCCCTCAACATGCGTCATAGCATTCACAGGTTTTTCAAGCATTCGAACTGTCAAATACTAGTTCCTACTTCTGCAGGAAAAAAGGCCATGCATCTATATATCAATTCATCCACGACAGGTGTATCTTGTCAAGAGCGCACTGAAGACCATAAGGTCCATTAGTGACGGTCAGGTCTCGATAGCATTAATAGAAATTGAGTGCCATATATAAAGAAAAAACATAATATGCATGTGCCGTACAACTACGACTACGACAACAACAGTAGACACTGCTAATGCCAAACATGAAAGCCTGTACACACACATATGCATCATCAGTTAGTTAGAGGATGATAGTCTAGAGACGGCTCTCCTAAGTAGCCTCATCCAATATATGTTCTGCATCATTCTTGGATCATATCGATGTTGTGTAGCCTCTTACGTCGAAGTCTTCGGGTGTCCTTGATTTAGTGTGTCTGATGATATGTTTAACACTTGAGTGCACAAGCTTTGTTCTTTAAGCTGCCTATTTGCAGAAACTATGTGTGAGCACGCACGCAGCAAGAGTTGTACAACAGCAAGGAGGCCGTTTTAACATTGCATTTTAGCGTTGGATAGTGAAAATTTCCCTGTACCAAAAAACCGCAAAAGTCCCATATAGATACACACATGCATGGAGC
Organism: Volvox reticuliferus; assembly: GCA_019650235.1. Lineage (NCBI taxonomy): Eukaryota > Viridiplantae > Chlorophyta > Chlorophyceae > Chlamydomonadales > Volvocaceae > Volvox > Volvox reticuliferus. Next base: position 1,826,252 of record BNCP01000014.1, read on the forward strand.
TAGTCTTGAACTCTGAATGCTCAATAGTATGCTAGCTACTCAATAGTATTGAAATAATTCACGTCTGTATTTTTTCTATCGACTATGCGCAAGAAGGACTACTATAGTTGACATGGACTATAGTTGCCGACTATCTATAGTTTATGATTCTTGCCGTCATTCTTTCGACTTTCTAGCTTAATAAAAAACGGACCCGTTTCCTTCCGCTCCATCCGTACTCATGGCTTCATCTAGGCCCTACATACGAGCGACGTAACGACATAAATTATTGTGACTTTCTATACAAATCGAAGCTGACAATATGCATTTTGTATCTGAACTCACAGCCTGAGCCATTCGCTGTATACCCAGCCTGGCCCATGCGCCCGCCCTACATAGTAAGGATGTTTTTTCAGCTTGGGGTCCCGGCGGTGCTGCTGCTGCTGACTGCATTTCCTCCAAGTACGTCTTAAAATGTCTTGACCCTTGTGATATGGACCTAGGCAATGGTTTTGCTTGGTGCTGTCCGATGCGGGTTTGGCTTCCTAAGCAAGGCGGGTTAACTGCGTGCTGCATGATTGCGAATAACGAAGGGCCTATACGTCTGCCTGCTTTGCGCACCTTTAATATTCGCGATGTCGATATTTAGTAATAATTTATTCCTGAAATGCGGGGCACCTTATTAACTTACGCGCCCAGTCAATTTACGTTAACGGGCTCCTTTGTACGGCATGAAACTGTACACGCGTCCTATTTGCACAGGGTTTGAATCATTTGCATAAAAATGCGTATTATTTTAGTTCAGTCCTGGAGGAAGGTAGCTAGCGGCATCTAAACAATGGAAGAATGTTTATACGTACTTTATTACAAAATGACACAATCATGCCGCGCCAGTCCTTAGGCCCATTGAATTTATAAGAGCTGCATATGCCTTGCTCACGGATAGACTTCAAAATGCTGTATGTTTCCGACTTCCTAAGTTCCTGGATAATGGATAAATACCTGGTTATATAGCTACACAAGCAAATGTACACATCGGTCGTTAGACATATGACAGACAGAGAAAGCCACGTGCCCCTCCCCTGCGCTGTGGCTCGGTCCGGTCTGGCCCCCCGGTGCTCGTCTTGCTTTGTAGGGCGAGTCGCCCACAGTGTAACACCCCATAAATATGCGTCCGCTAAAGTTTCCATTCTTTTGTTAACATACATGCGAAAAAAACGTTTTGTACTTCAGCAAAGAATGTGTACGATACCTGCAACCATATAGGCAAGCAACGAACGAGGAGCGAGTCGATCACTTATTGATTACAATTGTCCTTCGGTCATCACTTCTTACCGGGTGAACCCCACTTCCTCCTCCCCTCCCATTTCCTGGTGTGCCGCTTACGCCATGCAGTCGCGTCCGGTGCCATTCCTGGCCCGGTGCCCATCACCGTCCAGGGCATGCTGGTTCACGCCGATTTACACAACTCGCAAAACGACCCAGTATGGGCCATCAGCCGCGACGACGGCGCAATCATACCGCTGGACAACGCCACCTTCAACCCACCCCCAGAAGTTCATGTCGGGGCTTATTTAAATTTGGTAAGTCGGTCCGTCCGTCCGTCCGTCCGTCCGTAAGAAGCGTTGATCCATGCATGATTGTGGTACTTAGTAAGGGATAGGGAAGTGCGTTCTTGTTCATGATGATGATGATGATGATGATGATGATGATGATGATGATGATGATGATGATGATGATTGGCCAGATTGCTCATGCCGGCACGCATGCAGACAAAGTAAAGTTAAGGTACTTCGTTACCACACATTAGCATTAACTGCTGCTAATTATACGTATCTATTTATACATTTCGGTGCATGATGATCGCAGACTGGCGAGTTGTGGTACGATGGCATGGTCCGGCCAACCGCCTACGATCGGTTCGTCTGCAGCGGCTTTGGAATTTGCTCATGGACTGATAGCTGGCGTAAAGACCCCTACAGTCGTGATGATTATCCATCCGACCCCTCCACTCCCACCAGCCCAAAGGCCACCTCGCCCCAGCGGCTCCTTGTAATGGTTCTAAACTACTCCGCCTGCGGTTACCCTCCCGGTGTGAACACATCGACTGTTCGGAGCTTATTCCTGGGGCCCAACGGTGACGGTACCGCGGGCATTGCACTGAAGTACAGCCAATGCTCCTATGGCACGTTCGGCATCGATGCCCTCAGCTTTCGAGCCGAAGTGGTCGCCCCATCAAGCTGCAATACCCCTGCAAATACCCTGGAGACCTGCAAGTGGTGGAATATAGCCAACGATGCCGATGCAGCCGCCAAGTCATTGATCGGCGCTGCTACTTACAACGCGTTTACACACTTTGCCTACGTTCTCCCACCGGGCTTGCAGTACCTGTGCCCTTGGCCGAGCATGTCGCTGTTGCCGGGACGGAAGATATGGCTGCAGACTTCAAGCCAGGGATTGAATCGCTGGGCAGCAGTCATGCAAATGACGCTCCATAACTATGGTGTGTACGTGGATGGGGAGGACACGGCGGGAGGAAGGACACTCTTCATTCGTTGATGGACCCCGGCTTTAATTGGACGATAAAGAAGCAAGATGTACTCCTTCGAGGGGATGTTATATATACATATATGATATATTGGGGGGGGGGTTCCCCGCCTGTACCCACTCGCTTGGGACGCCCGGACAGCAGCGAGCGGCAAGGGGCTTAGGGTGTAGCTTGTTAAACGCTTGACACGAAAGGTAGCATTAGCTTCATGCAGTTATGTACGCATGCGTCTAAACTCTCTGTGCATTTCCAAAGTCGGATGCATATACAAAGGATTTTGCCGGAATTTTGACGCCCTGCCAACAACAACTTACTGGGTAAATTCAGCCACTGGCAAAGCAAGAGCCCTATCTGTATGTTGTTAGCCATGGAAACAAGTCCATCCGTCATTTGCTTCATGCTACATTATTACGAAATGTTAATGGGGTGTTACACTGTGGGCGACTCACCGTACGTGCAAAGATGAGCACCGGGGGTCCTGACCAGACCAAGCCACAACACAGGGGAGGGGCACGTGTCTTTGTCTGTCTGTCCTGCCACGTGCTCCCCCTCTCACTTGGACCAGCCAGAGCAAAGACAGACTCAGAGGCTCTAGCCTGGCCACTAACAGAGCACTGGGGGGTACCACGAAAAAACGGAAGAAACAGGGGACAACTAGCTGTACAAAGAAGGGGACCACTCTCCTCCAACACAAAACTGACGACCTAGCAAGACACACACAAGCCCTCAGAGGAGAGACGCTAGCAGGAAAGCACACTCGTACACAGCCAATCTGGAAGAACCAAGCTAAAGACGGAGGGGAGATGACAAGCCAAAACGGCGCCCGATCGAAGGATCGAGACAACTGGTCAACCCGGATATTAGCAATGAGATACCCCAAGATACTACATAAAGAAGGCAGTTGGAGATGTCTGTCAATCTGCTCACGCACCGCCTTGGCTATTGGGCACTTCCAGAAGTGATGCAGGCATGGGGAGCAAGGTTGATCAGGATCACCTCCATAGCTCCCACACTCACAGGGTTTGATGGGCACCCTGGAAAACATCGATGGGATACCCATGCCTGGCAGGGGTATCCCATCGACCACCAAACGCCACAGCGTCTCTTTGTTTTTATTTTCCCAACGAACTGCTGTCCACAGACGAGTCAGGGTTGCCTGAAAGTGCTGGAGGTCGGTGTCAAGGCAGGGAGGATTTGGGCCGTCAATTGATGACCCTAGAGCCTCCCTCACAAAAGCTGTCAACAGCTCCAACCGCTCCTCCGTAGTTTAACCCCCTCGCATCTGAGTAGCTTGGCTAACTGTAAGATGGTAGAAAGGCACTATACCCGAGTCCCCTGGCAATGTCCAGCCCAAGCGCCTGACAATCATGGCCATCACTGTGGTACAGTCTGTTGGTGCTTGTGTAGTAGTTGAGAGCCGCAAAGGCCTCTCGAGATGTTGATGGCGTGTATCTGCACATATATATTGTGCTAGAGTGTGTACGACTACTACACTCCCCCCCCCTCTGGAGGGCACGTCTCGGGCGTTAAGGCCCCATCAACCAATGTTAACCATTGCCTACCCTGGCCATGGGAAGGTTTACTCAATCCCACGTCGCGACATGCTCCAGCATCATGCGCCCTAGCACTCACGGGTTTTTCTAACATCTAGTCTTATTAGACTTTAACTACTCTCCTACTTTCCGTTGGGAATCTGAATCACGTCAAATTCGAGACATCGCTATCCATAGGTACCGAACCGGCGACCTCAGGATTTGAATCTGACGTTCCGTCTCGCTATCATTGTAGTAGTTGAGAGCCGCAAAAGCCTCTCGAGATATTAATGGCATATATCTGCACATCTATATTGTGCTAGAGTGTGTACGACTACTACAGCTTGCATCTGCTGCTGCATTCTGTCCTGGTTGTAAGCAATTAACTACCTCCCGTGCTGCTGCTAGCCATGCTGGGCTGATATCATTGCATAAGGCCGAAAAAGCCATATGGGTAGACTCCCTGTCTCGCAGTTGGGTGGGGCTAGCTATGGGGTCTAGATACTGTTGGCTCCAGTCCAGCCAGTTCGTGTTCCGAGGAAGGGGTGTTTGGCCATGCTCCAGCATGTCATACACCCTTACCAGGTCCAGCATAATTTAACTAATACACATATATATATTAATAATTAACCAAAAAAACCTAGACGCAATATATTATTGCAGATAGATCATTGCACCTTATTTGTACCCATCCATCAATCTTACTCTATCTTGCATCTTGCAGGTCTGTGGCATTCGTGGAAGAATGGATATGAGTTTGAGGACTACTCGAGTGTCATGGGCAGTGGAGAGGCCTGCCCCAGTGCGGCAGAGACCTCTCGTCTGGGCTGGGCAACCCCTGCGGCTACCATCAATTCTACCATCTTACCCACAACCGGAACTTGGCGTTCATTTACCTTGCCTGCGTCGTACCTCAGTGGCCGAGCCAACCACCTACGCTTGACACCCAACTGGCTGACCACCTACAACAGCAGTGCAGAGGGCAAGAACCTGTACATCGATGTCCGAGTTGCAAAAGGTGGAGATGAGACTTTGGGAAGCCTATATGCGCCCAAGCTCAACGTGCATGAAGTGAATGCCGAATTGGTGGGTACAAATATATTGTATATATGTTCATTCGTTGATACTAACATGATGACTTTAAAGGTGCATAATGTGTCATCAAGTCAGAAGTAGTCTAGCTATTTACATATAAATGCTATATATGTATGTGATTAATACTACGTACCACACAGTGTTTTGAGCGGCTTATTATCCCCTTTTCCTTGGGTTCTTCTGTGACGTCTTGGTGCAGCTCTGTAGTAGTTGAGAGCCGCAAAGGCCTCTCGAGATGTTGATGGCGTGTATCTGCACATCTATATTGTGCTAGAGTGTGTACGACTACTACAAGCTCTGTGCTCTGTGAGTAGTTGTGGTTTCTGAGTTTGCTTGCTCTTGCTCAGGGCCCCCGGTGCTCGTCTTTGCTGGGCGAGTTGCCCATAGTGTAACACCCTTTCATATGTAGCTAGGAAGGTTAGGGAGGGTAAGGCAGGTGTGGGGTTGACTAGGTGGGTGGGTATATGGAAATGAAGGTATGTATCGTACATACACACACACACACATATATATATATATATATATATATATATATGCTTAGATGATTGGAGCTTTTGGCGTAATTAACAATACACATACAATACGGACTCACCAGCTGCGTAATCCATTAGAGCTTTTACCTGCACCTTCATTCATCACATATGTAGATACTCCAACCATTAGAGTATGTGGTGGCTTCAGATGTATGATGTACATCTTTGCACTTACGGTTGGTTGGCTGCTGGTGGAGATAGAGCGAGTGTAAAAGCTACTGACAAGTTGTACGATACATTATTATTGTCCTTACATAGGGTTACATATTCTCTCCATCCATCCTTTTTCATGTCCGTTCATTCACCCCTCACTCAGGATAACAACTATGTGACTCCAACCCAACTTCCAGTCGGATATTGGCCGCCCACCGATGGGTTCAGTGACCGCAAGGTCTCCTTCGTCAGTGGAGTCTCCGCCGGGACCCGAGCTGAGCTAACCGCCTATAAGCTTGTGGTTACTTGTGGGTCTTGGACGGGCACAGACAATTTGCAGGTTTCTCTCTGCCGCTACTCCGCCACGCCGACAGAATGCAAGCCCCTGCTGGTCCCATCTCCACCCTCCCCTCGCCCTTCGCCACCCCCCTCCCCTCGCCCTTCGCCAACCCCCTCCCCTCGCCCTTCGCCACCCCCCTCCCCTCGCCCTTCGCCACCCCCCTCCCCTCGCCCTTCGCCACCCCCCTCCCCTCGCCCTTCGCCACCCCCCTCCCCTCGCCCTTCGCCACCACCCTCCCCTCGCCGTTCGCCACCCCCCTCCCCTCGCCCTTCGCCACCACCCTCCCCTCGCCCTTCGCCACCCCCCTCCCCTCGCCCTTCGCCACCCCCCTCCCCTCGCCGTTCGCCACCCCCCTCCCCTCGCCGTTCGCCACCCCCCTCCCCTCGTCCCTCACCCCGTCCACTTAATGTTCGAACCGTTAAGGGCACGCTGAGTACAACGGTGGATATCGTTGATGGCGTGGAACAGTTGGTTGTGCGCACCAATGGGAGCGAACTTGTGCCAGTAGACATGGGAACTTTCAAAGCTTTGGCGCCTTCGGATTACAAGCCGGGGGACTATATAAGTATGGTACGTCATTGATTTGTTCTTTCCAGCCATCTAACTACTTCCAATCAATGATAATACCAGCCTTGCATGATCATGATTAAGATGACTGCTCTATGTTAATAATCTATTTTCTATTTTCATCATTAATTTGCGAGTGGGCCCTTTGCATGATGACGAAAGGGCAAAATCAATGCAACAAATAAGATATAGATAGAAGAATAAGATGCCTTATTAGATACTATATTTATTACTGCGGGGGCCCGGTATTACATATAAACCACACATCTACATACATTTTATATATTTATCATATCTACAGATAGACCCCAATCAATGAATGACACCGGCTCATTCATACCATATGTATATCCCTCCCATTCGATTCATTTACCCTCTTCAACCCCCGTCGAGCGCCCCTGCCTGTCACCCGCCCTGCCGGCTTCATTTCTCATCGACCGAAGGAATGTAATATGATGTCGAGCGGAGTGTGCTACCCGACTTCTTACCGGACGTACTCGTGCAGTGCCTATGGCCTCTGCAGCTGGTCCAGCGGCGGCTCACCATATGGGGACTACCTGGATACTTATCCGGGATTCCCGCCATCATTCGATTTGAGCCAACCCAATCCCCTTGCCAATTACAAGGAACGGTTACTCGTGATGGTTCTGGACTACTCCACCTGCGGCTACCCAGCAGCAGCCGGCTTGAATGAATCGTCCACGCGGGACATCTTCCTCAATTTCGATATTCGAATTCGTCTGTGCTCAAATGGTGTTTTTGGTCTGGACCAAGACGCTCTCCGTGTGCTGGTGGTGCGGCCGAATTGCTCTGCCTCCATCACGACCTCTTGTGCCTGGTGGACCATGGCCAACGATGCTAATACGGCGGCGAAGTCCATCCTAGGTGATGACGACGTGTTCAACAACTTTACCCACTACGCATACATCCTACCACCGGGATTGGAAACCAAGTGCCTTTGGGCACGTGGGGGCATGTCGCTTCTGCCGGGCAAGCAGTTCTGGTTACAGACGACTATGTTGGGCAGCGTCAACAGATGGGAGGTATTCCTGCACATGAACCTCCATAACTACGGTGAGGCCCCGCCCCCTGCCATCCATAACCAATAATAATGGAAGGTGGTTCGTATATATATGGTACATATTACCAGCAATACATATATATATATATATATATATATATATATATATACACTCACGCCTTTGCGTGATGATCAAAGCTCCTTCCCAAACATGTCTTGATGAGGTTATATATATTATATGGGAGATCAATAATAACCAGCTCAATCAGTACGGCAGTTTGGTATTTCAATCCCCCCATTGCACGCATGCATTCGGCCTTTGCATGCATCAATCCCAATAGCTAGCTCAACCCATAATGCGTGCAATAGTTGCTTGGTTAAATTTCTTAGGTTGTTAGGTACATCCAAAACATTCCGTACGTACCATAGTAGAGCGGCTACCGCCAGCGACCGAGCAGTTTTCGTTCACTGATGCACCGCCGCCACTTCCATTTATCTGTACGTACTATGCTACATATATACTGGTTAGTAATAAAGCTTGCGAACGAGAGTCATCGAGCACTTATGTAGTAGTTGATTGCCGCAAAGGCCTCTCGAGATGTTGACGGGGTCCTTATATTGTGATAGTGTGTTGCCGTACGTCTACGACTACTACAACTTACGCACACACACATACACATCTTTAATTTTATACCTGCTGCCAGCTGTTTATTTGTTGATGGATAGCTACCCCGGATTGCGGCGGCATGCAGGCCTGTGGCACTCATGGGAGAATGGTACGGAGTTCGCGGATGGTTCTACCGCCATGGGCGGTGGAGTTGCCTGCCCGAATGCTGCCGAATCTTCGCGCCTGGGTTGGACCACACCCGTTCTTAATGGAGAAGCAATCAACTCAGCAAGCTTGCTTCCTGGCGCCGTCGTAACGTATACAGTGGCGTCGGCCCGCATCAGTGGTGATGGCAGCTTCCTGCGTGTGATGCCGGATTGGTTGCCCAACTATTATGAAGACCCGAACGAGTTCTTCCTTCTAAACACCGCTGCAGCAAGGAACCTATACATCGAATTCAGGGCCGCTGGTTACTATCCGGAGGCTTTGGGTGAAGCCTACGCCCCGAAAATCAACGTGTATGAAGTGAACGCCATAATGGTACGTTGGCATGCTATGCATCAAGGAGGAAAAGCAGGGGTCATGTGTGTATGTACCGGAGAACGCACACACATATATAATATATAAACATACATACCTTAACTTTTGTGTTAGAGGAGAGTGGTCCCCTTCTTTGTGCAGTTAGTCGCCCCCTGTTTTCTTTTGTTCCCTCCTTGTTTTCGTAGTGCTCCTCAGTGCTCTGTTAGTGGCCAGGCTAGAGCCTCTGAGTCTTTCTTTGCTCTAGCTGGTCTTAGTGAGAGGGGGAGCACGTGGCAGGACAGACAGACAAAGCCACGTGCCCCTCCCCTGCGCTGTGGCTCGGTCCGGTCAGGCCCCTTGGTGCTCGCCCTTGTAGGGCGAGTCACCCACAGTGTAACACCCCCACTTAACACCCCTTAACATATATACAACATACAGATGAATATTGAAGTGATACAAACCTGCATACATACTTGCCACGACATACACGTATTAAGGGGCGGGTGTTACACTGAGGGCGACTCGCCCTGCAAAGACGAGCACCAGGTCCTGACCGGACTGAGCCACAGCGCATATATACATGTACGTATGTATATATGTAATGTGCAGGGAATGTACATAACATGATTATATACTACGGGTCCAAATATGCTATGGGTCCTTAGCGTGTTGGAGGGGGTCTGCGAGAGAGGTCTTTCCTTCTTGTGCAGTGCAGGAGTTTGCGGGGCCAGCTGTGGGTGGGGCCGGGGGGCTTTCTAGGGGGGCGCCAATTTGGCTCGTCATTGATCCCCCCCTCCGTCTTTAGCTTGGTTCTTCCTTCTTGGCTGTGTAAGAGTGTGCCTTCCTGCTGGTGTCTCTCCTCTGAGGGATTATGTGTGTTTCTGTCAGGCTCTTGCTAGGTCAGTTTCGTGTTGGAGGAGAATGTTTCCCTTCTTTTGAGCAGCTAGTTGTCCGTCTTTTTCCGTGGGTTCCCTCTGGTTTCTTGGTGCCCCTCTGTGTTCTGTTAGTGGCCAGGCTAGCGCCTTTGAGGCTTTCTTTGCTCTTGCTGATCCGAGTGAGAGTGGGAGCACGTGACAGGACAGACAGACAAAGCCACGTGCCCTCCCCTGCGCTGTGGCTCGGTCCGGTCAGGGTCCCCGGTGCTCGTCTTTGCAGGGCAAGTCGCCCACATAAGGTGTAACACCCCAAATGATTGTATTGGGGTGTTACACTGATTATATATATTTAACTTATACAATGTACAGCAGGGCGGGGGGTGTACATACAGGCGCGCACGCGCGCAGGGCCCATAGGCAAAAACGTTGCCGGATGAATAGTGGATACCTAAACCGCATAAATAAATATATATATATATATATATATATATATATATATATTAGGGAGCAGTACATACATACGGCGATATATATATATATATAAGAATGAAATGGTGCCTTTGTTCCTCCCTTTCTTGGATGTGGTGTGTGGTTTCTGCTTATTCGTAAATATGTCCTTACAATAAATGCCGTATTGTTGTACGTATGTAGGACAATGGATATCTACATTACGTTCCACCAATAGGCAACTGGGCTCTGGAGTATAGCTACACAGATCGCAAGATTCAAATTATTAGTAAGATCCCTACCTCAAGTCGCGCTGTCCTCAGTTCTTATAATCTCGTCGTGTATGGTGGAGCCCTGACCGGACAAGACAAAGTGAAGGTTCATCTCTGCCGGTACATCACCAACAATGGCGAGTGCCCAGCATCACCACAGTAGAAATTTCAAGCAAGCTGACAGCCTTGCCGCAGCTACTACTTTAGGTGGGTGACTAAATAGAAGACATGCTTGTATGTGTATAAAGCTCGCTTGCCGGCTTGCTTTGCAACATAACGGTCGGTAGCTAGACCTCTCGCATCGATCCATGCCTCACATGCCTCACCCTCCTCACCCCGTCTTCCTGCCTTCTCACATCATCGCAGCTGGCATTCAAACACATTCTCCATACATCTCCCCAGCCATGCAAATACGCCTTCCATCCGTTACACGAGCGCCACGGCATGCGTCTTCTTATTCCCATCTGATGATGTATGTAGCTCTGATACTACTGTCCTTTTGTCCTGATCACCAACAGTAGATTGCATGGTGCTGATGTAGATAGATAGACGTGTATGTGATCATGAAGGAACCGTATAACAATTTTATCCATGTAAACTCCTACTGCATTGGCCCGGTAAATGAATGACGACTACTGCTGGCTGGGCCACAACGAGCACAAACGCAACAGGTTTATTTGGCGGCAGTCTGTTGCATTAATAACCATGCAAGCATGGTCAATGTGATATCAACACTTCTTCAGCAAAATTTGATTTTTAACAGTGCCGTGTTTCACATTATTGAAGTCTCCCAGATAACAATGTTTGATGGCAGTCTTGCGCATGCATTCGCCATGCATGACGCTTTTCTGACGGTCACCAACTAACATGACCCTTGACATGATCCAATTATAATATATATTTTTTCCTTTACGCCTGGCCCCCCGATGTGCAGCGGTTTGTGAATATTCCCAACCCCCGGCATCATTTATTGGGAGCCCTTCACCTTTCCTATTTAGGAGAGCAATGAATCTAGCTCCTGCTGGTCGATTGCCACACCATCAAAATGCATTCAGTCTATATATCAATAATGGCTGGCGCGCAACACCATGAACCGAAACTGTGACACAGGTGCAAATAGCGCGTGATGCTGGGGGAAGAAATTCCCCCATTACATTCCAAAACCCCGGTTTATTACGGTGGTAATAATCTGCCACATGAGCTCCACAGCTCGGTTGGGGAGCTCCACCTCTGCACAGTGAAGCCATGCACGCCACGAGTCATGACTACCCACACTACCCTCCTAGCTCATGACGTAATATTTCAATGTCACATCAGGTTTCAGTAGGTTGAGGACATAATCGAGTTATAATCGAGAAAGGTCTGGCGACGATCCCAGCCTTGGCTTTTTCAAGTTGTGGGTTTTATCTATGAGTGTACTGCCATGTACAGCTCGTGTATGTACACTTGCTTGCTTCTCACGCACATTAGTCATCACATTTGGGCTGGGGATGTATACCGTTTGCCGGTCGAGGACGGACTGATGGTGCATGAATATTACCAAGTCTATTAGGTAAGGTCTCCCGCGGCGCTGATGGGACGCACGTACACCGCAAAAATGAACCAATTGGCCAAGCGTCCCCCTGGCTGGTATTCTCAGATCGATGTAACCGTATGTACAGGCTCTTACATCAGCAGGTGATCACACGGAATGCACAAAGCCAAGCGTCCAGAGAGCGATGGCAACGAAGGTTCCAGCACTTGACCGCATGCAAGTATATATGTGCCTCAGTAATCCGTCAGGTTCATTCGGGCGGGGGGGCACACCTGGATTGCATGCATGCGTGCGACCAGCAGGAGGACATGTGTACATGTGCTTCGGGCTACCTGGTTCACGATCGATCAGCTTTCTCTGCTGCAGCTGCTCATAGCATGTTTCCCTCTGCCTCAGGCGCAGAACATTTCCCGTTATTCGTTATCACAACTGAAAATGAAATTCAACCGAACGCAAGCTGCGCTGACTCAACCGGAACAACGGCCATGGTAACGAAAGGCTTGACATCACGCCGACAGACTCCGCACAGCAGCAGATCACGCAATTCGGGAAAGCTGCTAATCCCGCCTTCTGCTGCTATTTGCCGTCATTCCGAACAACAGCAGCACTGTGTACTGTATACAAACAAACGTTCATTCCGCACACGTTCATCAACGTCTCACGTGGTCTCACGCGCACAGACACGAATTAATGGTGAGCACCCTCCTGCATGCTTGCGAGCAGAGCAAAACTAACGCCATCACGAGTAGTGATACATCAGAAATGTGGCTCACTCCGCCGAATGGTGACGAGGGTGATGCCACGGTGACATCGTCTCCTTCTGGAAAGGTCTCATCAGACGACCGGTCACACTGGATTTGACCACAATCAACCACCCCCCCTTATAGGAGAGCTACGAATTCTTTACACGCAAGCGCTCCTGCTGATTGCATATTTATTAGCATCAAGGGTAACCATGAATATTCATATTCTTCCCGCCGATTTCGCCAATATCATAATACCTACTATTAATTAAAAAAATTACATAAAAAATTTTATTTGTTTAAGTGTCTACCTTGAGAATGTCGACCCCGTTCCCTCCGGCCGCTCGGTCGGTGGTTATCGCGCGTCATCTAGGCCCTACATACGAGCGACGTAGCGGATGGCCAACGACATAAATTGTGACTTCCTATCCAAATCGAAGCTGACAATATGCATTTTGTATCTGAACTCACAGCCTGAGCCATTCGTTCCATACCCACCCTGACCCATGTGCCCCTACCTAATAAGGATGTTTTTTCAGCATGGGGTCCCGGCGGTGCTGCTGCTACTGACTGCATTTCCTCCAAGTACGTCTTAAAATGTCTTGACCCTTGTGATATGGACATAGGCAATGGTTTTGCATGGTGCTGTTCGATGCAGGTTTGGCTTCCTAAGGCGGGTTAACTGCGTGCTGCATGATTGCGAATTACGAAGGGCCTATAGGTCTGCCTACTTCGCGCACCTTTCATTTTCGCGATGTCGATATTCTTAAGAACTTAATCCTGAAATGCGGGGCACCTTATTAACTTAAACGCCCAGCTAATTTCCTGTCCTTGTCCATTCATATGGCTGCCTACGTTAACGGGCTGGCGGGCTACTTTATTTGTACGGCACCAAACTGCTGTACACGCATCGCAATTCCTTGCTTCCTATTTGCACATACAGGGTTTGAATCATTTGCATAAAAATGCGTTTTATTCTTAAAATAAGGGTTTTATGATGAACTTGACATGATGTCAAGCAAGTTCATCATGTTTACGGATGAACTTGACAACGCTGTTAGTTTCCACTTATTAGGTCCTGCGCGTGATTTCCTGCTTACACAAAGCAAATGTACACGTGAGTCGTTCGTCAGAGCGTCCTCCAAATTTTCCATTCTTTTGTTAACATACATGCGAAGAAACGTAACTTCGGGTAACGTAGGGAAGAAACGAAACTTCAGCAAGGAATGTGTACGATACCTGCAACCATATAGGCAAGGAATGTGTACGATACCTGCAACCATATAGGCAAGCATCATCACTTCTTACCGGGTGAACCCCACTTCCTCCTCCCCTCCCATTTCCTGGTGTGCCGCTTACGCCATGCAGTCGCGTCCGGTGCCGTTCCTGGCCCGGTGCCCATCACCGTCCAGGGCATGCTGGTTCACGCCGATTTACACAACTCGCAAAACGACCCAGTATGGGCCATCAGCCGCGACGACGGCGCAATCATACCGCTGGACAACACCACCTTCAACCCACCCCCAGAAGTTCATGTCGGGGCTTACTTAAATTTGGTAAGTCGGTCCGTCCGTCCGTCCGTCCGTAAGAAGCGTTGATCCATGCATGATTGTGGTACTTAGTAAGGGATAGGGAAGTGCGTTCTTGTTCATGATGATGATGATGATGATGATGATGATGATGATGATGATGATTGGCCAGCAGATTGCTCATGCCGGCACGCATGCAGACAAAGTAAAGTTAAGGTACTTCGTTACCACACATTAGCATTAACTGCTGCTAATTATACATATCTGTTTATACATTTCGGTGCATGATGATTGCAGACTGGCGAGTTGCTGTACGATGGCATCGTCCGGCCAACCGCCTACGATCGGTTCGTCTGCAGCGGCTTTGGAATTTGCTCGTGGACTGATAGCTGGCGTAAAGACCCCTACAGTCGTGATGATTATCCATCCGACCCCTCCACTCCCACCAGCCCAAAGGCCACCTCGCCCCAGCGGCTCCTTGTAATGATTCTAAACTACTCCGCCTGCGGTTACCCTCCCGGTGTGAACACATCGACTGTTCGGAGCTTATTCCTGGGGCCCAACGGTGACGGTACCGCGGGCATTGCACTGAAGTACAGCCAATGCTCCTATGGCACGTTCGGCATCGATGCCCTCAGCTTTCGAGCCGAAGTGGTCGCCCCATCAAGCTGCAATACCCCTGCAAATACCCTGGAGACCTGCAAGTGGTGGAATATAGCCAACGATGCCGACGCAGCCGCCAAGTCATTGATCGGCGCTGCTACTTACAACGCGTTTACGCACTTTGCCTACGTTCTCCCACCGGGCTTGCAGTACCTGTGCCCTTGGCCGAGCATGTCGCTGTTGCCGGGACAGAAGATATGGCTGCAGACTTCAAGCCAGGGATTGAATCGCTGGGCAGCAGTCATGCAAATGACGCTCCATAACTATGGTGTGTACTCCTTCGAGGGGATGTTATATATATATATATATATATATATATATAATATATACATATGGGGGGGTTCCCCGCCTGTACCCACTCGCTTGGGACCCCCGGACAGCAGCGAGCGGCAAGGGGTAGCTTATTAAACGCTTGACACAAAAGGTAGCATTAGCTTCATGCAGTTATGTACGCATGCGTCTAAACTCTCTGTGCATTTCCAAAGTCGGATGCATATACAAAGAATTTTGCCGGAATTTTGACGCCCTGCCAACAACAACTTACTGGGTAAATTCAGCCACTGGCAAAGCAAGAGCCCTATCTGTATGTTGTTAGCCATGGAAACAAGTCCATCCGTCATTTGCTTCATGCTACATTATTACGAAATGTTAATGGGGTGTTACACTGTGGGCCACTCGCCGTACGTGCAAAGACGAGCACAAGGGGTCCTGACCAGCCAGACCGAGCCACAACACAGGGGAGGGGCACGTGTCTTTGTCTGTCTGTCTTGCCACGTGCTCCCCCTCTCACTCGGACCAGCCAGAGCAAAGACAGACTCAGAGGCTCTAGCCTGGGGTACCACGAAAAAACGGAAGAAACAGGGGACAACTAGCTGTACAAAGAAGGGGACCACTCTCCTCCAACACAAAACTGACCTAGCAAGACACACACAAGCCCTCAGAGGAGAGACACTAGCAGGAAAGCACACTCATTACACAGCCAATCTGGAAGAACCAAGCTAAAGACGGAGGGGAGATGATGAGCCAAAACGGCACCCCCCTGGAAAGCCTCCCAGCCCCACCCACAGCTGGTCCCACAGCACAAGAATGAAAGACCTCTCTCGCTGCCTCCCCCCAATACCATGAGAACCCGGTGCATGGATACAGGTACCTCTGGCCACGATACCCTCTCCCTGCCTCTCCTCAAAAATTAGATTGCCGTCCCCTTCTCTCCAACTCCCCTCCTCTCTCCAACACCGTTGATTGCCGCAAAGGCCTCTCGAGATGTTGACAGGTGCTAATTGCACCTTATATTGTGATAATGTGTGTCGTATGTCTACGACTACTACACCCCCTCTTCTCACACAAAAACCTTCTGAAAAAACCCGTCCTAAGGCCCCTGCTCAGCTCTCTCTGCTCCACAGCCGGTGATTTCCACACTGCACACTGCAATGGTGCTCCAACTATGGCTAGGATGGGATGTTGTCGTCCCATCCGATCCCAGCCATATTTAGGGATACCCAACGCTGTAAAAGAATGCAAGCGCATCCAAATAAAAGTCAGCAACTGTACGGGCCCGTGCTCGGTCCAGAGGTGATGCTGCTGTTTGTGCTGCACTATTGGCTGTGTCGTAGAGATTATTGCACGGTTATTGACAACTTCATCATCCTCTTGCATGAATCCCCCTGAACGGTTGAAGAAATCAGTAATAGTCCGTTGACGGGGTCCCTGTTCTGCTGTAAGGGTCTGTTGTTGTTGTTGTTGTAGCCATCCTTGGGTAGATGTCCCCCGATGCTCCCGGGTTGCAGCCCGGAGACAGTACCTGCCATATTCCATAGAAGGCAAAGCAGCCATGGCTATCACGTCCCATGGGGCCTGTTTGCACCCGGGTGGTGCTTGGACAAGCCATAGCCTGATCATGCCCCCCTCTATGGTGGCTAAAGTGTTGTATCTCTGTCATATCCCCGGCGCGATCGAAGGATGCCAGACAACTGGCCAACCCGGATATTAGCCATGATACCCCAGGATACTACAATTATCCCCCTACAATTATCCCCCTTGCGGTGTGTCCTCATACCCACAGGGGCAAACGTGACTCAATGGCGTTTTCATTCCTGATGGCTTGTTGATTGTGGTTACATCTCTCACGCACACGTCAGGTACAGCCATCCACGCAATCAGTCGGCTGGATGGGGGATCAAACCCGGGTTAATCTCTATCTGTCTCGATACCACTTGTTTTATCTCTGTCATATTTGCCTAAAGCAAAGGCTCGATCGAAGTATCGAGACTGTTGTATCCCTCCTGCCAATCACCCATTGATTCTGCGGAGAACCAGGCTCAGTGCATCATACTCGATTATATACAAAATGTACCAATCGAGGCAGCGGAAGTCTTTGATGCCAGGAGTTACAATGTTTAATCCAAGACAGATGCCGATGATGTGATAGGCTATCAGTGCCTAGCTGAGGCAATCATCATCTAACCGATGCAAATCGGAGCTCGGGCTTATCCAAGAAATACGACCAGAGAAGGTATAAAAGATGTAAGCTCGACCAAAGTTTGGTTGGCTTAACTCAACGTCAAGCGTAAAGACTGCTTAGTGATTCTCCTGCTTAGGCCGTCAATGAGCATAGCAGATATACTCGCAATGCTGGCTCGCGGTACAAGAGATCTGCAAGTAGTAAGTGTACTACCATGATCCTGCATGCGATTATCACTATATAAGCCGTCATAGCAATAATGCAATGTTCTTGCGTAAAGGTGCCGACTACGCCATCACGCGTAGTGTTGCATTCGACGCGCCGTATCACTCGAGCCATTGCCTCGCGACCTCAAGGTATGCTCACACTATCGTGCTCGGGCGTGCACGTATGCATAATGCATGTGCCATCAGCAAGGTGTGCGCGCGTGCGTGTCACATTATGCACTCTAGCTCGCTTGCAACCAAGTTGTCGGTGCGCACACAGCCACTGCAATGCCGACCACGCGATGTCCACATCGCTAGCGCAAGATCGTGATGTGTTAGGCATTTTGCTACTTGCGGGTTGCTCGTGCCCTTAGCCAACGTGCCTAGCGTGTGCAATGCGATGTGCAGTGTGGCGCGGTCGCGTGCATGCATTTGTGCCATGTCAGATGCCATACTACTCCAAGTGGTCCACGTATGACGTGGTGTCGTACCGCTCCCAGTGGTCCACGTACGACGGGGTGTCGTACCGCTCCCAGTGGTCCACGTACGACGGGGTGTCGTACGGCTCCCAGTGGTCCATATACGACATGATGTCGTACCGTACGATACAGTGTCGTACTGTACGACATAGTGTTGTATCATTCCAGGGGACCCACGTACGACGGGGTGTCGTATCGTACCATACGGTGTGGTGCCGTACTACTCCAGGGTACCCACGTACGACACGGTGTCGTACCGCTCCCAGTGGTCCACGTACAACAGAGTACCCGTGGTTTGGCGATGGTGGGTGCAACCTAGTAGGACCTAGGCGGAGTGAAGCGTGATACAACAGAGACAACTGGTCAACCCGGATATTAGCAATGAGGTACCCCAAGATACTACGTAAAGAAGGCAGTTGGAGATGTCTGTCAATCTGCTCACGCACCACCTTGGCTATTGGGCACTCCCAGAAGTGATGCAGGCGGGGGAGCAAGGTTGATCAGGATCACCTCCATAAGCTCCCACACTCACAGGGTTTGATGGGCACCCTGGAAAGTAACGATGGGATACTGTTGAGACGTCGACTATCGAACATAATAGAGCTTGGCGATATTATGAGAAAGATCAAGTTACATTGTATTCGATAGTCAAAAGGAATGGAAAGGACGGCCCGAAATGGGCATAAGTAGCCTCGCGATTGTAACATGAGTCTGACCAGCTCGGGTTCGCAGAAGTCACGAAAAGTCAACCTAGCGAACCCACTACTTAAGCCAGTTCTCTATGATATGGCTAGACATACAAAACACCGTTAACCAGTTAACCAAAAGATGCGCGCACTAGCATGCTTGGATGTTGGTTCGTCCGCGGTACTGCATGGATGTACCACCATATGCCTGCTCATCGTCCTGATAACTGCTAGGACGACTCGCCCAAGTCACTAATCCTTAACATGCCCCCTCGAGATGTACCTAGCACAAAACGTTCACAAGATAAGTAAAAGCTTTGCCATGCCTGAAAGCATGAACGCCCCCTGACATCTTCAAAGAAAAGGATGAGCCCCCCCTAGCGCACTGCAAAAGCACAAGCAGCCTAGGGATGGGCAAAACCCTGCAGATTTATTCTGCCAATCCCATCGCCTCTCTGCACCATTTAATCTCCCCCAGCACCTTCGTCAAAACATCCGCCACCATTTCCTCCGTTGAGCAGTAGGATAGCACGACTTCACCCCTAGAAACCCGCTCTCGAACTAGGTGGTGCTGCACATCTATGTGCTTAGAATGGACCGATGTAATCGGGTTGTTCCCAAGACTAATCGCCCCCTGAGAGTCCGTCCAGATCCCAATAGCTCCGGTTCCTAGGTCCAGGTCTCCCGCTAGCTTCTGAAGCCAGAGTGCCTCCCGCACGGCTGCCGCCGTGGCCTGGTATTCCGCCTCAACAGACGAAGCTGCCACCGTACGTTGCAGCTGACTGTTCCAGCTGATTGCTGCCCCTCATAGCTTGAACACATAGCCTGTCGTAGATCTCCTGGTAGCTGGGTCGCCTGCCCAGTCAGAATCACTGTACCCTTCCAGCGCAAACTCTCCAGCTCCGCCAAAGCATAGTCCAAGCTCCCGTGTACCTGCCAGGTATCTCAGGACGCCCAGAGCCAGCCACATGTGACTTTTAGAGGGCTTTCCCATGAAGCGCGCCAAAACGCTCAGCGCCTGTGCGATGTCTGGCCTAGTGCTCGTCGCCAGGTAGTTGAGCTCACCCACTAACGTCCTGTAGTCCGAGCTGTCCTTTAGCTCCATGTCCGGCATATCTCCAGAAATGGCTGCGTTGATCCGCCCATATGATACTCTACCGTTGGGGTGCTGCTGCCACTCGATCAGCAGTCGCTTCCGTTCATGTAGTGGGTAGCGACGATCCTGCATCTCCACATCTGCATAGCCTCCTCCAATGTTGTTGTTAGCTGACGGCGCCATATTACCGCCACTTTTTGATGCTTGTCCACCTCCGTTACCTCCACCACCACGCGACTGTTCCGCGTTGTGCGTCCTTGGAAACTGGGCCGGCGGCATATTTCCTTGTCCTCTTGATGGCATGATAGTTGATGGGCCACTATTGTTGTCCGTCATCTCAAAGTCCATGTCGGAGCTGTTTGGTGTGCCGCCGTCAGCCCCTGACGGTGGTACTGTACCTGCACCATTGGCAGCCTCCTCCTGGTCGTCCGCTGACTCGTCCTCCTCATCACCCAAAGCTATGCTGCCACCTCCAACCGTGGACTCATCAAACTTCACGGCTGAGTGGTTGGCTACAGTCTCCTCGTCAAAAAGGATGCGGTACTGCCCACCCTGGTCGTATCCGACTAGTTTGCCCTTCCGACTCACGGGTTGGAGCTTGTTCCGCTTCTCCTTCAGTATGTGCATGTTGTAGTATCCTGGGGTATCTCATGGCTAATATCCAGGTTGGCCAGTTGTCTGGCATCCTTCGATCGAGCCTTTGCTTTAGGCGGATATGACAGAGATACAACACATGTAGGCGGTGCATCCGAAGATTCTGAGATGGCTGACGTCAGGCTTGACCTTCATGAATGCCTCATATGGCGTTATCTTGGCACCAGCGACTGGCGAGATGTTGCGCACGTGATTCGCCGTCGCCCAGGCTTCTGCCCATAGCTTCTCCGATAGGCCTGATTCTGCCAGCATTGCCCGTGTCTTCTCCAGCAGGGTCCTGTTGAGGCGCTCCGCCGCCCAATTCTGCTCAGGGGTGTAGCCGACGGTTGTCCCGTGGATGATCCCCTTGTTGCTGAAATAATCACCCATTGTCTTGTTGACGAATTCTCGTCCACGATCCGTGCGCACCTCCTTGACGCGACGGCCAGACATGTTCTCCAGCGCCTCAATCATGGTGCGGACTTTCTTCCCGATGGTTTCCTTGGTCTCTGTGAATGCCACCGTAGATAGCCCAGTGCAGTCATCCAGTACTGTCGTTACGTACCGGGATCCGCCAAGTGACGTCTCGGGCATGGGGCCGCAGACGTCCATGTGAACAAGCCCCAGTGGCTTCGCCGCCTTGTGTCCTGTAGACGGTGTTGTACCCCTCCTGCCAATCACCCATTGATTCTGCGGAGAACCAGGCTCAGTGCATCAGGCTCGATTATATATAGCTCGTACCAATCGAGGCAGTGGAAGTCTTTGAGCCATTGCCTCGCGACCTCAAGGTACGCTCGCACTATCGTGCTTGGGCGTGCGCGTATGCATCATGCACGTGTTATCATTAGTGCGCGCCGATGTGTGATGCATTATGCATTCTAGGTTGTCCGCGACCAAGTCGTCGGACCATGCGCACCTATCACAATACTGATCACGCGCTGTATGCTTGCAGCAGTTTGCACAATGCCTTAGGCGTTATGCTGTTCGCTGGTTGCTTGTGCCCTTAGTCGATGCGCCTAATGCGTGCGATGTGACATGCTGCGTGGCGTGCATGCGGTCGCGTCGCGCCAGCTGCCGTACTGCTCCAAGTGCCCGTGTACGACATGGATGACGTCATCAGTGTCGTACCGCTCCAAGTGTCCACGTACGACATGGATGACGTCATTAGTGTCATACCACTCCAAGTGTCCACGTACAACATGGGTGACGTACCGTACGGCGCGGTGCCGTACCACTCCAGGGTGTCCACGTACGACGCGGTGTCATACGTGACATCGTACCGTATGGCACAGTGCCGTACCGCTCCAGGGGACCCACGTACGACGCGGTGTCTTACCGCTCCCAGTGGTCCACGTACGACAGGGTACCCATGATGTGGCGGTGGTGGGTGCAACATAGCGGGGCAAAGTGAAGCATGGTACAACAGACAGGAAGGGTCCACGCGACTGTTTCGTGTAGATACAGGGCTCACAGATCTGCGAGCTGGGTGCCTCCAGGCTCGCACGATCAATCTCCATGCTGGTTACCATTTTCTCCAGGCACATTTTCTCCAGGTTGGAATATCCCAGGTGGCCCAAGCGCCGATGCCACAGCACTGCCGCTGAGTCTCCAGACCCGGTTACCGCACATGCGCGGTTTCCGCCAGCTGAATGTCCTGAGCCATAGCTGATGACGTAGGTTCGTCCCACCTTTCCTTGAAGGATAGTCTCCCCCTTGAACCGAACCTCTGCTTTGCCGTCTCCAAACTCAAAAACGACACCACTCTCATCCAGGGTGCCTGCTGAAATTAGCTTTACCATGGCTTTCGGCACTACGTAGACATTGTCTAGCTCAATCTCCAAGTTGTCGTCCACGTTGCTCTTCAGCGTGTACCGTCCCACATGTGTTGGCTGTTGTTTGGAGCCGTCGTAGCCGGTGACACTGAAGATCTCCTCCGGTCTGACCGTGCGCACTTTCTGGAGCTCAGAGGCATCGTAGGTAATGTGCCATTCAGACCCCGTGTCGATGTGCCAATCCTTCAGCCACGACTTGTCCATTAGCGCAAACGCCAGCTTCCTCGGTGTTGCTGGAGCCCGCTCACTGCGTTGGTTGCCCTCAGCTCCACGCTCATTGCCTCCCTGTGATTGTTCTGCTAGACGCTTTCTACAGTCCCTCATGTAGTGCCCAGGCTTCCCGCAGTAATGGCATGTGATGTTGGGCTTGCCGCCACCGAACCTGCTTCCTGAGCTGCGCCCTGACAAACCGATGCTGCCTCCACCTCCATGTGCACTAAATGCGGACGACTCCTTTTCATTGTCCATCATAGCTTCATAGGACGTGAGTCGCACCACAACCTGATGAAAGTCCAGCTCTCCTTCTCACATCGCAAGTGATGTCTTAGCCACGTGGTACTTGGGCGGTAAACCTTTTAGGATGATTGTCGTCAGTTCTGGGTCCGTGACTGCCACTCCAATGTCCAGCAAATCTGATTGAAGTTGTTGGGCTCTGTTGATGTAGACCGGTAACTCCTCTGTATTGACCCACGTGAAGTTGCTCAGCTCCTCTCGAAGTGCGATCTTTCTCGTATTACAGGTGGATGCAAACGTTGTCACCAAAGCATCCCAGGCGGCCTTCGCATTAGCTGCCCGAACGATGGTTTCGTGATGGTTCTTTACGTTCTTCGCCATCACGCTCTTGACCTTGTCGGACATGATCACATCTGCCTCCGCAATTGGTGCAGCAAGTAGGGCGTGGCTGTATCCGAGCTCCGCGCACAGCAACTGGAATCGCAGTCTCCAAGTTGAGTAGTTATGCAGGTCAAGCGGCTCGTCCAGTTTATCCTTCCCCATTGTGAAGACCTATAAACGCGAAGACCAACACTGAAGATGGGCGAAAGATGCCAAGCTCAGCGGCTCACGTCAGCCGGGGCTCATAACCTGTTGAGAAGTCGACTATCGAACATAATAGAGCTTGGCGATATTATGAGAAAGATCAAGTTACATTGTATTCGATAGTCAAAAGGAATGGAAAGGACGGCCCGAAATGGGCATAAGTAGCCTCGCGATAGTAACGTGAGTCTGACCAGCTCGGGTTCGCAGAAGTAACGAAAAGTCAACCTAGCGAACCCACTACTTAAGCCAGTTCTCTATGATATGGCTAGACATACAAAACACCGTTAACCAGTTAACCAAAAGATGCGCGCACTAGCATGCTTGGATGTTGGTTCGTCCACGGTACTGCATGGATGTACCGCCATATGCCTGCTCGTCGTCCCGATAACTGCTAGGACGACTTGCCCAAGTCACTAATCCTTAACAGATACCCGTGCCTGGCAGGGGTATCCCATCGACCACCAAACACCACAGCGTCTCTTTGTTTTTATTTTCCCAACGAACTGCTTTCCACAGACGAGTCAGGGTTGCCTGAAAGTGCTGGAGGTTGGTGGCAAGGCAGGGAGGATTTGGGCCGTCTAGCCTGCCGACGGACAAGAACTTTATGACAGCATAGTGCGCCACATACACGTCGTGAAACTGTAGCTCCAGGTTTTCTGCGACGTTACTGTATAGGCCGAGGGTCCCAACAGCCATCGGCTTGAGTACATGGGCTCCCACCCCCACTATACTATACTTAGCTGTTCGTGGGGGGAAAGCTGCCGCACATTCACCAGCTCTGATTCATCATAAGTGACATGCCATGACGACCCAGAATCTAGGTGCCAATCTGGCAGCCGCGAGCTGTTACCTGATGCGACGAAGGCTATCTGGCGAGGCGTGTAAGAATATGAGCTGCACCGTCCACCACCGTTGTTGTTGTTCTTGCCGCCGCCAGCTCCATTGTTGGCTCGGTGATCCGCTTGTCTCTTTCGGCAATCTCGGATAACGTGTCCTGGTTTCTTGCAGTAGTGACAAATAACGTTGCTGCGCTGGCTGCTGGCACCATTTCCTCCAGCATTACGGCCAGATGAACCCGAACTTGCAGCCGGATTCCCCACAGCAGCAAACACTGCAGACTCTTTCACCTTTGACTCACTCTGCGACATTTCAAACGCTGAAAGCTTCTCTGTAACTGTCGTCAGGTCCAACTTGCCGTCACAATCGAGTCGTAAGAGCTAGGGATACCATCTCGAATTTGCTCAGAAGACCCTGTAGGACAGCTAAAGCCATATCTAATTCATTGATAGTCTGACCACTACCCAGCAGGTCAGATCGAATTTGGCGAGCTCGAGCAATGTACTTCATCAGAGCCTCGCCATCCTCCATTTTCAACCGACTAATTAGTTTATAAACTCCTGCCGAAGAGCTAGTCTTCTCGCATTATTGTTCGCAGCAAGAGTCCCGGCCAAAGCAATCCATGCTTCTTTGGCATTGGCTGCATCAGTAACCGTTTGAAGGTGATGGTCCTTGACGTTCTTAGTAAGTAGATTGATGACCTTCTCAGATTTGCTCTTGTCTTAAGGCGTAAGCGGTGCTGTGGTCAATGCGGCTCCCAGATCGAGCTCCGAGCAAAGTGCCTTAAATCGGACCCTCCATGTCGAGTAGTTGTGAAGGTCTAAGGGGTCGTCAACTTTGTCCTTACCCATTTGCGAAGTCTCGGCAGTGACTTTATTTAAAGTACGCAAAGATGGGAAGAGGGACCGAGCAGCACGGTCAGCGCACCGGGGCTCATAACCTATTGGAACGGATTACCAACGGATACCGTAGTGCTCACTCGGTTACATAATAGCAATAATGCGAGTTGATAGGATATAACCAACCAACGAGTTATACACTTAATGGACTTATATAGTCCAGCCGTCACACGGTTACCAGCCGCACCGAAAGTACTACAGGTGATGAAAACTAACCTCAGGAACCGAAACACTCCTGATAACAAAACCAGAAACGCTGGTATAACCGTGATAGTTCATACAACAAAACCCAGCAGGTGGAATAACCTGATATGATAATAAAGTTAGGGTTAGTTATGAGTGCTAACCGCAAAGTGTGGCTCGTGTACGAAGCGGGATAAAACCCAAATTCCTAACAAATGGGCATCCAGGAATTAATTGTAAACAGCATCATTAATGTTCCAGTTTGTTCTAAATTTATGAATTAGTCCCTGGTTATTGGACCTGCCGGTATACAGCAGCGGTACTACACCCGCATGCCCTGGCTGGAATGCCTCTCACTTTTGCATGAAGTGGACTTGCATAACATGGCAACGTGATAAACAACACGATAAAGTGGTATAAGGAACAGATATTTATGCGATTTACCCAAGTAAGAAATAATAGCCTTGACCATAGGCAGCCGTGAAAGACATAATAGGCAAATTTTCTCGGTTTGTAAAAGCCATAGCATCATCTTTAAGTAAACAATTCAATGGTAAGGAAGGTGATGATGGATCAACCATTGAACAAGGCCGCTTTAATTTGGCCAAGTTCGCGGGCTCTAAGGTGAAGCAGATGCCGGGCATTGGCCTCATTATCTGCCATCCTGGGAAAGGGCATGTTTCTTTCAAGACCTACGGATGGCTGCATGATGAGCAGGCAGAGATGTTGTTCAGGGACTTCTGTGAACACCTCGGGGCTCTACAAGTGCTAAAGCAGCCGCCGCCTGGTGTTAAGCGGTGTAACATGTACATTATAAAGCCTGTGGACCAGCTTCCAGCACCCTCTCAATACCTCAGGGTCCAGGGCCGGAAGGTGTACACAGATGTCAGGAACGATTAGGTTGGAACTGGCGAGCCAAGATGTGCAATTGCGGCCAAAAGGGCGAAAAAGGGGCGATGAAGTCATGGGTAGTAAGCAAGCATGATAATGGGACTGTAGGGATGGAGGTTGAGGAGAACAGGATGTGCCTGCGGTGGCACAGAAGTGTCCAGAAAGACCGTCTCGCTACCAGTTTTGTTGTATCACCCCCAACTAGTGGTAGTGATAACTACCAGTTGATAGGAAGAGCAGAGCATAGGTACTCTGAGCTTAGTACGGCAAGCCTCCATAAAGAACTGTAATCTCTAAGGAAAAGAAAACAGAGCTATGTATTAAGGAAATACATAGGATCAACCAGTGAAACCGAACTCAACTGAGTCTACCAGTGACAGTGTCACAGTTGCACTAGGGCATGCAACCCTTAGCCTCTACGTATCAGCACATAGAGGGTGTAGCCACGGGGCTACTTACTTAGCAAGGAGCTAAGGCCGGTACCGTAATACAACACTCCGGGCTGCAACCCAGGAACAAAGGCAACAGGGGGCATCTACCCATGGACGGCAGCAACAACAACAGACCCATACAGCAGAGCAGGGACCCCGTCAACGGGCTATTACTGACTTCTTCAACCATTCAGGGGGCTTCATGCAAGAAGAGGATGAAGCTGTCAACACCCGTCCAATCATCTATACGACACAGCCAACTATGGACAATGCAGCACAAACAGCAGCCTTTCCCCTGGACCAAGCACGGGCCCATACAGTGGCTGACTTTTGGACTTGCTTGCATTCTTTTGCAGCTTTGGGTATCCCTAAATATGGCTGGGATCGGGTGGGACCACAGCATCCCATCCTAGCCATAGTTGGAGTGCAAATGAGATGTGATTCTCCAGTGGAAATCACCGGCCGTGGAGCAGAGAGAGCAGAGCAGGGTTCTTAGGGCGGGAGCTTTCAGGAGGAGGTTTGAGGGAGTAGCAGGGGGAGAGAGCAGGAGAGTTGGAGAGAAGGGGAAGGCAGTCTAGTGCTTGAGGAGGGGCAGGGAGAGGGTGGAGGGTCTCGTGGCTGGAGGAGCCTGTGTCTAGGCACCGGGTTCTGAGGGTTTTGGGGGAGGCAGTGAGAGAGGTCTTTTCCTGCAGGAGTTTTGAGGGGCCAGCTGTGGGTGGGGCCGGGAGGCTTTCTAGGGGGGCGCCATTTTGGCTCGTCATCCCCCCCTCCGTCTTTAGCTGGGTTCTTCCTTCTTGGCTGTGTTTGAGTGTGCTCTCCTGTTGGCTTCTTTCCTCTGAGGGCTTCCGTGTGTCTTTGTCAGGCTCTTGTTTAGTCAGGTTCGTGTTGGAGGAGAGTAGTCCCCTTCCTTGTGCAGTTTGTTGCCCTCTGTTTTCTTTAGTTTGTTGCCCTCCTTGCTTTCGTGGTGCTCCTCAGTGCTCGGTTTGTGGCCAGTCTAGAGCTTCTGAGTCTTTCTTTGCCCTAGCTGGTCTTAGTGAGAGGGGGAGCACGTGGCAGGACAGACAGACAAAGCCACGTGCCCCTCCCCTGCGCTGTGGCTCGGTCTGGTCAGGACTCCGGTGCTCGTCTTTATAGGGCGAGTCGCCCACAGTGTAGCACCCCAGATACATTATTGCAGATAGATTATTGCACCTTGTTTGTACCCATCCATCAATCTTACTCTATCTTGCATCTTGCAGGTCTGTGGCATTCCTGGAAGAATGGATATGAGTTTGAGGACTACTCGAGTGTCATGGGCAGTGGAGAGGCCTGCCCCAGTGCGGCAGAGACCTCTCGTCTGGGCTGGGCAACCCCTGCGGCTACCATCAATTCTACCATCTTACCCACAACCGGAACTTGGCGTTCATTTACCTTGCCTGCGTCGTACCTCAGTGGCCGAGCCAACCACCTACGCTTGACACCCAACTGGCTGACCACCTACAACAGCAGTGCAGAGGGCAAGAACCTGTACATCGATGTCCGAGTTGCAAAAGGTGGAGATGAGACTTTGGGAAGCCTATATGCGCCCAAGCTCAACGTGCATGAAGTGAATGCCGAATTGGTGGGTACATATATATTGTATATATGTTCATTCGTTGATACTAACATGATGACTTTAAAGGTGCATAATGTGTCATCAAGTCAGAAGTAGTATAGCTATTTACATATAAATGCTATGTATGCAACGAGCCCTTGACGCAGCGGGGACGCTGCATCCGGAGGGGGGATAGTTGTCGTATGCAACGTCCTTTAAAGGTCCGCTGGCCTAAGTCCTACACTGGTAGGCGGGGCTTCACGGGAAGCTTGGTGACACGCGTCACTGGTAGTTCGGGATGTCGACCATCCCACCGCATGAACTATCTATCGGTTGCTAAATAAAAGCCGAATCTTTTATTAAGGCCTCGAATATAACTATCTCGATGATAGTCTGATCCGCCGTACAGAATCTCCCAGTGCACGTCTTCCGCTCAAGGTCTTCCGCTCAATCGGTAGTTCTTACTACCACGTTTGTGAGTTCTCACGCAGTCAACAATATTAAATTGTATTAATAGTTGTGTAATACAACAATGTATGTATATGATTGATACTACGTACCACACAGTGTTTTGAGCAGCTTATTATCCCCTTTTCCTTGGGTTCTTCTGTGACGTCTTGGTGCAGCTCTGTGCTCTGTGAGTAGTTAGGCTAGGGTTTCTGAGTTTTTGCTTGCTCTTGCTGGCCTGAGTGAAGGGGCACCACGTGGCAGGACAGACAGATGAAGCCGTATGCCCCTCTCCTGCACTGTGGCTCGGCCCAGCCAGGGCCCCCGGTGCTTGCCTTTGCAGGGCGAGTTGCCCATAGTGTAACACCCCTTCATATGTAGCTAGGAAGGTTAGGGAGGGTAAGGCAGGTGCGGGGTTGACTAGGTGGGTGGGTATATGGAAATGAAGGTATGTATCGTACACACACACACACACACATATATATGTATATATATGCTTAGATGATTGGAGCTTTTGGCGTAATTAACAATGCACATACAATACTGACTCACCAATCAAGTGCGTAATATATTAGAGCTTTTACCTGCATCTTCATTCATCACATATGTAGATACTTCAACCATTAGGGTATGTGGTGGCTGTTGTACCCCTCCTGCCTTTCAAGCATATTTCTGCACGCATTGGTGTTAAGTGCTAAGGTGCAAGCACAGCAAGCAAAGCGTACCGTGATGAGAGTCAGGCACAGCAGAAGTCTTCAGAGGCCAGGGGTTTCAACATACGATCCAGGGTGCAGAGTATCTGATGTAGGCTATCAGAACCAGAAGCACGCTATCATCGCTTGGCCATTCCTTTAATGCTCAGGCTTTGCTCGGGCCAAGTAAAAGTGTATCCAGACTCAGGACATCAATATGCAAGGGCATATGATCGAGGGAGATCGATAGCGCATAATATTCATATTGAACAAGGCCGTCATCGCTCGTCTTATACTCGCGACGCAGTCCACAGTACATATCACACCAGATCGCTGATCCACATATGTGACATGTTTTTAATCATGTCGCAGACGATATTCTATTGTCCCCTAGCCTTCACAGCATTAAGGCAGTGCAAATGCAATACTTTGCAATGTCCGTTATGCAGCTCAACCGCCATGTGAGTCAATGTGAATATCACTGAATGTCACTCAGTCACATTCCGCACGCGCACGTGTAGTGGATATGGCATGATAAATCAGTATATGAGAATGCGCGCTCTCAGACAATTATTCCAGTGCATGTACACGGACTCGCTCAAGTTGCATGACTAAAGCTTCTGTGCGGCGTCGCACAGTCCGAGCCGCCCTTCTCACACTTGTGCGTCACGTGGTCAAACCATTTGCATGATAACGAACAGAATATTAATGCTTATAATGTTATGCCAATAGTTTGCCAAAACCTCCATGTGCTCGCTTCACTCACATAATGTCGGTTATTCCAATACCTATCGTATTGCCAGAACGCAAGCGTTTGACCGATCTATTGATGCAGAAGTATAGAACGTGATGCCATTATGACAATTCATTTAATTGCGGGTTGCCAGGCGCCTTACTGGGTCATATGGTCCGGTGCATGGGTGTGAGGCCAACTGTGATACAACAGTGGCTTCAGATGTATGATGTACATCTTTGCACTTACGGTTGGTTGGCTGCTGGTGGAGAGCGAGTGTAAAAGGCACTGACAAGTTGTACGATACATTATTATTGCCCTTACATAGGGTTACATATTCTCTCCATCCATCCTTTTTCATGTCCGTTCATTCACCCCTCACTCAGGATAACAACTATGTGACTCCAACCCAACTTCCAGTCGGATATTGGCCGCCCACCGATGGGTTCAGTGACCGCAAGGTCTCCTTCGTCAGTGGAGTCTCCACCGGGACCCGAGCTGAGCTAACCGCCTATAAGCTTGTGGTTACTTGTGGGTCTTGGACGGGCACAGACAGTTTGCAGGTTTCTCTCTGCCGCTACTCCGCCACCCCGACAGAATGCAAGCCCCTGGTCCCATCTCCACCCTCCCCTCACCCTTCGCCACCCCCCTCTCCTCGCCCTTCACCACCGCCCTTCCCTCGCTCTTCCCCATCCCCCTCCCCTCACCCTTCACCACCGCCCTTCCCTCGCTCTTCACCACCCCCCTCCCCTCGCCCTTCACCACCGCCCTTCCCTCGCTCTTCGCCACCCCCCTCCCCTCACCCTTCACCAACCCCCTCTCCTCACCCTTCACCACCCTCCTCTTCAAGCCCTTCACCACCCCCCTCCCCTCGCCCTTCGCCACCCCCCTCTCCTCGCCCTTCACCACCGCCCTTCCCTCGCTCTTCCCCACCCCCCTCCCCTCGCCCTTCACCACCCCCCTCCTCTCACCCTTCGCCACCCCCCTCCCCTCGCTCTTCTCCACCACCCTCCCCTCGCCCTTTGCCAACCCCCTCTCCTCGCCCTTCACCACCCCCCTCCCCTCGCCCTTCGCCACCCCCCTCCCCTCGCCCTTCACCACCCCCCTCCTCTCACCCTTCACCACCCCCCTCCCCTCGCTCTTCGCCACCACCCTCCCCTCGCCCTTCGCCAACCCCCTCTCCTCGCCCTTCACCACCACGCTTCCCTCGCCCTTCGCCACCCCCCTCCCCTCGCCCTTCGCCACCCTCCTCTCCAAGCCCTTCACCACCACCCTTCCCTCGCCCTTCGCCACCCCCCTCCCCTCGCCGTTCGCCCCCACCCTCTCCTCGCCCTTCACCCCCCCCCTCTGTTCGTCCCTCACCCCCACTACTTAATGTTCGAACCATTAAGGGCATTCTGAGTACAGCGATGGATATCGTTGATGGCGTGGAACAATTGGTTGTGAGCAATGATGGGGGCGAACTTGTGCCAGTAGACATGGGAACTTTCCAAGCTTTGGCGCCCTCGGATTATACGGACTACAAGCCTGGGGACTTTATAAGTATGGTACGTCATTTGCTTACTCTTTCCAGCCATCTAACTACTTCCAATCAATGATAATACCAGCCTTGCATGATCATGATTAAGATGACTGCTCTATTTTCATCTATTTTCTATTTTCATCATTAATTTACAAGTGGGCCCTTTGCATAATGAAGAAAGGGCATGATCCATGCAACAGATAGGATAGGGCCTCAAAAGGCCTTATCATGCTTTTAAATATGTATTTGACTACCGCTTTCAATGCTGTAACTCCCAGAAGTGTACGGTGGTTGTGCGGGGACTGGGGCCTGCCGCCCCAGTTCCCCGCACTTCCACCGTCTTGGTGTACTGGGGTCCAAAGTAGATTCACTGCCCCAGTTCCCCACACTTCCACTTGCCATAGATGTTTCACCCTAGGTATTCCTCTGATTTTTCTCTTAGTTGTTTGTGGTGGTGTGTATGTAGCTAATATTTTGGTTTAACATTTTCCCACGTTGTAGTCCAGGGGGGGTATCCAGGCCGCCCTCCACCTTCCTTCATCATATCCCTCCTTTATTTGGCATTCATGGCTCGCACTGTCCATATGTGTACATTTATTTAGCTTCGATGCGCCATCCATGAGTTTGGAAATGCGACTTATTACGATGCGTGGCAGCAGCACCCTGCAGTGGGAGCTGCTGTATGTAGTATCCTGGGGTATCTCATGGCTAATATCCAGGTTGGCCAGTTGACTGGCATCCTTGGATCGAGCCTTTGCTTTAGGCGGATATGACAGAAATACAACAGCTGCACCATGCATCAGCGGCAGCACATGGCAGCTGCACCCCTTGCAAAATCCAGCAAATCATCGATGGATGAAAAAATCGTTATCGTCTTCTAGCTACTCAAATGAAATTAGCAGCATATTGTACTCTCTTCATGATGAACTTTATCCCAAGATTCTTTATTTTTTTAATGGCCATTTAGCCTATAAATAATATATAGGCTAAATATATATTAGATAAATTAATTAATCCAAACTGACTTAATATCCACTACATAACTTTATATTACTTTAGGGTTTTCCTGAATCAGACAGGTTTTTGTTAATTATTCCATCCATAATTAAAAATGAATGAAAGATATAGGTATAACAATACGAATCCATGGGCTCCAAAATAAACTTTCAAAATCAGTGGATATTATACCAAAGAGCTTGGCAGGTAATGTGAATCTAGTACTTTGTCCGAATCAGCGATAAATTACATGAGCCAATATTATTTTGAAGTTATTCATCCATTTATTGGATTGCTTTAAATGCCAAATATATATATATATATAAGTACGTACTTAATGTAGACATATGAATATTAAAATCATGAAATCTATGCAGAAATAACCAACCTTAAAGATCTGGAATCGGAATTAAATAATGATCAATCTTATGAGTATGAGCTGCCTAAATATCATGTAAATAATCATGCAACTGATATTCTTAAAGTTAATATTTTTGCATTTTATGCAAAATGGATACGGCAAAATATCTACAGAAAATGTTGATTGCAAGAGTGATAATGCAGTTAAACTTGGTGCCGCTGTTGAATGTACTCATATGGCTAGCAAACCCTTGGGTCTAAACTAAATTTAGGATATCACGTGGCAGCTGCACTGCACGGCAGCAGCACCCTGCAGAGGCAACTGCACCATGTGGCAATGGCAGCACACTGCAGCAGCAGCACACGGCAGCAGCACAGTGCGGCAGCCGCAGCAGGTGGCAGCTAGCGGCCCCACACAGCAGCAGCACTGCATGGCAGCAGCAGTGCATGGCAACTGCACTATGCGGCAGCAGCGGCAGTGTGCGGCAGCGGCACTGTGCAGCAGCAGCAGCACACGGCAGTGGCAGCACGCGGCAATGGCAGTGCACGGTACCGGCAACATGTGGCAGCGCCAACATGTGGCAGCTGCAACACGCGGCAGCAGCAGCGTTCTGAAATCACATTTAGAATTATATTATTATTATTATTATTATTATTATTATTATTATTATTATTATTATTATTATTTGGAGACTTACCTGAGCGAGTAATGCTTACCCTTCACGAGCAGAATGGCAATGGTGATGTTGGCAAGATCCAACAAATTGCTGAAGCTCCAAGTTTGGCAGCCAAAATGATTAATATCTATACAAATTGCGGGCTATAGATGAAGCGGTAGCTATAATAGCGGACAATAATTGCTGTGCGATACAGATTAACTGTCAACTGAATGTTGTAAGGATATTTCTTTCTAGACCCATTAGCAGGCCATTGACTAGAAACATTTTATATCCTAAACAAAAATAAAACCTTTAGAGCATGAATCTTGCAGGGCTGGCCAGTGCCCTGCAGGATACATAGCTACTACATGCAACAAAAGACTGAAAACACCTAGCTAAAGAGGTCAGGAAATGCTTTAAATAGCTTTAAAATTTCCCAACAGAAATCATTTCATTTTCGTCGCCACGGCATAAATTCCCGAGGGCCTTACACTACTATGTCTCCTTACAGGGGCGGACGACTGTATAAATTCCCAGGGGCCTTACACTACTAGGACTCCTTACAGGGGCGGACAACTAAACTAATTCCCAGGGGCCTTACATGAACGATTACATAACCGACAAAAAATTATAATAACAAAAACGAAATAAACTAAATAAAAAAACTAAAAGCAACTAAAAATTACTAGACTAGCTAATAAAAGCGGTAGCAATTAGATACTGTATGTATTACTGCGGGGGCCCAGTAGGTGCCAAGACTGTATGAAATAAGTAACATTTATAAGTCGGGTACGGCAATAGCTAGTATCAGTAAATATCCTAGCTGCTTATTTACATTTAAACCACACACACATATTATTTTATATCTTTATCATACTTACAAATAGACCCCAATCTTTGAATGACACCGGTTCATTCATACATACGTACATCCCTCTTATTATTCGATTCACCCTCTTCAACCCCCGCCGGGCGCCCCTGCCTGTCACCCGCCCCGCCGGCTTCATTTCTCATCGACTGAAGAAATGCAATATGACATCGAGCGGAGTGTGCTACCCGACTTCTTACCGGACGTACTCGTGCAGTGCCTATGGCCTCTGCAGCTGGTCCAGCGGCGGCTCAGCATTTGGGGACTACATGGATGATGAACAGGGAGTCATGCCAATTGATTTTACCCAACCCAATCCCATTGCCAATTACAAGGAACGGTTACTTGTGATGGTTCTGGACTTCTCCACCTGCGGCTACCCAGCAGCAGCCGGCTTGAATGAATCGTCCACTCGGGCCGTCTTCCTCGAATTTGATAGGAATGCACGTGTGTGCTCAAATGGTTTCTTTGGTCTAGACCTCTACGCTCTCCGTGTGCTGGTGATGCGGCCGAATTGCTCTGCCTCCATCACGACCTCTTGTGCCTGGTGGACCATGGCCAACTATGCTAATTTGGAGGCGAAGTCCATCCTAGGTGATGACGACGTGTTCAACAACTTTACCCACTACGCATACATCCTACCACCAGAATTGGAAACCAAGTGCCTTTGGGCACGTGGGGGCACGTCGCTTCTGCCGGGCAAGCAGTTCTGGTTACAGACTACTATGTTGGGCAGCGTCAACAGATGGGAAGTATTCCTGCACATGAACCTCCATAACTACGGTGAGGCCCCGCCCCCTGCCATCCATAACCAATAATAATGGAAGGTGGTTCGGGTTGGTAATATATGTAATATGTGTATGTGTTTGGGGTGTTACACTTTGGGTGACTCGCCATGCAAAGACGAGCATCCTGACCAGACTGAGCCACAGTGCAGGGGAGGGGCACGTGGCTTTGTCTGTCTGTCCTGCCACGCACGTGCTCCCCCTCTCACTCGGACCAGCCATTGCAAAGACAGACTCAGAGGCTCTAGCCTTGCCACTAACAGAGCACTGAGGAGCACTACGAAAACACGGAAGAAACTAAAGAAAACAGGGGACAACTAGCAGTTCAAAGAAGGGGACCACTCTCCAACACAAAACTGATGACCTAGCAAGACACACAGAAGCCCTCAGAGAAGTGTATGTGTGTATATGTATATGTGCATACTCACGCCTTTCCTGGATGATCAACGCTCCCTTTAAATATTCTTTGGACTTATGTTCCCCTAGATATTTCCCCCTAGGTATTTGTTGTATCCCTGTCATATCCGCCTAAAGCAAAGGCTCGATCGAAGGATGCCAGACAACTGGCCTATCCCGAATATTAGCCATGAGATACCCCAGGATACTACAATTATCCCCCTTCCAATGGGTGTGTCCTCACACTCACAGGGGTAATCATGACTCAATGGCATTCTTATCCCTGATGACCTGATATATGTGGTTACATCTCCCACGCACACATCAGTTACAGCCATCCACACATCCAGTCGGCTGAATTCGAACCTGGGTCAGATACTACCCGCTTGATACCAATTGCTGTATCTCTGTCATATCCGCCTTAAGCAAAGGCTTGATCGAAGGATGCCAGACAACTGGCCTATCCCGGATATTAGCCATGAGATACCCCAGGATACTACAGTATTCCCCTGATTTTTCTCTTTAGGGTTTAAATTTATGGTGGTCTGTATGCAGTTAATATTTTGGGTCACCTCTAGCATCTCATTCATCAGCTAGCAAGCAAATAATATATTTTTAATGTATCCCTTGTATCCTTGTCATCCTACCAGTATCACATGCTATCCTAATGAATTGAAAGGGTGCATCCTAATAATCCAGCACCAGCATCACTGAATGGCAGTGGCACCATGCAGCGGCAGCACCATGCAGCAGTGGCACCACACACCAGCGGCATGGTGCACCAGCGGCGCTGCACTACCATGGCACCACATGCAAGTCACACTGTGTGGCAGAGGCACCATGCAGCTGCAACATTGCATGCCAACAGCACTGCACACCAGCAGCACTGCACGCCAGCAGCAACACAGCATGCCAGCAGGACTGCATGCCAGCTGCACCATGCACCAGGCAGGGGTACCACACGCACGGCACCACGCACTATAGTAGTTGATTGCCACACAGCTTGCGGCTCGCTTGAAGGCTGCCTATGCTGGCGACTCCTGGTTTGCTTCGCCTAGCAATGTGGGGCACCTACGCAAGCAGAATGGTCTTTGGCTACGGACTGAAGGGTCGACGACTCAGATTGTCGTGCCTAACGATGATACCCTTCGTCGTGATATCCTTGCCCGTTTTCATGAGGATCCATTGGCAGGACACCCAGGTAGCAACGGCTGGTCGAGCTGGTGCGACGCTCATTCTGGTGGTCTCGTCTGGCAAGAGACGCTGAGAACTTCGTGCAGACATGCAGTTTGTGCCAGCGCAACAAGGCTTTGTCTGGTAAGGGCCACGGATTGTTGCAACCTTTGCCTGTCCCTGACGCACCTTGGGAGAGTGTTTCCATGGACTTCGTGGTCGCGCTGCCCAAAACTGAGGGGGGATACGACTCGGTGCTCGTCATGGTTGACCGTTTGACTAAGATGGTTCACCTGGCACTCACCACGTCGACCTGCACTGCTGAGCAGACTGCACGCCTGTTTTTCGACAATGTGGTTCGGTTGCACAGCGTCCCTAAGAACGTAGTCTCGGACTGTGGGGTTCAGTTCACGTCTAAGTTTTGGGAAGCGCTCTGCAAGCTTGTGGGCATGCGGGTTAACCTGAGCATGGCATACCACCCGCAGTCTGATGGCCAGACCGAACGCACAAACCGCACCTTGGGGGATATGTTGCGCAATTTTGCTGGTCGCACGCCTCTTGTTTGGGATACCTACCTGACTGCGGCAGAGTTTGTGATTAACAATGCTGTTAATCGGTCAACAGGTCAAAGCCCTTTCTTTCTGACTTATGGGTTTCACCCGGCGCTACCTGTGTGGCGTGAGCTGGAGGTGTATGTCCCTGCGGCTAAGACCTTTGCTAAGTCGTTTTTATCCCGAGTGGCAGACGCTAAGTCATGCTTGGAAGCAGCACAGCAACAGGCAACGGATTACTACAACAAGTCCAAGCGGGACGTGGTCTTTTCGGAAGGGCAGATGGTTTTGCTGAGCACTAAGAACCTCCGTTCCTTTGCCGAGGGATCCTGTAAGCTTTTGCCCCGTTGGATTGGCCCATACCCTGTTGTGCGCATGGCAGGGAACGTGGCTGTCGAGCTCACGTTGCCCCCTGACATGAACATCCATCCCACATTCCATGTTTCACTTGTTCGCCCATACCGTGGCACGGAGCCCACGCCTGATACCACTGACACCCCTGCGGCAGCCGAAGCCGGTCCTGAGACCTGGGCTGCAGGCAAGCAGAAGGTGTATGACGTGGAGCGTGTTTTGGATTACCGCACTCGGCGTGTGGGTAAGCACAAACGCAAACGCACCGTGCACGAGTACTTGGTCAAGTGGACTGGGTATTCTAGTGAGCATAACTCTTGGGAGCCTGCACGTAACTTCTCCCCTGAGATGAAACCCATCCTCGAAGAGGCTAGATTGCATGCGACACTGTCTCAGTGACCAGTGTAGCCAATGCTGCATGTGGCAGTGAGGACGCTGCACACGGGAGGGGGGATAGTTGTTGTATCACGGTTCGCCTCACGCCCATGCACCGGACCCCATGACCCGGTAAGGCACCAGGCAACCCGCAATTAAGTGCATTGTGATACTAGCACTGAGCTTTATAGTTATGCATTAATAGATCGGTCTTATGCTCACAAGTGTGAGAATGCGGCCCGGAGTGCGCGTCATACGACCAGAGCAAGTCCGCGCCCGCGCACTAGAATAATTGTCTAAGAGCGTGCATTAAATATACTGATTTATAATGCAATATCCACTACACGTGCGCGTGCGGAACGTGACTGAGTGAGTGATATCTGCATCGACTCACATGGCGGTTAGGCAGCATAACGAACAATGCCAATTGCCGCAAATGCACTGCTTTAATACTGTGAGGGCTTGAGTACGATAAGGAGCTATGAGCGGGTCCCCATACGGCCACTTTGCTCCCATATGGGGATATCGCTTCCGGACACTTTCCCTAAGTATGGGGCACAACACCTCGCCCCATTAATAATTTATACCAAACACGCCAGTAAAAATGCATGAAAACATGCCAATATCTTATCATTTTTATGGATGATTGCAATCCGTTAGCATTTCGCGAGGGGCGCGCAATAATTCCGTCCAAACCGATTAGCAGTACCACTGGAATCCGGTAATAACTTGCCCCCTTGACACATAAATTTTTGGAATCTATGTGATACTTCACAGGAAAAGCACATTCATCTTGTGCCAATAATAGAAACACGCTGCAGATGACTCTTTTCCTGTGGGTATGAAATGGGGAAGCTTCAAAACCCGTACAGTGGAACAACAGAGAGGAAGATTCGTAAGGTTATTAGAGAAAATGGCACAAAACTCAAACCAAGCAACACAGCACGTCGCCGACATGTTACCCGCCAACCCAATTTGAACTGATTGGGCACACAAGGGACAGACGTTACAAACGTAACAACAATAATAACTCAGGATGTAGCAGATGAATTCGGTCGCGGATACCAGGAGTTTGCCGGCCATGATGAACCGGACAGAACATTGGCCACTGCAACAACGTTGGCAAATTGGAATTAAGCAGGAATCATGCACGAGTACTGCCAAGGTGGTCCGGTGGTACGGGCCGGTGGCCAACCGTCGGACCGTACGCCTTCTGAATAAAGTTCAGGCGACTATGTAGCCGTTTGTAGGCCTTGCGGCACGCTTCCTTCTCATCCTCAACCTATGCAAGCCATATAACACTTCAATCAGACTGTTCCACTCCCTTTACAATTTAAAGCTGAGCTATGAAAGATAAGGAAACTTTTCACGTATATTTATGTGTCAAGGGGGCAAGTTATTACCGGATTCCAGTGGTACTGCTAATCGGTTTGGACGGAATTATTGCGCGCCCCTCGCGAAATGCTAACGGATTGCAATCATCCATAAAAACGATGAGATTGGCATGTTTTCATGCATTTTTACTGGCGTGCTTGGTATAAACTATTAATGGGGCGAGGTGTTGTGCCCCATACTTAGGGAAAGTGTCCGGAAGCGATATCCCCATACGGGAGCAAAGTGGCCGTATGGGGACCCGCTAAAGCAAACGAATCTTGCCTGCATTTGTTGACTTCACACAGCTGCCCAGGCTAGCATGTCTCTGCATCTATCCAGCCAGAAAATCTTATATATGTGCATGCTTGTCTACGCATCTGCCGTCACTACATCTGGTCTATTGACATGCATACCACATGCACCCTAAACCTAACCCAATCCACAATCAGAGGACGGGCAGGAGTCGAACCTGCTGCCCCAAAAAGGCAGAATGGCCATGGGAGTTTTGTGTTCCCAAGTCATGTCATGCGGCGCCTTAACATGCGCAACAGCACTTCCGGTTTTCCAAACATTAGACCTCATTTTCGGATGGTCAACTATAATTCCTTCTTCTGTATACTATGAGGCCGCATTACATAGCAGTTCGTCCGCGACAGATGTGAACTGATCGAACTGAAGATCTTAGGGTCCATCGGTGGCGATATTGAACTAGATAGATCTAGTCTTGATACCAATTGTAGTAGTTGAGTGCCGAAAGGCCTCTCGAGATGTTGATAGGATGCTTCGTGCACTTTATATTGTGATAATGTGTGCTGTACAACTACTACTACTACTACTACTACTACTACTACTACTACTACTACTACTACTACTACTACTCACATACGTCTTTGCCTTTTACCTGCTGCCCTGGATCTTTGAACGATGCGGCGGCAGGCCTGTGGCACTCATGGGAGAATGGTACGGAGTTCGCGGATGGTTCCACCGCCATGGGTGGTGGAGTTGCCTGCCCAAATGCCGCCGAATCTTCGCGCCTGGGTTGGACCACTCCCGTTCCCAATGGAGACGCAATCAACTCAGCATCCCTGCCTAGCGGCACCGAAGTAGAGTATGAAGTGTTTGTTACCCGCGGCGTCATCAGCAGTGGTGGCTATGGCAACTTCCTGCGTGTGATGCCGGATTGGCGGCCCCGTTATTATAAAAAGTCGATCGGCTCATTCTTTCTTGAAAACGCCGCTGCAGCAAGGAACCTATACATCGAAGCCCGCTGGACTGATAGGACCGAGGTCAACGACACAGTCTATTTACAAACGTATATACAAATTTATATATATGAAGTTAACGCCACAATGGTACGTTAGCATGCTATGCACAAAGGAGGAAAAGCAGGGGTCATGTATGTATGTACCGGAGAACACACACATACATATAATATATACGCACGTGCACCACGCACAGCTGTCGTAATCATGTTGTAACCATCATAGCCATTATAACCATAATACCATATATACCATCTTAGGGGGCAGTACATACATACATACATACATACATACATACATACATACGCTGTGGCTCGGTCCGGTCAGGGCCCCCGGTGCTCGTCTTTGCAGGGTGATGGAGTCGCCCACAGTGTAACACCCCTTTATACGGCGATCAACATATACGAATGAAATGGTGTCTTTGTTCCTCCCTTCCTTGGATGTGGTGTGTGGTTTCAGCTTATTCGTAAATACGTCCTTACAATAAATGCCGTATTTTTTTACGTACGTAGGACAATGGATACCTAAATTACAACGGAGTAACCAACGGGGCCCAGGCATATGGCTACACGGATCACAAGATTCAAATTATCGCCAAAATCCCCATCTATAGTTTCGCTATCCTCAAAGATTATAATCTCGTCGTGTTTGGTGGAGGTTATCCACGAGTAAGCACGATAAACGTTAACCTCTGTCGGTACAACACCAGCTTTGACGACGATTGCCTTACGGGCAGGCCGAGATATATCATCTCCAAGCAAGCTGACAGCCTTGTCGCAGCTACTACTGTAGGTGGGTGACTACATAGAAGACATGCTGGTATGTGTAAAAAGCTCGCTTGCCGGCTTGCTTTGCAACATAACGGTCGGTAGCTAGACCTCTCGCATCGATCCATGCCTCACCCTCCTCACCCCGTCTTCCTGCCTTCTCACATCATCGCAGCTGGCATCCAAACACATTCTCCATACATCTCCCCAGCCATGCAAATACACCTTCCATCCGTTACACGAGCGCCACGGCATGCGTCTTCCTACCTATCTGATGATGTATGTAGCTCTGATACTGTCCTTTTACGTACCCTGATCACCGACAGTAGATTGCATGGTGCTGATGTAGATAGATAGACGTGTATGTGATCATGAAGGAACCGTATAATGAATTTATCCTTGTAAACTCCTACTGCCCTGGCCCGGTAAATGAATGATGATGACGACTGGCAGAGCCACAGCAATGAGTGCAACGGTAAGCTTCATGACATTTTGGGGCAGAATGTAGGGCCCCAGCCTGAAGTGCCATGGGGGACCCTGCCCTGTAGGTTTGTGTGCCCATGCATGCCCGCCCAGCCATGCGTGTGTTTGTGTGTGCGTTTAGATGCGGACCTGTTTGTGTCTCTGTAACAACCAAACATAGCATTTTGACCAGCCGGAAAGCAACATGGTAGCGTTATACATTTTATATTATGCAAGTCAGCTCATCTGCAGCTGACAGGAAATTGTATGTGTGACCGAGCGCAAACATGTTTATTTGGCGGCAGTCTGTTGCATTAATAACCATGCAAGCATGGTCAATGTGATATCAACACTTCTTCAGCAAAATTTGATTTTTAACAGTGCCGTGTTTCACATTATTGAAGTCTCCCAGATAACAATGTTTGATGGCGGCAGTCTTGCGCATGCATTAGCCATCGCACAGTACAGATATTAGGGGCCCGACGTTTTCCTGACGGTCCTGACATGACCCTTGACATGATCCAATTATAATATAATTTCTTTCCTTTACGCCTGGCCCCCCGATGTGCAGCGGTTTGTGAATATTCCCAACCCCCGGCATCATTTATTGG
The DNA here is from genome assembly GCA_019650235.1 of Volvox reticuliferus. Lineage (NCBI taxonomy): Eukaryota > Viridiplantae > Chlorophyta > Chlorophyceae > Chlamydomonadales > Volvocaceae > Volvox > Volvox reticuliferus. The sequence goes on from BNCP01000014.1 coordinate 1,868,838, forward strand.
GAGCCCTTCACCTTTCCTATTTAGGAGAGCAATGAATGTCGGTTTATCTAGCTCCTGCTGGTCGATTGCCACACCATCAAAATGCATTCAGTCTATATATCAATAATGGCGCACAACACTATGAACCGAGACTGTAACACATGTGCAAATAGCGCGTGATGCTGGGGGGCGGAAATTCCCCCATTACATTCCAAAACGCCGGTTTATTACGGTGGTAATAATAATCTGCCGCATGAGCTCCACGGCTTGCTTGGGGAACTCCACTGCACAGTGAAGCCATATGGAGTAGTCATGACTACCCACACCTCCTAGCTCATACGGGCCGTACTAGATCATGACGTAATATTTCAACGTCACATCAAGCGTCATCAGGTTTCAGTAGGTAGAGGACATTGGGGTGCAATCGTGAAAGGTCTGGTGACGATCCCAGCTTTGGCTTTTTCAAGCTGTGGGTTTTATCTAACTAGGAGTACATTAGGAGTAACTAGGACTATATGCACGTCCATGTACAGCTCGTGTATGTACACTTGCTTGCTTCTCACGCACATTAGTCATCACATTTGGGCTGGGGTTGTATACCTTTTGCCGGTCGAGGACGGACTAATGGTGTATGAATATTACCAAGTCTATTAGGTAAGGTCTCCCGCGGTGCTGATGGGACGCACGTACACCGCAAAAATGAACCAATTGGCCAAGCGTCCCCCTGGCTGGTATTCTCAGATCGATGTAACCGTATGTACAGGCTCTTACATCAGCAGGTGATCACACGGAATGCACAAAGCCAAGCGTCCAGAGAGCGATGGCAACGAAGGTTCCAGCACTTGACCGCATGCAAGTATATATGTGCCTCAGTAATCCGTCAGGTTCATTCGGGCGGGGGGGCACACCTGGATTGCATGCATGCGTGCGACCAGCAGGAGGACATGTGTACATGTGCTTCGGGCTACCTGGTTCACGATCGATCAGCTTTCTCTGCTGCAGCTGCTCATAGCATGTTTCCCTCTGCCTCAGGCGCAGAACATTTCCCGTTATTCGTTATCACAACTGAAAATGAAATTCAACCGAACGCAAGCTGCGCTGACTCAACCGGAACAACGGCCATGGTAACGAAAGGCTTGACATCACGCCGACAGACTCCGCACAGCAGCAGATCACGCAATTCGGGAAAGCTGCTAATCCCGCCTTCTGCTGCTATTTGCCGTCATTCCGAACAACAGCAGCACTGTGTACTGTATACAAATAAACGTTCATTCCGCACACGTTAGTTCACGCACACGTTCATCAACGTCTCACGTGGTCTCACGCGCACAGACACGAATTAATGGTGAGCACCCTCCTGCATGCTTGCGAGCAGAGCAAAACTAACGCCATCACGAGTAGTGATACATCAGAAATGTGGCTCACTCCGCCGGATGGTGACGAGGGTGATGCCACGGTGACATCGTCTCCTGGAAAGGACGACCGGTCACACCACTGCCCCCCTTATAGGAGAGCTACCAAAACGCCAATAAGCTAACCGAATTTATTACACGCAAGCGCTCCTGCTGATTGCATATTTAGGCACCTCGGAAACGGGGACTGGAAAATCGCGGTGAACCGTACGGGTTCTTGGCGGCTGCTGACCGTGCCAGCAGATCCTCGCTGAACTCGTCGTAGGCGGTGCCGCCCGCATTGCTGCCGTCACCACCACCATTACCTTGCGTCACCAGCGATGCGTGCGTGTACGGCAACAAGAAATCGTGCCAATCGTCTGGTTCTCCCTCCACGTGTCCCACGTCAGCTCCGTGGTCGTGAGCTGTCGCACAACAGGCCGCGCGCACGCAGCGAAAAGAAAGGAAATGGTTGCATTAGACAGTCCGCATTAGGTCCGTTGTCTGGCTTAGAATTAGTTAGGGTTAGTTAGGGTTAGTTAGGGTTAGCCTGGCTTAGGACGGCCATAAGCGCCACGTACTAATAACCAGATCTCAAACTGGCACATGCAGCAGTGCATCACGTCCGCGGCGGCCAGACCGCCCATCTATCTCCTTGCCCATCTCTGCCATCCCATATCCCTGCCTTATCTCTCCGACTCAGATCGTATCCTTATTGGCTCCTTGCATGCGAGTTCAAATGATATGAACTGGGTATGAACTGGGTATGAACTGTGCTGGGCGCGTAAATGCGAGTGTCCGGTGCTCCTACCGTTATTTTCGCATGTCCAGTTGTCCTCTCACTTCACCACTCAGGATTTGGGCTTGGCAATCAGAACCTCAGACCTTCAGGTTCTGGCTCCGCGCAGATCAACCTAAACCTGTGCCCCTCCCCCACCTAGTGCGTGTGTCCCGTCTCTACTTCGTTGCCAGCCAGCCATAACACTCACAGATGGCCATGCGCTCCTGCGCCTTGGACACCTCCTCTTTCCAATTCACCATTAGCCAGGTGATGACGCACAACCCGGCAGCAACCAGGTCACCTGTATCGATGCCGATCCAGAGACCCATAAGGCCCAAGCGAGCCTGTGCACGAACAACAGGTAAAAAGGTGTGCTGTGGGTTCGGGAAGGGGTCGACGACAAGAGCCTCATTATCTGATTACCTGGATACCATCATGTTCCTGAAGCGTAAGGAAGAACGGGGCGCGCGTGTGTATCCCTTTCAGGCTTGTGCCTGTACATCTTTCCGTGCGTTTGTAACCACACAGCGTTTATAACCATTACGCCTACCATTACCATGTGCACACCTGTAGGTATGTATGTTCGTGTGTACGAGGGGGCTCTTCGCACCTTGAAGGTCAGCCACCAGCCGAACGCCACTCCCATGATCCAGAAGCCGACCAGGTTGTAGAGCATGAGCTGCTGCTGGCGACCCATCCCGCGAAGCACCCCCTGACTGGTGCCGAAAGCGCCGTCGCAAAACTGCATTTCACGGATGCCATTACGGAGGATGACGGGTTGAGTTTGTGATGGGAGGAGGAGGTAGATGGGCGCGAGAAGCAAGCGGATCTGGGAGGAGCTGACGGGGACACGGGCCGGGGCGTACTTGGCCGAGTTGGGATGATGTTAAGTCGAAGACCACTTGCTACGAATTAAGGGCCACGCGGCTGTGCTGCTTATTGAAACGGGTTGCACAGATGCGCACTATCTCACTGCTCCGGAACGCGTTTAGGTTTTGAGGGGGCAGGACGGGTGGCGATGAGGGGGGAAGACAGGTAGGTGGGGGATTCGTGTCCTCCGGCAGAGTAAGTGGTGGCCGAGACGTAAGTAGAGACGCAAGGCATCGCGCGCACACACACACACAAATACACACACACAGATACACAGGCACAGTCGGCGGGCGAGATTGAGCGAAGGAGCGGCAAGTTCCGAGCACCTCCTTGCTCCTGCTCCGAAACCTGCTTGTCCGTCCCCTCCACTTCCACATCTGGTCCGGCGCACAGCATGGTACAATTTGCCCAACGAGATTCCTCCTCCTTCCTCCTCCTTTCATTTCGGTGTTCTCTCCACCGCCTAAACCTTTCAAACTATCTGTCGCCGGGCTCCAAAACCCGCTCCGAAACCCTTACCTGGAACGCTACCCCGAATTTCGCGATGGACGATACGATGGACACCACATCGGGGTCGTGGGTAAAGATGTAGCCCAGCCGGGACCGGAGCAAGAACATGACTACGCCGCAGGTGCCCTGGTCAGATGGGTTAGAAAGAGGTAGACCAGGGCTGTCTTCAGGTGCTTGGAGGGAGGGGGGTTGAGTGGGATGTTGAGTGATGCGAGTAAGCATTAGGGGGTTGAATGAATTAGATCAACAATGTACACGATTATCAAGTAAGCCATATCAGTATTTATTACTTCACGTGAGTCCTGGAAATCAAAGTAGACGGACGCCAGGAATGTGGGAAAGCCGCATGCCGTGTGTGTGGGGGGGGGTTACTTAGGGTTTCGAAGGAAGGGTCGCGGCGCGTGAGTCGGTCACTTCAGAAACCGACCTGGTCATCAGAGGGTATCCTCGCAATTCGGGTTTGGGTCGAACCCAACAGTCCCTTCCTTGTCCCTCTCCCTCCCCATCGCTGTCCCCTCCTGCCTCGCCTACCCTACCTGGAACAGCGTCCCGCTGATGACGGACAAGGTGGCTGCCAGTGAGGCTTGGCGGGCAAGACCCGCCCCCAGGAGGTTTCCCACACGGATGGTGGCTAGGAGGTGGACAGAGCGGGAACGGGCGATTTAACGCACGGGCACGTCCTGGGCACGTCAGCGCTTCCACATCTCACGACTGCCTGCTTCGGGGTTTCTCTATTGCGGCGAAGCAGCCGCACGATAGGCCAAATGCAAGGCTGAACCAAAGACGGTGTCGCACACGCACGCGAGCAAAACCACATACACACACAAATACATTTATATGTATAAATACGTACACGTGCGAAGACGCGGAAAAGGTGTTCGTTCCCTTTTCCCCCCCTTCCAGGTACCTGCAGTCGCAACCGCAAACGGGAAGCTGATGAAGGTGTAGGTGCAGACCCCCAGCAATGTGGAGTGCGCCGACACGATCTGAATGCCCAGTGCGCCTGCGAAGGCAGTGGTGATCTCGAAGCTGCCAGCCTCCAGTGCCAGCATGCAGCCCCCTGCGATGCAGCGGGCCGCGGAAAGGTACCTGACACCTGGCTAACGATGAAGAGTTTGAGATAGATAGATAGATAGATAGATAGATAGATAGATAGATAGATAGGTACATTTAGTGAGTGGTTTCGGGGCTCGACATGCCGTACCACAGGTGAGAAGAAGGCGGGCACGAAAAACCAACTTCATTCCAGCGCTTTCAGTGCCTGCTAGTGCCCATGACCCCGGTACGCCCAACAAGCACGCAACCGTTACGCGGATCACATTGCGCTACCACACATCCTTCTCCAGCCCTCACGCGCCTCCAGGCCACCATGCAATACTTTACTAAAACCACACCTGAGATGCCCAGCTGCAGGAACATGGACAGCACCCGGAAGGAGCAAGCCTTGGACCAGCAGCGCTTACTGCGCGCCGCCCAGCGTCCCCAGCCGCCGGGATGGTACTTGTGCTGCAGCCCCAGGGCCACCGCCAGGTACACAAAGAACTGCACGAAACGAGACACGCTGGTGGCGATGGGCGCACCCTGCGTGTGTTAAGAGAGCGTATGCGTACGGAGGGGGTTAGCGGGATCCGGAAGGTCGATACTTGGTGGGAGCTTGCGACGTGCCATAATGGGAACACGGATCAATGGGGGAATGGGAAAATCTCTCTCTCTCTCTCTCTCTCTCTCTCTCTCTCTCTCTCTCTCTCTCTCATACACACACACACACACACGGAGACATACTCACGACGAAGCCCAGGTAGTGCACGAAGATTGCGTTGCTGAGCACATTGAAGACGCACGTGGCCGCAGCCACCAGCGCGGGGGGCACCATGCAGTTCTGTGTCTGCATGAACTTCATCAGCACCACGCTCCACATCTGCAGGGCCAGGTACGACCAGGGAGGGTGATCCTATTTAGGATAACCGATCCAAAGTGATACATCATCATCTTCATCATCATGCTCACGGCAGACATGTTTGGGCGATCCTAAGAAGCACTAACAAAAGCCCGTTGTATCACCACTATCCCTTTTCTCCCGAAAATCATCTCCTCATTGAGAGATGCTTACCTCCCAGCACGCCTGCCTCGTATGTCATGCCAATCCACCCAAGACCCAGCCACAAACCTACCATGGGCCACAGCCCGGGGATGAGCCAGCGGCAGAACAGCCCTACTTGATCGGCTACTGGTGGAGTCTGCAGGAAGAGGAACAGCGCAACCTCCCGAGCGTACCACAGTCCCACCTGCAGCCCCCAACGCACGAACAAAGAGGCAGCAGGCGCGAGGGCTGCTGGGTTGGGGGAATGAGTAACCGATGTAACTTGGATCCAAATTAGTATCCCAACCCATTAGTACGGCAAAGCGTGCGTGGAAGACTTAGGGTAACAAAAGTAACAAAATCGGCTGGAGATCCGCACGACATACGAGCGCTGTAGCCTGAGCCTGAGCCGGCACTCTCGTACACTTTGCGCTCGCAAACGATATTCCGGGCCGCGGCCCTGACAAGATTCTTTGCGGGGCTGCTTAAACACACACCCGAACGCTATTTTTTCCCGAGACAAGCCAGTGGGGTGATCTTTCCTTTGCATGTATGAACCCCACGTTATTCGCCGTACCGCCATGACGCCACACAGGACACTGAGCACTAGCATTGCTGTATACGTCCACGTCAGTAGAGAGCTGTAGTCTTTTGCGCCTACAGGACGGGGTACATTCGGGGGCGGCAAATCGCGCAGATGCTTCACCGGATCGCACGAGAACGAGAACAGAACCAAGACCAGCACGAGAAACAAAACTGGCCTTTTTTTGGAAGCCTTTCGTTGCAGAACTTTTCTCAAAGCCGTTTCGAATGGAATGCTCACGAACAGCTTTGACACTTTCAATCACAAGCCAAACGGGGAATCGCAGTCGCTCCGAACATCGCCGAAGCGTAGCAGCAGGTACCACACAACCACCTCACCGTATGCCTGGCTGCCTAGAGTGTCCAACGCGGTCGAACAGCCCAGAAGAAAAAACCACATCAAGTTGAAGTACTGAGGCAGGATAAGTACCACGCGGAAACCCATGGGTTTGATGTAGGTGAGGGAGGTCGATGCGAACAACGGAGGACTGTCGAGTGCTAATGTGCTCTTCTTCAGCGATCTGCTGGAATTGGAGTGTCCAACACTATCGAGTGCGGTACGTCAATCAACTGGAAATATGCGCAGACTACATGCACTTTGAATACGTGCAGACGTGCGGTGGTTTGTGCGACCTAGCTGGCTGGAAGAGGTTCACCATAACTCACCGTGTTGCCGAGTGCGGCTGCGGCCAGCTGCGTGACACCAAGGTGGCCAACGAAAATCTGGTCGGTAACGACCATAGTCTGAGGCCCCAAATCAGCGGATAGCAATTTCGATCGTTTAGCACGTGCTCACGACCACGGTTAGGGACGTTGGCCCTCAGCATGGAAATTACATCATGATCGCTTGCCTGGTTGAAATAATAAATTCCCTTTCAGGTGTTCACAGACACGGAACCTATGGGACACTGACCTGAGAACTGCACGTGGTCACGATACATGGAAGCGCCAACATGAAAATGGAACGCAACTCCCGCTTCCACGCTCCCTTGGCAAGCGGTAGTTCTCCATTTTTCAACAATGGTACACTTGGTTCGTCAGCCATCCGTTTTAGCGGCACTTTTCAATACCTGTATGACGGTAGCCCCCAATGGGACTAAATACCGTGGTAATTATCAAATTCTCTTATGCAAGGCAATTTATCTGAAAGTGGAGTGGCTGGATTGGAAACTTCCAAACGAAGATGCTCCGAAACCACATCGAAAACGCAATTTCGATCGGACTACGTACAGCAGCACTGATGCTAAGTAGCTCGATATAAATTCCGTGATAATAATATGTCATTATAAAGCTCAATTTATGCAGTTAACGAACAAAGTCCATGTTTAGGGTTTGGATATCTCAGGCCGCGATATCACCAACACGGTCTTCCACATGCTCCACATGCAGTACCTCATGCGCCTACCATGGTAAGTCACCCCACCGATAGCACAGAATTTATCACCCTGCCCACGCGGTGATCAATTGGTAACTGCCACCAGGTACTGCCAACCAACGTACCGTTTCCAAATGGATGTCGGCAGCTAAACGGCGATCAGTAATGGCAGCCGGATAGGTACTGTAGCGGTTTGCAAGTTCGTGATGGCAGCAGGTATTGGGGAATCGGGCTATTGACACCGAATTCATTTCAGCTGGCTCCGGAGCAAGGCGAACAAGGCGCTGCGATTCGGGTCTCCGGGACACAGGTCATCCTTGTTGAGTCGGTATTGATCATAACCTCCATGTATAGATACTTGTAGCCGGATAACCGTCGTCGCAAAGCTCGCAAGCCGTCAACTTTCAAAATTCCACAGATGCACTACAAGTTAATCTGCCCCCACAAAATTTTTGAAATATTTTAATTATGTGGCGTTCCTGCCAAGTCCAGGGGGTTCCATGCCCGAGCACACGGCCATGGTGCGGTCCCTTTCACGCAGGGCAGAGAGCAGGACATCAGCTTCCGTACACCAGGGCAGGGGTACTCTCCAGCGTGATTGATCCCGAGGGCTTAGGATTTTTGATTCTGGGTCCATTTGATGCAAAATTATATGGAAGCATTTTAAGACTAGCCGAAGCACCCAGCAAGTAAACATGGGGTTATATGGCCTGAATACCAAGTTGAAGCTCACTACTGCACAAACATTATCACTTTATTTGGGGGGGGTCTCTGGTGCCATGCAAAGCGCCCGCAGCTAGTTTTATGCAAAATATATTGCAGGACAATGCATGATTTGCCACCATGAGGATATTGTGGTTCAATTGGGCCACCCTCTTGATCGCGCTGATTTGTGTTTTTGTCGCCCGCTGGACATCTGCTGGGTTACATGCATGGCGGCTAAGACCGGCTATCACTGTGGGTGGGATCTAACGCTTTTTAACTCTTCGTTTTGTTATTATCCGTTTGGTCTTTATTTTGACTCGTTTAAAGACTTAATTTTAGACGGTGTGTCACCGTGGCCGCAGGAGGTCCTGGGCGCAGGTTGGACCTCATCACGGAGTGGGACGAGATGGGCAAAACGGGCAAAATGAACTTTCTTATCTTGAAGAACTAAGCCTCCTGGCAATAGCAACTTTGATGCATAGTGTTATGTAAGGAATATTATAATTAGTATCTAAACGGATCAGCCGACTACGTTCTTCCAACAAACCGCCGAGTTGCCCTGCTCCTGTTTCCTCTGAAACCGAAAGCGAGACAGCTACAAGGAAGCAAACTAGACATGAAAAATGTTCCGTAGGCTACATCATCGGTTCATTGCTTTTACATTGCTTCTCGTGCTTCCGCTGTTGGGCGCCAAACCGCAAGCTGGATGGCTTCAGAAATGTACGTCATGCAACCTATCCAGAAATAGTCAAAATATGCGGAAATAAGGAATTTGAGTCGCCTTTGGGTCCTTCCCGCACCGTTAGGAACAACTAACGGCCATCCTGTTGCCGCCCTTTTTCCGGACAGCCGTTCCGTGGCTGTCTACGCTATTTTTGGATAGTGGCGTCACCGATTATGCCAAGGACAGATCGCCCGCGCATCTGGAACAACCCACATTTGGGCAAGCCTTGCCACAGCAGCCACAACAGCACCAAAACCTTCAGCAGCTGCTACAACAGCAACAAGAACAGCAACAACAACGACAGCAAGAAATGGATCAGTGGGTCCAGACGGCGAGTGCCCGCTCCTGGGCACATCTGGCAGGCTTGGAGGCCAGAGGCTGCGTGGACACCACTTGCACGGCACCGTACAGCATGTACATCGCCAGTATGGACCCGGTGTACGGTGATAGACCTACTCTGAGCGCCCTGGCTGGCGCATCTTCCGTGGCTTGGTTTGCCGCGTCAGCCGACGACAGTAGCGGCAGTAGCAGCATTCTGCACGATAGGGCGGGACCGACGAGTACAGTCCAGGGGACGGGGGACGGCGCCGTCAATGTGTGTCTGACACTTGTCGCTACGGGCTGTTTCGCGCCCTCCCACCGAACCCCTTGTTGTGCGGCGCTGGCCAGGCACCTGCGCCAAATAGAGATTGCTATCGGTGAGGCTTGAGCTTTAGGAGGGTTTTAACAGAGCTTCAGACTACCTTCCGGGGCTTAAATTTGTTTTGTATTTGAAGCGCAAGGAAACGGGCATAAAGTAATCGCGACGACAGCGCTGGCCTGTTCGAAGTAGCGAATCAAAACTGAACTAGCAAAGCGACGCAGTGCATCTTCGGAAACAAGCGAACTGACCGGCGCCAACAGCTACCGCATGTGCGTGAAGCTGTTAACGTTATCCGATCACACGTGCTACTGCTCCTTTCTTCTCCTCACGGCAAACTCCCTGCTTGGCCCCACCTGCAATATCCTCATCCCCTCGCTTCTCACTCCCTAGGGGCAGTTCACACTTAAGAATGTTATGAGGTCGGTTTAACAAAACCCTCGTACCCGATGATTAAACTTCCCTTTTTCCAATGACCAGGTCCGTTGGCCTTCCTGAACCCCTCGTCCCTAACGAACCGCACTGACCCATGGGTCCATGCCCTTGTGGCCGCAGACCCGATCTGTACGGATTCAGTCGCCGCTGTCACGCTCAACGGCATAAGGCTCGCCGGCGACGTTTACATCGTCAACGCCTCCGACTCTTCATCCTCCGTACGGCTCCGAATTGGAGGTCTCAACTTAGACTACTGGTCAGTGTTGGATTCGCGCCTCTGCATAATGCTACAGCCACCATGCAACAGCCTGTCGATGCTGTGCGGCAGCAGCAGCGCCGCCGGTAGGAGCTACTGCCTGCTGTCGTACGAGGACAAGCTGAGGGACGCGTCTAAGTGTTGCTTGACGTGTCAGCTACCCGTTGATGATGGAGGTAGCGGCGGGGGACCGAGTGGTGGAGGCGGAGGGGGAGGAGGGGGCGGTGGAGGGGGAGGGGGCCCGGGAGGGGGCGGAGGCGGAGGCGGAGGTGGGGGAGGTGGTGATGGGGGTGGGGGTGGCGGCGGAGGGGGGGGTGGCGGAGGCGGACAGCTTTTGGGTACGGCCTGGCGACTTCGAGGAAGTGACCCATGGGCCGGGGGCTCGATTGGTGACGTACATGGTGGCAGCAGCAGTGTTCGGCTCAGTGGCAGCAGCGGCACTATGCAGTACACCGCGGGCGGAGGACGCCATCAGGTCGGCGGTGGTGGATCATACACCGCTGGCGATGATGGCGCTAGCCGTAGTAACGGCGGCAGCGGCGGCGGTGCGACATTGCGGAGCCACGCGATCCGCCACCGGTTCGTACAGCCTGACGGCATGGTGGCGGAGGTGGAGGAGGAGGTGCTCGAGGTGTCCGGGGGCGGCGGCTCCACTGCTTCAGCCGCCGCCACTGACAGCACCGAGGCAGCGGCTGCCCCTGGAGGTGATGGCGGTCCAACAGGTGATCCTGACCTTCGGGAGGATAGAAGCAGCGGCGGTGACAACAGGCGCGGTGGCAGCGCTGGTGGTGGTGGTGGTGGTGGAGGAGGCATGACTATCCTGACGGGTCCCAGAGGGGAAAGCCGGGTGGAGTTGCGCTGGTAAGACTGCGCGTCTAGGACTGACCCATGGGTCACCAAGCCGTAAATTATGCTTCCTTGAGATAGATGGGCCCCTCCTAATCGACATGTTTAGCTAGATGGGTTCAGTGCCCACCACAAGTGTGAATCTATCATAGCATAATCTATCTATCTATCTATCTATCTATCTATCTATCTATCTAGCGAATCGATTGGCGCTATCAACGCTGCTCCCGATCAGTTGTATTTGCCAAAGGGCAGATACTGGATTAGCGGTCTTGCAGCAAAAGGGACGCTGGTCGTTGGCTTTGTTCGTTGATCTGTTGCTAAAATGATAGCGGGTCGAGCGGTTCGGATTAGCAGTTCGGTTGTGGCAGTGGGGCGGCGTTGGTGAGCATCGTGCATGTGTAAGCGCTAATGAATAATGCAGCCGTGTGTGATCGAAGGGATGTTGTCACCCGCTAATGTTTATCTTTTTTGTTTAACATTGTCTTCCGTACATATTTGGGCGAGTTGTCGTACCAAAATCCCCGCGATTTTCGACACTTCCAGGGCCGCACTGAATAGATTACGTGATGATAGATGCGGATGATGGAAGAAAGCTTGGCATGTCTTACTCTTCAGTCGTATTTTAGAATCCCCCCTTGCAAAGGGTTTTATTCTATTTCACTGCCGTACTAGTGGGCGATGCTGTGGGCTTGTGGTATCCAGTGGCGCCAAGGCCTAGCTCCGTACACGGGCTGGCTCCGCCAGTCAATCTTCAATTTTGAAAAGGAATCCGCGGGCCATCCGCAGCCATTATGATCATGTCATGGTGCTCGGCTCTTCACAGGATCTTCCAAGTGAGGGCCGAAGACGAGTCAATGTCGTAAGGGTTGACCACTTAGGTCACCATAGGCACGATATCGTGTCGCCGCTGGAAGGGAAGAGCAGATTTTAGAGGCAAGCCTGCCAGAGCTAACCAGCTCCTGATAAGGCGAGACGGGGGGTAAGGCGGAGGAGACGAGGACGAGGAGGAGGAGGCGGAGGCGGAAGAGCAGGAGGGGAGGAGGGAGGGGAGGAGGGAGTGGCGCATCCATACACACACACACACAGCTTCGATTTCACATCCATTAGATGGGCTGCACGATGATGTTCTGTGCTTAGTCCAGCGACTGCTGAAAAGGTTTGGTAACTGTGACTCACATACCTTCCAGGTTTTCAAGTCCGTGTGTTGAGCGCAGTTAAGGGGCTGGGCGGTGCCGTGCTTCCCAGCTATGTTTGTGAATGTACATGTGGGCAGTCTTCGAGGTGGCGGAGGAAGGGTATGTACGGTCCGTAGCAAAGAAGGCTCTTCGCAGAGCTGGCCTGTCATCATCGCCGAGGTAAGTGGCTGGTTTATCCTGGGTTCTTCAAGGGGGCAGCTGTTTGTTCGGGGGGGGGTTCCCAGGAACCCTAAAAATTCTTTTCCGGGAGGGCCCCCGCCCGGAACTCTACCTAGTTACGCCAAAAAACGCGGAAAGCTGCGCTTCACACTGGAAACGTTTTCCGGGGATCCCCCGATGGAGCACAGCCCCAATGATTTTCCGTTCTGCGTTTTCCTTAAAATTAAAACGTTTCCGGGTCCCGTCCCGTCCGGGGTGAATAACGCTGGGCTTGTCGCCCTCACACGCACACAACTCAACGCCTTCGCATCAAAATTGCATTTGTCTCGACACTCTCCGAAATGGCATTGGCGACAGTTAATTGTACCTCCGTACGGCAGCCGTACTCTAACACTTTGTCAATCTTTTTAACCAAATTATTACGGAGCTACAAGTGAGGCGAGTGGCAACATGCCTCTTCCCATAAAAATCATGCAAGGAAGAACCATCATGACCAGGCCGTACGGTTTCCCTGCCGTATGCGTCCCCCGTCTTGGTGGGATCACATGCCGTACCTGTTACCATACGGCCTCTGCCCTCCGACACATACACACACAGATATGTTTACACACGTTCACATGATTCCCCACTGGAAAAAGGCCGCTTGTCTGCGGCGCACGCATTGGCGGCGCCGCTCGCTGGCGGCGGCCTTCTGTGGCTCCGGAGGCACATCCCACAGACACCGAAATCTGCACCTCTTTTTCTAATCAAAAACAACTCTCGTCCCCTCCCCCTCAACCCCCCCCCACCAATACACACACACGAACACAAACACACGCACCTACTCCCTCCCCCACTCGCGCACAATCACACTTACGTCCACAGACCGCGCACGAACCCTTCCCCTACTCCACCGCAGTAGGCTTCCGCCCCAACCTGCGAACCATCATACTTCGACACAGCTGTTCCACCTGCAAACCAAACAGCCAGCGCAACCTCCAACCGCTAACCGCCAACAGCACCTGCTTAATGCCTCCAACCCTACTCTGTCGTCGCCTGATTATTTGAGGACCGAGCCAGCGCCCTGTCAGCCACCCTGCTTCATGGAAGTTCCTCACTCCCCATCGCATCTGGATCGAGACCACCATTCCACGCGTTCAATCATCAACGCTATCCGTCCCAAACCCGTCTGAGTACGCGAGACGACGCAAGCTCTTGACGGGCGTGGTGGTTTGTCTTGAGACAAAGCCCGGTGATGGATAGCCATATGTATAAAACGCGCGCGCACACATACACACACATACACACACCCCTCTAAATACTCCGGGATGTCCCCGGTGGCGGCGGAATCACGTTTCCTCTCCTCCACCTTCTCAACAGACCCCGACACTTCACTCCCGCATGTCGGGCTGCTCTCGTGCAACAACCAAAACTTTACTACTACGCGCTTGGCACCTACGTTGTTCTTAGACCGTCACCGTCACCGTCACCGTCACCGTCACCGTCGCCGTCACCGTCACCGTCACCGTCGCCGTCACCGTCACCGTCACCGTCACCGTCACCGTCACCGTCACCGTCGCCGTCACCGTCACCGTCACCATCACCGTCACCGTCACCGTCACCGTCACCGTCGCCGTCGCCGTCACCGTCACCGTCGCCGTCGCCGTCGCCGTCACCGTCACCGTCACCGTCACCGTCGCCGTCGCCGTCACCCTCACCGTCACCGTCACCGTCAACATGACCCACGCTTCTTTTGTGGCTTGCCAATTCCATTTTCACACCCACCCGATCATATAACGGCTCCCAAGCCCCTTCACATCCGTACTGATTCCTCCCCTTCGGTTCCGGAGCAACAATAAAACCGCTTTCCGCTTATCAGGTGAAGGGCACGGCGGATGGGTTCAGGCCCGTGAACTTGTACGCCTGAACCGCCGCCGAGAACGGCAGCCCCACAGATACCTCGTTGCTCTTAGAGGTGACGCAGTCGTAAATGGCCTCTGCGACCTCGCCCGGGCTCTGGGCGATGGGCAGCGACCGCAGCATCTGGCGGAATGATCTGAGGGAGGTAGGGCGGTTCGCGTTACGCAACCGAATATGAGTAATATAATTAACCGAATAACAATATCGGATAAAAGCGGAGCGGTTATCTTCCGAGAAGACCAGGCTAACGGCACGCCACGCCGCAGCACAGCGTTTTCGACATCGGCGACCAAATAGATTATGAGGTGTCGGCAGAGGTCAGATGGGGCGGTGGAAGTGCCACAGCCGGACCTATGCTTTGCTGGAAACGCCAAACAGTGGGTCATCGGCCTTTGCTGATTATATCCGTGTTGGGGTCTATTAAGTTGGAGTTTATGGCCGCCCTGCCAGGAGTGGGTCGCCGCCCTCCCTTGACCTACCGCCTGTCCTCCTCTCCATTCTTGCCGTAGAACGCCGCACGTTCCATGAAGTTGGATTTTACCAGTCCGGGTTGAACCACGCCCACGTGCACCCCCTGGGCGTCGACCTCCGTACGCAGAGAGGCGGCCAAAGACTGCGATGGCAGTTGTTACGGCGGTTGTTATGACAGTTGTTACGGCGGTTGTTACGGCGATTGCGGAGCGCAGCGGGCTAGGGACGGCGATGGAGGTTCATTGTGGTGATGATGCTGTCCACCAGATGACTGGCAGGCAGGCCAAAAAAGAGAAACCGAAGAAACTACTGGAGAGATCAACCGACCCATGGGTGAAAGCAATCCGATGCCGTATTTCCAACCCCCGGTCCCACCTGACCGGACCCGACTGCCGAGACCTGACCGGATTATAAAAAGCACCTCAATGCCGCAAAACGCATCACTCACCTCCAGTGCAGCCTTGCTGGCACCGAACGCAGACATGTACTTGGTCGGCACTCGCCCCGAGAAGCCGGTCAGCATGATGACGGAGGGCCGCTCGCCCCCGCCGCCAAAGGTGCCGCGGGCTCGGGCCCCTCCCTTGAGCAGCACTGGCAGGAAGGCCTGGCAGGCGTAGGGACGGGCGGGTAACGGAGGACAAACTTCGAAGTGGGAAAATGGTAAAGGGAATTATGACAAGATAATTCTTGCATAGGAAATATGGCTTCTGGTCGCCTCGAGGACGATAGCGGACGCGCTGCCCCCTCTCGATGATAAAGGCCGTACAGCCGTACAGGAGTCCCGGAAGGCGAAATCCTTTCTCGAGCACGCCGACATGCAGTACACCATTCAGCAAATGCAGTGCGCCCGCAATGCAGTGTTACATGCACGGTTACTCACCTGCGTGACCATGTACGGCCCCAGGTAGTTGACCTCCATCAACCGCTTGGCCTCCTGTCCAATTAGAAAGGGTGGGGAACGGGAGGGGATAAGAGACCAAAACACACACGAGATATGGATTGTGATGGAGTGGATGGGGCGGGGAGAGATCATACGTCCAGGAGCAGTCGCAGAAGCCCACACGGTCACACCCCGGAAACCCCCGTGACATTCCCCCCACCGGCCACCGGCCTCACCAGCATGGGAGTGTCTTGGAACGCTCCCCGCGCAAACACACCCGCACAGTTGACTACCACATCCACCGACTCGAACTTCGCCAGGACCGTGTTGACCAGCGCCTGCACCTGGCGCTCCTGGGAGGGAAAAGAAGCAGCAGGCGGGCGGACAAGGTGTGATGTTGTGACTCAGGCCTTCCTAAACCACCACCATCAGCATCATTACGATCATCACCGCCAAAAGAAAGAACAAAAACAGCAGTTAAGAAGCAAGAACAAAAGCTTGGTATCCGTACGGATATATTAACGATGAGAACGACGGCGAAACTGACTGACCTGGGTGACGTCTGTCGGCACCGCAAGCGCCGCCCCCGCCCTCCCCGCCGCCTGCGCGCAGTCCTCCACGACGTAGCCTAATTTGGACTCATCGCGGGCAGCCACCACCACATTATAACCCTTGCGCGCGAACACAAGCGCCGCGGCGCGTCCAATGCCCTGCGGTGAAGCGAGGGGCCGGTCGGTGTGTGAGAAAGGAGTTAGGCGCCTAGACGCCCTAGGGAAACCCCGTTTCTTAGGGTGAAGGCTGAAGGGAGGGATGATGGCGTGTTCAGCTGGACGCAAAACATAACAACGAAAAGAGAGGTGGAGGTGGACGTGTCGAGATCCCGGAAGGATTTGGGGTATGATTCCGATATTTGGTCGTTTTGCCACCATCGTTCTTTGGAGGAAAACGACGGAATGAACCGCACCCTGTACTGCAGCTCAAGTGTCAGCAGCGACGGGTTTAAGGAAACCGAGGGATTGAACCGACCTGCGAGCCGCCCGTGATTACGACTGTCCGGCCGGTGGCTTTGAATGCGCCTTCCACAGCGGGGGTAATCGTAAGCGCAGGCTGTTGCTGGCTCGGTTGAAGGAATGGCGGCAGCTGGATACGTGGAGCCGCGTTAACGTTGGTATTATAAGGTACTCGATAGTTTGGGCCAGTTTCGTGATTGGCCCTGACCTGTTAGCCGTGGTAAGAAGATGGATAACAGGCCATGGAAGAGGAACCGTGCCATGAAATGCCTGAGAAGCACTATTATGGACGGTTATTTTTGTGTTACATGTATACCTTGATTTTGCTTCTCGCTTCTTGTGGTCTCCGCATGCCGCAGGCTGCTGGACGAGTGCCTGAAGTGCAGTCAACAGCGTTAGAATTATTTTACGCTCAAGTTGCCGTAACCACGGTATATTCTGATTCCAATCATAAACTCCAGAGCATCGAGCTGATCCATTGCGTAAAAACGCAACGAAAATCTTACGCGACGTTATCATGGCACGCAATATTCCGCCCCCGCGCTAACCTGCAATTGCTTTCACATTTCCAGCTTGAGCTAATTGAAGCATGGTTAACGCGGTATGAGCTTGCGCGCGTTTGCTGGTATCGAAGCCACCAGGTACCGGGCTTATTGACGCCGGCGCGAGTAACAATTATAGTTACAAGTAAACCGCTTTCAAGGCGTTTACCTGTGCGTCTTCCCAGGCATAAGCTCCGGACGTTCGAAACAAAGCAAGTTGTACTGCGCCTATGCACGTCGTACGTTACAGTTCAGCGAAGGCCGTGCAAAACCGCCATGGTTATGCGATGAAATATAAGAAGAGCGCTTTTCCATGTCCGATCATAATGCATGCTATATAAGAGGTAATCCTAGCAAAAAGCGTTACGCAGAGTACGAACGAGTTATTGCCGCCCGTTTGGCGGGAGCATCAAAAAAGCCCTGCCGCCTGCTTTAGTCGCGTCTTCCTCCATGTCGGCAGCCTGCAGAATTCTTCCCATCCCAGACCCCCAAAGAGGCGCTTGAAATCCTGCTCCGCCAGCCATGTCTCTCGGTCCGAAGCATTCACGCCATCTGGCCAAGACATCCCTTCCTGGAGTGCCTCGGGTGGATACGACACGGGCCGGCCTGCGAGGCAAGAGAACGCCAGCACGCCAGCCAAAAGTAAGGAGTGAATGGCGTTGCATTCGTATACCGTTTCTCTGGAAACCAAAAGAATCGCAACAGTATGGCATGACATTCCCGCACGCACACGCACCCGATACGGAGGGAACCTTCCGGACGCCGCCCAATTCTTCTGGCGGCTTCGGTCGCTCAGCCACTCGCCCTAACCGCCGCATATCCGTCACCGCCTGCTGGCGCTCCTGCTGCGCCGAAACCAAGCTCTCGTACACTTTACATGTCAGTGCCTGTCGCAGCTGCTCCTCGTCGCGTAATCCCTGCAGCGTCTCGAAGCTGAACGCGCCCGAACGGAGAGGCAATTATCAGATCAAGACTCCGTACTCGAAAGGACGTTTTCATAAATATGGATGAGGAGTATGGGGGGTTAAACACGTATGAGTAACGGTTTAGGAAACATTGAACGCCGGCAACCTTGGCCCGGTGGTCAGGTAGGTTTGAGAAGAACCGATCCAGATCGAACCCAACGAATAACAGAGCATCATGCGATTTACCTGTTGACCGCATACCGTACACAGGCCGCCGCAATGGCATCCAGCGAAGGCGCCTCGTGGCCCCGCACTGCCATCAGGAGCTCCAAACAATTGTAAACGCTGATGTGGCGAATGATTACCTTCAGACGAGACGTGGTGAGGGCGAGAAGGAATGAAATCAATCCCCAATCATGCATTCGACTTCCATTCTGTCTCTGCCATATTGCCAACACACGAATACGACGTTGTCAGAACTTAGCCGTACCTGCACTATCGGTGCATTACTAGCTTCTCATGTTCTAAGGGCGCGCGTAATGCGGAGGGGGCCAGGAGAGTGGACAGGCAGAGGCGGAGGGGAGAACGCGGAGGAGGAGCCGTACAGGTTCACCACTGGTTAATGCTTCCCGGCTAGCTATGTGACGCGGCAATGGCACGTCCGCAGGCCGCTTAACAGAACATGCGTCTTGTCGCTAAGATCTTAGACGCATGTTCTGTTAAGCGGCCTGCGGACGTGCCATTGATCTAAAACCCTAAAACCCTAAGGTCTTCCAGGAGGTACTTCCGCCGTGTTGCCTGTTGCCTGCTCCCTCATCTGCAGTCCAGTTAAGTCCCATCGCCCGTACCGGAACCGGGATCCCTAACCTCGCTTGCCTTGCAGCAACACTCCTGAAGGCTCAGGAGCGCGGTGCCAGACAGCGCAACCGCAGTGGCCGATGCGGCGCTAGTGTGCGAAGCAGACGCGTCTGTGCCGGTGGCCAAGATCGCATCAGCTGTTCTTGATTGGGAAGTAACGGTGCCGCTTTTTTGATAAGCAGACTCAGATGGACCCGATAGAATGCGGCTACTACTATAATTCAGACATTCCACTCCTGATTGCCCCGTTGAGGATGGTTTTGGAGCAACCTCTCCCATCGCCACCGTCTGAGACGACACTTTCGGGGCGCGATCACTAGGCGCCGTGGCCATATGTGCATTCCGGCTTAGTTTGAGGGTTTCCGTTTCCTGTTCGCAACCGCTGCTGCCGTTGTCGTGAACTGTAGCGTAGATGTGTAGCGGTGAAGCTCCTGGAGCTGAAGACCCTGTCTGTGCCAGTGGGTCTTGCAGGGTCGCGGCGATGACTGGTAGCGGCATCTGGGGCGGGTCTGTGATCATTGGTGTGCAGTCGATTGGACGCACAGCCCCGGAGCAAGATGCCAGCTCCTATCGATATCAGTTCGTGTCAGCAGACGAAACAGTTTGCGGCAGGCGCCGGGTGGTAACGTACTCCTAGGTCCAGGAAACTATACCGGCAGGTAGGCTGTACACAGCACACATGGTATTAAACAAGGAAAATTTGAGCGCGATGGCACAATCTTTCATTGATAATTACCGGGCATGATAAAGGTTATGATGTCCGGTACCAGAGAGCAACACCTTCGGAATTACCGAAGCCGGGCCGAGCCCAGCTTGCTACGTATCCGCTTCGACCAGCTACCTATAAATTTTTTCCAGGTGGTTCTATTATTCTATTACATAACAGACGCGGTGCGATGTCAGGATCTACGTGATATTGTAAAGTGCGCTGACAGTATGCGGTTTCGGATCTCGCGCACGACAACTTCGGCCGATGAATATCGATACCCTTGGTACCTATCACGCACGGCACGAACATCTTGTCGTAAGGAAACCGTTGGCCTTGTTCTTTACGGTTCACACAATTTGTCAGAGAATGGAACAAGCCTCCAAGTTGTTCCTCGCCGGGTCGGGAATATGGTTTTGTAATTGTGCACATGTCTACTGACACAAGAGAGGCGAATTTGATAATTTTCATAAGAAGCACATAGCAAAAGAAGAATACGTGCAGTTTAGCCGCCCTTGTCGAGGCAACGTACAGTGTATAGGCCCTGTACCGAAAGCTTAACTTTACAATGAAAGGAGGTCGGAAGGACTCCAGTCTGGGGCCCCCATTATGCTTTGAGGAAAATGGCAACCTGGAGGACGGCGAGTTACCGGACGAAGTCGCTGACGAATTCGAGGTGCTTGCTGAGCCACCACACAAGCAGCGCAAGCTATCACATATAGAGGATCACGTTAAAACAAGGCGACATGCAAGCGATGACGGCAGCCGGCAGGCGTTGAGGCCGGAGCCGTACCGCCTACACCGGCATCAGCCAGAAAGTACCCACCAGGAGCACAGGAGCCGCGGAAAAGTCCGCGGCAGTAATCGGAAGGACGAACGCCATCAGAATGAGCAGCGGCATCAGCTGCAGGCGCACCATCGGCGTTCTCAGGAGTTTCCCACGCAACACCCTACCCCTCACAAATCGCACCAACATCACCATCATCACCAGCTGCAACCCTCAAAAGAACATCATTTAAAACATTTAGCTAACAAACAAACTACCGCACCGGCAGGAAAATCTGCAACGTTTGAATCTAACAAGGCCGCTCTTAAGGCGCGACTGCAGAGCCTTGAGTTCGAGTTTCCGGAGGTCCCTAGTCCGGATTTCAAAGAGGGTTCCGGGCCCAGTGGAAGCGGCACCGTCGGAAGAGGGGTGGCGGGGCTGACACCGACGCATGGGGTCGGCTCATCAGCTGCGGCCATGTATGGAGGTCAGGCCAGGCAAGGGCAGTCGGGAGGAGCATTGCCAGCAACAGGAGATGGCGTCTATGTCGCGGATGTCTACAAGGAGGTGTGTTGAGAGATCGGAACGATCGAGAAGAGCTATAAGGGCTAGCGGTTAGGAATCGGGCGATGTGCGAAAATGTGAGCACGTCGTCTTCCGGCCCCTTCCGTTACGTGCACCCTAAGCACCGCAGTCTCACTCGCCATCTCCCTTCCCTTCCGCTTCTGGTCCCCCTAACCCGCCCTGCTCTTCCCCGTCGCCACCAGGCAGTGCCTAGTGTGGAAATCAAGGGCCCGCAAGGTGGCGGCCATTCTCCGCACCACATCCGACTGTCGGACGTGCAGGCTCTGGTGATGTGGGTGTTGTCTCCGGCGGGCAATCTGGTGGAAGCACCGCGGTGGGTCTTCGTCAAGGTAGGAGTCATGCGGGGGGGAGGAGGGAAGCGGGTTTTCAGGGAATGAGCCACAAATCTCTGAATGGCTCGTAAGTCTAAAGAGAGCTACGTGCGGACTGTTTTGGGTGCTGCCTTGGGCCCGATCCTGGGCGCTGTTTCGGAGGCTTCTTACTCCGGGTCCATTGATCCTTGGGCATCTCCCCCCCCTTTGCGATATCTGCAGAATAAGCCCCTTGTTCAGGGGGTGGTGCTGGTGCTAGCCAACGGTCTGAGCAGCGCCATGCTGAAGGAGAAAGAGGTGCGCCCTAAGGGAGAGGAAGAGAGGGCAAGATGAGGACCGCCTCTATGACCGCCCCTTCGCGCCTTAGATGTGGGTTCTTCGTCTCACACTGCTGAACCCCCCCCTTTCTCTCTGTCTGTCCGCCTTCCGTGTTTTCACCGCTCCGAAACCCCGCAGCACCTGCTGCCCTTCCTGACTTGCCTGGGGCGACCGGCCATTGTACACACATCCCCACAAGCCCGGCCAGGTACGCGTGGATATTGATGCGGATGGGGCTGACGTGTTGGGCAAGGTGGTGCTGAATGGAGGCAGGGCATTAGATCCTAGCTTTAGCAAAAGCTGTTTAAACAACGGGCTCAGGCCGGACCCGGGCTGTGGTATGGGAGCTGCCAGGAAAGTGGGGACAAGAAAACAGGGGACCCAGCAACAAGGAACTCGCTTTCTGAACATGCTTGCCAAGGTAAAGAAGGCCACAAAGGCGCAACCAGCCTTCCTCCATAGTTTGTAGTACTGTCGCAGTTTGAACTTGTACGGAATCGCCCGGGATTCTTGTCGTGCGGCTCCATAATTAGCCTCTGCCTGTCCCTGACAGGATTCTATTGCTCGACCCACAATTCTTGCCTGAATCTCCACCCTTGACCCTCGGAATATATCATCAGCCAATAGCACGACGGAGCTGCTGACGACAAAGATCGCGTTGCGCAACATGAAGCGGAAACGCCAAGCAGAGAGCGGCGCCGGTGATGCAAGCACGGACGCTAACATGGGCAGTGTGGCAGCAGCGCCTTCTGCTTCCACTGCTGCTGAGACGGAGGCGGCAGAAGCGGCAGCGGAGGCGCCTGGCCACGCGTTTACACCCGGCACCGCCAGGGTCACTGTGACGGAGAGACAAAGTGCCAAAACGGAGAAGCGAAAGGGCAGGAGCAAGCCTGACGCCGCTGCGACGACAGCGGAGGGAGGGGAATCTGGTGGCGTCCAGCCGCCGCCGCCGCCGGCTCCGCAACTGCCACCTGGGCCTTTTCCGCCTTCCCATTACGTCGCTTCCCTGGATGATCTGAAGCGGCACAACTACCCGCTTCCCTACCTGGAGGAGGCGGAGGAGGGTGAGACTGCGGCTGAAGAAAACAGCAATAGAGCCGACCCGCCGGGTCGGTTGGTGTGCCCACCAGGCTTTGTGGCGACACGGCCATCAGGTAAGATGCGGGGGCTGCAGGCGTCCTGGATTTACATGGTGACCATGGCGTAGCCTGCCGAGCCAATCACGGTTGCAATGGCGTTCTTGACGCAGTGTCGTTGGCGCTGATGGCGTCCAGGCCGGGCCAGGGGAGAAGAGGTCTTCTCCTTAGCCACCCTGGCTTTATGCCTCAGTCCTGTAGCCACCCCGTCGCCCCTTCCTGTAGGTGACCCTGCCGCCAAAGAACGCATGGTTGCGCTTGACTGCGAAATGTGCATTACGGAAGCGGGATTTGAACTCACGCGGATCACTTTGGTGGCGGGGCCCGGATGGGAGCCGGGGACGGCAGCAGGCGCTGCCGCTGCTGCGGCAGCTGCCAAGCTACACCGTAGTCCTGTCGGCACCGCAACGGCAGCTGGCCACGACCATAATAATGAACACTGCGGCAGCAGGAGCGATGAAGATGACGGGCAAGGGGAGGGTGACACGGGAAGCGGTGCCGGCGCCGCGGCTGTCAATTATGTCAAGAAGGGCTTTCCCACCGGCGCCATACTGATGGATGAGCTGGTGGTTCCCGAGCGGCCCATCCTGGATTACAATACGCGGTATAGCGGCATCACGGCGAAGATGCTCGAGGTGAGGGGTGTGGATCAATGTCGTGATCAAGGTCGCGTTAGGTGGCCTGAGAGGAAAGGTTCAGATGAGACTTAACAGAGGTTTGAAAGCTAAGCTGCTACACTGCTTATCGGAATGGAGAAATGGACAATCTGGACAAAGCGAAAGCAGGTGTCAGGGAGGCGAGGTTTGCCTGCTGTGGGTTCAGCAACCTACCGCTTGATTCAGTTTGAGGCACTCTTTTAACTCTTTTAGTAGGTGTACATGTTTAGAAGGATTGGTTGTAAAGAAAAAGATTAGGAGGGTCCTTACAACGGGGCGGAGGTTGCGTATGGGGCCATGCGCTGTGATGGAAACATACCCTTTGCATCCATGTAGACGAAACGAGGGGGGAGTGAAGTTGGGCGCAGGAGGGCGTTGACCTCCCGGCCATATATTTAGTCCTATTTTATGAGGCGGGGGACTCCTCCTGCATATGACCCTCCACCGCATCTCCTAGCCGAGCCCAGGCAAACCCAAGCAAAAAACGCCTGCCGGAGCGCCGGTCCACGTTTTCGTGTCAAGCATTCCCTCTCCCCACTTCCCCTAACGACCCGGTGTCGAATCCGGATCGGTCACACAGGGCTGCACCACTCGCCTCGAGGACGTCCGGGTGAGCTCCATGGGGGGGGCGTGAGAGGGCCCGAAAGGGGGGAAGAGGTTAAAGAGAGAGCGTCGAGCTCGACAAGCTACCCAGGAGATCAGCAGAGGGGGACACGTAATCGGCCCTGTGTTGTTTTGGTACCTTCCTAGTCGGCTTGTGTTCTGCAAGATCCTGCCATCCTAGAGTCTAGAGTCTGGTCCAGTGTCGAAATATCCCGACCTGGCTCCCATACAGCACTCCGACGAGCGCCAACATCCCTTAGTTCGCTCCATGGCTTTGGGTGCAATCTAGTTCCGTTATGAATGGCTTTTCCACCTCATCATCCTCGTTCGCCTCGCCATCTTTGGTTACTTCGTCTTGCCAAAAATGGTTGGGCGAATTCCTGTGTCTTTTCCTGTCGCCTTTTGGACTGTAACCCGTTTGTGACACATACATTGTGACACACGCACACGCACACGCACACACATCCGTGCACTAGTCGCCAAGACTCCCCCCGAATCCTCATCCTTCCCGCACCGCACCGCATTGAGCCACATGCCCGCAGGAGCGCTTCCTCTCGCTTATGCCGTCCGAGTCTCTACTGGTGGGTCACGCGCTGGAGAACGACCTGTTGGCTCTGCGCACCTGTCATGGCAGGGTGCTCGACACAGCAATTTTGTTTCCCCACCCCAAGGGGCCCCCTTTCAAGAGCGCACTCAAGGTGAGCTGCCGTAAGGTGCCTAACGCCGTCAGGAGGGACACCGCGCTTTAACGCTGTAGTCATGACCACAATATATCCCGGTCGGGTTGGCGAGTGAGTGTTTATCTGGGGGCCGGGAGGTGGGGGGTGAGGAGGGCGGACGTGAATGCGCAAGGGTGCGTTGGGAATGAGAAACGATGTTAAACACTGGAGGGCGGAGTAGCAGGGAAGATACGCCTCAGTCCCCTCTTCCCTGTTCACTTGCGAAACCGTTCGCCCGCTTCGCCCGGTCCGCTTTGCCAGGTCTTGGCCCGCCGCTTCCTTCGCCGCACAATCCAGGACGGCTCGCACGATTCTGCGGTTGATGCTCGGACCGCCCTGGACCTCGTGTTGCTGAAAATTAAACACGGCAAGTCGTCGGAAGGCCGTGCGGGAGAGTTGGGAGGTTAGGAGAGGAATACAACGGCCTTTACACATAGCTTCTTAAACCCCCGTTCTCAGCAATGGTCTCCCAAAGTAGTCCGGTATGTGGCCTGTTGCTTTCAAATATCCCCAAGGTCAGCGTGCAACGCTGCTGGCCTGTGCTTGTCCACTTCTCCCTCGCCGCGCCCTCTTTTCATGCTCTACGGTTACTGGCTGTGTCAACACCTGGTCGGTTGTCTGACTGGGGCTAGCCTTTCAAGCTCCTCCTATGATTGCCTTTCCTTCTCGCCATCGAACTCACTCTTCCACCGCCTCTTCCTCCCACTCCTCCTCTACTCTTCCACCGCCTCGTCTCCCCACCTTACCACGTCCTACTCCCCGCTGCCGCAGGTCCCTCTTACGGCTGTGGTTCTGCGGGCCCCCACGCCTCCGCACCCAAGCTGGCGGATGTGTTGGCGACTCAGTGCGGGACCCGCTGCTGCCTGGTGGACCGTCATGACGTGCTGAGCAGGTGACTGCGGCGGAGCCATGCCGGGCATATGCGGGCTAAGATGTGGGCGACAGGGCCGTTGCGCCGGGCTGGATGTAATGGGGTGCCGGTGCGGGCACCACCGCTCTACTGGGAGGGGTTTGTTAAGGGAATAGGGAGAGTGTGGAGTGGAAGTGAGGGAATGGTAGGGCTGTGGGGGTAGGCATGGCAGAAGAGAGTTAGAAAATGCTTTACTTCAGCGAGAAGAGCCTGGTCAGACTCTGATCTATGACCTCGTGGACGTTTGCGTTAGGTTTTTCCAAGACATTCTCAGGCCTAAATGCAGGCGAAAGAACCACATCTTTTTACGCATATCAGCTTCCGTACGTCTCACATCTCACATCTCGTTGGGAGAAACGCGTGCCGTACGTATTTGCCATCCTCTCTCCTCCATACCGTCTCCACGATTTCCACCTTACCGTACACGTACACGTACACGGCCGTGTAGGTTCGTCAACGGCAGCACCGCTGCCATACCCGTGGCCAGCGACGACGACGCGGTCGCAACTGCAGGTCGCCAGGCGGCATCCCGCACGTACGGCTTTGTGTGGACGCAGCTGACGGAGGTGTCGGTATTTTTGTTCCGCAGGTGAGATGAGGGGAACGTCGTCCGCGAGAGACAGCGGATCGGAAATCTAACCCGACAGCACGGTCGAGTTAGATTGTCGGTGTTACAAGGTGTTTCAGGTGTTTCCTAACCAGGCTCGTACTATTCTTGTTTGGGCATCTCGCCAGGGATCCTGATATCCACGGCTTTGGGTTATCCCCCGGCATCTGGTGAGATGTCCAAGCAATCGGTGCCTGTTTAGGAAACACCGCAATTATCCAATCCAGACACGGACGTGAGTTATAGTCGGTTGCGTATTCAGCTTTAGTACGCACCGCCGGCTAATGAGTCGGGTTGAGACATGACGGTTGGGACATGACGGTTGAGGCATGACGGAGCACGTCCTGGAGCATTGAGGGACGTGTTCAGGCCTTCACAAATTCCAGAGGAACTGCAATGGTGGTGCGAAGGGCCCTGAGGACCACCGGTATTGCAAATTTGGCACTTCAGAAATGGGCCGTTAGAGGCTATGCACCGTTTTGTCTAGTTGTATTGTTTCAATGTTCCGATAGGGCCAGACATAAGGCGCGGCTGGAGGAGAAGGCGGCGGAGGCGATGGCGGAGGCGACGGCCGCGACCGGGAAGGCGGACGGGGGCGACGGGGCGATGAAGATTGCTCAAGTGACTGGTACCGCTGCGGCAGCGGAACGGCGGGCGGCCATCGCGACCCCGACGCCGCAAGCCCCGTCGGCCTCGGGTTCTGGCGGCCACACCGTCACTCCGATTGCTGCAACACCCAGCAGCGAGAAAGCGCCGAATAGGGGTATTGAACCCGGATCTGTAACCCCGCCGGATTACTCGGATGCCGTCTTGGATCAACTGCTCGTGACATACGACGATCGGCTTCGGCGGCTGTGGGAGGCCCTTCCGCCGCGGTGCATGCTCGTCATTGCGACAGGCGCCGGCGACACAGCAGAATATGACAGGTATGGGTCTTCCACGCGCTGCTGAGAAGTTGCGGGACTTACTCAAGACCTTTTCCTTCTGCTTGTTTGTTCTGTATTTCTTAAAAGAGGTACATGTACGCGGCGAGAGGGCCATTTAATGTTTTCATGACAGTCGATGCTCGGGGGGAGCGAGTACGATGGCACCCGACAGCTCTCCCTCGAGTTCTGCCCTTAGCATGCCGTACTTCCTTTCCTTCGCTGCCTTTACCTGCGTGTCGCATTTCGCAGACGGTCCTCTTCTTCACCACAGCACAGCACAGCACCGTGTTCTAGTGCCGGTCAGTTAGCTGTCCCCGTCCCCATCACCTGTCAACACCCTACAATACAGTCGCCGTTTCTGCCCGCCCCCGTCGCCGCCCCCGCCCCAAACACGCATGCGACCGCATCCTCCTGATCATTCCAGGCTATACGAGCAGAAATGCAAGCGCGGCTCGAGGGAGTCCGGTTTGCCTTCCTGGACGCTGGTGAGTCCGTTTATTGTATCCACGTTTTCTGGATTGAAGGCCTCTTCCGGGAGAAGATGCCCAGGCACCAGTAGCTGGCAGACAGCATCTATCTTTCGATATTGCCTGTCCAGGATACCACAGCCTGCCTGATGGCATGCATGTGGCGCAATCAGTGGAGCTCCAGCTGTCAGGGAAAAAACGGGGACCTGTGAACATGCAATTCCCTGGATGGTCTAGGGCGGCTCAAGGCCAAGGAGTTGTGTTTCAATGCCACGAAACACCTCGTCGTACACCGCCACGTCAACGTTTTGCCTGTGGCTTGTTTTTGACGTGCAGGCGGAGGAGGAGGTGCTGCTGGAATGTGGGGCTCGTGTGATGCAGGCGCTGTGCTTTGCTGCCGTCAAAGGTGATGACGGCGGGATTGCGGGCGCCCCGGTGGGCGGCCGTGCTGCCCGCGGCGGGGGTGGCAGTGGTGGCAAGAATGCTGAGAGGTCAAGCGGGAGATGAGCAGAGGATGGGAAGGGAGGAGACGGCAAGGGGCGCACCGCGACATCCCTGCAACGTCGGCTCGTACTGCTCGAATTGTCTGCGGAAAGGAGGTGATACATGAAGAGCGAGCGTTGGTACGGGTGGCAGCCCTCCGGTTTTTTCCGTCAAGCATCATCTCACATTCTCACCGCTGAAAGCACCACAATAGGTCAGATGTTTCGCAGGCTGCCGGTCTTCTCAAACGAGGGGAAATGCGGCGAATGTGTTTTGAACCGGAATGGTATTTTTGTGGCTTTTCTGTTTGAGGCCGAGCTAAGCCCCATGTTTTGGATTACTCGGAAATGAGTGCGACTTCGGAGGCCATTCTTATGTGGAGGTCATTCTTATGTATGAGTGCGACTTCGGAGGCCATTCTTATATGCGCATGCATCGCTCGCTCTTCTAATCCGCCCCAATGCCGGCACCTTGTAAGGTTCAAAGGTGGGGCCAGCACATATATAGGCGCCGCGTATGCTTGAAGGGGGGCAACTGACAGGTTTGCTGATGCAACCTGTCAGTGCCGATAGCCATATACCATCTAGCCAGGAAGAAACCAAACCCCAAGCGGCAAGCGCTCCTCTGAAAGCTTTGTGCAGTGTCGGCAAAGAGGGAAGAGAGGGAGACCATCAGTTATAATCCTGAACGTAACCGTAACCTCTCACGTCCGCCCATACGGTTGGCCCACATCATCTATCCTCTCATACGTCTGGCTCAAATCCTTCACGTCGAGGGGACCATCGGAAGCCAGCACCCACTCGCATATGCGACGACGTCCTTGCCCCGTCACCGCTGCCAATGCCGTACCCCAAGTCGCGGTTGAACTTTTCCCGCTCCGAGCGAGCCCCCGAAAGCAGCCTGTTGTTGGGTCACCACGCCACCGCTGCTGAAGTGCATGTGGCGGCGACGGAGGCTGTGAAGGAAGCGGCAGCTAATCTATTGCGTTCATACCTGCGCTACCTGTACGGCACCAGGACCCGGCGCTTCTTGGGCGTTGCACCAGCGTGAAGCGCCTCGGCGAGGTCTGTCCGTCCATCCATCTGTAAAAACCGAACACTGGCTATCGCACAACAATGATCTTTTATCAGTATTTTTTTATATCTTTCATTATATGTTATATTTTTACCTGGCAAGGAAATCTTACATCCCGGGGGAGTCCGTCTGTAACGACCAAGAATAAGCTTCCTCACAGATAATAAAATTACCAATCATACCCTACCCTATTTTGTTATGGAAAGGATTTGCGTACTGCGGTGAGTCCCTGCTGGACGGACTGGATTGGAGGGTAGCAACCCTTACAACTACTGTCTTGGTTGCTACCCCTTAACGGAACTAATTAGCCGTGTTTCGTAGTTATTTACACTGTGTCTCAAAACCAGTGCGTATGGTTATGTAGATGTCTTTCTTCTACAGACCGGCAAGTAGAGGATGACAGGTTAACCAACAGGGACAGGACAGCCCTGTGTCGAATATATTTTTTAGAATGGAAGGCAGTTCATAATGAATCCTGCTTGGACTCTGGTTAGTAAATTTCAATGATGTCCCAAGCGACCCATGAAGCTCTAAGGACCGCGAGGTCAAGAAGAATAAGCAGCAGACAGAAATAACCCAAGGCTCAATCAGATACATTCATTTGGAATGAGCCAGTTGAAGTCCGGCGTCCGGCGCCCATTGACCTATGAGCACGGGTGCACGGCATTACTACGTCGAGGTCTGATTCCGATTGGTTACTTCATGCTACCCATCTTTTCATTCAGAGTCATTTGGCTACATATTTAAATTGAGTCCAATAAAATCTTTGACTGTAGGTATCGGTTCATTTTTACCGTGGTCCTCCCGTTCTCATGCCGGGACCTGGCCCGCCTATACTATGCGTCCATTGCAACACCTTACCGCCATTTTCGGCGCGTTATTTCCCTCTGAGCCAAGCTCTTAATTTACGGCCAAACGCACGGTCGGTTGGCATTCACAATTGGAGCCAGCCCACGCCAAGCCATTATCAAAGCCCGCTACGGACTGGATCTTCGTCCGTGGTGCAGTCTCACGTCGGACAAAGATTTCTTGTGTCGACGACCGCGCTTCCAGTGGCCACCACTGCGGCTTCAACCCCGATAGCAGTTGACATCGGAATACCACCGACAGCAGTTGACGCCATGGCGAATTCATTCTCAGAGGGTGCAGGTGCGCTTTGGGCCACCTGCCTGGTCCTCTTCGCTGGCGCTATGCTCACAGGTCTGCCGCCTGTGTGTTGGTGGGGCCCCTCACCCGCTGCAAAGCCGGCACCTGCGACGAGACTAGCAGCATTGTTGCAGGCAGGTGTTTCTCGACAGATTCTTCTTCTGTCGATTCCGTGGCTGAATTATAGCTGCTGCTGCTTTTTGCGAATGCGTGTATCGCCCGGATGGACGTGGGATGGAATAAGGAGGCCTGCGGAGCTGTTGCAACCGCCTGGAAGTTGGCTGCGCATTATTTGTCCTGTAATGCGCATACCTGTGTTTGATATCACCGCGTTTGATATCACCGGAGAAAGCCGTTCATGTGGGCGTAGCGTGTTCGGTTGCGCTGTCACAAAAGGAGTAAACGGCAACCTTTCCCCGGGGACATATATATAACAAGTCTCCTCTGATCTCCTTCTGTCTATTCGGTGCTGGATATCCCCCCCCCCATATCGACACATTTTGGACGCTGGATCATGCGGGATGACGATGGCCCTTTCCTGCCCCCAGGGACCTTCCCTGCGCATGCTCTCTGCGGGCCTTATGCTTGGTAGCGGATTGGGGGTGGTGGTGCCTGAGGGTTTCATCACCTTCGTGGAGGGCGCGCCGGGAGGGGTGAGGCCGGGTGGGATGGGCCGAGCTCGGGTCGGAAACCAGGAACCCGAGTCTGTCGTCCGCGTCGTTCAGCACAGGTTCCTTGGCGCCATCTCTCTGTCTGTCTCTCTGTCTGTCTGTTTGTGTCCTAGTCCTGCGGCATCGTGTACTCCTTTACCTTGCACCAATTCGATGTATCTCTGCGCTGCCTAGATCCAGATACGGCTCCGGGTGGGGAGATCACGTTCAGGTTCCTTAGTAATATGCCCTTCATCACTCTCCTGTGTGATTTCCTATTTCCTTGACGTACGTCCTAAGATCTGGAATGTTCCTATTCCTGCGGCATCATTCCCGGTTTGATCCGTCCCCTGGATCAATCAACCCAGACTTCCGGGTTGCCGGAGTGGTCCGCTGGGGCCGGACTGTTGGCCGGTTTTGTCGGTATGCTGGCTCTGCAGTTATGGCTCCAGGGAGATGGCCAAAGCCATGCGCCCGCAGCACCAGCAATACCAGGCGCGACTGCGGCATCAACGGCCGGTGGAGGCAGCGAAGGGGTTGCCGCAGTCCCAGGCGAGCGGAAGCCTAAAGAAGGCGGCGGCTACGGCCGCAGCAGCGCGGGCGGCTGGCGGCGGCGCTGGGACGGTGGCTATTCCGTCCTGCCGTCAGCGGCAGCGGTTGATGTGGAGATGCCGACGGGCCGACCCCCTCCAGGGCCGTCAGCGGCGGCTGCGGGTGCGGCGAGTTCAGTAGCAATAGCGGCGGGAGTGACCGGCGGAATGGAGCTCCCCCGGCGGCACGGGGGGACCCCGCCGGCAGCTTCTGCTGGTGGTGCTGCAGCTCCACCGGCGCACGCATCCTCCAGTTGTGCATCGGACGCGGTGGCGCCGCTGGTGCCAACATCAGCACTATCTAAGCTTGCATGTGCTGTCAGCCCGCCGTCCTCTTCCCATGCTACCAGTGGGGTAGGTGGCAATGCCGGCGACGGCAGCGCCGATATTGCCTCTTCTTCGTCCTCAGTCACTATTGCACCTGTGGTCGGCGGCGGTGGCGGTGGCGGTGGCGGTGGTGTGTCCTCCGCGCAACTGGCACTTGGCGGTTTGTTGATCCATTCAGGTGCGCGGATGAGTTGTTTTTCTACACCTGAACCGGATCCTAAATCCACTGCAGACGTATGAATTGAAGCTCCGAAACCAATCTGATAAATTGGTTCCATTGTTGTGTTTCGTGCTGTTCCGGTCAACAGCCGCCACGAGCTGAAACAACCTAGCCTGTCACCCTTCGCAGCATATGTACATTCACTCACGTCCGTCGTACGTCCGTAGTACACACACACACACTCTCTCTCACACACACTGACATACATACAGATATGTGCAACGTGCAGCTGCAGACGGTCTGGCGGTCGGGGCGGCGAGCCTTGGCGGCGGTGGCGGCGGCGGCCCTTCGGCACTTAGTTTGTCCGTGGCGGCCGCCATTATGATGCACAAGCTGCCGGTTACGTTAGGCCTTACGACATACCTCAGAGAAGCCGGGTGGCGGCGGGGCGCGGTACTGCAAGGTACGGTAGCGGCGGCAGCGGCAGTGGCAGCGGCGGTTTCCTATCCGGGCCTCCCATGAATGCGCTGAACCTGCCGCTAAGTCAAGCTCAATAAGCCAATAAGCACATGAAAGCGCATCAGCGCATCAGCGCATCACAACGTGTCCATAACACGTTTCCACAACGCATCCGATGTCATCTCAGGTGTATTTACACGAGCCACGTGTCTCTTGTCGTATTATCCAGTCGTGAATAATCTGAAGGCATCCGTTACGTCCGGGACAACCGACTCTCCCACCGCACTCCGCCACCCCGCAGCGAAATCTCTCATACTGTACGGAGCTACCAGTCAGCAGTTCTGAGTTTTTCATAATGCATATACACACACATGCGTTCATCATTCACACACTCATCCGTTTTTCCCTTCGCTCGCCCCCGGGGTCCCCAGCTCTTCTTAGCTTCAGCGCCTCCGCGCCGCTAGCTGCCCTGGCCGCATACTACCTCCTGGGCATGCTTCTTCAAGGGGCAGCTGGCGACCCATCCGCCAGCGGTGACGGCGTCAGTGGTCAGGTTGTTGCTCTTGCGGTTCTATTTTCGGGGGGGACGTTTTTGGCGGCGGCAACGCAGCACATACTGCCAGCGGCGGTGACGGCGGCGGTGACGGCTGGTGCGGGCCCTGATAACGACGTAAGGAATGTTGAGGGCGCAGTGGTGGCGGAGAAAGAAGCGCGCCATGTGGGAGGAGTTGATAGCGTGCAAGGAACGAGTTTCCCGCTCATGTGGCTGGCAGTGGGGGCGTTGCTGCCGCTTCTGATCGCTGCCTTGTTGCCGGAGGCGGGCTAACGATGTGCCTCGTACTAGTAATAACCAGTAGTTACTAGCCAGGGGAGGCAATCGTACTGTACTGCAACAGGATACCATTATGTGCAAATATGCTGGTATGCGGATGGACCCCCCGATGGAGGGGAATGGCCTCGTTCGAGGTAACAAACGAAATCTGCGGAGCTCGCTGTACATTTTGATGCTATTAGATTCCAGGGAGGCCCCGATCCCCCGGAGCCTCATCGTGCAGGCAGGGGGTGGGTTCAAAGACATCTTGTTGCAGGTGATGTGTTTGCTGTGCGCTGTATCCGCGGTGTGAAATGTGGGGTTTGAGAACGCGGCAGGTCAGGGGACGATTCGGACGAGGCACAGTGTGCTCCCCATCTTAGTGCAGCTATCAAAGTGCTTTTGCGGACATGCCGACCAGCGTCCCGCTCTCCCAAAACCCAAAACAGCATGTCCGGGGAGGGGTGCGTGCGAGCAATCGTCCAGACGTGTGGACGCGCCTAATGCGGATATAATGTCCAAAGTTCAATAGATGCCAGAGCGCATCTGTTTGATTGGATGGGACTACTTATTGATTGCATCGTGCCAAGATGCGTGTCACGACACTGTTGCGGAGTGGCTCCAGAAAGAGATCGTCGGGGGGACAAACCGAATGTACTGCCCGTGTGCACCAGAAACCTCAATAGGTGGCAGTAGCAGCAATCTTGTCATGAGTGGCAGTAGCAATGTGCCGTACCTGTTGGCCACCAGCTTGAGGGGCGGATGCTGTGGAATCTCCGCCTCGTCGTACGTCTCGGCAGTAGCGGGCAGGAAATACACCAGGCAGCCACCCAACACCAAGAGACGGGCAAACAGATCCAGTAGGTCCCGACGGCACTCGTCCAAAGTGTACGGTTACATGTACAGTGTACGGTAGATCAATGGTGAGGCTGAAGCGGCAGCTTCATTCTATTCATATTCCAGCCAAGCAGCGAAAGCAGTGCCAGTGTACGCACACACGCATACACATAGAGATGTGCCCCACCAACACTAACACCAGGACCTGCTACCCTGGCCACCGTGAGCCGGAACCGACCTACCAGCAGGGTGTGCGTACAACTGACTGGTGTGTGAGCAAAGTCGGATCCATACTGAAAGCCACCCTTCTCACCTATTCATTGGAGGTCACGTAAACTCACGAAGAATGAAGTTATATTGCTAATAATAATGTGAAAAGAGTCGGCAGCAGGAATTGAACACGAGACCTCTGTGGCATGATGAAAAGTATGGGCGTATAGTGATCAGCGTCACAGACGAAACACCTCTTGTTTTGTTTGATAAGCCTGACCGGGCGGCCCATGCTAAGGTTATAGCAAAGTTATCATATACTAGGTGCGTCACGTAAATTCCCTTTTTGGATACCTTTCATTTTTTAAGGTCTAACCGTGATATCTTATTCTTAGTATTTGTACGTATTGTCTGGGTGTCATGACATGATTTAATTGATTTAATTGATTACATGATGATGATGATGTTACAAACTCAGGAAGAGCTCGTAAGGCCCGTACGAGCCAGGAGGCTCAAAGGACCGCAAGAACGAGCAGTGAAAAAGAAAGAAAAATGATAGTAAAAAGATAGCGAATCGATACACTAGTGAAAGAGAAACATACTGCAGGACAAGGTCAAGTCGAATGCTATGAATAATCCGAGCAAGGTGCAATTGATCCTGTATTGACATAACCTGAAGCATTGTCGAGTTCTGTCCCACTCCTAAGCTAGCAAAATCGGCACGGATTTCATCATAGGCAGGGCACTCCATCATCACATGGTATTCATCTTCCACAGCATCAGCATTATTGATTACAAGTTACTCTGAACTCGTAAGGCCCGGTACGAGCCAGGAGGCTCACGGACCGCGAAGCAAAAAAGACAAAAGACAAGGAAGATATATATATATATATATACAATATTAAAGACGAACGTCAGAAAAAGTAGGTAATAAAGAAAAGAGAAAAAGAACGAACGGAAAAGAGAGTACTTAGTATGTACGATATTCATTATATGTCATATGAGATATGGGATCTGAATTATTTTAGTTAGTTGGATATCTACCTTGCTCATTACACTTTTATCAACTTCACTTGCGTGAGAAAGCAATAGCAAGAGCCCGCAGAGCTCTTGCCTTGTCGCCGCAGCGCCCACTTCGGCCATGATTAAACGAGCACGCATTGTCTGCGCCAAATAGAGCCGTCTGCTGGGCTCTGGTCAGCATGTGGCCCCCCCATATCGTTTGTCGTTCGTTACGTACACCCGCTCCTACAGATGCTTTAGTATGCTGTGGAATCTCCGCCTCGTCGTACGTCTCAGGAGTGGTGGGCAGGAAATACACCAGGCGGCCACCCACCACCAAGAGACGGGCAGACAGATCCAGAAGGTCCCGAAGGCACTCGCCCAAAGTGTACGGCTACATGTACAGTGTACGGTAGATCAATGATGAGGCTGAAGCGGCAGCAGTAATTAGAGGCATAAAATACTTTATTCATATTCCAGCCAAGCAGCGAAGCAGTGCCAGCGTACGCACACACACACACACACATAGAGATGTGGCCCAACAACACTAACACCAGGACCTGTTACCCTGGCCCCCATGAGCCGGAGCCGACCTACCAGCAGGGTGTGCGTACAACTGACTGGTGTGTGAGCAAAGTCGGATCCATACTGAAAGCTACCCTTCTCACCTATTCATTGGAGGTCACGTAAACTCACGAAGAATGAAGTTATATTGCTAATAATAATGTGAAAAGAGTCGGCAGCAGGAATTGAACACGAGACCTCTGTGGCATGATGAAAAAGTATGGGCATAAGATGATCAGGCGCAATGTACGGTAACGTACGAAACACATTGTTTTCTTGATAAGCCTGACCGGGCGGCCCATGACTAGAGGAGCTTACATTATTATTATTATGATGTTATGCGCAGTGATACCTTATTTTTAGTATTTGTACGTACTGTCTGGGTGTCATGACATGACGTATGTGCATGTAGTGTGCGTGCGTAGTATGTACGACATTCATTATTATGTCATATGACATATGGGATCTGAATTATTTTAGTTAGTTGGATATCTACCTTGCTCATTACACTTTTATCAACTTCACTTGCGTGAGAAAGCAACAGCAAGAGCCCGCAGAGCTCTTGCTTTTTCGCCGCAGCGCCCACTTCGGCCATAATTTAACGAGCACGCATTGTCTGCGTCAAATAGAGCCGTCTGCTGGGCTCTGGTCAGCATGTGGCCCCCCCATATCGTTTGTCGTTCGTTACGTACACCCGCTCCTACAGATGCTCTAGTATAAAACGTCCGACACCTGGTTGACATACCGCGTCGCAATAACTAAGATCCAAATTAGTTAAAAGAACAAAACGATGAAGATGTCGTACAATGAAGACGGGCCCCGAAAAGGACACATGCAAGATGTATGTACGGACGCGTACTCCTCCTGACAAAGGCGGTAGAAGTAGTAGCAGTAGCAGTTGCAGTAATAGCAGTAGGACGAGGAGGAGCCGGAGGAGGAGTGCGATGATATGTGACACCCATCTCCAGATGACACACAGATACATATATGCCTACAGATGCCTAAACAGGCAATCTAACTGGGACACGGTGTGAAACCGAGAGAGGAGGCGCTGGCCCTTGAGCCCCACCGCCACCACCGAGTCCAATTTCGACTGGATGCGGCTGAGGGCTGCCCAACCGAGCAGAGCCTATAGTAACACGGAAATTGCCAAGTGGGTGCTGTCAGATCAGATCAGATCAGATCAGGAGGTGTCAGAAGTTCTTTTCCTGGCAGCGCCGCCGCGGCTTGACGGAGAGGGGGGCATCGTCGCCGCGATCGGCACCCGCCACCGCCGCCGTCGCGGCCGCCGACGCCGCCGGCAAGCGATCGTACACGATGTCATGGAGTCGGTCAATGGCCATGGTGTAGTCCGGCCGGGCGGCGTAGTATGCTGCCGCCGCAGGGGCGTCATACGGTCGTACTTTTTTCCTGGTAATGAGCAGACGGCTATAGCGTGAGGTCAGGATCTGCTCGCTGTGATAAATGGAGGTTGCTTGATTAGAATCCTCTTTTAAGTATTATAGGTGTTGGGACTTGTACGGAATGCGGCTAAGGCTACTGTACGATTAGAGTTGGTGGGAACCTTAAGGGGCGCGCTGTGGACGCCAGGATGGTTATTGTTTTGGACAGCACCACACTAAAAAACAGTGGCAGTAGCACAGCACTAGCACTCCCAACATTGCCGTACACATCATGTTGATTACTAACGCTCTATTTAGCAGCAAGCAGCAAGCCGCACGCAAGGAAAATGCGGCAATCCATGGATCTATTAGTGCATCACGGAGCACCCAACTTTCGGTCATTTTGGTGTGGATGGAAAGACCCATCCGTCAACCAGTCCGATTTTGTCCGATGGAGGCAAGATAGCGGGTACTCCAATTGGTCAGACGCGCGCCGCAGGCAAGATATCCATCAGTACAAATCAGGCTTTCATTTGACCCAGTCAGCACAGTCGTACACTACCTCTGCATATTTTGTCTCATCATCAGCACTATCAGCAGGCTTGGTTTTAGGAAAGCAGGATCCAAGATCCAAGATCCAAAATACACGGCTTCGTAATCAGGGGCAAATTCAGGTGGGCACTATAGGTGCAGGTGTACGGATGTGTTAACGGAATGGGTCCTCATGTGGATGACGACAGACGTGCTCACATGCGGACACACCCCAAACGTGGGTCCAAAGATGCCAACCTTTATAACCCTGCTCGAGTTCGTGACCATGCATGGCGATGTGTGCATCGACCTATCTTTGCAAACGGCTGCCTCGGGACGCACCATACCCTGCTGCCTGCCTTTGCCTGCCTGCCTAGGCATCGCGGCACAGCCAGGCGGATAACTTTAAACTGCATCTTCGAACACACAACTGCACAATCACACAACTAATTACCCTGGGAACTACTAAACGTATCTCGCCCTTGCTTTCGCTCTCGCAGCGCGTCGCTGTCAGCCAAGGAGCCAAACAGGCTGGTGCCGCTGCGGCCACATGCATCCAACAGAGACCAGATAACCAAACAGCTATACTATTCGCTCTTCGGCCTCCTCACACAGGTAGACGGGACATAGGTGACCGCACGCTGCGCTGCTGCTGTCATGCACATCCTGCAATGCATTACTTACCCTCGGTATCATTCCCAGTCAAGCAACGCACAGATGGGATCCATAATGTGGGATCTCAACACACACACACACACACACATAGTTTTGACTCTGGCAATCTGCAGGGCCTGACCGGCCAGCATGACAACATCACAGCTACATGTATGCAATGTTGGGGAACCCGCTCATTCGCAGGTATGAAAGAAGCACGCCGGTCTGAAACAACCCGCGTTGCTGAATGCATGACCGACCAATCAGGGGCATGACAGCCGCTGCTGATGGAGCCACAGGCGGATGAGCTCAAGAATGTTGCATATAATCGTTTTGTTCTTCATGTGATTTGGTCGCCCAGGTTTCGATAGCGAGATTCGTTATTCGTATGGCGTAAGCTGCCTAGGGCATTGGCCAGCATGGAATGCCACATGCATTGCAAGTAAGGGGCAATTACTTGGGGGGCGGCGGGCGGCGGCTTGGAGGTGGGCGGCGGATTGGAGGCGGGCGGCGGAACGGGGGCGGGCGGCGGAACGGAGACGGGCGGCGGAATGGAGGCGGGCGGCGGAACGGAGACGGGCGGCTTATTGGAGGCGGGCGGCGAAGTGGGGGGCGGACAGGCGATGGGGAGCGGCGAGGTGGTGGTGGCTTCCGCACCGGTGGTGGGCTGCGCGGCTTTGATGAAGGTGGAGGTGACGCAGGTGGTTGCGGCTTCCCTGGAGGCATACACAAACGACAACCAACATACATATGCAACGCTGGGCAACCGCCAAAGTGAAAAACACGTAATCGCGCGCTATTCGCAATACCGGTACAGTAGCAGGGGATGCATGGATGCATGCGGATCCGTTACGGCAGAAACAAAGGAATTTCGCCGTAACGGAGAAAGGAACAAACCCAAAGCAGTTGGATGCACACATGGCGCCATCCGATGAACGACTTCCAGAAGCTAAGAGCCCTCTCAGATGTGTATCCAGTTTGAAGCAATCCCCCTAAGAACACACATCTACTCACCCCATGCTTGAGCGTATCCGGCATCTGCGGGGCTCCGCTGCTCTCCACTCAACTATTTCTCACCCCATGGTTGCCCGCGCGAGGAGGTAACCCGCCTGCTCTGCTATCCCATGCAATCCAATCAGACAGCCCATAACAAATGCACGCTGCCTTTGCACGTGTTCCTCTTGCTCCTGCCTTCCCTTCCCGCGCTTGCGCGTGACGCTGATGATTCTTCATGTCCTGCCGCATGCATTCCACCACCACCACCACCACCACCACCACCACCACCACCACCACCACCACCACGTAGCAGCATTCATCACCGCAGTTCCCTACCTGCCAGTCCAAGGTTGAGGTAGAAGCCTCCGCGGTTGGGTTGGGCGTGCGTCTTGAAGCCGTCCACTGTACTGATCGCCCAAATGAAGCTGGTGTTCTTAAGACCATCTGCAGTAAAGGGGTGCATGGGGGAAGGAATAGGCTTCGGGGGAGACGAAAAGCAATCCTCAAGATGATGTTTCAGCAGCTGCTCAAATCCTGTCCTCCTCCTTCCCCTTCCCTCCTTACCAGTTCGCAGCGTCTGTGACACCATAGTCCGGTTATCCAGCAGACGGCGGCTGAAGCAGATGGTGGTGGTGGTTACGCCCTTGGACGAGCGCTGAGACACACCCATATCGTACGCCCATGAGGGGCTGCCCAATGGCGGGTACTGGTCTTCAGCACTTAGAGCTGCCGACTGCGAGGCGGCGGGCAGGTCGGCGGAGGAGGATTACGAAGATGGGAAAGCAAGGGAAGGCATAAGGAAGGAGCGGTAGGGGGAAAGTAGGCGTAGTAGGGGGAAAGTGTCAGTGAGTAAGGTCAAGAGGAGGGCCCTCAGCATCACTCGATGAAGTTATGTCTGACAAGGGCCTTGAATCGCACAATGAATGGCCCACGGCCCACGGCCCAGGTTTAGCCCTGTCCCAGCGGCAATCCCAACGGCCTTGTTATCTTACATCGGCGTAAAATGTCTTGATGTAGGCTTTGGAGGTGGTGGCGTACCCAAAGACAATATCGCTCGGGAACATGTGCAGGAGGGACCGCCCGAGGACGCCGATGGCAACATAACCTGCGAATGAGCCGGGTATGAAGGAGGAACGGGAGAAGGGGGGAAAGAGGGGGAGAAAACTCATCACCTTAAACTCATCACCTCATCGCTTCGTTTCTGACCAAGCCCCGCAAGCTGGCTGCATCCTCTGTCTCCTGGCGCTCTTGTCCCTCCCTCTCTGGATTCCTCTTTCAATCACTCCCTCTCCCCCTCTCTCTTTCCCCCCTACATCTCTATCTCACATACACACACATACACACACACATAAACACGTACATAGTGGGCGGCAACGTTAAAGTGATTTGGGCTTCATATGGGAGCCATCACCGAAACACATAGTCATCACAATAGGAATGCACTGGTCTGTTAATACCGGAAAAGCTCATACCGGTTATGTTGGCCGCCACTGCCATATGCAAAGTGCCGTACTGTGAGACCGACGCGGGCTGTCCAGCGGGGGACGAGGGGAATGGGGGTAGGAAGCACAGTGAGACGAGCTGCTGATCGAGGCGAGGGAAGGAGCCATGGTGACAGCCAAACACATGGAGATGTGGATATGAGACGACGGGGCAAGTTTGGCCGATGCGTTTGCAGTTGGCTTAAAAGTAAAATTCAAAAGATCAT
The DNA here is from genome assembly GCA_019650235.1 of Volvox reticuliferus. Classification (NCBI taxonomy): domain Eukaryota; kingdom Viridiplantae; phylum Chlorophyta; class Chlorophyceae; order Chlamydomonadales; family Volvocaceae; genus Volvox; species Volvox reticuliferus. The sequence continues at coordinate 1,910,229 of BNCP01000014.1, forward strand.
TTTAACGGGAGGTTAGTTTGTCGTACACTGAGCAAAAGTGAAGCCGAAACGCAAGAGAACCAGACGTTACGGTTAAGCCGGCTGGACGCCGGCGTAACTACATACGGTGGTTTTGAATTCCTGATTAAAACACAGACACGCTGTCCCTCACACTGGCCACGGTGGGCTTGCTGGGTGTGCATCCGTTCCCAGCGGGCGCCGACGTCGTGTTGATGCTCCAGTGCACCGTCACCTTGCCCTGAGGAGAGGGTTATATTGAGGGCAGCAGGGCGAGAGGCTCAGAGGAGATAAACAAAGAATTGTAGCCTCTGGAATTGTAGGAGCGAGAACCGCAGCGTGGGGGAAGCTGGGGATGAAACAGGGCGCGCCATGAGGTGGCGGCTGTGCTTACGGAGCTTATTACGGGTAACAACAGGGTCCGCTGAGATCAAACGCCGCTGCTGACAGACATGCGTGCGCCAGTCGGTCAGTCGGTCAGTCGGTCAGTGGTCACGAGTAGCCCGGCAACGCAATCACCCGAACTCGCCATCTCAATGGTCACGAAGCGTCATGCAGCGGCGCCTGCAGCCTGTGCGTGTTGCAGCCATTGCACCCATTCCGCTCGATGTGATATGAAGGATAGCGTGAGGTTGTGAGATTCCAAGTCCTTACAGTACATGGATGGCAGTTTTCATACCTTAGTCGTCATGCACTGGTATCCGAGGGTGCTGACACGGCAATCGGCGGAAGGGGCCGACGGCGGCGGCAGGCGGGGTGACGGCCGCGACGACGGTGATGGCAGCGGTGACCGCGGCCGCGGTCGCGGCGACGGTGGCTGCGAAAGGGGAGGAGGTGATGGCGGCGGTGGCGACGGAGGCGGAGGAGGTGATGGCGGCGGTGGCGACGGAGGCGGAGGAGGTGATGGCGGCACCGGCGACGGAGGAGGAGGAGGTGATGGCGGCGGTGGCGACGGAGATGATATGACCTGATCAGGGGATAAGTTGTGGAGTTAGATCACTCAAGCAGGTCACAGGATCAAACCATCGACATATGGATATTTGCCATTCGCTCATAGCACAACCGTACAAAGCACACATAAGCAGGAAAAGTGCGGAAGGGAGGAGTGCGCGGAATGGTAAGTACGGGACGCCAAACCCACGAGAGGCGGCGACGGCGGAGAAGGATTTGCCAAATCTAAAGGCCGTGGAGGTGACACAGGTGGTGGTGATGGTGGCGGCGGCGACGTTGGTGGCGGCGAGGGGGGAGGTGGTGGCGGTGCGGGCGGTGGTGGCGAAGGTGGTGGTGGTGGCGGTGAGGGCGGTGGTGGCGAGGGTGGTGGTAGTGGCGGTGAAGGCGGTGGTGGGGAAGGCGGTGGTGGCGGTGAGGGCGGTGGTGGCGAGGGTGGTGGTGGTGGCGGTGAAGGCGGTGGTGGGGAAGGCGGTGGTGGTGGCGGTGAGGGCAGTGGTGGGGAAGGCGGTGGAGGCGGTGAGGGCGGTGGTGGCGAGGGTGGTGGTGGTGGCGGTGAGGGCGGTGGTGGGGAAGGCGGTGGTGGCACAGGTGGTAACAGCTGCTGTGGCGGAACACCTGCAATTATTAAATATTACGTTCAAAGAAGTCACCATTGCATGATGTGAGGGACGCGGTATATATATGACATGTTTGGTAATGCATCCCTGACGGTTGCAGCTAGACCTGATGGGACAGCAGCTTCGTGGCCATCATGGCTTCCATATTTATTGGGAAGTTTAAAGCGCGCGTAGACTCCCGTGACCGGGTCCGCTACTTTCCGAACATAAAAGAATTAATTGTGTTGCCCACTGGAGACCACTCTATGTATCATCCTGTTGCCACACTCGCTACAGAAATCCGTAATGGTGAGGGGGGTGGGGTGGGATCCGCACGGAGTCCACGCGGGCATTCGCTTTACCAATGCCATGCTAGCTGCACAAGTTATCCTTCTTATCCAGAACACGCCCGAATCCCCCGAACCACGGGTATCGCTCACATGTACCGCATTCGGACCCGGCAGTAACCGCCATGACCACTGCATTTTGGAGCCACCGCGGGATGCCATTAACAGACGCGGATGTCACCTCGAACCGGACGGACTGGCCTGAAGATGCAGTGGTGTCAGGGCGAAGGCTTGGGATCGGATTTTCTTAGGGTTTCGGAGTTGAGCAAAACTGAAAAGAATCCGTCGCGGGAAAGAATGTGGTATTGTACACGACAAGGACCGTGAGGGCTACGGAGGCTTTCTGGGTAGCCTGCCGAGATCTTAGGCAGTGTGCCATGAGAGACGGATCTGTGAAGCTGTGTGCTGATACGGTATTCTGAACACCCTCCAGAAATACAGCGACCCTAGTGGGAGATGTACAGGACCCGGCAGAGCACATCTGGGACGCCGCCTAGGTGTGTGGGTGTCATAATACCGATAATTCCGATAATTCACACATCGAGCCCGACCCCAAGGCTTGGCCGGAGGTCGAGGTCCATGTAGAGCTCCATTAGGCACTAAAGGACCGATAATCTTTTCCCCCAAGTGCTTCCTAAACAGGATACTGCCTTCCGCTCACACCGGGCGCATATTTCTGGCCCATTATGCATCACATGCACATTCACCGACCCATCCAGCCTGCCGCCCACCTGCCAAGCTGCATGGCACATTAAAGTTCACGCTGAAGGCGGTGGCGGCTCTGAAAAAGAGTGAACCTCCGAGATCCACGCGGTTCGGGCTGTGTGAGGAGGGAAGGGGTTGTGTGGGGTAACGTGTGTAAGGCTAATGGATGCGAGGTGGTATAACGGGCTGGCGGTTCTGAGATGGGGCCAGCATGTCAAGGGGCATCAGTGCTGTGGGATGTGGGGGCTGCGCATTTTTAAGCAGCACCCACCATCAGGTGCATCGTATTTGAATGAGGGGCAAGCGGACGGACACTCTCAGTTGGCGCTCAGTTCGAAAGGGACCCTCCGCAGGGGCAACAAAGAATGTCCAGAGCCCTTTCTTCAGAACGGCGAGCTCTTGCGAAGAATGCCAGCAGGTGAGGGACTGTGGTGGAAGAAATGATGATATAACTACTGGTTGGAATCGGCTGACAAACGCAGCCCCGGCTATCGCCTGAGCCGCATCGTGTCTGCGAACGCACTGGTGCGGGTTCTGGCAGCCAGTGATTGACAATACCCGCAGCTCTGCGCTCACCAGGAAGGGGTCGGGGAAGGAGAGGTGAAAGAGATGCCGCTCGTGTTCGCAGTCAAAAGCGCCAGACGCTTGTTGGAGAAGCTCAGCTGCACGCGAGGGAGTTATGTCAGTTGGGAAAGCATCGTTGAAGGATTCGGCGGGTGCAGGGCGAGGCGCGAGGGGGGCCGACGGCGGGCGTTGAACGATAGCTGCGGGACCGCGATCCCTAACGTTAACGGCACAAAATGCCCACGTATCGTAACAATGCATTTTGTGATTTGCCAGCTTAAGGGTCTCCAAGTACCCAGATGCCCGGGCTTCTCCGTTGCGGCTGCAGCATGTGTCGGTAAGGGTCGGTACCACACTTGAAACGCTCATCGCATCGATCTTTTCCTATCTTTGGAGCGCTTACGGCCAGGGACCCGGTACCTCGCCACCGTACCGTTAGTTTATGGCCCTTGCCAGGGCATAATCGGGTGGATACAGATGTGGTCTGGGCGTCATAGAACGAAAAGGTGATGGAGCTGCAAGGCGGCAAGCATGGAGTAAGGTAACCATGGGTGCGGAAATTGTACGTGGCAATTGCAACGAATATGAAAATTTTCAGTCATTGTTTCTCGGCATACCTATCTATTATCGGGGCTCCATGTGGTGAGTCTATCCCAAAGTCTATCACCTCCTGCCTCGGTTGTGAGTCACATTGACCTGATCCTGGAATTTCTTCGCCAAAACTGTCAAGGGAGTCATACCAGTATTGGGGATATGCAGCGGCAAGGTTCAAAGTGCACCATAGCATGCACAAATAGTACGCCGCTGCTCTGTAGGACATTGCGTGCGCTTAGAGTTTAATTTGCAAAGTATTGATATTTATAAACAATATAGACACAGCTAGCAACTCATTGAGCCAGCGTCCGGCCACTGTTTGAGTCCGTCACTATGTGATGAATTACACCAAGGAACGTAGGCCGCAACAAACAAGGAGCCAGAAACCAGCAGAAGATTAGCTGGTTCGCTACTCAAATATCTCAGAGAAAGTGATGGTATATACTTTGGCCAATTTCGTACGTTTTCCCTACCCGTCTTACTTTGGTACTAAGTACGGTACGATTGTCCATGGTACCTACGGCTGTGTGATTTTGCCCACACACAACCTCTTCTCAATTAATAGTTTTTACGCTCTCTTTGGGAGATGCTACGAATGCTTTCTTTTGTATGAGGAAATTAGGCAGCTCAACCCTATGGCTGACTAGTTATCGAGTATCGAATTTCTTTTTCCAGAATGCATGCCTGAGGAAGCAGAGTTACTGCCTTAAATTCCTTCGTTAGCTTTATAGTGCATAATAGTCCATTTCGGCACTGGGATTTCTCGCCGTGGTTGCCCGCACAGATTCTCACAGATGGCCACTGACTGCCAGGGTCATTCATGTGTCATCCTGGCCTGTCAGTCATGCAGGAGATCGTGAGCCATCTGACCTGCTTTATGTCATGATAATGCAAATAACGTGAATTGATATACATAAAACTGCTGCTCATTGACGGCTGAATGCCTGACTGGCTCTCGCGCCTTGTGTACGGCAGAAGGTGAACGAAGATGTAGCCTGTTAGTCGGTGCATTGACTTTTGAGTTGTTTCAAGCACCAGTGTTAGTATGTAGCCTTAGCTTTAATTTTTTCGTCCTAAAAAGGCCTTTTTGAATTTATTCCAATTAACTTATATGTTGGCTGTGCATCGTCGGCATGGTTTACATCAATGTGCCGTATCTCGTTTAGTGGATTCCTTTTGTGTCAGCTCACCGATAGTTGCTTTATTTTCCAAGCTCTCACACTTTTCCATGCCCGTACATATCGACAACTGAATGTTGCTGCATGGCGGGCTGTGATGCAAGCTATCGAATTAGGTCGCACAGACATTCCCCTCTTTTAAATGTTCAGACACAATCCAACACTTACATCAAGAGGTGGTTATCAACCAGAGTCACATTATCAACATTGTCGACCCGAAAGGAAAATGACTGCGAGAGGAGCTGCTTTCAAGGGCTCACCCATCGTGCCCATGCTTACCGCAGGGCTGGTTCATATCCACCCACAACTTATTCATACACAAGATACGCGTCACTGATTCCTTCCACAATAAGTAGACACATGCTACTGATTAGGAAGCACGTACCCCTTACGCTGTGTATGAGACAACAACAATCGCTGTGCAATCCCACGTCCGTGACCTATAGCGATGCAATAAACAAGCACATGACGCGATACGAAGCTCCGAAATCAGGCCTTGCATGTTACGTGACCCCGAACACCCAACAGCGAGGAGCACCAAGGACACATATGGTGCATCCAACACGATCCAACAGCGTATGCACGATAGCCATGCAACTTAGTTATCGTGTCGAACCTATCACAGAAGTAAGAAACCTTAAGTAAGAAACAGGTGGGTTCGCAACGGCGTGCATAAGGAAAAACGGAATAGCATTCATCAGCAGCAATGCACAGGCCTCCAGCACCATCAGCACGGCTGCCTGCATCGGCGCTGTGCATCGCGTTGGATCTCGGGGTGGTATGATCATCCCGATTTCACGCGCACGTCTAGACTTCCAAAACCGAACCCGAGCTCGGCCGACTGAACCAACTGCCAATCAAATCATTGGATCTGTGCCTTCAAGGCGATCGATCAACATGGGCTAAGGGTGACATCGAGCCCATTAGCCATATATGCAGTGCTTGTCGAAAGTTCTTCGCACCAGACAGCATATGATAAAAGTCTTCTCGAGTGGGTTGGGTAGGTAAGTTGCATAACCAGCGGGGCCTTAGTCCACAGCGCTCTTTAGTCACCAACCTCTGCCCTCACCCGCATGCAGCAACGTGTCACACGATGTCAAAGTATTTCGTCTGTTGGGGCATCTAGTGTGGCCTCATAGCCAAGTATGCCAACATAGCAACCCGTTGCTGGAATAATGTAAAAGTATTCCGAAAGCCTTCGCCACTTCACCATATGTACCACATGCATACAACACCCATTGGCATACGGCAATACGACAATATAGTTGAAACGGAGAATACTGTTGAAAGTGAGAAACCCCAAGTTATTACGGTGCCCCCCAATCACAACTTCGTTTGCTTCATCCAGGGTCTCAATGCCCGATGCAGTCGACGCAGCCGATATAGCCAATACAGCGCGGCTTGTCTGCACCAGCACCACATCGATAAATGGTGGTGGCGGACCTAGTATGTGTAATAGATGGCGCTGGACCTTCAGATGGCCGCATCCTCCTTCCGTCCCTCTTTGCTCAAATCGCAGAAACCTCATATCTGAACCACACACACACACACACACACACATCGCCATCCAGCAGCACAGTAGAGGAGGACAATGAGCACGGTCGTGCGTATTGCAAGTCAAGGTGTCAATCAGGCCTCAGAAATTCCATTATCAGAAAACATTTCTTGATTCGAAGGTGCTATAGTCTAAAGCGCCTTTCCTTTGACGTCGGTTTGGCCTGGATTACCAGAATGTATGGCAAGTGGCCCAGAGCCCTATACATACGTTCCTTGCATCGTTGTAGGTTCGTATTCATCTTCAGCTGTTCCATCACAAGCCGATCCATCACAACGGATAAGGGCCTAAGGTGCCAAAACTGGCTTCGGTAAAGGCCACGGGATGCGGCCCGGCGTCGGGGATGGCGGGCGGCGGACGACGGAGGGAGGGGATGGCGGGCGGCGGACCACGGCGGGCGGCGGTAGCGGGATGCGGCCCGGCGTCGGGGATGGCGGGCGGCGGACGATGGAGGGAGGGGATGGCGGGCGGCGGACCACGGCGGGCGGCGGTAGCGGGATGCGGCCCGGCGGCGGGGATGGCGGGCGGCGGACGATGGAGGGAGGGGATGGCAGCTTTGAAGTAATGATGGGCAGCCGCTGTGTCTGCATTAGTAAAAAAGGTGGTGGCTTTGCCAGCGACGATAGCAATAGCCTAGGTGGTGATTGTAATGGGGATGGTGGCCGTGGCGGCGAGGGCAATGGCGGCCGTGGCGGCCGTGGCGGCGACGGCGATGGTGGCCGTGGCGGCCGTGGCGGCGACGGCGACGGCGGCCGTGGCGGCCGTGGCGGCGACGGCAATGGTGGCCGTGGCGGCGAGGGCGACGGCGATGCTGGCCGTGGTGGCGACGGCGGTGGCGGTGATGGCGGCGGCGATGGTGGCCGTGGTGGCGACGGCGGTGGCGGTGATGGCGGCGGCGATGATGGTGACGGTGGCTTCAAGGCCGGCGGGGACGGGTGCGGCGGCGGCGGTGATGGTGACGGTGGCTTCAAGGTCGGCGGGGAGGGGTATAGTGGCGGCGGTGATAGCGGCGGTGGCGGCGACGTCTCCGGCGGCGGAGGCGATGGCGCTTTCCCTCCTGCGTGGTACGGGCACAACAACCAAAACATCCACGGCCAGTCCGTTCGCAATAAAACGCTCGCGATGTACAAAAACTGTCTACATTCTACATGAAAACCTATGCGCGTTTTAAAGCTTTGTAGGTGACACGCCCTTTAGGCGTACCAATAACTAGTACGACAACAGAACAGAATGAAAAGTTACCATTCCAGCGATGGGGTTGGGACCAGAAGTCCACAATTACTGTGCTTGGTGATTCGGCGCTACATTCAAGTTGCTACATGTGCATATGCTGCATGAGCTTCCTCTACGGCTGACAAGGCCCGCCGCAAATTACGGGACAGAAACGTCACCGCGTGGTATATCTGCCGCCGCTATGGTCCCGGAGCATTACTAAATTGCCTACGTGCGAGGTTCAGGTAGAAGCCTCCCACGTTGCCGGGATTATGTTGCACGAAGTTGTCAAACGCACTTATCGCCCAGTTGAACATTGTCTGGGAGCCGTCTGCGTGCACCCGATCGATCGAGTGCGCCAGGGAGGGAAGAGGGAAGGGCGTATGGGTCCGAATGGCTGAGCCAGAAGGAACCTTCCAGATCAGGGGAACACACCTCGCGTATGTAAAAAAAGAAAAAACAGACCTTCATCTAACGAACGATAAACGATATATGATACAACACGATGGCCCGAACCAACGCTTGCTCGTTACATTCGTACATTCGTACATTCACGAGTAAATAGCCATCCGAGGGAGAGGGAATCTCCACGCACGGATACCCCGCCCATCCTCCCCCTCTCACTTGTCCACACAACCGGCGACGCAAATGTCCGGTAGTCCGTCAGGCGCCGGCTGAAGCAGATGGTGGTGACGATCGCCCCATTGCGTGAAAGCTGAGAAACGCCCTTGTCGTACGCCCAGGACGGACTGCCTTCCGGCGGATACTTGTTCTCAGGCCCCAGGTACTGGTCCTGCATCATCAGGGGGTTGCCGTCGTTACGTGTGGGCTGGTGGGTAGGCTGGGGGTCATGGTCAACGTCCACCTCCGTACTTTATCGTACCTATACGATAAATAAATATAATAACATATATTTCAAACACGAGCAGCGAGACTACTTGCTGGAAGGTTATCCCCCTACGTGTCTGTGTCCTTACATCCGCGAAGAAGGTGTCGATAAACTGGCTGCCAGTACGCGTCACCCAGCCCAGCACAATGTCCGCCGGAGACATGGAGTTGAAATAAGCGGCAAAGGCGATGGCGACATAGCCTGCAAAGGGAATGGGAGATTTTAATATACATACGCAATACTGACTGTTTCACGGCTGTTCATTGATAGCGCCAATCGATTCGCTAAATAGATAGATTATGCTGGATTCATGCTTGTGGTGGGCGCTGAACCCATCCAGCCAACACATGTTGAAGCCGTGTTGGGGTGAACGGATGATGAGGGGGCGTCCCTCCAGTAGGGGAAGCCGGGGGCAGCAGGCGGGGGTTCTCCGCCCGGCAGGTTAGTGGCCCGGCTGGTCGGTGAGGAGTACCCCCACCCCCACCCCCCGGTAACACCCCCCGGTAACACCACCACCACCACCACCACCCGGTAACACAAACAGGTTTCGATAGAAATACATATACATATTGATATCGATGCTTATGTACATACACACAAACGTATAAATACATACGTGTGCTGGTGTTCAAAAGGTGGATCGTTGTGGGTCAAAGGTGCCGCAGGGGAATGGTCGCGTCTTACTTAATTCTTATCGTGCTGGGTTTGACCGCGGGCGCCCGTGCAATCTGGTGTGATGCTTTGAACCCTGAGTCAACCCGGTGTCAGGTAGCCAGCCAAAACTGGGCCACGCGGCCAGTCACGACAGGCAGGCGTGGATACATACACATATACATACACACATATACCACTATATACGGCCACTGAATGTGTATATATGTATATATATATATATATACATATATATAGTGTAACACCCCAATAATATGTGTGTGTGTGTGTGCAATAGTTACGCAGCTTCCCCAACAGGGCCTAGCCAGCAGCAGCGAGGGGAGTTACCCACCGGTGGCAGCTGCCTCGACTGCCATGTGCAATGTACCATTCTGGATCAGTTCAGAGGCCTGATGGACGGGGCCACCAGCAGCGAGGAGAACAATCCATGGAATGCGTACGTACAGAGGGCGAATGTTGTCATCGCATGAATGTCATCAGGTTTACTTGTGACGAGCATATAACAAGAAGGTAGACCGAGCAGAGGTGACCACAATAGCGTACAGGTAATAAGTGGTGGCGTGGCGACGGTGATGACAATATGGGAAAGATCGCTGTGCAGTACATACATTGAACAAGGCGAATGCGTACATGTGTGCAGATATTAAGCATGCCTGTTGAAGTTACGTCCCTTGTGCTCAGGGTAAAAGCAGACAGACGGAACGGTGTATGGTGTATCGGATAGGATTGGGAGCAGCAGTGGTTAGATCATAGCGGCCATTAGTAAGATGTATACCGTATACCGTACACACGCACGTACACTGAGTACGGTGGTTTTCGTCGGTGTGCAGCCGTTGCCGGCTGGTGCAGCACTCGCATTCACAGTCCAATGAACCGTGACCTTGCCCTGCAGCCAAGATAGAGAAAAGGAGATGTGATGGAGGTAGATGGAGGTAGATTTCTTACGCAAATTGAAATGTTTTATGCCTTTATCTGTTCATCATATTGCTCTTTAATATTTCAAGCTCCAAAATTCTCATGATTTTAACTACAAATATTTTTAATAAAACATTTCAGCTGCGATCAATAATAATTGAAGTAAATATATAGATTATTTCTATAAAAAGTTACAACGCAAAGGGTATTTATACAGGGATTGTGCAAGACTTGTCAAATCTGATAGAAATATTTTTGCTGCTTGTATGATGGCTTGCGGAGATGCTGATGCGGCGTTTCTTGAGGTTATTTAAATCATTCAGCATTTACGTGTTTAGTAATTTTTTCTTTAGGCCAATCCCACCAGGCAAGTTCTAAAACAAAATCTATAGTTTTTTGATCGAATCTATTTCTTATGATTTAGTAATATCAATAGCCGGATAAATTCTTTTATCTGCAACTTTACGGTCAAGAACAATTTCAGAGGTAGATGGAGGTAGATGGAGGTAGATGGACTCCTCGATGGAGTCACGTAGGCTCATCACCTGGCACGGCTCGGCACAGCACGTATAACCCGAACCTCCAACGGATCTCACCAAGCTGCTTTGCGAGCGCGGAGCGAGTGCACCGACGGACACGAACTGTTTCGATAGGGCTAGGGGTATATGATGCACTCCCACGTACCCTGTTGTCGCTCGGTCCAGCCAGCAGGCAACCCTAATATCACAGCCAGCCGGGGATTGGAGCCGTACACATTCCACAACTCCCCATCACGCACACATACTGTTCTCAATCCCGATTCCGATTTAAGGTTATTTTGTTTGAGTTTGTTCCGTGTTGCCGTTCGGTCGCGAACCGAATCCCAACCAGATAATCGCATGACGCCGTCCGCATGTCATGAAGGCCGTCCCTTTCCGAAAGGGTAAATGAATGATGGTGACACGCATACAGCTGCTGCTTTATCACCTGGTCAATTCATCACCTGGTTTTCCATACATTGGTAGCCCAGAGTGCTGGGGTTACATAGCGGGCGTGGAGAAGCCTGTTCAACATCGCCACCGGCATTAGATTTGGAGGGATTCAGGCCAAGTACAAGTGTACAAGTGTAGGAAAGCCAGCCGCCTGAAGTGGGCTAAGTGTGCAGGTAGCAGCGGAAGCAGGATTGGTGAGATGGTGGCTAGCGTCATCCAGATGGCAGTTGCGATGGCACTTTCAGCAGCGAGCAGACAGGGGGACTAAACATGGCAATGGTGATGATGCCACGCAAACATGGGAATGAGGCAGGGGACCTTGTTAAGCAGCAGAGCCACTCGAAGCTGGTTGTTGTTATGGACCTACCCGCAGCGGAGGGGGTGATGGGGAAGACGTGGGTGGTTGTGGTGTTGGAGGAGGTGGTGCCGAAGGGGGCGGTGATGTTGGAGAAGTTGATGATGAGAGATGTAGAGAATAAGTGACCGCAGGACGCCCACCTGCACAGCAGCCATCATGTCCAGAAGGGATTACATATGCGGTGGTGGTGGTTCTTGGTTGGAGCTTGATCTAATGCGATTGCGGCTGGGCTTGAACAGTGCACACAGTAGTTGTACACCAACGTTGTCAACGACCACCCACCCCGCACCCACACTCCTTCAGGACAGTACATGCACGTACAGTACACACGTATAACCAACTCAAAGCATTCGTTGTAGGATAGTTGTGCGCCACACCGTGTACATCATTCCCAACTTTCATTCATACGTTCTGCCAGTTGAACACTCGCCAGCATATCTATCCATCCATCTATCTACCTCTGCAGTTTATTAAACCCTAAGTATCTAATGTTGAATCACTGTATATTTCTTCCTAGCTGGGTAATCCACACAGCAGCTATCGGTACCCACTCACAAGCAGCAGCTGCAGCCGCACAAACACCACCGTTCCGGACCTCAACGGCAACAGAGTTGCACCTCCAGTTTCTTTGGACCCGGTCGGAACTGGTGACCTTGAACAGCACGGACTGGCCTGCACAGGCGGTGGTATCGACAAGTGTACGCACGCAGCAGGTGAGCACAGTGACAGGAGAGCACGCAGCTGAAGGCCTACCTGCCTATCAGCGAGCTCCTCCCTGGACCATGGCTTCTCGCCATTGCTAACCCCTTTCGCCTCTGCGGCGCAACAGTATCCAAAGGAGCATGACCGACCAACAGACAGACAAGCCCAGCCACCGACAGATAGACAGACAGGTGCAACAACTTGATTGGCTCGATTATTCACACATTTACAACTTGAGCCTCATCATCCGCCTCATGATAATCATATGCAACATGAGACCCACGCAAATGATTAGATCCTGCTTAAATTGCGATCATCACATTCAAGTAGGCACTAGAGGCAGCCACTCGTTGGTCCCAACAGCCCAACTGTCTCGAACGTTTTCAGCGGTTCACCTGCCGAGCTACACGGTACGTCGAAGGTGGCATTGAAGCTCTGCGAGGCTCTGAGTCCTAATGACCCGCCCAGATCCACACGATTAGGGCTGGGGAAAGGGGTGGACAGGATGGGAGGCAGGGGTGAGTGGAGTTGGTGATGATGGCGAGCTGTCTGATTCCTTTTTGCTTGTGCGCTCGTTGGGATCGTTGAGCCCAATTACCAGCGAGGTCGTTAACCTTTCTTAAACCCTACTTAGCCTAAAGAAGATCCCCACTGCAAGAGAGCTAGTCCATGGAAGCCGGACAGCCGTCTTGGGCTCCATCCAACTTTTCACACAACACAAATGCAGAAACCTAGTAGGTCTATTGATACCCGCTGCGGCTCCTAAGATGATCTCCCTGACCAGGGAACACAGACGCGTAAAGAGGGAAGAGCAGATGGTGAGAAACATTCATCATCTACTGCTGGCGTCGAGACAATGGGTGGGGTATAATCTAGGAAACCTCAGGTCGCAGGCAGGAGTGGCAATGGGAATTGCGCCTAGAACGGACTACGAACGCATCGGAATCATCGTCTCACCATCCTGCGGTCGGCAGCGGAGCCGAGAAGGCGACATGGCTTGCATTGTTGGCCGTCAGCAGCGCCAGACATGGGACGCCATTAAAACTGACCTGTGCAGTAGTAGCAGGTTCGGGATTTGTGGGTGGCAGGTGACAGAGTGTGCTGAGATTGAATCTTACGGGAGGTTCCTGTATGCGTTGAAGCACGCGTTGGCATAAGTATACCGTGGGTTGGTCAGGCGACCGCAAGGGCATATGGGCCATATGCAACTCTGCCCCCCCAACGGGTTTCATTTCAAGTTGCGGAGGTTTCTTCATCCCCAAGTACCCAAAGACTAAACTGGTGGGAAAGACTGATGCGCGTGATGTTTGCAATGGTGGCCTATTTGAGGCGCGTTCGTACACATACGTTCAACCTTACTCACCTTCACAACATACGAACTCCCAGGGCAAAGAAAAGTCGTCATACTATCGTTTGCGATGTCGTAAAAGATGAAACCTATGGAGCTACGCAGTAATTTGGGATAAGCCAATCCAGTCATGCTTACGGACAGGAAGAATAGAGATCCAGGCTTCTTGAAAAGTATACTGATTAAAACTACATTTTTATTCAGGTGCGAGGTGACTTGATGCACAAGGATATTTCTTACCTGTCCGCAAACGGGCTACCGTGCGGCGATAAGTCGGGCATCACTTCTTCTGTAGGATGTGCATCGCATCGCTCTTCCCCAGGCCAGACTTCTCCAATCCAGTATAACGAATCATACCAGTACTTTGGAAGCGCAACTGCAATTGGACCCCACAGCAGCAGAGCACAGGCAGCAACCGCTGCAATCTTAACTGACATTATGTCTTACTTTTTAATTAACCTTATTGAAGTCCTCAATTCCGCAAAGCGTGGCGACATGGCAATTTCAAAGGCTTCGCGAATTTTATATAGACGTCTGGAGTTGCTGTAGGTACAAAAGCTTAACCTATATCTACATTGCGCAGAAGAAAAAAGAAATATTATATGCAGCAGATCGTGACCGGCAACAAGCATAAGGCGTTGGACGAGCAGGGTGCAAACTTGCGAAGGCGGGAGGCGCTACTCAGGCTTGTCGGTCTTCCGATGAGATGCCATACGGGGGTTAGCCAATATAGACTTCGCCATATACCATGGCATCATATAGTTCGCCATATTCGACATCGTAAACGGAACTGACATAACGGTGCTAGCGCGGATATGCGCACATGTGTACCTGACTCCTTGTGGGCCTCTCCCGAGGCCTCCAAAACGTGCTGCTGATAGGGTTGCGGCGGACAGGCGGCACTCTCTGCACGGCGATTTAAAAACAGCACGAAACAGTCTTGGAAACAATCGTCCAAACATGGGCCGAGCCAGGCCGAGGCTTGCTTGCGCAGGCTTGCGCGAGTCTCTTCGGGCCTCTCATCCGCACTGCGTCTCTTCGGGCCTAGCGACACATCTACAACCTAATACGATTTATCACCAAACGGGGACTTAAATGGCAGCTCTCGGCAGCATGAATGCCGACAGGATGGCAACGCCCCAATGTCTAACTTGCACTAGCGAGTCGCCAAACGCAACGGGGCAGAGCAACCTTGGGTAAGGTCCATGATGACCTTGATGACATGTCCAGGGAGCTGGCTCCCTGCGGTTCAGCGACGGGTTATGGACGCGGCCACATCATCAACCCCACTAGTTATTCTGTCATTTTTGTATGTCACCGGCAGAACCCCGCAGCAGTGTTGGCCTGACACCGTAACGTAGCTCGATGGAGTAATACATGGCCCGTATAGCCCGGCCGTAATTGCCACTGTCACAGTCATTACACTGATCGCCATGTCTTACAAAATATATGGCATGAGAGATGCTGCCTGATGATTTAAGGCGGCCCGATTATAACCCTGCCGTTTATCCAGAGCCTCCTTCAGCCCGGGTGAGGTACGGGCACCGGCAGTTTGTTATGTATGGGGGGAGCCCAACCCATCACGCCAGCGCCAGGCCTTGCTGCCTGATTTGTCCACCCGGGGTGCGACAATGTGGCAGCTGCGTCATGGCCAAGGTGGTCCCATCCATAGCTTGCGTTTCACTCTCGGCATCCTGCTCACGTTGTATTTAAGTCTCTGTGTACTGTTAGAAGGAAACGCGCCTGGCCCGCCCCGACTAGGCCACATTATTTACGACCCACATCAACTGTACATGTGTGTCTTCAATTATGCTGTATGCGAGAGTTCATTTCGTACTTTCTGTTGACATGACCTCTCGCGGTGCTGGGCATGTGTTGTTAGCACCTTACATTCGTTTGTGTGTGTGTGCGCCATAGTGTAGTTCACTTCCAACAGGGACATCTGTCTGCTGCCCGTTTCTGGCGTTTGCTGGTGAGTGAACGTAAATTGCACGATTTAGAACGCCCAATAAGATGTAATTAACTGAAGTCGGGAAGCACGACTGCCATTTTTTGTTACATGGCTGTGAACACGACAACTCGAAAGGCGTGGTCACATCGACGAAAGAAAAAGAGAAACTGCTGACCACGAAAGGAAAACGCGGGCTACTATCACTCAAAAAGACTGGGAGGGCCGGGCGGGCCGTTGTTCCGCAAGGAACAACAAAAACAAGATAACTAAACGGACAAAGCGCGAAGCTAAATACAGTCCTGAGAACTCGGACTGAGTGGCGAAATGCCGTACCGCAATTTCCACCACGAAACTATACCCTCAGTTAACCCGCCTTAGCACACTAAGCCCGCATTAACTGAAGTCGGGAAGCACGACTGCCAACGAAGAGAAACCAACTTAGACATTAAAAAACTGAGCAGCAAAAGGCGCCACCCGCCCTGCTGCCAACGAACCAAAAATTGCCCGAGCCGCCGGAGAGCCCAGAACCCCCATATCCAAATAATGCTGACGCAGGGCCACCGAACCAGCGGACCAGCCCCCAAAGCTCTCAATAACCTCCATAGGCACGCCCACGGCCCGAGCTGCTGAAGCTCCACCCCTGCGCAGACTGTAGAGGGTATGCAGATCAACTAAATGTCCCAGACCACCATGAACTAACGCCGAACGAAACCACTGTTCCGCCCCAGAAGTAGACTGCCGAAAAGGCCACAGCTGATTCGAATGCCCCAGGTGCCGATCTAACACCAAACGCAACTTGGGCAAACCACAAAGTGGGAACTGCAGAACAGGAGCAGACTCCGGCTTCACGATACGGCCCTTCCAATTAAGGGGCTTATAACGAAAAACAGCCAAACCTTCCACCTCACAAACCTGAGCCCAGACCACCGACAACAGCGAGTCTGGACGAAGGAAGGTACAAAAACCGAGAACCACAAAGAGCACTGGGACAAAACACACCGCGGAGAGAGGGAGCCCGGACAAAGTGTCACATAAGGACAACAGATCCCCCGCACTGAACGCCAAAACAAGGGAAGGACGCGTCAGCAAAGACACCTGCAAGCGCTCCCAACCACGACGAAAGGCAGCAAACATAAGATTATCATTGGTGCAAGGCTTAGGCAAACCTAACAGCTCATGAACCGTATTGACCGCACTAAAGTACGGCTGTGCAGTACGAGCTTGCACCGTACCTTTTGCTGCAAGATGCTGGGCCCACAGCACCCCCGTATAAGGGGCAGCAGGCAAAAACTCCAACTCTTCCGAGACACAAAAACGCACAAATGCTGCAAAATGGGAGGCATAAGCTTTCCAGGTTTTGGGGCCTACCCTCGCAAGGATCACACCCGCAATGTCTTCTAGTCGCCGCTCAACCTGGGGGTTCGGCGCCAGCTCCCGAAGATGCTCCACCACCAAAGACCGCACCAAAACCGGAGCTTGGGCTTGACCCCAATCTAACCCAAAACGAGCCTGGGGCGCAGTGCCCACGTAGGGCCGTTGAAAGGCCCAATCTACCACTGCACTCGCACCACTACTACCTGCCACCATGGCAGTTTGAAGTCTGACCCGAGGTCTTGCTGCCGTGACACGAACAGATCCGTACTGGACGGAAGAAACCACAGGTCGACGGCCATCTCCATCAACTGTTGCCACCACGGCTGAGCGGGCCAATACGGCACGACGAGGGTGACGGTAGCCTGCTCCTCTCGCACCTTCTGCATCACAGCCATCAGGACCTGGGGGTCAGTTGGTGGACATCCGTAGGCATTAAGGCCATGCCACGGCTGCAACAACGCATCAACCCCTGAGGATCCTGGGCAGTGAAAACGCGAATAGAAACGCGGCAGATGGGCGTTAAGATGGGAGGCAAAGAGATCCACATCATGAGGGCCGTAACGGTGCTCCAGTCTACTAAACCAACGAGGGTCCAGACGATAATCATCCCGATCAATAAAACGTGACGCAGAATCTGCCAAATTGGCCGCACTGGTTACCCGTTCCACCTGAAGGGAGATACTGTAATCCTGCAACATAACCCACAACAGCTTTAATTCTGCATGCAACTTAGGGGACCGAGACGAATAACGTCCCAAAATTGCCTGAGTAGTGGTATTATCCTCACGAATTAAGACCACTCGCTGGGTAACCCAAGGCAAAAACGACTGCAGGGCATAGCGCACTGCCCTAAGCTCCTTCCAGTTAATATGCTCGCCCACTTCCGCCTGGGACCAGAAGCCCCGAGCTGTGCGCCCATTCAACACCGCACCCCAGGAATGGCGAGAGGCATCAACCGAAAACTCAACTGACGCCGGACCTACATGGATTGCCGCTGAACAGTGTTTTACCGGGACATCCGCCCACCAATCTAGATCGCGTAAGGAACCCCTAGACAACCGAATTTTGCCCGACCAACCAACTGGCTGGGCTATATCATCATACAGATTGCGCAGGAACAAAGGAGCTGGCAGCAAAGCCAGCCGGACACTCTGCGCAAAACCACATAGCTTCGCTAACTCTCTCTTCTGAACAAGGCGCCTATTTTTCTTAGCCGTGATCCGCAGACCCACAGCCATACGCCGCAGCTTGGACAACTTCTCGGCAGGCACTTCAAACAATCCGTCTGCCAAGTTAACCAGAATGCCCAAATGGTAAACTGATTGAGTAGGCTCCCACTGACATTTACTCGGGTGACAGGATAAACCTACAAACTCAATCACCTGCTTAATCCATGTCGCCCCTGCACGAGCCTGCTCTTCCGAGGAAAAAAGGAACAAGAAATCATCCAGGTAGGGTAAGACTCGAATACCTCCACGATAAAAAGGCTTTTGCCGGCCCGAAGGATAAAACTGATGAGGCGGCATAGGTGGCACGAGACCTCCCCGACGAAGACGGCTCTGAGGGTCCCTCCAGAATCGGACCACATTACGCATGATCTTGGTGAACCAATAAGGACTGTTCAACCACCCCATTGGTAAGGCGTCCACCTGATAAAGGCGCCCACAAAAACGAAAACAAAAGTATTTTCGGTGGTCAGGGCGGATGGGAATATGATAATAAGCATCTGCCAAATCCACCTTCACCGCCCAAGCCCCTTTCACACCCATGTGACGTAATAGGCGAAGGGACTCATAACGACACTTGCGGGCTTTCTGCGCGATATTCATCCGCTTCAGGTTCACCACGACTCGCCATGTACCTGTACCCGGCTTGGGCACACAGAAAGCATTGACGATATGCTCCGGCTTCACCTCTGCCGGCACCCGCGAAATAGCACCTAAGGCTAACAGACGTGGCTCCTCCTTTTCCAGCCACCAACGCTCTTGCTGCGCAGTAACAGGAAAACTGGGTAAGTCAAAGGCTGGGGGGATGCAACCCCCACGAAACTCTACCGGAACTCCTTGCTTCAGAACATGAAGCGTACGGGAGTCAGCTCCAATTGCCCGCCATGCTGCTAACCGTCCCGACACCCGCTCATGGAGGGGAATGTCGGGCATGGCCCGAACCGACTAATGGCTCTGCCCCGAGCCGCCACTCGGGGTGGTCGACGAAACACCTGCGGCTGCAGAGGCAAAACGGCCAGGAACGAAAGCCCGTCCGCCAACCCCCCGGCCACTGACACCCCGCCCACCACGGCCCCGCCGAAACTGGCTGCCAAAATCACGGCCACGAACCTCTTTCTCAGCCAAATATTTGCAATTAATCTTGGCCTTGGTGCGGGCGAATTCCGTGTCAAATTCCTTCGTCACAGGATCTGTGAGGATACGCTCTGCGGGGGCAAAATACCGCTGATGCAACGCTACCACCCCATCACGTCCGCGCATGGTAAACTCCCCTATGCAATTGATTCGCGCCTGCGTCAAGTCCCGTATCCACTGCATGCAATACAAAAACGTTCCACTGGCATTATGTAGGATACGCCGGAGATCTCCGGCCATACCTGCGCTTCCTGCACCACCGAGAAAAGCTTGCAGTTCCTGGAGACCTGCCAGCTGGATCTCCGCAACACCAAAAACAGTCATCAATATCATCAGTTCATATAGAAGCGAACCCGCACGATCACCGGACGTGCGCTGAATTCTATCTAGGGCCTGATATTCGGCGAAATCCTGGTAGCGCTGCAAGACCAGGTTCTCAGGACCCATGACAGACGGCAAGTTATGGAGAATATGTTCAGCAAACGGGAAACGGGCACCGTGCGGGTTTCGAAGCGCCGCTGGGTTACCATACGTCTCATCGAGGACCGCAAGGTGCTCGTCTGCACCCGCGGCCGATGCCGCACCTGCTGGAACTTGCGCCGTTAACCGGGACTCCAAAGCTCCGAACCGCGCTTCCATCATTGCTGCCATTCGCTCCATTTGCGCGGCGAGGTGTGCAGTCACATCCGTGCCGCCCGAAGGTAGCTGTCCCGCGCGCAGATCCGCGATCGGATGACCTGAACTCGCCGCGGCGGCCTGCTGTGCCGCCAATTGTTGTGCCGCCGCCTGTTGTTGATGGAGTTGGTGTTGATATGCTTGTTGCTGTTGTTGGAGCTGCTGCAAAGCCTTAGCCTGATGCTGCGGCGAGAGAAAGGGCCCTGGGAGGGCGGGATTCATTCCTCGAACAAGTCCGCAGACAGCTAAGCCGACCAACAACCTCGCAAATAATTCCACTTTTACCATCTTAGCCGCTGGCTATAATCACCCGAAGGGTCGTGCTGAACTGTCGTCGACACAGCGGAGTAACAAACGAGCGCGTCCTAAGACGCGGGACCTGTCCGTTGTTCCGCAAGGAACAACAAAAACAAGATAACTAAACGGACAAAGCGCGAAGCTAAATACAGTCCTGAGAACTCGGACTGAGTGGCGAAATGCCGTACCGCAATTTCCACCACGAAACTATACCCTCAGTTAACCCGCCTTAGCACACTAAGCCCGCAGAATTAAGTGATGCAGGTGGTGGCTCACCGCTTTGAAATAGGCCCAACATGCGCTGAATGGCGCTGAAACAGGATGGGGAACAGGATCGTGCACAAAGGCGCTGTGCTGTGCATTCTTTTGTTGCCTTCCCAGTGGCTTTTGTGGGGCCGGGCATGTGTCGTACAATATCGATGAAGCAGATTTATTTTCATCATGTATATACGCAGCTATTTTTTCAAGGATTCGCTCTTAAGCTTATTATATTGCAATGATTTTCCTTGCAAATCCATCTGTGTTGTGTTGTACCATGCCCTTAAAACGCAAAGGGCTTGCGAGTTAACGATAGATAAGGCATCTTTTATCGTATATCATAATAGAACATGTTGCAGAACCCTGCTAAGCCGGTTCAACCCGTATCGTATCTGGGAACCTTGCTGTTCATCGCTTCACGCTTGTACCTATGCTTTCCCCAAGCTGCTAGATAACGAGCTTTCAATATGAAAAAACCATAACGCGTTATTTACACTGCACAGAAGACCATATGTGTTGGTCTGGCTCCTCCGGCAGACTCGCCGCATCCCGCATCCAGGGGGGGTTACCTGGCCGGCTTGCACGGGCATCTAGATACCCAGGCCGGCCCCCTAACCGCATCTATACAGGAAGTAATGTTATTATTAGGCACCGATATGGCCCCCATTTTAGATTTTTGAATGCGAGTAAAATGATATCCACAGCCAGCAGGTGCTTTACCGCATCCGAGGTCCGTTGATAGCCGTCTCTCCGGACCTGCGGCGCCGTGAACCGTGGTGGCCTCTGAATACAGCAGCGGCCTCAGGGTATACTTCCATGCCCTTGCATTCTCAACGGTCAGGCACACCAATGATACCGTTAGCGGTTAAGGTATTACCATCACTTGTCATAGCTAAGCCCCGCCCCGTGCTGACTTCGCTTCCACGGCTGTGGCATTAGCTGTCAATGCCATGGATGTGCATGGATGAAGAAACAGGGCGGAGAAATTAAAGGATTACATGTTCCTTGCTAATTGGAGAACTGCGACTGAATCGAAACCTACCGAAAATGCACGCAGGGCCTCCTGTCGCCGCATAAGGGGCGTGTTTTGTCTGGATTCGCAGGGCCCCGCTTGGTGTCGCCTCCATCCCTTTCACTACCCCTGTCCGGAAAGGTGCAATATTGTCCTAGTTTACCTTAGCTTCGGATACTTGTGATAAATCTTCGACCGGGACTGAAGCACGCACTGTGTGCAGCATCAACCATTTTTGTCTTATTCACAAGTTGCCTACGTTTCCGTTAGACTTACAACTCTGTCAATTTTCCATTCCTTCATAGAACTGCTTGTAATCTCTCTCCATCGCGGTACGCCGGCGGGATTCCACTAGAGGTACTTAAGATAGAGCATTCCACTATAATTTACGTTATCTACGAATCGCAGCATTTTCGTTACAAGAAAAGACAATATTATAATGTTCCTAATATGTAAAGTAACTGAATAAAATTACGCTGTAGGTATTATCGCTCAGCGATTTTCGTAAATTACACCTCTAATCGGTCATCCCAAATATATCACGTGCGGTGGGTCCTGATTTCAGTGCACAGGATTGTGGATGTATTCAGTAGGGCCAAGGAGTGGAAGGTCAATTGTCTTACATACATGTAACTTAGTTGAAAGCACCGACATGACGAGTGACGTAGAAAGAACGTCTGCAGATAAGCTTGTGAGCAAAGACGCCTTAAAGCGCAAGGTTGAGGATTAAATAAAGCTTGAGTATAACCTGAGGTGTGAGGCCCGGTCCGACCAGGCCTTCCGTTAGGTAGGGCCCCATGATCCGAGTCGACGGTTTGAGAGTACGATTTGTTACTACTTCTGTTCGGAAGATTGAAGCATTAATGTGAGAAATAGCCAGTTGTTATGCACACTAAAATTGTTTTGCGGGAGCACTTGTTCGTATATAGGAGCTGCCGACCGCCCATTGTACCACATAGTACACGTAATTCTTGACTTACTTTCCAGACGCATCGGCAAACCTAATTTATATATGTTGCTTATATTCAAATTACGCGGCATTACGCTCTCGTAGCATAAATCACGGCGTAGAATAGCATCAGAATTGCAGCACGCCCAACCTTATCTATCATACAAATCCATCACTTCGGTCTGAAGAAGTAACAATGAATTATTTCACGAGTGTTCTCCTTGTAATTTCCGCGCATTTATTTACGATGCGCCTTGCAAGTGCATACCCAAATTACTGGTATGATGCATTGAATGTTATTGGAAGTTCATTGCCCAACGGACCTACTCAATGTGATTCTCACCCTACGGAAGCGGTCATAGTTCAAGGCTCACCTCATCCTGGCGGTCCGACAATTGACAGGTCAGTTATATATTTCAGCGGAAGTGAGAACAAAGTGCTGCATACAGCAATATCCGGGTAATCTAATTGGGCTTGCATTTGCGCCGTTGCTTCTCGTTGCGGTTTTCCCCCTACTTGCAGCTCCATCACCTTCGTATTTCGTGGTGCTCAAAGCGGAGCTGTAATCACCACCCTTTGTCCTGGGATGGCTAACAATTTATCGGTACGTTGTAGTTTAGGCTGATTGCGGACTGGTGCTGTTCGTGATTCTGAGACGCTACTTGACTGGGCTGTAACATCAGCACCTACGTATGTACTTACGGATTTCGACCGGCACGTTAAGGTGCCTCCGGTGCCCCTGCTTCAGCCATCAAAACTGATATTTCTGCCGTGCATAATAAGAATTGACTTCACGACGTTTGCCCCACCTGTTTCCGCTCCCTCGTGTCGACCAACTATGCAGGTGTCATTCAGCAACAAGCGACTTGCCCTTCTTACAGCGAACACAAGCTCTGTTGCCTTTTCTTCTGCATTGCCGACTAGCGACTGGTAAGGGACTGGGCACCGTGCATGATATCAATGCTGGGGGCTTGGAGATGTGGGGGGCAGCATCCCATCGCGCTGGCTGGCTGGCGGATTTGAGAGGCGTTTTCTTAACGGTTGTTAGTATGATGTACGGCATCGAAACCCGAATGGGCCACACACACACACACATGCAATGCTGAGCATGTGCACAGCCATGAGCCTTCTGTTCCAGGGACTGTCGTATAGGTTATCCGTATAGTTAGTATATCACCTACCTGGCAACAATAATTCCCTCTTGTCTTTCCTCTCTCGTCATATTTATGCCCTTTTGCTCCCCCCACATCGCGCTTAGTGTACACCGCCCCGGACATCATACTGGGGTCTTCGAAATCCAGCATTATGCCAGTCACAGCTGACCTTGGTCGATCTGCGATTCCAACGCGGCTGCGTGCCCCTTTGGCCTTCCCATAACACGTAACCGCCCCGTATTATCCCCGTTAATTCGTGACGTGATTGGGCCTGCCCGTCCCTTACCTCACACAAACCCTTCCCTCCTCACACAGCCCGAACCGCGTGGATCTCGGAGGTTCAAGCAAATTCAGAGCCGCCACCACCTTCAACGTGAGCTTTAATGTGCCATGCAGCTTGGCAGGTGGGCGGCGGGCTGGATGGGTCGGCGAATGTGGGCGGATGCAGCTGACCCGCCGGGGAAATACACGCCATGGTGTTGGCACGGTGTATGAAACAGTTCGCGGCAGTTCGATTATATGACGTGCTGCCGATGTGTTGCAGTATTAGATCTAATGACGAAATGTTTGATTCATGTGTAGGTACTGGGGTGTCTGCGCCTGAAGTACGGGAGCAGCCGCTGCTGCTATTACTGCTGTTATTGCTGCTATTGCTGCCGGTATTGCTGCTGCTGCTGCTCCCGTGGCCTCTTAGTCTGTGTCGTGCTCCATTCCCTGTAGCCTACCTCTGGATGGGTGAGGGCATCTCCGCATGGGTGACATATCACAACATCCGCACAACACCCCACCCCCCAAATGTCCCCGTGCCTCAATGTCCTCTGGCAGGCCAAAACGTGAGGTTTGAAGTGACGTCAGCGGCCATTGCTTCAACCACGCCCTGGCTACAGAACTCGGTCAACATGCCCGTTTCGCTCGGGGCAGTTTGCGGCACATGTAAGGAGGAGCGAGCGAGGGGGGAAAGGCTTGAGGAATGTTGGAAGGGTTATTGGCAGCACTCAAATGGATGAAGTGTTTGGGTAAGGTTGGCAAAAGGAGAGCTGCCCCGCACCTTGGTGGTGGCGTGTCCGAACCGCCGCCCGCCATTGAATCGCCACCACCGCCGCTGTAACGTTTTCCCGTATTGGGGGCTTTTCCACGATACAGGTACCTCGCCGCGGCCGCCGCCTGTCCCATCTCCGCCGCCCCTGCCGCCGCCTGCCCCATCTCCGCCGCCCCTGCCTCCAACGAATGCCCGGAGTAGCACCCCACCCCCTTCGCCACCCACCCCGCCGGTGCGTTCACTTCGGCCTTTTTTGAGGCCATAAGCCTTAACTAGAGCGCATCCAGTACGGCTCATTTACCTGCTTTATAACCCTGACATCCAAACCGAGGAAGTCTCCAAACCTTGCTGAAGCAGCCAGGCGCGTCTTCGCCCTTGGGCTAGGCCGAGGTTTTGGCCCCTGGCATCCAAACCCGCGTTTCTTCACCCTCTCTCCACTTCATACAAAACCCTAACTCCTCCCCGTAACGAACCCTAACCGATTCGAACCCACAAACACGAGCACGCTAAATTGAAATCCTCCGTATTCCGTATCCCCGCCGCCGCCGCCGCCGCCGTTGCTCCTGCCCCAGGCCAGCCCCACCTGCATGCCGAGTCCATTGGGGTACGACTGCGTCGCAACTAAGGTAAGGACGATATCCGTACAGTGCGTTGCATGTGTGAGGGCTGCCCAGCAATCATAGCCAGTACGGCTGTGCGGGGGCCCCGACCGGCCTAACCACAGCACAGGGGAGGGGCGCGTGACTTCATCCGTCTGTCCTTCCACGTGCTCCCCCGTCCACTCAGGCCAGCAACAGCAAACAACCCCCGAAGAGGCCGTAGTCTGGCTCCCGGCTCCGGCCACCACTCTTTATCCTAACTTCATAAACAAATTTCAAATTTCCGCTGTATCCCTATCCGGGGTTTCACTCTGCCTGTCGCGTGCATGGCGTACATTGTGCCAAGCTGCCAGCCAGTCAGGTGGCAATAACGTCGAGGCAAAACCTCCGATCCGAGCTTTCCATCTTCAGCTGAAGCGTTCTCATCCCCAACCATATTATATTATTATATTATATTATTATATTCTACTGTGCGTCCGTGTGTTTTTAAACACGTACGACTCGCAGGGCAAAGTCACCGTGCACTGGAGCGTCAACTCCTCCACCGCCCCCGCAAACCCTTGCACTCCCGTCAACCGTACGACACTCACGGTGCGTGTACACTATATGGCGTAAGGCAATAGTACGGACATCGTTTTCGCTGTTTTCTGGTCATTTTGCGACGGTCATGACGAGAGACAGGGAACTAAAACCCTAATGACGCATTGGACGAGCATGTGGCTTTGTGGCGGAGGGTTGCCTGCAGCCCCGTCTCCTGGGGCAAGAGGAGATATCCTCCACAGTAGGTAGGCAGTCGTATGTCCACTTTTTTCTGTCTTCCCTTATGTAATTGTTGTCGTACTGTCGTACTACATACACACAGCAGCCCGCTCCCCGGTGATCTTCGTTTCACTTGCTGGTTCCCCCCCTGCTGGTCAACGCACGCACGTCTCCAGGCCAATGAGCTGAGCGTGTTCGGCACCCTGCACATGGCCGTACAAGCGAATATTCAAGGTATGGAGACTTGCTGCTCGGATGTGCTTCTGCCTGTCCTCACTTGTGAAGGCTGAGAGATGGTGTGGAGATGGTGTGGCCTTGCGTTTTGCTTTTTGCGTGCCACTAAGCATGTAAGGAAGCATGTATAAGGAAGCTGACATAGGTGCTGACTCGCCTCGCATTCCTCTGCCCGAAACTGCCCTGACAGGATACGTCGCCATCGGCTTCAATTCCAATCCGAAAAAGATGTATCCGAGCGACATCGCCCTGGGCTGGTCTGGGTCCTCGCTTAATACGTACTATGCAAAGGTACGGACGATGCTCTGATATTCGACGTGTGTGTTGAGGGGGGGAGAGGCGCGGGAAATGGCAGGGGCATGAATCTGAGGATAGTTGGCTCACTATGACGGTTAAAACTGTTCGTTCGGTTTTTTAAAAGTTCCATTTTTCCTGCAGGAAATCTACATGTGGTGATCCCGAACCCAAACTGTTAAACTCGAACATATTTAAGTCAAGTCTGATGAAATGGGATGATTTGCTGCATGGCCCTTCTGCCCTTTCGCGTACCATTTCTGCTTTTCTCCCACAACATCCCAACGGAGTTCCCACCATGTAACCTGAACCCACACACCGCTGCTTGGGCGATGATCCCCCCTGAACCACATCAGGGTGAGGATTTGGAAGAAAGTGATATATCACCATCATCATGGGCGTACGACACGGGTATCGCTTATAACGCCTCGGCGATTATCACTACCATCTGCTTCAGCCGCCGCCTTGTTGACAGTCGAGCGAAGGCATCTCCGGACCTGAGGTCTGCCACCGGGAGTAATCGCAATACTACCACTGCTACTACTCCTACAAGCGGCCGTCGTTTGCTGCAAACCTCACAAGGTGCGTGATGTGGAGGGATGTGGAGGGATGTGGAGGGAGTAGGCAGTCCTCACAAACCGCTTTCCCTCACCTGTCCTATCAGGCAATGGACAACTGGGCCTTATCTGGGCCATAAGCTTCGCCAGGGCTCTGGTGCAGCACACTAGCCAGAATGTGGGCGGCTTCGACCTGAACTTGGCGGAGGGGACGGTGCAGGCGGCAGGAAACGATAGGAAGTACTGGGTCAATGTGCACGGCGCGTTGATGGCAGTGGCATGGGGGCTGCTGCTGCCGCTGGGAACGCTACTGCCGGCACACAGGTGAGACTCTTTGTTTGCTTGTGACAAAAAACCTGACTCGACTCGAAAATCATGAGAGGTTTCTTTATGAGAGGTTACTCATGCTAAAATAGTTAAGGCGGTGGATGCTCTGTGTATGCATGTAAAGCTGGAACTCCTTTTTCCTCTTTACGTCGTCAGATGGTCAGCTGCTTCCCCCGTGCCGCTAGAAGCCGCCGACGAGGCAATACCACCACCTCCCGCAACGCAGTGTCGACGTATCCGACCTATGTAACACCGTTATCACGCGTACATCCCATATGCGAACTATTGCGACGTCACTCCTTCGAACCCTAAGATCCTGCGGCTCGGTAGTTAAGCGAGACACACATGTCTTCACTTATCTCACACAATCCCACACATCCTCCTTGCACGACACGCCCCTCAGGTGGTTGCTGAGGGATGTCAAATTGGCGGGCAAGCACCTCTGGTTTTGGCTGCACCTGGGCTGCCAGTGGACCGGTATGGCGCTGTTCATTGCGGGGTTCGTTGTGGCCTTCGTAGAGTTCGAGGAGGTGGAGGGTAATCTTAGCGAAGCACACGGAGCGATTGGCATTGCGATTATGGCGGCGGCGGGCGCACAGGTGGTATTCGCCTACATCCGCCCGGACCCGAACTCTGAGAAGCGCGGCCTCTGGAACCTGGTGCACCACAATCTGGGCCGACTCACCATCCTCCTGGCCTGGGCCAATGTGTACATCGGCATCTACCTCGCCCACACCAGCTGGGGAGCGAGCTACACGGAGTGGGTGACGCCCATCGCCATCGTCATGGGGCTCCTGGTGAGTGGCTGGGTGAGGGCGCGTGCGGATGGATGCGTGGCTGGGCTTAGAAACGAGAAATTCCAAAAATGCTTCACAAACACACATAGGACGGACAATACGATGTACGGACTTAATTTGGACAGTGCGAGGACCTCCTCACTCTTAAATATGTGGACCTCCGTACGGACGATAATTGCTTTTAGGACTCATGGGGAGACCGGGGCAGTCAGCTCGGATCCTGATAAGCATGACTCACCTCACTGTGTGAATATCTTGCACCTCTAGTGCTGCGCCACAATGACCTCACCACTTGGTCTGGTAAATCACCAGCACACGCACATTCACGTGCCTGCCTGTCAACACCTGGCGCCAGAGCTACAGCCGCTGCGGCTGCGTGTGCTCTAACCTATCACCGACTCCCTGCCTCCGGCCGCCGTCCCCGCAGTTGATTACGACATTGGTCCTTCGGCTGTTGGGACCGTCCGGAGCTGGGGGAGCCCCTGCTAGAGGTGAGTTGCGACTGCCTCGAGGTTCTGAGTCCCATGGGCGACGGTCTCACGGGTCTGAACCCTACGAGACCCAGGTCACTCACGGGTTCACGGCCGGGGCCTTATGGAGCCCTCCACTGGGTGCGCCCCGCCTGGTTGCCGTGACTTTGTTGCACGCGGTAACGGCGTGCACGGCTTACACGGTTGATCCGTTTTCCTTTGTGATCGATAAGCCTTACGTCTTGAGCGCACCTGCACAGCCCTTGGGCTGCATGCCCTATGTCCTAAGTCCATTCACCCAATGCTACTTGAAGCCCCGCCTGGTTCGCCTGGTCTGCCTGTGTGCACGTGTGCTCCCTGATGTGACCGGGTCGTCTCGGCCGCACCGACATGCAACTGGTCATGCAACTAGTCAGTCATTCCACTATGGCGGGCGTCGCAGGGAACAACGCAAGTGCCTTCAACACACTTGATTATACGGCAGCTGGGGAGCAGGGCGTTATCCGTGGTGGCACGCTGGCATAAGGTTCCGGCTGGAGGCTCTAGCCGTACCGCTCTATTACGACAGGGAGGGTCGCCGGCGGGAAGGCCAGAGCATCAGCGCTCAGGATGGCGAAGAAAGGGGAGCAGCTGACCCCACCTTGCGGTGGTATTAGCCACCCAGCTGGAATACCTTCTTTTGGCGCGTTATCTTTAAAAAGCGTGTACTGCAGTAGTGTGTAGGAAGGAAAGGGCCTTGGTGTGGCCCCTGCCCCCAAAGGAGCGGGAGCTTTAAAACATGGGAATTTGCTCGGGGCGGATGGCAGATGGCGGATCGGGCAGCTGAGTCCGCTGACGCGGAACAGCGACGAATATAATATACGAGTTCGGACTCCTTCGGTTGAGAAGGATGTATATAGGTATGTGAGATCGCAAAGAGCGATTTGGGTTGCAACGCAGGATTTTT
This sequence comes from Volvox reticuliferus, assembly GCA_019650235.1. Lineage (NCBI taxonomy): Eukaryota > Viridiplantae > Chlorophyta > Chlorophyceae > Chlamydomonadales > Volvocaceae > Volvox > Volvox reticuliferus. The sequence continues at coordinate 1,939,835 of BNCP01000014.1, forward strand.
ACAGAAAGGTCATGTGCTGGTCATGTGCCCACCAGAAGCTTAAGGCATTTTTATATGTGTCTTGTCTTGCATTACTGCATCATGTTGAGTAGCGTTGCTAGCTTATTAGTGGCCGCGTCGGTCGCGTCCGGTGCGGAGTGAGAAGAGGGGCATTCCAGCCGCAGCAGCGGCGGCGGCTACCCATTATGACAGATTGCTGGTGAGCGTTGGGTCTATCCTCATCAGGTCTCATGATATCCTGTGGCAGCCGTCGCAGTGATCCGCAGACGCGGATTATTTATTTGTGCGTATTCCTTTTGTGAAAGGAATGCCGCGGCGATTGCGTGGGTCATTAACATGATGCGCGCGTAAGCAAAAGGATGAAACACAGGAGGAGGATTCCTTTTCTGACTTCCGTTTCTGGTTTTCGCGCAAATCGGGTCGGATGTGCATGGCAGGCATAACTCTTACGTTGGTTATCGTTTCCCGCCATACCCGGGAGGAGCTCGCATCAGTGATTCATGGTTGGGTCCTTTGCATGCACCTACTGGTGTCTCTGGTCTAGCAATATTCATCTGCTACGTTCGTCTTCACCCGCAACTTCCGGGCAAAGATACATTCCAGCTCTCACGGTCGGCACACTATACCTTGTTTCATTCTCCTATTTACGTTCTTCTACTTTATCTGTGGGTTGCAAGACCAATGCCACATGCACTCTGTTCGCAGTGACTGTGGATAAACAGTATTAAGTCCTTTTCTTTTACACTGAGATGCCAAGTGAGGGTATACGACACTTCCTTGGTTTACTTTCCCTTTTCCGTTACGTACCGTGTCTTAACGTGTAAAGCAAGTTGTGACAGAGGATATAGTGCAGTCAATTGGCACATGTGGACTATTAGAATTAAAAATTTATCATACAGCATGATCCCTTCTGCAGATCGTTAGCCATCTAGATTTTTTAGCCAAGGTCAAAAACGATGGCCTGTATCCCCACACGTGTCGTGCCGTACCGCACCCACTGTACCATTTTTCATACAGCATAAACGACAGAATGTCTTGCTCCACCTAGTAGCCACACATAACCATCAAGCACAAATACTTAATCCGCAATCCTTGAATTTGCATCTGCTGAATGTAAGAAATTACCCAATTCTATTCATCACGACATGTTCACAGTTTTCCCAACTCCACTCGTATCCGGGTTTGTTTTTAACAGCCACAGCCCTCCAACGATGGACACATCCATTGGCCCTCCGAGTCGCAGTAACTACGTATTACGTAACTAACAGAGTCTAACCAGCGAGCAAGGAGTAGCAGTAAGAAGATGAAAACAGATCCTGAGTGATTGATTGAACCAGGTCTGAGTAAAGCCGACACATGCACAGCCGTGCAGCAGCACAGTCACAGTGGGAGGAAGGGTGGAACGCTAGCCTTTTTGCACTGTTTATTAATTCCCTATTTTTGCTCTAGGCCCAAAACTGTAATAATGTACTTGGGGGGGGCCTCGTAGCGGTTTCATTGCTTCTTTCGGCTTGTGTCCGAACCACCGAGTGCCCCCAAAGCCCCACGGAGCTTCCATCCAGAGCTAACCCCCTGCGGTTGGCACGGGAGTAGGACACGACAACCACATGCGCTACCGAAGCACACGTAACCAAGCCAGCCCCGTGACTCCATTCGTGCTACCTGATCCTTCTGGGGTTATCCACGTGGTCCGACTTTGGAAGGCGCCGGAAACCCCGATTTCAGGGGCATAAGGGGGGCCACCCAGAGGTAAAACGATAAAAATCCGATGAGCAGCTCACACATAACGATATCAGTGCAGGCGCCCCTTCTCAATTCAATGGTTTTCCTGCTCGCACATCTCACACAGATCCTGCCACAACCCGCCAACCGTTCCAATAGGACGTCCACTTCCAAAGAACGCCTGCCCAGCAAGAGGAAAAGGAAGCCGGAGGCAGCATCCCCTAATCTTCCGTCCTCCGCCGAAATTTCATCCCTTCGGCCTTACAGGTTTTGTCCACGGCGGCAGGAACTGGACATACATGCTGTAAAAGGAATTCCATCGCACGCTATAATAATCTCGTCACGTGAGGTGCGTGTCACAGTGCGTCACAGTGTGTTCCTTACCTGACCCGTCCGCCGACATTTAATATTTACACATTCCAGATCAGCGGCCCTCGTCGGTCTCCTGAAAATAAATTTAATCATCTGGAGCGGAATCTGAATTGACTTATGCACCAGGCGGCTAGGGTACTGCCCTGCCACTCACGGCTATATGTCCGCAATCAGTTGTTTGCATCTTGAGCCTATGCACGATATATCGCTGAAGATCATGCGCCATCTGCCCGGGCAGCGGAGAAGTGGTCATACAGGTTGAGGTTGGTGGCCGTCGCCCGCATCGTGGCGAGGTCTACATCGCGAGCTCGGCGGTGCAGTGTCAGAGGCCTCAGCAAACCCCAGAGCCGCCCGTGGACTTCTGATAGCACATTCTCCTGTCATGCAGTAAGGAATAGCCAGAGCATACACGCATGAAAGTTTTGAAGGCCACACACAGTGTAAGAATAAACAGGAGCGGAGAGGCGGGACGCAACTAGGAACGCAATACATTTAGAAGCACCTGCACAAACATGATGTTGAAAACCTGGTAGTCCATGGAGGGCGGTACGAATGCTCACGGCCACAATTGGGGCAGCCCGGCGGCGGCGTGTGCTGCAGAGCAGCTGCTTTGCACTGGAGGCACAGGTGCAGCTCCGATGAAAGGTAATGAACATTTTGATACATCGACTGCGCTCCTCCCGCACTCCTCCCTCATTCTTTCCGGGCGCTCCGGTGGCAGCACCGACAGCTCGCACCAAAGCCCGCTTGGACTATCGCACCTTGCACTGGGCCCCTAAGGGTCCGCTGGCCACCAGCCCGTGCTGCAGCTCAGACACCGCCTCCCACAGCGGCCGGTGCACCCGGGGAGCCAGCAGCTGAAGCAGCAGCCAGATGCCGTCGCCAGCGGGTTCCGGGACGCCGGCTACAGAGCGTTGCAGTTGCAACAGGGGTTAGGGAGCGGGGCGGAGGCGGCGGAGGGAGGAAGCAGACGCTGAGGATCAAGCCTGAGGGAGCGGAGCAGGGTCTGGTTGAAGGGAGAAGGCCGAACGGGTTAGGAGTAATGGAAAGCTGGTGGCAAAGGAGAGGATAGATTAGGTAGATGCGAGCGCTAGAGAAGATGGGAATGTGTTCCTGAGATAAGAGGAAAACAGAGCGTCCGTCCCTTTGGGGGGATAAGCATGCCTTAGTGCCCGTTATGTGCACCGACTCCTCCAGCCGCCGCCCCGAAAAGAACGCTACTGTCCATTATAGAGCCCTCTCCTGCCCTCCATCCTAAACCCTACGTTGCTTCGAACACTCCCTCGAACTGCCCCTCGCTAGGCAGAGACACGCACCTGACAGGAGCACCCTGCAGGCTGCTGGCATCCGTGTGAGCAGGTGCAGGTGATGGTATGACTCAAGCTCCATTCCCTGCCCCCGCCGACCCATGGCTCCCCGACACAGTTGGGTCGTATGACCTGATCCGGAGTCCGACCCCGACCCCACTTCAAAGCCGCCGTCGAAGGTCCGGAACAGCGCTTTTCCGATTCCGCCGCTGTCGTCACTACTGCCAGTCCCGCGCCCAGCATTACCGCTGGCAACGGTGCCGCCGTCACCATCGGTACCTTCAGGACGCGCAAGGTCTACCACTAGCAGCCGCTGTGGGATCTGGGTCAGTAGCCCGGCGTCCCGGTGGAGGTGCTCCAATGGAGCGAGGACGACAAGGAAGGACCTGTGCCGCGCGCCACTACCGCCAACGCTGGGCCGCATGAGCGGCGACACGGCAGCGGTGGTGACCACCTCTGCGGCCGGGTGCGGATGACGAGGTGGCGGGTAGATGCCGGCAGCACTGCCGATGGAGCTCAGGAGCGGACCTCCGGCTGCTGTGCGGCGACTGGCGGTGGCGGCGGAGCACACGCCGGTCAGGGGCCCGGTGTGCGGGGGCGGCTGCGAGGCACGGGCCACTGGGCCTGGGGTAGAAGCCGCAGCTCCCGGGCGATGAGCGAGCGCTGTCGTAACGGAAGAGAAGTCCGACGAGCCACGAACACAGACAGACAGGCGCACAGATAGGTAAGTGGGCCAATAAAATAGGTGGGACGGCAATTGCGAGTGAGTGCAGGCATCAAGACCGGATGGCATTCAAATGGCGAGACCCGTGATATGTGGTCGAACTGGAGGTTGCGGATTACGGGAAGGAGCGGCACAAGAAGGTACTTTCGAACCGAGAACAAACTTTCAAATCAAAAAAAGGTAAGTCAAAAAGCTTGGTCTCGTTTTAACCTTATTTTAACAAAAAAAGATTTAATAACTTTAAATTATAATCAAAATTTTAAAAAAACAATGACTGTTTTTTCAGAAATACAAAAAACTAACATATCAAAAACGTTATTCGATGAGCTTTGTTAAGCGGGCTAAGGCTGGTTAGTTAGATTCTTGTTTGAGAAACTAGCTACAAGTTAACGAAAACTTTTGCTGCTTTCTCAATGACGGCTCTAATTACCCCGGAAGGTAATCTTCATAGCCTCCCACCTAGGCTGCGCAAGAAAAGCCCAAACCCAATTCCTAGATAACGTTAATTGAAACGATGATGTCCTCATGGAAAGTCAGGTGCTCATGGGAAGTGCATGCGAGATTCTACACAACAGGTATGTACAGATCCATTAGTTCTTAGCGGCTTCCCGCATGTAAACGCACATTTGACAGTGATGCGATGAAAACCTAAACCGAAGTCCGAAGCCACCGCGCCCAAACCCCATGCACACCTGCGCAGGCCGCCTGAAGTGCCGCCGTGCTATCCGCGGTACCGTCGTGCACGTGCACACCCACGTCCACATGCTCACTGATCGCTTCAGCCCACCCACTCAAACTGTCGCTGGGTGCCAACAACATGCAAACCTGCGAGCCCCCCTCGCATGCCACTCGGCTGGTGCCGCCGTTGTTCATTTCCGAGAAGGATGGATAAGGGCCCAGCATGAGAAGGTGCGATAGCAGCCCGGCTACCTCGGCCCGGCGGTCCTGCTCGAGCTCATCCGCCAACACGCCGCCAGCACCTTGAAGCTCCAGGGATGCTAGCCAGCGGACTGCCTGCAGCTGGTGATTTCGGAGCTCGCTACGGGAAGCAGGCAATAACTCCTATGGATGCCGAGGAGGTTTGGCCGTACGTCCCAGACAGTAGGCGGCGACAGGGGGACGGACCACGGGTAAGGGGTAAGGGGGAGTTATTAAAGAGGTTACTGCTGCGATGACTGCCATGCGGAGTGGCGACGGGGTGACCGAGGATTGGAGATAGATGTACGGGAAGATGATGAAGATGAACTGCAACAAGTGGGGTTTTGCGCAGAGACCCTTGTTCGGGTGTGTCGTGCCATCAAGGTCTGAGGAGTTATTGACTGGTGAAGGAGTTTGCGCTGGTGTTTAGGAAGGCAAATGGAATGCCGAAGCAAAGGCTGTAGCGCGTTCCGCTGTGGCAGGACTACCACGGCCTTTGCGTGCCTTTCCACCATTTTAAAATCTAAAAACAATATCATCAAGCTTATTCCATGCTATATGCTGTCTCACACGCGTTCTTACCTGCGTTGGTGTGTCGGCCTTCGCTCCCGAGAAGCACGCGTCGCTGTAGTCGTAGACGCATGGACTGAGCTTGCGCTTCCTGCCAGTGTAACGCATCGTAGAACGACCGGAAAGCCGCGCGGAAACGTCTGTTTGGCTAGCCTCCACATCGTAGAGACCCGAAGAAACACCTGCAATAACCGCCTGCGCTGACTCAAGAGACACAAGCGCCTTCTGATACGCCTTGTTCAGCACGGTGCGGTGGTGATCCTCGGGACAAGATGGATCAACACGGCTTTGAGCCCGCAGCGAGGCTGCAGTGAAGTCCTGTGAACGAGCAGTCATAGGCTGATGTGAGCAGACGCCGAAGATAGCACCGGCCGTCATAGACACTATATGAGTATTCTTACCCATGACAAGGAATTTGAGCCTCCCGCAGGTTGCGACATCGCGACTGGTTGGAGCACAGCAAGCGGCGATGTAGGAAGGATTGTCCCGCGCAGCTTCTTGCATCAAACCTCACCAATAAAAGGTTGACGTGATTTGCCGTGTGCAAGAGCACGTCAACTTGATGAATCGCGCCTGAATTCTGACATGCAAAATTTCGCAGCACGGTACGAGATGTCGTTCAATGGCCAAGTCAACCCAGGAAACGCATATAATTATACCGAAATTATATGTACCATATCGTATCAATTTTAAGATGGTGATGGCAGTCTGGCTAGGACAACAGGACAGTTAACCGCTCCAAATCCGAGGTCTGTGACCCGAGGACGCATTCCCTTGCGTACTGTGGCCATGACCTATAAAACGCGTGAAATCAACGCGATGTAGCCCGTATCGACTGGGCATCCTTTTTTGGCACGTTATGGACTGAGGGGCGAAACAGCCAATTTCATACGTTAACTGATTAACCAAAAATACCGGAACAATGCAAACATTCGCGGCTTTCGCATGCCTGCAGTATTTATTGGCTTGGATACAGGTTAATGTTGGGATTTAATATTGCGTTTGAGAGAAAAGCTTCACGCTGTAATCCGTGACTTTGTAGGAAATAGCAGCTTTCGACAGAAGCTACTCGCAGACCTCATCACATGCCACATTTTGCAGGTGACGACATACTGTAACTATATGGATATGTTTTCGCTTGATATTCGGCGGCTTATCAATAGCTCCGTCGGGTACATCCATGCCGAGGCAGCTGACCCATGGCTTCGGGTGGACTACCTTTTCAGCCAATACTCTAGAAGCTTTTATTCTTAACCAATCAGCCCCATGCGAAGTCTTCGTGCGGTCAAACGTTGCAGCAGATGTTGGCAAGGCCTTAACCGCCCAGACAACCGGTGTAGCCTCAAATACCGCAATGCTACAAGATGCGCCTTCGCGTGCGCGCAAGGTTTACATTGAAGGCCGACGATGGCACATCTTGAAGGTGCCTTCGGGCCTTGTTGCAGCCAGAATGCCACGCAGCTTGTCATCCTGCTGTCCTGAAAACCGCTTCCTACCACAGTTCATGGCCCCGCTGACCTCATAGCTACCGACCCCACCGACACCGCAACTAACTCGACCAGCAGCGACTAACAACTATCTTTGAAACACGGAGTAGGTCCGCATCATGCGCTGGTGCGTGGCCAGCCGCTCCTGCGGTGTCGCGGGGCCCGCCAACCGCAGCAGATCGGCATACAGCTGCCGCCATTCGCTGTAACGGGAGGTACGGTCGGCAGTGGCGTACAGGGCCGTGACATCTGAGTACACCTGCGGTTCAGCCCAGGGTAGGAAAATACGTAAATAAGTAGCGAACTCGTTACAGGAACCGACCAAACCCTGGTCAGTGACTTAGCGAACGCCACAGGCGTATACCAAAGGCTCTAGAGCCGGAGCAGACGGGAGCAGCGTCCGTTACCATCTCGGGGAGCGGGTGGTCCAGAACACCCTTTCCTCTGTCCGCAGATGGCATCAAATCACGCACCCGGTATAGCCGGTAAACCACCAGGCCTCGCAGCTCTTCCATAGCGGCATTAGAAGCAGCAGCATGCGGGAATAGCTGCTGCTGCTGCTGCTGCTGCCGCCACTCCTCTTCCGCTGCTGAGAGCTGGGCGAGGTCCACCTCCAGGGACGCCATGGCGAGCCGCGAAGGCACCGCGGCGCGCTTGGGGTCGGGTGCCCTGGGGATCAGTAGCCTGGGAAAGGAAGTGGGAAGGTGGGAGGGACACACCGCGAATGTCCGGAACCGCACATCCTGCGTGCGATAGGTCCCGCCGCGCTATCAGGCAACACGCCGTGACCCTTTCCTTCCTGAGGCATAAGCCTGAGCATGTGGCCGCACCTCCCTGATAAACCCCTCCTCACCCTCCGCCTGCCATCGGTTCCGCGTCGGCTCCCTTAACCCTCACACACCATTCCGGCCGTGCCGCACCTGGTTAATCCCACCGCCAATGCCAGTGATATACCCATCGCCGGCAACGCGGCCATGAGGCTCAGTGAGAGCTCATTGGCCCGCAAGATCTGGTCCAGACGCAGCATGGCAGCCTCTCCGTCAACCTTCAAGTGCTGCACCTGTACGGCCAAACCCGAGTAGGTGTAATTAGACACGAGGTGAACCTGACGCTGTACGCGGCTGTGTACGGGAAGGACGAAGGGAAGGCACCCATCGCACCCGAACTGCAACGGTTCGCTGCTTCCAAACAGAAAGCCGTTAAACGCAACCAGTTAACAAACCTGGATGAGCAGCGCTCTTGCCAGGTCGCCCAGTAACAAGTTGCGGAGCGGGTTCCGGAGCTCCGCTTCGTATGACCGCATGAGCACCGCCATGCCTTCCGCCAGTGCCGCGTCCTCCTCCTCAGTGGCGCTCTCGCCTCCATCGCATCCGCCGTGGCTACCGTCCGCCGCTGCTGCTCTCGCTCCGCCCGTCGATGGCGCAACCGCCGTCATACCTGAGATCGACGGCCCCTGCGGCAGACGTGAGCTTTGCTGACTCGCGCTTTCGGAGCCCGTGATGGTCGCACCATTGGTGCCCCCAACAGGACTGGAAACATTGCCATTGGTGATACTCGGAGAGGAGGAGGTGGTGGTGGCGGCGCTATCCTTTGGGTGGTCAGCCGAAAAATCCGTAAGCATTCGCAACAGCGACTCCCGGCTGAGGGAGAAGTCCTGCGGTGACACGATGGCGGGCCGATCACGGAAGGTACGGAACAGTTCATCCCGTACTGCAGCCAGGGGCTCGGCCACGTGGGTGCGTAGGGCAGAGCGTACGGAGGACACGGCGGTTTGGATCCAACTGAGGAGGGATTTAAAGGGGCCAGGGATGGGTGCAGGTAATCTCAGCAGGCCGCACATCCAGCGGTCTCGTGTTTGCGGAGGTGCAATCCTCGCGGAGGCACGCACCGCAGGTCACACCTGGAAACCATCGCGTGGACGAATGCATTGCACCCGTCACAACTTGATTAGCAATTGAAGAAACGGCTGATGCACCCCGTCCGGGAACTGCCGCCATACAAACTGATATGTGCTATCCTGTAACCGTGTCCGTTGCGCCCCTATCTTTCACCTCGCCGCTGACGGGCCCCTCACTAACCCGGTCTACCTGTCCAGGTCGTCGCTGCCTGCCAATCGGCTGTGCCGTACAAGGAAGATCCCGCCGTACAGGAGCAGCCCCGCGCCAAGGCCGTAGCGCAGCCAATGGCGCTGGAAGCGGGAGGGCATGCGGGCTGTAGCGGGTAGCGGGACCAGCGGAACTGGACGGGAGCATGAAGGAATTCAATGAAAGGCGTGGATTCAATAGCAGAGGGCGCGTACACATCATGCGATTTCGACCCCATGACAATTCCGACGACGTCTGATGCATTCCGCAATACCCGCAGTGCAATCATGCTAAGCCATGTGCTAATCATAATCTTTTGACCCTTGCACCTGCCAGCGCAGCCGCCCTGCGGGCCGCCCCAAGGGCAGCAGCCGCCGAGCCGCCACCCGCTGTGAGGTGAAGACCCATGGGATGGTCCTTCAAGTCCGCTGCGCCACCACTCGCTGATCCCACTGCAGCAGCGGCCGCTGGCGGCGCGGCCCTTGAAGACGCCAATGCTACGGCCGGACGCTGGTACTCAGGCTCCAAAGGCTGTCCTAAACCCTGTACGGCAGGCGGACGCAGCCGCAGTAAATCCGACAGCCGTTGCAGCTCCCTGGAGAGCGACCGCTCATCTCCCGACTGGCCTTTGTCTTGTTGTTGGTTGCTGTGGTTGGGGGGCTGCTGCTGCTGCTGGGATTCGTATTGAGCATCAGGTCCACACCCAGCGTCCATCAGCAGCCCCTCAATAGCCACCCGCATGCCGCGTACGGCACAGCAAACGGCATCCTCCACTACCTGTCCATGAACACGGAAAATGACGACGCGTGGCGGGACGCGGGAAAGGGTGTACTGCGAGAGACCGCAGCGACTGCGACTGCGGCGGTGGTGGTGGTGTTACTTTCACTCTTTTTGTGCGCCCCGGTCTCAGACACCCGCCCACACATCGCACACCCTTCTAACCATTAACTCGTTACTTCCTCCTGGAAAGGCAATGAGTTCTTACTTTCACGACCGGGTCCTCGTGCTCCTGATGCCGCCGTGAGCTGGAGAACGACGGCAGCCCTCTAGCCTCCACCGCCGCCGCCGCCGCTGCTGTGAAAAACAGCATGGGCACGTTCAGCGCCCCTTTTGATGAGCCCACATCACCCGTCGTCGTCGCCACTGTGGACGGGAGTACCCTGGGCGCCGCTGCGGCCAATACATCGCCCACTCGCAGCAAATCTGTTGTTAGCGGGAAGGGGGGGGGCCGCGCTCGAGTCTCATGCTTACAGCGTAAGTTGGTCGGATAGGCCCACCGTCACTTCGTGCCCTGGAATTTGAAAAGCCTTTTCTTCAGTGGCTCCCTTTCATCTCCGCCGCTTGCCACGTTGCCACACAGGGCCGCCGCCCCTTCCCATGAGACAAGGACACCCATCATTGCGGGGTAAGGAAAGGTGCCCATGCTCGGGGACCCCATGCTGAGATTTGTGTGGCTTCGGGTTTAATCTGGCCCCCTCCGTCATGCAGGGCCCACACATGATCACACGGTGAAACAACACAGACACTTGTCCCTTGAAAAGAGTCAGGGGTTCCCCAAGGCCATCGAACAGACGCCCATTCCGTACGGGACAAGGGTTGTTACAGATTCGTAGGAAGCGCATGAGGGTACCCTAAGAACCCACGGCAGGGGGCAAGACAGAGACAAGGTTTGCTAAGTGATGGAAATCTTTCTGCGTGGTGGACTGAAACTGCCTGCTGGATGTTTCAACTATGCTTAGTATGTCAAACTATGCTCAGTATTTAACTCATGCAGATGCTCAATAACAAAGGCTTTGTTCCGGAGGAGGCCGGAGGAGGCTAATGGGCGGAAGATAACGATAGATCGTGATGCGCTAAGCCGTGGATGCGCTAAGCCCTGCAGTATCGCGCTTATCATGATCCAGCTTTACGTACCCGCCGCTTGGGTGAGCAATGCCAGAGCGCGCGCCAGCCGCAGCCGTAGCCCCCGAAGCAGCAGCACCTACCGTAAGCGGCCCCCGGGGAAAGGTAGGCGCGTTGACGGGTATCGAGTGCGACATGCGTAGGTACCACCGCCGTTATCATCATCATCGCCACCACCGCTACCCCTGCTTGATGGTGTATCCAGACCCTCAAGGCGCCCCAAGGCCACTCACCCGCTGCTGCATCATGTCAGTCGCACTCGCAGAGCCGTGGGAAGGCTCCGTCGGTAGTGATGAAGATGAGAAAGCTGATGATGAGGAAGCTTGCACGCCCTGAGCACCGGCCTTAAGCGCGGCCTGCGGCTCCTGCGACTGCTGCTGATACGGCGAAGGAGACGTAAACGTCCTCAGCAGCGGTGCCATGAGCGGCGCCAGCCTTCGGGTTACCAAGTCCTTGGCGGCGCCCGCCACGTCCTCCGCAAATGAGAGCGGGCCCATGCTAAGCAGCATGAAGGCCCCATGTGACCACACCCCACCAGCAGAAACCCGGCCTTGCCAAAAGCTAAGGTTGCGGTCCACGTCATGGAGATCGCGGAGCAGTCTGGGTAGATGACAAGACGGGAAACGCGGTTGGGGCAGGGAAGTGGTGAGATTTGATGTGGGCTGGGAAAAGTTCTATGTCTTGGTGTGTGACTCCTGCGCGACAATAAGGGACAACCAACACGGTGTGGATGACACGCCATACCAGCTAGAAGCACGCGGTGAAGGTACGACCCTCTGAATTTCGAAAGCGAGCCTAGTTTCTCTGTTCTATTGAGCAAAGACGAGACAAAATGGGCCTTGACATCGGGCCGTTCCGACATAGATGGACCTCAGCAAGATCCTGAGAAGCGCCCCCCGCCTGTATTTTACACAAAATGTTACCCCTTACCTGTCATGTGCAAGCTGTGCCAACTGGAGCGCACGGAGCCAGACATCGGCAATACGTCCTTGACTGTCTGCGGCCCGCAAAGCAAAAAGGATATCCTGTGCCGCCACGGCATCTATTCCCACGACAGGAAGCGTATTCGGAGTAAACCATACTGCAGACCGCAGAAAATATCCCGGATTTAGGTTTTTCAGCCTATACCATTCTGACAAGCCGATGGCCATCAGGTTACGAACATCAAAGTCCATGCCCAAGCTGCGCAGGATAAAGGGAAAAGTTACTATTTGGTACTCTCACTTTTTCCATCAGTGGTGTACGGCACTGGTGTTGACTGGACTGCACTTTCGTGGAAAGCGCCTGCCCCACTGGCGCTGATCTTGACAACAAAGAGTTGCATTTTATAGGCGTCCAAATGTGTATGCTGTAGTAACTAAGCTTATGGCATCTGTCTGCTGTTGACAAAAACTCTTATCTCCTGCTTGCATTCAATTTTCCGGTCTTTGACAACGTTCCAAGGCACAACTGCTAAGGAAACATTGCTGCACGTTTCAAACTCCAGAAAATATTACATCCAGGCTCAGCGCCAGCATGCATCAGCAGTCGTTAGAGGCCCTAACGACCAAAGACCCATGGCCCTACGCCGCTTTTTCCTCACACCAGCTAATTAAACGCAACTGTATTGCAACATACAGATCTTCTGTAAGGAGTGATGGTGCGGTGCCAACTAGGGTGAAGGTTGTCGCGGCTGCTGGTGCTCATGCCTATGCTGCAGCCGTAGCCATTCGTGAGCCATGCGGTGCACGGACTCCTGCGCAACTTGCCGATGAGCTTTACCAGTATGCAACATCGACCAACGCGTCGGGTTATCTGCCCGGCAACGATGCATTCCTAGCGGCATGCCTGAGCGAGTTGTCCGCGCCGCACCGACTGCGCCGCCTCCGGCCGCGCCAGCTTGCGACCCTCCTCCGCTCTCTTGTCCAACTAGGAGCTAACCCGGGCGAAGATTGGCTTGCGGATCTGGACGCTTGCTGCTACTGCCATCCGGGACCCTTCGATCCGGCATCGGCAACAACCGTGTTGCAAGCCCTCGCGGCCTTGCATACGGCCTTCCCAACAGCTACATCAACCAATTCCACTTCGCTCGTCGGTGGCCCCACTCCCTCATCCTCGTCCGCTCAATATTCGTCTGCTGCCGACGCCTGCGCGGCATATTGGGGCACCTCACCACAGGGGCACAGGACCCAGCCGCAGCGGCAGGCGTTCCGCCGCCGTGGCTCCGGAACCTCACAGCCGTCCTCTCCATCCTCATCCTCTCCACCACTACCGCAGCACGAGCTCTCACAGTCGCAGCGTTGGGGCCAACAGCGGGCTGCTGCCGTTGGCAGGAGCCCCGGGCGCCATCAGACTTCTTTGCACCGCTATTCCGCTGCTGCTGCTGCTGCTGCTGCGGCCGCCTCGCCCGCTTCGTCCTCCCCAGCGGACTCAGCGCCCACCGCGACCTTCCGCTTCCCGCAGGCCGTCTATCTGCGGCTGCTCCAGGGCGGCGTCCATAATTACACGTATGAGCAACTTGCCACTTTGCTGCAGGTAAGGGCTATTGTGGGACGCGCAAGGTTCAGCCATCCTGGTGGAAGCCGCGCCAAACAGCATGGGCTGTTGGAGGATCTTCGTCTTGTTGTACACCGGTGACACCATAGGTTATGGCCATCTTCCATTTTGTCCACTTCCGACATCCTCCGCCACCTTTTGCCAAGCATATACCTCAGCCTTTACTCGGGTAAAACAGAGCACCTAATCCCTACGGTTATGCCGTACTGCCCTGTTTCCACTGCAGTCGTTCCGCTCGCTGGGTGTTGCGGTCAGCGACGAGCTGGCTCTGCAGGTAGGAAGTCGCATGGCGGCGCTGCTACTGGAGATGGCCCCCGAGCAGCGTCAGCGGGCGTTGACCGCGGTTCTGGGAGCCTCCAGTGAAAATTGAGAGGGGACCGACAAGCCCATAGACCCTCCTGAAAGGTGCATGGCGGCGGGCTTGGCGGGGGAGGGGCGGGAGAGTGCGGCTCTTTCTCGCCACGCCCTCCTTTTCGGCGCGGGGGTCAGGGTCAAGGTCTAGGTATGTACGTAAGTCCCCCGGGAAGTCGGGAGCACAGGCGGCAGCTCTGCGCTTTGGCGCTCCAGGTGTGTCCCCATGCGGCTGGATCCAAGTGGCCTGTGGAGTGCACTGAGTGGAAACCGGAGCCGCCGTTGCGAGTCGGACTGAGGCGGATGCCGCTGTTCGCTGCAACGGAATATGCAAAGCGTCCTCGGAGGACTAGGAGCTGGTGGCGGTGGTGGCGGTGGTGGTGGGCTTCGCCTGACGCTGTGCAGCACTTTTCAAGCACATGGCGATGAGCTCGTGAGCACGATCAGGTGGGAGAGAGCTGCTCGAGGAGAGGTGCTGCGTGCAGCTGGGCGGGCGCATGCGGGGAGATGAGAGAAGGGATTGCGACTGAGGCCTTGCATGGCGGTGTCGGGGGGTTGAATAACGCGTCATGATGTATCCCATATGTACACATATACATGTACATGTACATATATACATATGTGTATATGTTTGTATCAGAAGCGCATCATGCTTTGAGGTCTTGCCAAAGAGAGAGCGGCGATTGTGGTTTTGGAGCGAGGTGCAGTTGCGGGATGCGAGGAGGTCGAATATTCGCTTTTTTCCGTTGAGATTCGTTCCGAAGATTTGATGAGCGCGAATTGCAAAACGCATGGAGAAGGAACTGAATCATCCCGTATCATCTTCACCGTGTTGGTACGGAAATAATCTTATGGACAGAGAGAGAGAGAGAAAGGAAAAGAGAAATGAGCTCGAGTGGAGAGGAGAGAAGAAGGGGGGAGGTATGGATGGCAGCAGCAGTATCGTTGGCCATGTGTGTGTTGGGGGTTTGGGGTTGGGGCGACTGATGCATTGCGATCGGGAGCTCTTCTCGGACTGCCTGGTGTCCGCCTTGGTGTGTAATCTCGATTGTGTTTGCGGGGGCGTGTGGCCAAGGACGACTCCTGGCGAAGATACCTGCACATCTGAACATCTGTACATCTGTACAGTGTACACTATGTGCGCACATTCAGTGGACGCTGCTGGGATGCAGTACAGGGGCATCATCCGAGCGGTGTTGCACAGCGGAGAGCTGAGGGACGAAGACTTGTCCTTATGTGGGCGAAACCAGGTTACTATCAGCAATTAATGGGAAAGATCAGCACCAGTACAAGCTGAGGGTAACTCCGTTTTCTAGCGGGCCGTGCCACGTGTCATGATGGCAGGTCCTCGCGTCGTTGACG
The DNA here is from genome assembly GCA_019650235.1 of Volvox reticuliferus. Classification (NCBI taxonomy): domain Eukaryota; kingdom Viridiplantae; phylum Chlorophyta; class Chlorophyceae; order Chlamydomonadales; family Volvocaceae; genus Volvox; species Volvox reticuliferus. The sequence goes on from BNCP01000014.1 coordinate 1,955,169, forward strand.
GTTGACTGTTGGAGGTTGGAGGTTTTAGCTTGCTGGGCAGGTCATAATGGCAAGAAGTTGGCCAGACTGTACCATGCCATATGTATATATATATATATATATATATATATATATATATATATTACTTCATAAGGCTGCCACCGACGTACAACCCGTAACCATGGCAACAGTTGGCTTGATGGAAGAAAGAGAGAGTGTGTTTGTGTGTGTGTGCGTGTGTGTGTGTGCGTGTGTTTGTGTGTGTAATTGTAGTGTGTTTTGCAGCTGGGGTAGATGTGCAGTATAAGGGGCGAATATGGAGCCAGCACCAGGTGTGGCGCATGAGGGCGCATGACACGATGGCCGCAGGAAGCAGGATAAGTACAGAAGGGCAAACGCGTTTTCCATTGGGACGATTTAGCTTCAGTCTACTCCAGGCCTTGGAAGCGAAGACACCGTGGCGGCTCGGATGCTTACAGGGGCCTTGCAATTTTAACGGCCTGTGCGGCAGCGTCTTGAGGCATACAGTCTTCCAGTGCAATACTATCTTTGACACTATATTCATCTGTACATGGATAAATACTTATACATGGCCGCTAGTCCAAAGTCCATGCGTTTTAAAAGTGTTGCTCCGATGACGCCATACAAGAAGAGCAGCGGAAGGGCAACGGAAGGAGGACGGAGGAGGCCATAACCCCTCAAACAATTAAAGCGATTACGAAGTTGATTTTCCTACTGGACTTCTTTTAAAGGTAGGCGAGGCAACCTACCACTGGGGGCTTGACGCTGGATAGACGTTCGCCGAAGGTTGGTTAGCGACACCTTAACGAGCCTGAGGAGCCTAGTATGGCTGCGGATAAGCGCGACCATGGCTGGATTACATATATCACGTTTGTTCCGTCTACGTAGCTATTGCTTGTCGCGCATTTCCTTCCTTGGCCTCTCCCATCTTCTACCGGCCTTCTCCAACCAACATTTTTGTACTGCCCCCGAAAGGCATCCCGAAAGGACATTTCCACTACACAAAACGTACTTAGGCATAACCTACCTATGGGAAATCTTGTGCACTGCGCATATTGCGTTTCCGGGATTCCGCAGAGGCACGGCGGTAAACGCCATCTCCGCTAAAAGCTCTTTAAAATTCCGGGGAAAATCCTGGATATAATTATTTGAATTTTACGTCGATTTCTCAACCACGGGCCATTACAACGCGGCGCCGAGGAAGCGCCGAGCCCAAGGAACCTTTGGTGATCTTGTTAGTCGGTGCTTGTACGACTCATATCTACATTATTTTTTTATATTTTGGTTGGACGTCATAGGCACCTACCAAACCGTGCCCTGTTCTTCGACCTTGTGTACATGTCCCCAACTTTGATGGCACTTAAAATGCAGTTCGGCGAAAGCTGATGTGCGACGTAATACGCTTAACTAACTCGATTACGTAGATAATGGGTCGTTCCAAGGCTCGCTCTCGCTTGTTGAGTTGCTTTGGGTGTGGAACTGGGGGACCTTCGCGCATCGGCTCCGAGGTCGCCGTCTCCAAGGCCAATAACGGACCACTAGACAACCACTCCTTTATCAATTCATCATCTGACAGCGCAAAATGTGCGTCAGAATCAGTCCCGGAGATGGCGGCAAGCAGGGCTCCCACGGCGGGCAGCGCCAGGCGGCCATCCTACGCGTTTGCGGAGCCGGCACAGCAGGGCTCCAGTGTCTCAGATACCCCAGACGCGAAGGTGAGAAGCGATGGATTCAAAAAAATGTAAACACTTGTGCGGCATTGCGGCATGCTCAGTATGATAGTCTACCTATTGGACTTAATTAGAATTGTGCTCATGCCTACACCTCGAGGGGGTTTGTCCCCCGAACTTTCTGCCGTACGAAATTTGATGTTTGCAATTTATACAAGGTGAAATAGAACCAGAAAACGAAGAAATTAAACGCATGCGACCAGGCCGCGTTTCATTCCGCATCGCGAACCTACGTAACTCACCTGCTCTTTCCTTTGCAGGTTAGCGATGCGTCCATCGCCGCGGCAGAGGCTCCATCATCCATTTCTGCGGCATCGGCGACGCCGTTGTCCCAGATGCGGGGTGAATCCGCGTCGCGCAGCAGCGGCGGCGGTGCTGCCGCGGCCATCTCCGTCGTCCCTGCTGCTGCTGCTGCTGCAGTGAGCCCCAGCGGCGGCGACTCCGCCTGCAGGGAAGCCGCATTCGCTGCGCGGCGTCAACCTCGCAAACCCCGGATCCGAACCAGCCGCGTCGCGCCGGCGTTCGACACAGAGGATGAGCTATCGCCCGCCGCTGGGGTGTCCCGTACGCCCTCCGGCTCCGCTGCAGGCAGCTCCTCCCGCGCCTATTCCGCCTCTTTCCCCCCCCTGGAGCCCCCGTTGGAAGAGGACGCGGTGGAGGACGCCGACACTAACGTTGATCCCGATTCTGCGGCCTTGTTAAGTCGGGGACTTGGCGGCGGCGGCGGTGGCATGGCGGCGGAAGTCACAGCGGAGGAGAAGGCTGGCGGCGGGGATGCAGTTGCCGGCGGCGCCGGGTCAGGCGCGGAGTCGAGTCCAGCGGATGGGCTCTGGCTGCAACCAGCGACGGCAGAGGACGGTCGCTGTCAGGCCGTACAAGTGTGCGAGTGGGATCCGGACGCTGACCGCGACGCCGAAGAGCACATACCATACCCCGGTGCTGTTTGTACGGCATCTTTCCGTACGTTGGCATCACCGAAATCAGCTGCTGTGGCAGCAGAGAGTGACAGCGGCGTTGACGGCGTGGCGGTTCGAAATGGGAGCGGAAGTGCTCACAGCCGTGCACCCACGATGCTAGCCGCGCGTGCCGCCGCCGCACCCGCTCATCGGAACGACAGCGCATCAAGAAGGAATGGTTCCAGAGGCGGTGGTACGGCAAGCAGAATAAGTACGGCAGATGTTGCCGGTGAAGGTGGCGTTCGCACAGGCTCCAGCAGGAGCAGTAGCGGGGCAGCGAGACACGGCGCTGGTCGTGACGGAGGCAGAGGCTGCGGAGCCGTCGACACGGCCGCAGCCGCGAACCCGGCTACAGAGCTCAGCTTCCCCGGTCCAGACTTCGCACGTCGCAGCGGCGTGGGCACCTCGCCCGCTGCCAGCGCCATCAGCCCCGCCGCAGCCGCGGACAGCGGGGATTTGATACACCCCACCGGCGGCGGTGGAGATGGCTATGGCAATGATGGTGATGGTGGTGGCGATGGTGGCGATGGTGGCGATGGTAGGGGCTGCGCGATGGACGGTGGTGGTGGTGGAAACGGCACCGCTGCCCGCCGCAACTCATTCGCCGGTGACAGCAGCACCAGCTTGGTGGGCCCCGGCATGGTTTCGGAGACAACCCAGCTGCAGCACTGCCCGTCGCTTCGACTAGACCCCGGATCACCCAAGCCGGCGGAAATGCAGCAGACGTTAGCACCGTGCGAGTCTCTGAGCCTATCGCCCAACGCGCCGGTGACGCCACCGCTGACCCTCCAAACATGCGGCTCGCTTCGTTTAACCCCGCTATCTCGGCCGCGGCCGCTGGCGCCGTCTCCGTCACTGCGCCCTACCCCGCTGCTGCTGCCGTCGCCCTCCCTTTCACGAAATGAATCGACGCCAACGCTGACGACGCCACCAACATCGTTGCAGCAGCTCCTGCTCCCCCCGGGTGGCGTGGAGTCCGCTCCCGCCAAAGTAAGCCCAGCCGGTGATACGATGCTGAGGCTGCCGCCGCCACAGCCACCGCTGTTTCAGCACAGCCCCTGCTCTCTCACCCGTAGCTCCTACCCGCGAGCAAATGCCCTCGCTCCGCTGGTCCGTACCTCCGTGCCTGGTGACAACTCCGCAGCACTGAATCGCTTGGCAAGCCTGCAGGCCGCATTTCGAGAACATCAGTCGTACAACACGGGCCAGCAAGAGGAGAAAGTACAGTTTTCTTTTGCGGCGACGGCTTTGCAGGAAGTATCATCGCTAGGCGGCGTCGGCGCGACGGACGTATCGGCTGTAGCGCAAAATGCGGTTGACGGGCCATCGGTGACTTCAAATTCACCGCGGAAGGCGGCAGCCGCTACTGCCGTCGCCATTACGAAAGCGACGGAGGCTGCTGCTGGCGGCTGTAATGGCGGCGGTGGCGGCGGCGCTGTCCTTGGACGCGTCGATGATGGATACGTCGATGAGTGCTTCCGCAGAGATGTAGTCGATTCAATGGTGGGACACCTCGTGCCACCGTCGTCATCGTACAGGTCATCGGCGCCTGCCGTACCCTTTGACCAAGGACAGTACACCAAGAACGAGTCCCTGCGTCGTACGGCATCCGTGGAGAAGCTGTGGCCCTCCTCACCAGCTGTGCCAAATCATTCATCAGCGATGGCATCACTACACGGCGGTGCCGCCGGAAAGGCGGAGCTTGGTTTGGTTTCGGAGCCTGCGTCAGAGCAGCTTGAGCGTTACGCGCCGAAGTGGTTAGAGGAGCTGCTGCCGCCGCCGTCGCCTGGGTACAAGGCGCAGCGGCCCTCCGCAGGGGCCGCTGCGGACTCGCACCACAAGCGGTTGATCGTGGCTGCGCCGGACAGCTTCAGGAGCCTTATGCGAGAAATTGAGTGATCTCACCGGGGGCCCTGGACAGTGCCTCCTGTTCTACTGCAGGGTTTCAGTACAAAGCTTCAGAGATGTGCCGTACAGTATAGTTCCTTAGGCCGTACAGTATAGTTCCTTTGTAAAGCTTATTGGTTCAATTTTCGGAAGACGTCCAGCTTTGTACCGCACGTGCTGTTGGAGTGTCATATCATATCGTGTGCATTTGTTTTCACATCAGTTGTCGGTTCGATGACGATTTGCTATTTGAGGTCGAAAATACTTATTATACAGATTCTGTGTGGCCCCACAAAGGGGGATTGTTTGAGGTTTTTGGTTTTGTGTACGGGTATGTCGTACATGGAATGGATAGATGGTATGTGGACGGGATGCCATGGGTGTGGCACCTAGCAGCAGCAGATCAGCAAACGCCGCCCTCTGCCGGTGCTGATGCCGGTGTTCTAAAATGAGCGGCTCCTGCTCCTGCGGGCAAATATCTAATACACAGGTCAGTTGTACGGTAACCTATCACCGTACTCCCATGTATCGAATAAACCAAAGCCACTCCTCCCAGTAACGACGAGCCAACAGGGCGGTGGCCGCAAGCTGCTTTCGATGCGAAGCTTCCTTCGTCGCCCTCGGGGTGTCGTCGAGCTGTGCTGTGAGCTGTTCATTACGTAATGCTGAGTGCTGTCTTGTTTGACATGGCGCCTGCGATCTGAACGGCGTGCCGCGTTCGTACGGCATGGGTAGGGATGGGTACTGAGGAAAGGAAATGGTGTGCGCCGCGATGCGTTCAGTTGACCCGCTTTGATGACCCATGATCCAAACTCACCCAGCCACACCGGCGGCACCGCCCGCGGCAATTCTACGTCCCGAATGAACGGGCCCTCCCGGAACTACTCTGTGGCTGCCTGGCTGCCTGGCTGGCTGCCTGGAGGGGTGGATGGGTGGATGGGCGAACTGCGAAGACATCAGCTTCTTGTTGTCGTTTGGATGCAGCTGCGCCCGGGGTGGGGTGGGGGTATTCTACGACCTGGTGGAGGCATTCTTGTCAAACGCCTCTTGCTCGGGAGGACTGGTAAGTGCCGTACAGTGCCGTATCAGGCACCGCACACTAGGGTTGGCAAGGTCTGACCCGCCTCACCTCGCCCCGTGTTGATGTGTACGAGTGGCTCGTGTCCATAAATATGGCTAGGTCTATACCAGGGGAGGTGCATGAATGTATGCCCCCGTTGCAGTTATTGCCGGGAAGAGGGGAAATAGGTGTCCGGTTTAGTGGAAGGACATCCGTACATATGTACGTAGAAATATATATACACACATATACATAATATGGTAATTAGATGGCAAATATTGGACCAAGTGAGAGAGGAATAGGCGGGGGGACCCGCAGGAGCGCGTTTTGACGCCAGTGTGTAGATAGTGCGCAATGCAGCCAGACGGGGTACGATGGGCCAAAATCCGATCCGTTCAGATCACTAGCTGGAAAGGAAATTTCGCCGTTTTCGACGGGATCCTGGAGTGTACGGGACGGTAGGTGCTCCGTACCTGCTATTTGCGCCCTTCTCATCAAAATCCCGATATGATGAGCTTGCCTGAGGCATACTGCAGCATACGGGCGCCTAGGGAATTCGCCGAACCGTTTCTGGTCCCTCAGGGCCTGTACGCGTGCAATTGTACGGTACATAATGTACGTATGTTCAAATATGTCCGCCAGGCAGAGGCATGTAAGAGGCGTGTACAGGAGGGACGGGAAGGAAGGTTGGAAAATCCCGCGCATTGTTTTGCCAGTTAGTTCGGTAGTTGGTTGGTTGGGGTTTATTGCGTAGTTTTGGAGTTTGTTTGCTGATAACTGGGTTCACCTCGTTTGTTATGCAGCCCTTGACGCATGCCCCCTTATCATTATAATTGTTGCTCTTGTTACTGGATATCCTCTGTGGCGGGCGGAACCTGACTGGACCCGAAAGGAGCTGGTGCTTCTCGATCTGGAGCAATTTCACTGCTACAAGCTGCACGACGCATCACATGACCAGATGCCTCGGGACCTGCACTTACCGCCGCACGTAATTTGTCCATACTGGTAATGACTTGCTGCCTCCAAGCGATAGTCATCGCCATCCTGCCTGTTCGTCTATCTGTCACTCGGACGGACGGACCGACGGACAGTCAGATTGTATTAGTCGTAGACGTACGACACACACTATCACAATATAAGGTGCAAGAAGCACCCTGTCAACATCTCGAGAGGCCTATGCGGCAATCAACTACTACACAGATGCACGGATGGTTGGGCAGACGGATGGTCAGACAGACAATCAGACAGAGACGATCAGGTGGTCGTATTGAAGTATCCTGGGGTATCTCATGGCTAATATCCAGGTTGGCCAGTTGTCTGGCATCCTTCGATCGAGCCTTTGCTTTAGGCGGATATGACAGAGATACAACACGTATAGCCAGACATTGAATGCCATACGTATAGCCAGACAGCACAACGCATCCACTATTGTGAATATCTAGTTGCAATCTCAGGGTGGCAGCCACAGGCACGTGGCAATCATTTTTCATACACAGACAGTACTCAGCAGATAGGTGGCCGATGCATGGCTGGGGGAAGCTGTTCAGTCGTGAGTAGTCATAGTGGCCATCATCCATCGACAATTTTGTCAATCAATCAGGCAACGAGCCTTGTGTAGCAGCAACATATTCGTGGCGTCGTGGATCCGTGGCTGCAGTTTGCTGCTCAGTATGTACTTAGGGAAAGATTTTGCATTACACCCGGGAAGGTGCAACAATGAGGCAGGACAAGTGTTCACTCCAGACATGCCATGAATGGAAACAACTAGCCCAAGGTGGAGGTGTTGGCAAACACCGGGAGCTTCCCTGCTGGGATTAGATACTCACTTGCAGTACGGCATATGCTCCTACATACATTAAAAGAATCATCTAGAGAATTAGCACCAATGATCTGGTCGCATACTGATAACATATACGGACTTGCATATACGGACTTGCTCTCCATAACCTGCATGCATCAGGGGTAAGGGGTATGCAACTCCACCGTTAATAACAGTTATAGGGCCTAACTGTCAAAATTTCGGCTTACGACCTCAAAATTTTGTACGAAACTAATGCAGGCTAGCTAATAGATTTTCATAAGATGTATTTTCTAGGATCATAGAAGTGTGATGATGTGGACTTTGGCCGGTAACCATATGGGCCATACAATGACCTTGAAACCGAACTTTGCCTCCCAGTTTTCGTTCGATTCGTGCCGTACTTTCTCCCATGAGGATAGGAGCTCATCGGCATCCCAATCCTTCGCCGTCCACCCTCTCCACTAAGGGGGGATCCGTCGGTGGTGCATGGACTTGCATGCGCTCTTTGGCTTGCTTGTAGCCTCCGTTGCATCGTGCACCCAATGGTGAGTACGCCAGCACTGTGCAAGGTAACTCGCAAACACCCGTCGACGCGTACTGTACGTGTAGCACCACCAGATAATGGACTTCAGCGCGCTTTTGGATCTTCCCACGCATCAGCAGGAGTGGTGCTCCGGGTCCCGTACCCTACCAGCATGTGTCCCATAGGTCCCGTCTTTATTTTTGAACAGTTTGTTCATGTATGCGTTGTTCATGTTAGCGTTCATGTTAGCGTTGTATTCTGGCTTTAGCGATCTGGGTCAGCACCTGACGTGCGTTGTTCAAGATTTCGCTGCGCGGGAAGGGGGGGATGCAAGGGGCGGGATTCCTCGATGGACGGTTTCAGTTTATCTTCGAGCAAAACTGCTGGCAATATGCATTGTGATACCTATTGTTGCGTTTATGGCCGCGTGCATAGACCCACGTGCACAGGTGTAATCCTACTGGACTTAGGGGATGATGCCAAATCTTGTCGACGATGTCGCATACATGCTTCCGCAAATAATATTGAATTCACTTAAGAGCTCATTGGCGAAATAAAGCATATTTTCACAGGCGACAGCGTGGCAGCTGTGGCGACTAACAAGCGAGTAAGCAAGGCGAGGAGCATCAGCCTAACGAGTGTCCATCAAGCGGCTGTTAAACGTGATGTCTCACAGATAGACTACCTTGCGTTAAAATCGCAAAAAAGTGTTAATCAATTCTGCACCATAACAAGTTGTTAAAATCTTATTTGAAAACCCAAGAAATTTCAATTTGGGGGTGCAGCAGGTCCTGTACGAAAATTCGTCCGCCCGCGCGTTACTCCGTCCATGCATGCAGGGTATATAGAGCATGAACAAGCTGTTTTCCTTACCCCCTAGCCTTCCCCAGTCGGCTTGGTGGAGACTTTGAATTTTACCGCGCCGCCGCTCTTCACTTAACCTTACACGAGCAGCGAAAGCCGCTATCCAAGCTCTCATCCCTTTCCTAATAAAAGCTGGGCCAACTGTTGTGGCGACCACCCAACGCCGTCAGCTATGCCAGCATCGGGCCTAATACCAATGGCCCGAGGTTCGGCCGCCTTGCTTCTCCCCCTGGCGCTTTTGACAATAATAGGCTCGCTTTCGAGGGCCGAACCTGACATGACTCGTGTTGCCGTGTACATGGACAGCACCAGTGGTGTACTAGACCTTCGGTGGGATGACGGACCGGTGAACATTATCTTACAGCTTGGGCAGCTTGGATTCGAAGTGCAGCAGGCCACAGATGGTCAGCCGAACCTTATTGGCCAAGATAAGCCCTCAGCATACATTATACCTGTACAGAATGGCCACATGTATTACAGCTCTGTTGAAGACATGGGCGCTGTGGCGGCCTATGTGCAATCGGGCGGCTTGGTCATCGTTTTGGACGCGAACCGTGGTCAGGGCGAAGCCTTGCGCAACTTTGTGAGCGCTGCTTTGGGCTATGATGGTGAGATGTTCAACTTTTACGATTTTGCTTCCAGTCCCTTGAACCTCTGACTTCGCGTCCGTTATTACGTAACAGCAGGTTTATTTGATTGACGACAGGTACTAATTTTGGTTCCCAAATTTTTCCTCACTTTCTCGCCCCGCCTTACTTGTACATGCAGGCCGTTGGAGTCACTGTAAAAAACTTCACACGAGCATGCTAGAGCCGGTGCCGGTGCCGGTACTGAATGGCTACGCGTCTACGTCCTTCCTTGCCGACTTCACGGACTCTTGGCCAGCAGCCCTCGAGGGTTCGAGAACAATGAGTTATTTTACATGGTGCCTCCATGAAGACGAGTCTGCCTTCACATTACCACTTTACACTTTACAAGATGACAGCTTGCGGGTCGCCGTTCAGGTAAGGTTTTGAGCACTCTCATGCATTCTAATCCAATGGAACAAGTTGACTTGATTTGTTGGAACTCATAATGATTGATGTAAACTCGGCGATGAGGTACACTTTTTGCGCAACTAACTTCTAGTTTCGTAAAGTTTTTAGGCAACGTCTGTAACATTTCCCACCTTTGCTGAACCTTATATGTGTAGGCTTTCGGCAAGGCTAGAAATCCTGGTGCAGTTGTATGGATGGGTTACGACTGGAAGGATGGCTCACAACACCAGTGGGGCGCCCTGTTAAGCAAGTTAGTCACCGACTTCGCCGAAGGTGAGCACTGTGAGGCGCGCTATTCTCGCTATCAGTTATCGAATCAGGCACTTCGTTCCAGCAGTGTGTAGCAGCATGCATGGCCTACCCAATTGAGCACATGCGAATCGTACGTGGCTAATCAATCAAGCGCCATTTCACCAGTTAAGGACAATGACTTGCAAGCAGTTGTTTCCAACACCAAAGTTTATTTATAACGGTCTGCCGTCCCATCACCGACATGTGGCCGTACGTACTCGGTTACTAATTTTCCGCGCCCTTCGACTTCCCAGGCAAATATTATGCGCCTCTACACGGCAACTCTGAAATTCACCCCTTCTCCGTCGACTCCGTACTGGAGGTGGCCACCGATGTTGCTGCTGAGGCGGCAGAGGTTGTCCGCCGCTTCCTGTCGTCGTCAGTCCCCGGAACGTACCCCCCTCTTTCTCTGGAGCCCAACGCGCTACCAAGCCCTCCTCCCTTGCCACCCGGCAAAGCTGCGGAGTCGTCAACATATACGGCATTGTTCGTGTGTGAGACGGAAGGATTTAACCTCATGCAGTTGATTCAACGTCTGAAGAACGGCACGGCTTACGCTTACGTAAGTCTTTTGACAGTCCATTCCCGCCATCTGGGCTAAACAATTGGTAGAGAATTTGTTTTTGGTAATTTAACAAAGTAATAAGGTTCCCAAGATCACGATCTGTGCTTGGAGAAAAGCTGTCTTGACCCGTGGTGGACTTCAGTTCCTGCCTCTCCGGCTGGGGCGTCGGAGCTCCAGAAAGTTCTGGGCGCCGTTGTCGACATTTGATTGGCTTTGGTGGTTTGCCCAAGTGCTTTTCCATCCGCCATTGATTTTGCAACCCGCTAATGACGACTGCCTCCTCCGTCCATGTGCCCTGGTGTCGGCCGTTTCCTTAAAAGGGTGTCCACCCGAAGAATGTGATAATCAACTTTGTCGTGTATTGCAACGGCACCCATCAACGTGGCCCCTGGCGTCGTCGCGCGATTGAGACTTCCGAGCGGATGCTCACTGCGACCGAGATTGACGCAGTGTTTGGCAAGGCGGACATGAAGCCCTTGGAACTGGCTCTTGTCCGCATTTCCCCGGCGACCGACGAGACGGTACAGCAGGTCAGTTTTTGTAACGTGTAGCAGGTTGCTCGTCATCGCCTGCTTAAAGTGTACAACCGACGTCGTCCGTGAATACTTGTAAATGTGTTCCCACGCACCGTACAGATGGAGCGCGAGGAGATCGAGGTTCTGCGTCGTGCGATGGAGGAGACATCTGCTGACAGCGGTCTGTTACAGATTGGCTACACTGTGATACGGGTCATCGATGTGGCGTTCCCTCCATCACCGCCTCCATCACCTCCGTTGCAGCCTGGGCAGCTTGCGCCGCCCCTGGCGCCGCCTTCCCCACCATCGCGCCCTGCATTCCCGCCTCCTTCACCTCCTGTTGACACATCCATTATTGAGGCTGCGACTGGTGAGTATCATACAGGCGGCTGTACATACCTCCCTATATGCCAAATTAACAACAACACATATCCACTGCATGTACGATCACGATTCACGATATGTACGGATTCCATGCAGGTGCTCTGGACGTCAAGAAGGGCTGGTCTCCGCCGTCGCCGTTGCCCCCACTGTTGCCGCAATCACCGCCTCCTCCGCCATCGCCCCGCCCACCGTCGCCCACCCCGCGGTTGTCGCCGGCTGTGTCTCCATCGCCGCGTCGAGGGCCGCCCTCGCCCTTCCCGCCACCTAGCCCTCCATCGCCAACTCCTCCTCCTCCCCCACTTTTCATCAAGTTCAAGAACCTGACTGGTCAGGGGGCACGTGGCAAAGACAGGTATTATTCTATAATTGTTGCAATCGACCTGGGATTCGGGTTTGGTGTAGGACTGTTCCCGTCCAACTTGTAGGGTTGTTGCATGGTATGGTGCGAGTCCAATGCAGCCCCATCCAAAACCGTACGTAAAACCTCGGTACCGTCTTTTGTTATCTTGCCAGGTCTCTAGTATGGAATGATGATACCGACTTCAAGCAGCAGCTTACAAATCTATCTCCACTTCAACTGGTAAGCTCTATTTAAATTGTACATGCATGATACGCACGCAAGAGAATCTGTAGCGTCTGGTGGTCTTCTTATGTTAGCGAGCGGGTTTCCGGAATAAGCTCGTTACATGCACGTTTTGGATGCATTGTCCCTGCCTTCAGCGACTTGTGGAATGGTAATCGAGGCTTGAGGTTCTTGTAACAACGTCCTCTCTTCCCCTGCGTGCACGCGCTGCAACGATAGGTCAACCTGGCAAAGCCAAGCTGCCCTTCGACCTGCACAGCTTGTCCCTACTCGTGGAAGGCGGCTCCGCGTGATCTTAGTGTCGCGATCTTCTTCAAAGAGCCAATGCAGATCACACGAGTGTCCCTTAAGCAGATTAAAAATTCCGGTGTTATTACGGTGGGTTTTATTGTGGGCTACTAACTGATCTGTCCTGACAAATTGTACTGTTGGCTAGGCAGGTTATTACACCACTTTTATTATTCATAATGCCAACACCGGTACACATACCATAGGTCAGGTGATCTTGTGGCTCCTGCTGTCCATTCCTGCAGGTGCAATTCCTCAAGTGGGTTTTCCCCCCACGAGGTGTTCTTGAGGGCAATATTGCCCGCACTGTCTGGAACGTTTCGGATGATACAAGCATGTGCCAGTCGGTGTTGATGGTTCACATCGGCCCCAAGAAGAGTGGCATTAACCTACCTGTGCCCGCCGGGGGAAGTCAAGGAAGTTTGCCCGCGAAGCTTCAGGCCACTGCCACGGGCGGAGTTCTCATCACTATGGAGCGTCCTCCGAAAGCTGGTGTCAACTACGGTCCATTCTTGGAATGGGTACGATTTAGTGGTCGCGTGCTCTATCCGTCCAGTTCGAGTTTGTACAAGAACTCATAGAGGCACAAGGCACAACCTTTAGTTCTCCTCTGTAGGTAAAAATAGTGCGTCCTCAAAAATGGGTTACCTTAATGTCTAGTCAGACAGATAAATAGGTACGGACTTAGAAGCGGCCCATATGAGGACTTGGTATTAATGCGCAGGAAATGGTCCCCATTGAACTGATGAAATAGTAGCAGTGTACCAGTGTACCAGCGTACCAGTGTACCAGTGTACCAGGAGTCCGATGGGTGCTGCTAAGGTGATGTGGTCCTCCAAAACTGCACCTAGATATGCCCTTCTACCTTTTAGATACCGTTGGATCAGGGAGGGATACACGTAGCAGAGATCTGTTCATCATAAGTAGCTGACTTTTGATGTTTTGTAGGGTGGTCATCGATACCCTAGTTTGGGCATATCCTTTTGTGCTGTCATTGGCTGGTTTGTAAACATCGTGTTCCAGCATTCGAGAAGATTAAGCTGAATTGCCTTCCAATGGCCAGCCGATTTGGGGGGAAGGTTATAGTAGGCATGACAAAGAAATCGGCGATTGCCAATTCTCGGCCAGTAAGATGTAATGATTCACATTCCAATTCTCGGGGTCTCATACCCTGCTTCTGACATCCAGTGCCTTTCATTTTGTTGCTCCGGCTTCCATGAAAAGCAACAGGATTTTAAATTGCCGCCGATCTATCTGCATGCATGTGAGGCTTCCAACGTACCTTCCATATGACTGACTTGCTATTGGGGCATCCTCTCCTATATAGGGCACGGTGCCAAACACTAAATGATATCAGTTAAAGCTGCGACGGAAAGTCCCCTTATTAGTAATGCGCGCCTTCACACGGCATCATTTGGGGCAGGACATCGATGATGAGCAACAGAAGCTTCCTAGCTACACAGGATGTACAGCAGTTCACAATAATGGCCCTCGTGCCACACACTGTGAGAACCAGGGGTCATGTCAGCCTACAACTTGTAATCTCGGAAGGGCAGAGTGTTGGAAGCATTTTCATAGGGCACTATAATCACCATGTATGGTGGACGCTGACCCAAACTGCCAAAATAACGGTTAGTAACGGTGGAGTTGCATACCCCGTGTGCCAGGGGACGAGATTGGTCCTTGGAGATTTCATTGGAAGCCCCTTGTGTACTGGACACACAACCTTTTGTGCATTGTCGTAATATTAGATATAGGCTGCAGTTTTAACAATGCAATCGAACCTGCAGCAGAGGAATAGAGTAGAATACCAATTGTTTCGGAGGCACTTGAGTTTCTCGACGCCTCTTGTCATTGGGTGGTATTGATAGTAAATTGGTCGATTTAGACAACATCGCAATTATGTTAGGCAGCACAAATTTAAACTTTACAGTTGGTTTCAGAGCCCTCTCTGCTCACTTCGCTAGACGAGCGGCACACATGTGCACCCTTATACGCAACACGGGGCAGGACACGTGGGCAGCGCCGTGCCGGGCACGATGCCGACCAGTGTATCACCCATCAGCGCCACACATTGGTAAACATCCCAAGAACACACACGGGCAACGTCTTACTCGAACACATCGGCATTGGCCAAGAACGGTTCTCAACCCCACGTATGCGCACACAAACACACCTGAATTGAGCTGCAGCGCAGGGATATTGAATTGACGTACTTCATAACTGTGGGGCACTTCTTACACACGTACGGCCCTACCTGGGCGAACACACGGACCTTTATGCCGTGCCGATGTTGATAGCCTACGCTTAACTCCTTCTGAAACGAGGATCAGGTGAACCAAATGGGCACCCTAGGAGCCCGGATGCCTACATGAAGTCTGTTGAATGGCTACTACGTAGGTCGTGGGGGGTATTGATGTCATGGGGGTAAGGAGCGGCAATCCCGCATCTCTTCGGCACTTGTTCAGGCCTATCCTCTCCTTAGGATCCAAGTGCCCTTCCCTGCAGACAATAAGTACGGCACCTAAAGCCCGCAGATGTAATAAATGACCCCTAGATCACCCAATCGCTTGGCTATGTCAATCCCTGTCGCCAAATTAGGCATTTCGTTAAGGGAACTGTTCCATCATAGATGGTGTCCCCGTACGTATGGAGGTACAGATAATCAAACCGATTTTGAGCCCCACATCGTCGGAAAGTTGCGAATTACCTAATAGCTGTGGGCTTCGACCGACCACGAACCCTTGGGAATCCATTCACGAAAAGTTAATCGCCGTACACTGCGCATACTACATGTATGAGCACACTGGTAAAAACTAGCAAGATTCAGCTTCGGAATCAGAGATGCCGCTATCGCGCTGTATGCCTCTAGCATGGTGAGGAGATGCCGGCTCATCCTAAGCTATCTACCGTACCAGTGCGCTGCATGGCCCGTTTTTCAATGCCATGCCGATGGGAAGTAGGAAATATCGCTTAGGGTTCGCTGCTACACGAGAACCTACCTTCGGAAGCTGGATCTACATCTCCGCAGCGGCATCGTACCCGTCCAGGCTACTACTGAGGATGCGGAGATCTCTGTGTGCAGAACCCGACATGTGTCGTCGCATCCATCAGCTAAGGAAGAGCCTGGACTATGGTGACTCCACCGCACCGCACCACACCGGAGATGGATGCGCTGATGGCACGACCTGCTTGTAATTGTCCTCCTCCCCCTCTCCGCACGCCCACATAATCCCCATCTTCCTACCTCCCTGGCTTCCCACCACCACCACCACCATCATCACCAAGAGGCAGCGTGTCGATCAGGATGTTGTACGGCATTGGCGGAGCTTATAGAAACACAGGAAATAAAAGCACCAATGAGTTTCTGTGTCTCACCACATTTCTGGGGCCCAACACCGCCTCCACAACATGTGTATGCTGTAGCTCCGTCGCCATCCGCCCATTAGGACACGCAATGATGCAACCACTGCTGCGGCCGTATGAATTGTCTGTGTCCCCATCTCTGCTCTTCAGTACGGGCTGCCATGTTGGATGTCGTCCGCTCGGAACGGCTCCAAGCTGAAGTGGGCCCCGATACTGGTCGTCTTGATCTCAGAGCTCGAGACACAGGTGCAAGGCCCGCCTCTCCTCCTTACGGCTACACGCAGCAACGTCCTCCACCCACCTTCGTGTGCCACGTTCACGTTTCGGTTTGTGAGCTACGTTGAAGTGGATGTGCATAATCCAACGTCGTCCCTTTGTGCGAACCCTACCCCACATTCCTTTGCATCGCTTGACTTCCTATTTGTACCATCTGTAAATGGAGACTGTGGAGGCCACCCTTCAGTCCAGCTGGCCTCCACAGTCAATATGGAGCCAAAAGAACCTCACCGTGTTCCGCGCGCACTGTATGTGGCAAGTGTGCACAATGAATGATTCATGATGGTTCCGTTAGAGGGCCAAAGATGACCTCAATGTCGGCAGTGGCGAGTTCACGTCTGCCTCCGCTGCCACCATCACACCATCGGCCGCCCCATCTACCGGCGTGGAGTCACCTGCATCAGCCTGGCCGTCTCCGCCACCGCCTCCGGCCCCCTTTTTGGTCGCGAGCGTGCAGGGCCCCTGCTGCTGTTGCTCATGGTCGTGATGGTGCCAGATTATCCCGCCATCATTACTGAGCGCCTTGCCATGGGGAGGTGTGGCTGCGCCTGAACCTGGCGGCCTCGACGGCACAAATGTGATCCGGATATGGGCCATCACATCAGGTGCCGCAGCGGTAGTGGCCCTGGCGGCGCTGTCGGCAGGGTTGGCGACAGCGGTGGCGGTGCCGCTGCGGCCGCTGGTAGGCACTGGCGTGCGCAGTAGGTCTTCCCCGAGGTCTTCATCCACACCAGCGGCAGATCCATTATCACCCGCCGCTGCTGCAGGCTGCGCTGCCACAACGCCGCTGCCGCTGCCTGCGGAAGCAACATTATTCAGCTCCGCTGCAGCAACGGTGGCACCATCTGTGGCTGCCGCGGCCGTCGCCACGCCATTGGGACCCTCCAAAGACTCCAGGGACTTTTCCGTCGTGTGCTCCTGGACTTGGTCAAGTGCCTGGCTGCCCTCGTGCATCCTGTTCTCCCCCCCTACGCTGACATCACCCTCCTCGTCCAAGTGACCAAGAAGTAGCCCCAGCGGACGAGTGCAGGCGTCCAGAGACGTCATGCCGGCGGGACTGGTCAGCCAGGAAGCGAGCACGGAGCAGTCCAGGGGGGAGCCGCACAGGGTGCGCGGCGTCGCGAGGGCGCGGAAGACGTCCGTGCTTCTAGCACTCCGGGGGCACTTCTGGTGTGACGAGGGGTCGATGGAGTGGGGTGCGCCAGCGGCAGTGGCTGCGGTCAGGGGGCCAGTGGTTCCAACGGCTGTTGCGGGTCGCGGGGGGGCAGCGAAGGCGTTGGAGCGGGAGACAGTGCAGGCACTGACAGGAGTGAAGGCGGAGGTAGCGGCTGCGGCAGCTGTTGCGGCTGCGGTATTTGGAGTAGCGTCGAGGCTAGGAGGTGGAGGAGGAGCACCAGCGCCGACACCGCCTGCGAAGGTGGCGGCTGTCGCCGCCGCTGAGGCTGTGGCGGTGGAGGGGGCGATTTCGCGGGAGCCCGTTGCACGGCTGGTTCCGGGGGCCCGCGTGGTCTGGCTTCCCGGGGGTGAGAAAAGGCCTGCAGTGATGTTGGAGAGGTCCAAGAGATCAGAGTCATCGCACACATACACTCCCACTTCGTCGATAGCCTCCTGGCGATCCCCGTCGCCCCCGCTGCCCAAGGCGTCAGCTGTTGCTGCCGCCGCTGACTGCTCTACCGCCGCGGTGCTGGCTGCGACGGCGGCAATGTCTTCGGACTGCTGCTGCTGCGCCCGAGCCAACTGCATGGTACCTTGAAGCGGTGGCGGTACAGAGACGCTGGCGGCGGTGCGTTCATGCGCACTGTCGGAGCATGTTGGTGGTCGCGGAGCAGGAGGCGGGGTGACGGCCGCGGCCTCTGATGAGATTGCCAGCAGCACCGGTGCCGGCAACGAGGTGCTCGGGGCAAAGCCCGGAGGGTGGCACTCCGTAGGTGCGGTGTGGTAGAGGCTTCCAGCGGGCGTGAACGTCGGGGTGGGGAGGGACGGCTGATGGAGCCCCATCGGCATCGGCATCGGCAGGGGCAGGCTGGAGAGGCCAGGTGGGAGGGCCGGTGCTGTGGTGTGACCTGACGAAAGGTGGCTCTGCAGCGAGAGGGCGAGAAGCGCGCAAAGAACGCGAAACAAAAAGTTGAGGAGTCGAAAACGGTCTGATCCTGGATCGAGAAGTAGAACTTCTTACGAAGCGCGTTTGGGGCAGGAGTGAGTGGAAGTGAAACCCTAAGTGAAAGTGAAGTGGCAGGAGAGAGTGTTGCTCCGAAACCGAAACCATTACTCACATTTTCAACTGTCAGGATCGCATGGGCACTGGCCTGAGCCGCCCTTTCAGACCGGGGCTGTCGCGGCGGTGGCGGTGGCATCAGCTGCTCAGCCGCAGCACCGCCCGGGGCAGGGTCTGACGCCGCAGGATGCTCGCGACCGCCGCAGGTATTCCCACCGGCTGTGGTGGGGTTGCGGCTTTCGACGCACTCCTCGGCCTCACCGCCGCCGCCGCCGCCGCCACAAGTTGCTGCGTCGTCCGCCGTCGCCACCGTCACCGCCTTGGTGCGTGCTGCCCCAATACTCTGGCTGTAGGACTGGTTGAGATTGGAGCAGTAGCTGCCCTGCGGCACGGCCCGCTTGCGTGCGGCCGACGTCGCAGGGACTATGCGGCTTTGCATTGTGCTGACAGCGTCGTTGCCACCGGCCGCAGCGGTGGCGCCGCCGCCGACACCTGCACTGCCTCCACTGGTGTTGCACTCTCCGCCTTCCGTCACCGCCTGCCCGGATACCGCCCGACGGAGCTTGCTTAGACCGCCGCCGCCGGTTGCCTGCCAGACGTAGCGGCCTGGCATGAGCGGCTCCGCTGCCGTCGGGGCGGGGGGAATAAAGGAACTAGCTCCACCGCCGCTGCCGCCGCCGCTGGGGGCAGGGGCCTGGCGGGTCGTACGGAACCGAGTGCTGGAAGCCTCCAGATGGCCACTTCCCATCGCTCCGATAGCGGAAGATGGACAGTCGGCTGTGGACCCATGGGTGAGCTGGTGCGGTGGCGGCGGCATCATAGGGCCCATGGGATATGCATGGTACGGCATACCAGGATACGGTATGGCATGCGGTGGAAGGTGATACGGCGACCAGCCGTATATGTCGTAGCCGCTGCCTGAGGGCGGTGGTGGGGCTGGCATCTGATGGTAGTAGTATGGATGGTGTGGCGGGAGACCATAGGGTGGCGGCGGGCAGTAGCCGTACGGCGGGTAATGTGGTCCGGCGTTGCCGTACGGGTACGGCATACACATGGATTGCTGGTAGGGACCAGCGGCGGCGGCAGCAGGTGCATTTGGCCCATGGGATATCCCGGGTAACGTTGCGCCCATAGCGGCGGCAGCCGGGTCCGGTGCGCTGTGGTATGGCGGTGCAGGCCATGCCTGCGGATACGGCATCTGAGGGTAGGCGCCGCCGCGGACTGAGCCGCCTTCAGGTTGGGAACTCGGCTCCGACGTCACGGGGGCGGCACCCTGACGAAATGGAGGAAAGCAAAACTTCTGTATCAAGACAGAGCGTTTACAGCTTGGTGCATCGGCGTGGTTGGCTCCATGCGGGGTGGCGTCGCTTAGCGTTTTCAGGAATGCATCCTACATGAAAGATGACCCTAGATCGCCAAGGATTCATCGTAAATTCAACCCCCAAATAAAACATACCTGTAGGTTGTTATGCTGCGACTGCTGCTGTGACATTGCCGGCTGGACACTTGCCTGACTCTGCGACTGATGTTGTGGCTGCTGCTGGCGGCCACTTGCCTTAGACACAGGAACAGGAACCTGCAACTGGGGCAGTTCCAAGATCGAGAATAACTCATGCGCGCTGGCGGGAGACAGTCCTTCGCCGCCCTCAGGCGCAACAACGCCCAAACATCCCGCTGCCACCGCTGCTCCTCCTCCTCCTATCGCCGGCAGCTGGAGGACAGCCTCGCCACCGCGACCGCCATGCTGGGCTGAGGTAGGGGTGGGCAGCTGTTGGTGGTGATGATGACGGGGGAGATCATTCGTTCTCTGGGACTTCGAACAAGTCACGTGGTCAGCTTGGAGAGTGGTGCGGATAGGAGGCAGGCCTGAGCCCACTCCGCCGTTGGGGTCCGGCCACCAGCGCAGTGCAGCGTCCATACCGGCCTTCCCAGGGCCCTGTCCTGGCAGGCTCTGCTGGTCGTGACTGGTAGCTTGCTGGCGCGGGAAGTGATGTGACTGCTGGGCTGGCTGCCGATGAGGATTGTCTGAGGAGTGTGCGGGGACGTTGGTGGTGTGAGGAAGTGCTGCCAACGTCATCGTTACTGCCGGCAGTGATGCCGTTAAAGGGTGGTACTCCGCCGAAGCGAGCGGTTGGGAGTTGGCGGACATGGGGGGCTGAGAGTGAGCCGGGGCTGTGGGGGCCTGTGAGCCGGGGCCCGCTCCGCAGCCGTACGCTGCGCCACAAGCTGCATCCTCCGTGAAGAAATCCATGTTGCTTATGCCACAATCACCGCCGCCGCCGCCAGTGACGGCGTCACCCGCCGTTTTGCCTTGGACCACAACGGCGGCAGCGGCGGCGGCGGTGGAGCCGTTAACAGCTGTCAAACCCGTCACAGCCTGCCTTGTGGCGTCCGTACCACCGCTAATGGCGGCGGCCGCCGCCACATCCGTGGCTGTAGCCTTGACGGACAGGGTCATGCTGTCCGCCGCCGTTGCTGCTGCTATGGTGGCGGCGACGGAAGCGATCTCCTGGCGGGCTTGTGACCCAGTCTGATCGGCCCCGCCATCCGCATCCCCCGGCAGGTCCACCAGCAGGTCATCCATTTCATTCTGCTCCCAGGCGTGGAAGAATGCCTGGGTAGGCGAGAGTGCGGCAGCATCACAGGCGATCTCCTCCGCGGCCTCAGGACTAGAGCCCGGCGAGGACAGCAGAACCATCATGGGCTCGCCCGCCGTCCCCACGCCGCCGGCCATGGTGGCACCTGCACCTGCCGACTCACTGGCGGCGGTAAGGGGTCCAGCGTTGGGTGCGGGGGCTGTTTGCATTTGATGCATGGCGTGGTGGGCTGGGTATGCGGCCAAAGTCGCCAGGTCGAAAGCATGCTGTGCGGTGGCTGAGGCACTGCCATTCGTGTGGAAAGCAGGATGCTGTGCCGAGGTAGGGCAGGAGGACGGAGCGGAAACGTAGCCGGCGCCCATGCTGCCGCTGAGGTTGGCTGACGCGGGGAATCCCGCCGCCGCAGCAGCAGCGCCATTTACTCCGGCGGAGAAACTCCGGCTGTCCCGCATGCCTGAAGTGATGGTTGGGGGAACACAAGTGGCGACGGCCCCGGCAGCCACAGCCGCAGTACCTGTACCCGCCGTCTGGCGGCCCAAACTGCTAGCACCACTGACGGTGGGCGCGCACGCATATCGCGCCGGGTAGGCGCCGCCATACTCTCCCAGATGTACTGAGGATGTTTGGCCGCTGCTACATGCGGGTTGTGCAATGGCCTGGCGCTTGGCTGCTGGCGCTGGCGGCGCCGGGGAGGAGTGTTTGGTAGGGGTGGAGCCCCGGGGCCGTGCCGCGGAACCGCCGCCACTTGTGCCGCCACCGGTGGAGGCTGTGCGTTGCAGTGTGGGGAGGCGGAGCACGATGCCGCCGCCGATACTAAGTGCAGGGCCTGGACCGTGGACGGAGTGCTGAGGCTGACCTCCGCTAGAAAAGCTGATCACGGGTCCCGACACAGCGGCGGCGACTGGCGGTAGCGGTGCGGGTGGCCTGCTCGCGACCGCGGCGGAGGAGGCGGGTGCTGTCTGACGAAGCGTCCCGACTGGGCCGCCAGCAAAGACATACCGACCGCTGTTGTCCTGAGGCTGTTGTTGTTGGCCGGGAAAGGCCACCGGACCGCAGCAGGGCTTGGCATTTGTTTTGGTGCTGCGGGGCGAGCTGCCGCCACCGGCGGTGGCAAGCGATGCGGATGCAGCCGCCACAGCAGCGGACCCAGCTGCGGCGGCCTGTAGGGCTCCCAACCCCGCCAGTGCACCGCCGGCACTCGCCAGGAATATTCCTGCGCCGCCATTTGAGCCGAAGACAAAGGGCAGGATGCCGCGGGTGTCACTGCCGCCGGTTGTGACGGCACCCGCGGCACGAGGTGGCTGGGAGCTGATGCCCGGTTCTAGGAGCTTGCTGGCACCGCCAGCAGCCAGGACTCTAGAGGACTGAAGCGCGGAAATAGACCTAGAGATGGACTCCGTGGGTGCGGCACCGTCGCTGTCGGAATCTGAACCTGAGGCTCTGACACTCGCGGAGCTGGCCTGTGGCAGGGGGATCGGGTCGGTTAGGGTTAGGGTTTTGGGAGGTGGAAGATGTAAAGGATGGAAAGCTGTGTCCCGGGAGGAGACAAGGTGGTGGTGACGAGGTGGTCACTGTGTGGGGATTCTACGAGAAGGGCAAATGAGGAAGCCACAGGGGCAGAAATGGTAAAATCTGGAAGACGGGCGGTCGGATGTAATGCGATGGGAAGGCCGGCCGACGTTGCGAAGGACTATCGGAAGACGAAAGCGCTAAAAGGCACCAAACTACGAAATATACTTATATTGATGAAAGTGCCCTGGGCCAGGATAATCATTTTCCTAAGGTGACAGAGGATGAAAAGGGCCGCATGGGATCCTATCAACACACTGCTGAACCATGGTTCATCGTGCTGCTCGCGCCTCCCCAAAGTAGCTTCATTGCCGGATTGTGACCTGGTAAGTCAGATTGTTGGATCTTAGGGTCATCAGTGAATATGACTTTCTTATCAAAAATAATTACGGACCTGCTACCCTCTTTAATCGTGCCCCATCAAACCAATTTTACTGCATCACCTTGCGAGCAGCTCGATATTTTCGAAAGTAGTTGCGAACTTGCTCTGTACTTCTCAAACCTGTAATGATGGCGTAAGGGGATAGAACGGGACAAAGTTGGCGTCACAGGGCCCCCTGCGGTAAAGGGGACGCCCCTTCTGGCCCAACCCCCACATTACCACATCCGCGGAGTTTATGACGTCCTTACATTTTGCATGAGTGCGCACTTCTTGAAGGCTCGGCATCTCGTTGGGCCGCCAACAAAGAGGTGCATTGGCTTCAAACCACCTGTGGTTCGGTAATAAACGGGCTCCTTGTGGGATATCCGGGTCCTCCCTTATCTTTTCGCTGCCGGAATTCGGCTAATCGTTGGTTTGGCTGTGCGCGACGTGTAGTGTGTGCGACCGGCCACTAGGCGACGCAGCCACACGTACGCAAAAGATAATTCGAGCAAAAATGGGCGTGTCGTTTTCGAAAGAACAATACCTCCACAACTGCAATTGGTTGCGGCGTCGATTTGGCTTCCCGTAGTAGGCAGGACTCGCTGACTTCGCGCTGACCGCACAAACTTACTGAGCAAGCTCCCCTTGCGAGGGCCGACAACCATCTTCACTAAGTCTGGTTCTCCACCAGTTGTTGAATTCGGCCCAGTAGCCGATGGGCCTGCGGGACTCGCCTTCGCCGCCCTGTACACAGGGAACGATGGTGATGGGAAACGACATGAAGTAGGCGAAATGGCCACGCTGCGACAGCCGATGCTTCAATATGACTCCACAAAGTTGTTAGGTACAGTTAACTGTCAGCATATTTCCGAAGTTACAGCTGCAAGTCCAACGACACATTATTTGCTCACCCCGGCAGAGCGTGTTTGCCGGCTGACATTCATAATGTTTCTTTACTGAAACTCGTGAGGTTGTGGAGTTCAAGGACAGGTCAACGTAAAGAACTAGCCATCGTCAACTGGCCGTCGGCAAACGTCAGTCAATGTTAGTCAAATGTCATGACTCTCACGTTATGATTACATAGATACTGACGATGCATATGCCATTAGCAATTGCCTGTACAGGTTTTGTTAAAAGTGAGACTACGCAATTTTTAAAGTCAATGGATCCAGGATAAGCTCGTTGACCGACCCTCATTCCCAGTTGTAGCTTATGATGATGCTTACTTTCGTTTACTTTTCCCACAATGTTTTTGCGTACAATTAAATTCTTAATCCATGGAAATATAGTAAAGTTACAACTGCAAAGGATCCGAGCTTTCCGATGCCATATAGATGTACAATAGCATTACGATTTATTTAGCTGGTATTTATAAACTTGTTTTTCACTTTTAGGGAATTATAATACCGGAGTATATGGTGTCATCACTAGGATCGTAGAACTCGAGATCAAGCACCTTCCTTTCTTTGGCGTATATGAGTAAAATCACAAACAGATTATGATAAATAATAAAATTTCACCATTGGGATTATCAAGCCGGCAGCTCAGCCTTGTCGGGACGACCCGTTCGGTAACCGGTAACCGCCACGGAACGCTACGAGTCTACGAGCAGTCGATTTCTCCATCACCAATTCACTATCCTTAAAAACCATTCGCCATCATGGCACGTCACATGCATATCAACTAGTAACGTCGCCCAGGTACCGCAATCCCTCGCAATTCTACCCGTACGAGCACGCTGCAGTTCCGGGCCCAATAAGGAAATATATCGTATCATGTATTTCCCTGTCATATGAACCTAGATATGCAGATTTTATTGAAGTTTCGAAATTGCCTTAGCACATCTGTGGTCAGTCAACAACACTGACGAGCGCGAGCTCTGCGATCTGCGGTGGCGCAGAGTTGAATGCGCCATTGGTCCACTTAATTGGACAGTGGTGGACTCAACACTACATGTTGAAGTTGATCACGGTGAATGAAGGGGCGTCCCTATAGCACAGCAGGGATAAACAGGGTGTAACGAATGCTAACGATGCGATACGAAGGCCCAAAATCAGGGCTTGCTCGTTTCGACAGACTTGGGCTTACTTCGTCCAGGTTGGTGAAGGATACCACCCTGTGACACCGACACCAAAACGTGCATGAACATTGGGCTTTGGGAATGCTTTGAGTGTACCAAGTGGTTCTACGGTATCTTAGGGTATCTGTCATTGCACCGTCACGGCTGACCCCTTACCCACCCACCCTAAGTCTCCATGGGTACCTTGGATGCACCCGCTTGGCGGTCATCGTCGTCAGTCACCCTCTTCCACGGCCTTGACGACGTTGTTCATCCATGCCATGCTGTGGGTGCTACAGATGACGTTGATAGCCCACGCATCGCAATTATCGCTGTTGCTGCTGCGGCTGTTTTCGGTCTTAAGTTGGACACCTCAACCGATTGCTTTGCGCTCACAGGTGGCAACATGGCTGACACCCGGCAATCATTCGTGCATCAAATGAAATTCGTACCGGTGGAACGTAGGCCAGCGATGGGGGCGGCATGACGATGCCGAGAGGTGTAAGGAAAAGCTGCTGCAGCAGGTAGTGTGCTGCGTGCTGCCGCCAGATCTCCTTGGAGAGTCCTTAGATTCCTTAGCGCAGGGTCCTGAAAGGGGAGTTCGCGTGGCGGGGTCATCTTGCACACATGTTATTGCAGACCATTGCGTCCTCATGCGCCACTAGTGTCATGTGATACTGCGCTTCGTCCTGCTCCATGGGCTTCTACCTCCCGGATCTTTGGGAAAGTACGATGGGTGCCTTTCGGCACATGTCTCTCGCTTTTTCAATGCCCACGGCAATGCTCGCCTGACAGCGTGGCATCGCTAGCATCATCACCGGTGGCTTATGGCTATCCCCCAGGGCCTCAGATGTGCCCGTTGGCGGAATGCTTGTTCAACTGTTTCGTTCGGGATGTTCACACCACAGGCACAGGAAGTTGTGGACTGTTAAATACATTACCTTAGCTGTTTCCGTCGAGAAATCGCGAAACGGTTTGGTTACAAACGAGGCCTTAAGGTTGTTGACTGGCCAGCGTAACACGGGTCTTTAGGGACATAAGAGGCGGCGGAACGATACAAACGATACGACTTAACAACCGCCACCATTTCTCCTGGTTACTGTTTTGGCTGCGCTGGCTCACCATCTCCAAAGTGCTGGCCTATGCATTCATCGGGTGGGATTCCTCCCAAAAGTCTGCCTCACACCATCTCCCACCTGGCGAGCCTGAGATCTGCAGGATCTGCTGGGATCAGCTGTCCCCTTTGTAGAGTTTGACAACACGTTGGTGCGTTTCCTGTAGCAATGGAACCTGGATAAACGCAATGCCAGCTGCGCAGATTACTTGTATCGCTCAGAAGTCGGCCATAAAAAAATACACGTGTTCCGTAAAGCAGCTCTTGTCGGCTCCCGTGGCAATCGACCGTCACTGCATACGCCAGATCTCCAAGAAACAACCTCGATCAGAACCAGATCACCTCGAGCCCAAGGCATCGCGCGTCATTTACGCGCCGCAGCTTCACTGCTTTGTTTCTGCCAGGTACTCAAACAAGGCCGGCGCATTGTCAGCATTGATGCCCGGTACCTTGCGGAACATGTCGTAGACGCTGCGTACGCCATCAGCACCCTTTAGCTGCAGCCGTAATTCACAGAAAGGATGACACCAAAGTGAGAGAGGATTTTGACGAGCCGGTGGCAAGAGGGACGGTGTGGGTTGACATCTCCACGGGTCCCGCACATCAGCGCATTACGAATGAATAATGTATTCTTTGTACCGGCGCGTTGACGGAACTGCATTCGAGACCACACATGAGCTCCCAGACCCAAGACCGTCAGTCTAGACCATTCTGCTTCAGTCGAAAGTCGTGTTTCAACGATAACATCGTCCCGCTGCACCCGAACCCGCGCCTTCTTCAATATCTAACTTTCTGCTTCAGCCGCCGCACCTTTAACTGCATGATACCAGGCCAGCCGTCGCTGCCAATATCGGAGCCAATGTCGGAAGCAAGCAGGCACATGGGGAAGCGTGCCAGGGCATCGCCACCGCTGAACTTCTTGTACCTGGTCGTCCAATATGCGGGCAGACACGGCGGGCGGAGGGCGCACACGTCTCAAAATCGTGAGATACCCGCGATGGCAGCCAGCCGGATCGTGGATGCGGAACAAAGCCCCTGGCGCGCAGAGCGATAGAACCAACTTTGAACTCATATGCGCAAGTGCCGTTGCCTCAGCGGCTGCATTTTGGAGTCTATAGTCACTGTGTTTTCATAATCCCTCATATCCAGAGGCACGAAACAGAGCAGTCGCCGCCGTGTTGAGGTATCGGGGAAAATGTGGGCCCTGTCAATCGACGTTTCTTCCTCACCAGCTCGTCAGGCAACTTTCCGCCGTCTGCGGTGTCAACAGCAAACCTCATAAGATTGGTATCAGATGCCACAACTATGATGCGGTTTGACTGATTCGAACCCATACACGCGCTAGTGCCGTCGTTCACACGTCATCTTCTTCCTCCCTTGCCGTTGCCTATGCGGGATCGAGGCCCCGTTGATGCCCTGCTCTTTTTCTCACCCTGCCCGCTGGCCCCGACGGCAACAACTGCAGTTTCGCATTCTGGTACGTACTCTGCTGCTGTATTTACTCCGCCAGAGGGCTGCGTTCGGCAATTCCACAGCGCAGCGCAAATTTGGAGAAAACAAGCGAATATTCCTCTTGCCCCGCCGCTCTCTCTCCCTGTATTACCTCTTCCTGCTCTTCTTGCTATTCTCCAGAGTGTTGCGCAGGTAGGCGTCCACTTCGTCGGGGGTCAGCAGCGGCGGCCGGCCGTCCGGGGTGGGCAGCGCAGCGGCCAGCAGCAGCCGGAGCACCTCCTCGTGGGTCTACGCGGACAAGCAATTAATCCGTCAGTGAGTCGGTCAGTCGACCAGTCGGTCGGTTTCCATGTCCTCTTCCCACGAAAACAGACACGCACCTGTGTGTGGGAATCCACCGCATGAACCAATAGGTTGTCCACCGCTACCAGCCACAGCCGGCTGCCTGGACCCAGCCGCCGGGCCTTGACCAGCTCAGCAAGACGGATGGCCAGCGTGGCCGCGAAATCGGCGGCCTCCACCTCAAGACAGCCCGGGGCAAGCACGCGGGCGAGCAGCGACAGCACCTGTTGCAAGAAGGCAGCTCGGGCAGGCGGTTGAGCGGGCAGAAGGGAAAGTGGGTCCTCTGAGGAGGCTGAGCACCAGCCGATTTGCTCAAATATACATATAATAGTTTTATGCGCTGCACGTCGCACCGTCTACCGTCCCGCCGCACCACCACCCTTCTGGGTTTATACACTCTCCGGCCTGCACTATTTTTAGTGGACCCCGTATCTTCGTTGAACCGTCCTTGTGCTCCCTCTCCGCACTTCCCCTTGTTAGCAAAGTCGATACATAAAGGAGCTCACACCCGATACCCACCCACCTTGGTGGCCGCTAGGAAGTCGCGCCGGGCCAGACGTTCTAAAGCGAAGGTCTACAGGGTGGAAATTTGGGAATACTTATCAGGAGGTGGAGAGCGGGCACCTTCGGGTCGGGTTGATTGCGGGGCATTGACCAAACTAAGCGGCCACAGTATTCATTCGGCATGCGGCGCTGCCCGACACGGTGAGGTGGTGCTCAATAGACAGTAGACAGGTAGTAAGCGTAATTCATCAGAGCTCAGCACACCTATCGTAAAACCATGGAGGCTGATCCCCTCCATTACAGACCCACCTGGAGCAGCCTCCTTCCGACCTCATTGCTTCGTAGGACGTGGTAGATCCTGCAAATGATAGGCCAGCCAAATGCAAAGCGGAATGCAGAGGTAAGAGTGTCATATTTGGGTACTGTTGTAAATTCATGAGCCCGTGACATCCCGAATCATATACCGTTCGAGATGGGCCCAGATGGGTACACCAATACTGTATTCCTCATTTCCGCGACGCCCCTCCGAAACCCTTAACCAGGAAAACCCCACACACGCACCTTCCTTTGGTGGTCTGATCAGGAAACTCAATATCGACCTCGTCCACGATTGCATTGGCGTCGGGACCCACTTGCGCCATGCCGGCAGCGGCGGCGCCACTTCCAGCAGCTCCCGCTCCGGGCCCGGTTGTGGCCGAACCCGCTGCCATGCCCGTTCCCGCCGCCGCCGCCGCAGTCGCCGCCGCCGCCGCAGCAGCCACTGTCGCGATGTAGTGATCCACCTGTAGCGCTGCCATAAGAGGTAAGAGATCGTGGAGTACCTCCGGGTCGGGGTCCGGGTACCTATCAGGAGGTATGGAAGCAGCGCAGAGGGGTGATGGTGTCACTAGGGGCAAAACAAGGAACGGATGGAGGGATGAATGGATCCGAAGAGAACTGCGCTTCCCGCGCCTCAGCATCAGAAACGTTGAAGGTTTTGAAGCACCTGCCTGATGGCGAGGCGACAAAGCCGAGAAAGACCGAGGCGTACAGACATCCGCGGATCACAGCGCACCTGTACCTCCCGTCCCGCATCATGGGCCGGCAGTCCACCGCCAGTTGCATGAGGCGCAGCACCAGCACCAAGTCAGGCACATCGCGGGGTAACCGCTCAGCAGCCACCACCTCGGACTACAACAATAGGTCCAGGGCCGGGAGCGATTGTGGGGAGAATGAAGGACAAAGTCAGAACCAAGCCCTCAAGCACGTGCGCCAGAGAGCCGGGCGGGTGGCACGTGCAGTGAAAGGAGCTGCGGCGAAAGGTAGTGCAGCCCCTTTTCCTCGGAGCAATGGGAGGGAAGGCAGATAGCAAAGGGGAAGATGAGGCCAGGCGCATGGACAGTTGGTACAGTCCATGGGAAGGTAAATACTGCGGGCGAGCGGCAGTATGGGGGAAAGGCAATGAGCGGCAGCAAAGCCGCAGCACTTTCGATCAATGTCCATCTTACTACGTTATAATATAAATAAAATGCAACATTCAATATACTAATATAATATAATATAATATAATATAATATAATATAATATAATATAATATAATATAATATAATATAATATAATATAATATAATATAATATAATATATAGGCAGGTATGTATACATGGAGCCATATGCAGCGCACCTGCAGCAGCGACAGCACCTGCGCCGCTAGTAGGTGCAACGCGGAGGGGTCTCGGAGCACGAGACCCGCATCACCCAGCACCCGCAGGGGCTCCACCACACCGCCCGCGCCTCCGCCGTGGCCACCTGCTCCCGCACTCTCTGCCTCGTCTCGGGGGTCCCTGCAGCCACAAACACGCCCCACGCTTGGCTATGTCAATCCCTGTCGCCAAATTAGGCATTTCGTTAAGGGAACTGTTCCATCATAGATGGTGTCCCCGTACGTATGGAGGTACAGATAATCAAACCGATTTTGAGCCCCACATCGTCGGAAAGTTGCGAATTACCTAATAGCTGTGGGCTTCGACCGACCACGAACCCTTGGGAATCCATTCACGAAAAGTTAATCGCCGTACACTGCGCATACTACATGTATGAGCACACTGGTAAAAACTAGCAAGATTCAGCTTCGGAATCAGAGATGCCGCTATCGCGCTGTATGCCTCTAGCATGGTGAGGAGATGCCGGCTCATCCTAAGCTATCTACCGTACCAGTGCGCTGCATGGCCCGTTTTTCAATGCCATGCCGATGGGAAGTAGGAAATATCGCTTAGGGTTCGCTGCTACACGAGAACCTACCTTCGGAAGCTGGATCTACATCTCCGCAGCGGCATCGTACCCGTCCAGGCTACTACTGAGGATGCGGAGATCTCTGTGTGCAGAACCCGACATGTGTCGTCGCATCCATCAGCTAAGGAAGAGCCTGGACTATGGTGACTCCACCGCACCGCACCACACCGGAGATGGATGCGCTGATGGCACGACCTGCTTGTAATTGTCCTCCTCCCCCTCTCCGCACGCCCACATAATCCCCATCTTCCTACCTCCCTGGCTTCCCACCACCACCACCACCATCATCACCAAGAGGCAGCGTGTCGATCAGGATGTTGTACGGCATTGGCGGAGCTTATAGAAACACAGGAAATAAAAGCACCAATGAGTTTCTGTGTCTCACCACATTTCTGGGGCCCAACACCGCCTCCACAACATGTGTATGCTGTAGCTCCGTCGCCATCCGCCCATTAGGACACGCAATGATGCAACCACTGCTGCGGCCGTATGAATTGTCTGTGTCCCCATCTCTGCTCTTCAGTACGGGCTGCCATGTTGGATGTCGTCCGCTCGGAACGGCTCCAAGCTGAAGTGGGCCCCGATACTGGTCGTCTTGATCTCAGAGCTCGAGACACAGGTGCAAGGCCCGCCTCTCCTCCTTACGGCTACACGCAGCAACGTCCTCCACCCACCTTCGTGTGCCACGTTCACGTTTCGGTTTGTGAGCTACGTTGAAGTGGATGTGCATAATCCAACGTCGTCCCTTTGTGCGAACCCTACCCCACATTCCTTTGCATCGCTTGACTTCCTATTTGTACCATCTGTAAATGGAGACTGTGGAGGCCACCCTTCAGTCCAGCTGGCCTCCACAGTCAATATGGAGCCAAAAGAACCTCACCGTGTTCCGCGCGCACTGTATGTGGCAAGTGTGCACAATGAATGATTCATGATGGTTCCGTTAGAGGGCCAAAGATGACCTCAATGTCGGCAGTGGCGAGTTCACGTCTGCCTCCGCTGCCACCATCACACCATCGGCCGCCCCATCTACCGGCGTGGAGTCACCTGCATCAGCCTGGCCGTCTCCGCCACCGCCTCCGGCCCCCTTTTTGGTCGCGAGCGTGCAGGGCCCCTGCTGCTGTTGCTCATGGTCGTGATGGTGCCAGATTATCCCGCCATCATTACTGAGCGCCTTGCCATGGGGAGGTGTGGCTGCGCCTGAACCTGGCGGCCTCGACGGCACAAATGTGATCCGGATATGGGCCATCACATCAGGTGCCGCAGCGGTAGTGGCCCTGGCGGCGCTGTCGGCAGGGTTGGCGACAGCGGTGGCGGTGCCGCTGCGGCCGCTGGTAGGCACTGGCGTGCGCAGTAGGTCTTCCCCGAGGTCTTCATCCACACCAGCGGCAGATCCATTATCACCCGCCGCTGCTGCAGGCTGCGCTGCCACAACGCCGCTGCCGCTGCCTGCGGAAGCAACATTATTCAGCTCCGCTGCAGCAACGGTGGCACCATCTGTGGCTGCCGCGGCCGTCGCCACGCCATTGGGACCCTCCAAAGACTCCAGGGACTTTTCCGTCGTGTGCTCCTGGACTTGGTCAAGTGCCTGGCTGCCCTCGTGCATCCTGTTCTCCCCCCCTACGCTGACATCACCCTCCTCGTCCAAGTGACCAAGAAGTAGCCCCAGCGGACGAGTGCAGGCGTCCAGAGACGTCATGCCGGCGGGACTGGTCAGCCAGGAAGCGAGCACGGAGCAGTCCAGGGGGGAGCCGCACAGGGTGCGCGGCGTCGCGAGGGCGCGGAAGACGTCCGTGCTTCTAGCACTCCGGGGGCACTTCTGGTGTGACGAGGGGTCGATGGAGTGGGGTGCGCCAGCGGCAGTGGCTGCGGTCAGGGGGCCAGTGGTTCCAACGGCTGTTGCGGGTCGCGGGGGGGCAGCGAAGGCGTTGGAGCGGGAGACAGTGCAGGCACTGACAGGAGTGAAGGCGGAGGTAGCGGCTGCGGCAGCTGTTGCGGCTGCGGTATTTGGAGTAGCGTCGAGGCTAGGAGGTGGAGGAGGAGCACCAGCGCCGACACCGCCTGCGAAGGTGGCGGCTGTCGCCGCCGCTGAGGCTGTGGCGGTGGAGGGGGCGATTTCGCGGGAGCCCGTTGCACGGCTGGTTCCGGGGGCCCGCGTGGTCTGGCTTCCCGGGGGTGAGAAAAGGCCTGCAGTGATGTTGGAGAGGTCCAAGAGATCAGAGTCATCGCACACATACACTCCCACTTCGTCGATAGCCTCCTGGCGATCCCCGTCGCCCCCGCTGCCCAAGGCGTCAGCTGTTGCTGCCGCCGCTGACTGCTCTACCGCCGCGGTGCTGGCTGCGACGGCGGCAATGTCTTCGGACTGCTGCTGCTGCGCCCGAGCCAACTGCATGGTACCTTGAAGCGGTGGCGGTACAGAGACGCTGGCGGCGGTGCGTTCATGCGCACTGTCGGAGCATGTTGGTGGTCGCGGAGCAGGAGGCGGGGTGACGGCCGCGGCCTCTGATGAGATTGCCAGCAGCACCGGTGCCGGCAACGAGGTGCTCGGGGCAAAGCCCGGAGGGTGGCACTCCGTAGGTGCGGTGTGGTAGAGGCTTCCAGCGGGCGTGAACGTCGGGGTGGGGAGGGACGGCTGATGGAGCCCCATCGGCATCGGCATCGGCAGGGGCAGGCTGGAGAGGCCAGGTGGGAGGGCCGGTGCTGTGGTGTGACCTGACGAAAGGTGGCTCTGCAGCGAGAGGGCGAGAAGCGCGCAAAGAACGCGAAACAAAAAGTTGAGGAGTCGAAAACGGTCTGATCCTGGATCGAGAAGTAGAACTTCTTACGAAGCGCGTTTGGGGCAGGAGTGAGTGGAAGTGAAACCCTAAGTGAAAGTGAAGTGGCAGGAGAGAGTGTTGCTCCGAAACCGAAACCATTACTCACATTTTCAACTGTCAGGATCGCATGGGCACTGGCCTGAGCCGCCCTTTCAGACCGGGGCTGTCGCGGCGGTGGCGGTGGCATCAGCTGCTCAGCCGCAGCACCGCCCGGGGCAGGGTCTGACGCCGCAGGATGCTCGCGACCGCCGCAGGTATTCCCACCGGCTGTGGTGGGGTTGCGGCTTTCGACGCACTCCTCGGCCTCACCGCCGCCGCCGCCGCCGCCACAAGTTGCTGCGTCGTCCGCCGTCGCCACCGTCACCGCCTTGGTGCGTGCTGCCCCAATACTCTGGCTGTAGGACTGGTTGAGATTGGAGCAGTAGCTGCCCTGCGGCACGGCCCGCTTGCGTGCGGCCGACGTCGCAGGGACTATGCGGCTTTGCATTGTGCTGACAGCGTCGTTGCCACCGGCCGCAGCGGTGGCGCCGCCGCCGACACCTGCACTGCCTCCACTGGTGTTGCACTCTCCGCCTTCCGTCACCGCCTGCCCGGATACCGCCCGACGGAGCTTGCTTAGACCGCCGCCGCCGGTTGCCTGCCAGACGTAGCGGCCTGGCATGAGCGGCTCCGCTGCCGTCGGGGCGGGGGGAATAAAGGAACTAGCTCCACCGCCGCTGCCGCCGCCGCTGGGGGCAGGGGCCTGGCGGGTCGTACGGAACCGAGTGCTGGAAGCCTCCAGATGGCCACTTCCCATCGCTCCGATAGCGGAAGATGGACAGTCGGCTGTGGACCCATGGGTGAGCTGGTGCGGTGGCGGCGGCATCATAGGGCCCATGGGATATGCATGGTACGGCATACCAGGATACGGTATGGCATGCGGTGGAAGGTGATACGGCGACCAGCCGTATATGTCGTAGCCGCTGCCTGAGGGCGGTGGTGGGGCTGGCATCTGATGGTAGTAGTATGGATGGTGTGGCGGGAGACCATAGGGTGGCGGCGGGCAGTAGCCGTACGGCGGGTAATGTGGTCCGGCGTTGCCGTACGGGTACGGCATACACATGGATTGCTGGTAGGGACCAGCGGCGGCGGCAGCAGGTGCATTTGGCCCATGGGATATCCCGGGTAACGTTGCGCCCATAGCGGCGGCAGCCGGGTCCGGTGCGCTGTGGTATGGCGGTGCAGGCCATGCCTGCGGATACGGCATCTGAGGGTAGGCGCCGCCGCGGACTGAGCCGCCTTCAGGTTGGGAACTCGGCTCCGACGTCACGGGGGCGGCACCCTGACGAAATGGAGGAAAGCAAAACTTCTGTATCAAGACAGAGCGTTTACAGCTTGGTGCATCGGCGTGGTTGGCTCCATGCGGGGTGGCGTCGCTTAGCGTTTTCAGGAATGCATCCTACATGAAAGATGACCCTAGATCGCCAAGGATTCATCGTAAATTCAACCCCCAAATAAAACATACCTGTAGGTTGTTATGCTGCGACTGCTGCTGTGACATTGCCGGCTGGACACTTGCCTGACTCTGCGACTGATGTTGTGGCTGCTGCTGGCGGCCACTTGCCTTAGACACAGGAACAGGAACCTGCAACTGGGGCAGTTCCAAGATCGAGAATAACTCATGCGCGCTGGCGGGAGACAGTCCTTCGCCGCCCTCAGGCGCAACAACGCCCAAACATCCCGCTGCCACCGCTGCTCCTCCTCCTCCTATCGCCGGCAGCTGGAGGACAGCCTCGCCACCGCGACCGCCATGCTGGGCTGAGGTAGGGGTGGGCAGCTGTTGGTGGTGATGATGACGGGGGAGATCATTCGTTCTCTGGGACTTCGAACAAGTCACGTGGTCAGCTTGGAGAGTGGTGCGGATAGGAGGCAGGCCTGAGCCCACTCCGCCGTTGGGGTCCGGCCACCAGCGCAGTGCAGCGTCCATACCGGCCTTCCCAGGGCCCTGTCCTGGCAGGCTCTGCTGGTCGTGACTGGTAGCTTGCTGGCGCGGGAAGTGATGTGACTGCTGGGCTGGCTGCCGATGAGGATTGTCTGAGGAGTGTGCGGGGACGTTGGTGGTGTGAGGAAGTGCTGCCAACGTCATCGTTACTGCCGGCAGTGATGCCGTTAAAGGGTGGTACTCCGCCGAAGCGAGCGGTTGGGAGTTGGCGGACATGGGGGGCTGAGAGTGAGCCGGGGCTGTGGGGGCCTGTGAGCCGGGGCCCGCTCCGCAGCCGTACGCTGCGCCACAAGCTGCATCCTCCGTGAAGAAATCCATGTTGCTTATGCCACAATCACCGCCGCCGCCGCCAGTGACGGCGTCACCCGCCGTTTTGCCTTGGACCACAACGGCGGCAGCGGCGGCGGCGGTGGAGCCGTTAACAGCTGTCAAACCCGTCACAGCCTGCCTTGTGGCGTCCGTACCACCGCTAATGGCGGCGGCCGCCGCCACATCCGTGGCTGTAGCCTTGACGGACAGGGTCATGCTGTCCGCCGCCGTTGCTGCTGCTATGGTGGCGGCGACGGAAGCGATCTCCTGGCGGGCTTGTGACCCAGTCTGATCGGCCCCGCCATCCGCATCCCCCGGCAGGTCCACCAGCAGGTCATCCATTTCATTCTGCTCCCAGGCGTGGAAGAATGCCTGGGTAGGCGAGAGTGCGGCAGCATCACAGGCGATCTCCTCCGCGGCCTCAGGACTAGAGCCCGGCGAGGACAGCAGAACCATCATGGGCTCGCCCGCCGTCCCCACGCCGCCGGCCATGGTGGCACCTGCACCTGCCGACTCACTGGCGGCGGTAAGGGGTCCAGCGTTGGGTGCGGGGGCTGTTTGCATTTGATGCATGGCGTGGTGGGCTGGGTATGCGGCCAAAGTCGCCAGGTCGAAAGCATGCTGTGCGGTGGCTGAGGCACTGCCATTCGTGTGGAAAGCAGGATGCTGTGCCGAGGTAGGGCAGGAGGACGGAGCGGAAACGTAGCCGGCGCCCATGCTGCCGCTGAGGTTGGCTGACGCGGGGAATCCCGCCGCCGCAGCAGCAGCGCCATTTACTCCGGCGGAGAAACTCCGGCTGTCCCGCATGCCTGAAGTGATGGTTGGGGGAACACAAGTGGCGACGGCCCCGGCAGCCACAGCCGCAGTACCTGTACCCGCCGTCTGGCGGCCCAAACTGCTAGCACCACTGACGGTGGGCGCGCACGCATATCGCGCCGGGTAGGCGCCGCCATACTCTCCCAGATGTACTGAGGATGTTTGGCCGCTGCTACATGCGGGTTGTGCAATGGCCTGGCGCTTGGCTGCTGGCGCTGGCGGCGCCGGGGAGGAGTGTTTGGTAGGGGTGGAGCCCCGGGGCCGTGCCGCGGAACCGCCGCCACTTGTGCCGCCACCGGTGGAGGCTGTGCGTTGCAGTGTGGGGAGGCGGAGCACGATGCCGCCGCCGATACTAAGTGCAGGGCCTGGACCGTGGACGGAGTGCTGAGGCTGACCTCCGCTAGAAAAGCTGATCACGGGTCCCGACACAGCGGCGGCGACTGGCGGTAGCGGTGCGGGTGGCCTGCTCGCGACCGCGGCGGAGGAGGCGGGTGCTGTCTGACGAAGCGTCCCGACTGGGCCGCCAGCAAAGACATACCGACCGCTGTTGTCCTGAGGCTGTTGTTGTTGGCCGGGAAAGGCCACCGGACCGCAGCAGGGCTTGGCATTTGTTTTGGTGCTGCGGGGCGAGCTGCCGCCACCGGCGGTGGCAAGCGATGCGGATGCAGCCGCCACAGCAGCGGACCCAGCTGCGGCGGCCTGTAGGGCTCCCAACCCCGCCAGTGCACCGCCGGCACTCGCCAGGAATATTCCTGCGCCGCCATTTGAGCCGAAGACAAAGGGCAGGATGCCGCGGGTGTCACTGCCGCCGGTTGTGACGGCACCCGCGGCACGAGGTGGCTGGGAGCTGATGCCCGGTTCTAGGAGCTTGCTGGCACCGCCAGCAGCCAGGACTCTAGAGGACTGAAGCGCGGAAATAGACCTAGAGATGGACTCCGTGGGTGCGGCACCGTCGCTGTCGGAATCTGAACCTGAGGCTCTGACACTCGCGGAGCTG
The DNA here is from genome assembly GCA_019650235.1 of Volvox reticuliferus. Lineage (NCBI taxonomy): Eukaryota > Viridiplantae > Chlorophyta > Chlorophyceae > Chlamydomonadales > Volvocaceae > Volvox > Volvox reticuliferus. Next base: position 1,992,698 of record BNCP01000014.1, read on the forward strand.
GCCTGTGGCAGGGGGATCGGGTCGGTTAGGGTTAGGGTTTTGGGAGGTGGAAGATGTAAAGGATGGAAAGCTGTGTCCCGGGAGGAGACAAGGTGGTGGTGACGAGGTGGTCACTGTGTGGGGATTCTACGAGAAGGGCAAATGAGGAAGCCACAGGGGCAGAAATGGTAAAATCTGGAAGACGGGCGGTCGGATGTAATGCGATGGGAAGGCCGGCCGACGTTGCGAAGGACTATCGGAAGACGAAAGCGCTAAAAGGCACCAAACTACGAAATATACTTATATTGATGAAAGTGCCCTGGGCCAGGATAATCATTTTCCTAAGGTGACAGAGGATGAAAAGGGCCGCATGGGATCCTATCAACACACTGCTGAACCATGGTTCATCGTGCTGCTCGCGCCTCCCCAAAGTAGCTTCATTGCCGGATTGTGACCTGGTAAGTCAGATTGTTGGATCTTAGGGTCATCAGTGAATATGACTTTCTTATCAAAAATAATTACGGACCTGCTACCCTCTTTAATCGTGCCCCATCAAACCAATTTTACTGCATCACCTTGCGAGCAGCTCGATATTTTCGAAAGTAGTTGCGAACTTGCTCTGTACTTCTCAAACCTGTAATGATGGCGTAAGGGGATAGAACGGGACAAAGTTGGCGTCACAGGGCCCCCTGCGGTAAAGGGGACGCCCCTTCTGGCCCAACCCCCACATTACCACATCCGCGGAGTTTATGACGTCCTTACATTTTGCATGAGTGCGCACTTCTTGAAGGCTCGGCATCTCGTTGGGCCGCCAACAAAGAGGTGCATTGGCTTCAAACCACCTGTGGTTCGGTAATAAACGGGCTCCTTGTGGGATATCCGGGTCCTCCCTTATCTTTTCGCTGCCGGAATTCGGCTAATCGTTGGTTTGGCTGTGCGCGACGTGTAGTGTGTGCGACCGGCCACTAGGCGACGCAGCCACACGTACGCAAAAGATAATTCGAGCAAAAATGGGCGTGTCGTTTTCGAAAGAACAATACCTCCACAACTGCAATTGGTTGCGGCGTCGATTTGGCTTCCCGTAGTAGGCAGGACTCGCTGACTTCGCGCTGACCGCACAAACTTACTGAGCAAGCTCCCCTTGCGAGGGCCGACAACCATCTTCACTAAGTCTGGTTCTCCACCAGTTGTTGAATTCGGCCCAGTAGCCGATGGGCCTGCGGGACTCGCCTTCGCCGCCCTGTACACAGGGAACGATGGTGATGGGAAACGACATGAAGTAGGCGAAATGGCCACGCTGCGACAGCCGATGCTTCAATATGACTCCACAAAGTTGTTAGGTACAGTTAACTGTCAGCATATTTCCGAAGTTACAGCTGCAAGTCCAACGACACATTATTTGCTCACCCCGGCAGAGCGTGTTTGCCGGCTGACATTCATAATGTTTCTTTACTGAAACTCGTGAGGTTGTGGAGTTCAAGGACAGGTCAACGTAAAGAACTAGCCATCGTCAACTGGCCGTCGGCAAACGTCAGTCAATGTTAGTCAAATGTCATGACTCTCACGTTATGATTACATAGATACTGACGATGCATATGCCATTAGCAATTGCCTGTACAGGTTTTGTTAAAAGTGAGACTACGCAATTTTTAAAGTCAATGGATCCAGGATAAGCTCGTTGACCGACCCTCATTCCCAGTTGTAGCTTATGATGATGCTTACTTTCGTTTACTTTTCCCACAATGTTTTTGCGTACAATTAAATTCTTAATCCATGGAAATATAGTAAAGTTACAACTGCAAAGGATCCGAGCTTTCCGATGCCATATAGATGTACAATAGCATTACGATTTATTTAGCTGGTATTTATAAACTTGTTTTTCACTTTTAGGGAATTATAATACCGGAGTATATGGTGTCATCACTAGGATCGTAGAACTCGAGATCAAGCACCTTCCTTTCTTTGGCGTATATGAGTAAAATCACAAACAGATTATGATAAATAATAAAATTTCACCATTGGGATTATCAAGCCGGCAGCTCAGCCTTGTCGGGACGACCCGTTCGGTAACCGGTAACCGCCACGGAACGCTACGAGTCTACGAGCAGTCGATTTCTCCATCACCAATTCACTATCCTTAAAAACCATTCGCCATCATGGCACGTCACATGCATATCAACTAGTAACGTCGCCCAGGTACCGCAATCCCTCGCAATTCTACCCGTACGAGCACGCTGCAGTTCCGGGCCCAATAAGGAAATATATCGTATCATGTATTTCCCTGTCATATGAACCTAGATATGCAGATTTTATTGAAGTTTCGAAATTGCCTTAGCACATCTGTGGTCAGTCAACAACACTGACGAGCGCGAGCTCTGCGATCTGCGGTGGCGCAGAGTTGAATGCGCCATTGGTCCACTTAATTGGACAGTGGTGGACTCAACACTACATGTTGAAGTTGATCACGGTGAATGAAGGGGCGTCCCTATAGCACAGCAGGGATAAACAGGGTGTAACGAATGCTAACGATGCGATACGAAGGCCCAAAATCAGGGCTTGCTCGTTTCGACAGACTTGGGCTTACTTCGTCCAGGTTGGTGAAGGATACCACCCTGTGACACCGACACCAAAACGTGCATGAACATTGGGCTTTGGGAATGCTTTGAGTGTACCAAGTGGTTCTACGGTATCTTAGGGTATCTGTCATTGCACCGTCACGGCTGACCCCTTACCCACCCACCCTAAGTCTCCATGGGTACCTTGGATGCACCCGCTTGGCGGTCATCGTCGTCAGTCACCCTCTTCCACGGCCTTGACGACGTTGTTCATCCATGCCATGCTGTGGGTGCTACAGATGACGTTGATAGCCCACGCATCGCAATTATCGCTGTTGCTGCTGCGGCTGTTTTCGGTCTTAAGTTGGACACCTCAACCGATTGCTTTGCGCTCACAGGTGGCAACATGGCTGACACCCGGCAATCATTCGTGCATCAAATGAAATTCGTACCGGTGGAACGTAGGCCAGCGATGGGGGCGGCATGACGATGCCGAGAGGTGTAAGGAAAAGCTGCTGCAGCAGGTAGTGTGCTGCGTGCTGCCGCCAGATCTCCTTGGAGAGTCCTTAGATTCCTTAGCGCAGGGTCCTGAAAGGGGAGTTCGCGTGGCGGGGTCATCTTGCACACATGTTATTGCAGACCATTGCGTCCTCATGCGCCACTAGTGTCATGTGATACTGCGCTTCGTCCTGCTCCATGGGCTTCTACCTCCCGGATCTTTGGGAAAGTACGATGGGTGCCTTTCGGCACATGTCTCTCGCTTTTTCAATGCCCACGGCAATGCTCGCCTGACAGCGTGGCATCGCTAGCATCATCACCGGTGGCTTATGGCTATCCCCCAGGGCCTCAGATGTGCCCGTTGGCGGAATGCTTGTTCAACTGTTTCGTTCGGGATGTTCACACCACAGGCACAGGAAGTTGTGGACTGTTAAATACATTACCTTAGCTGTTTCCGTCGAGAAATCGCGAAACGGTTTGGTTACAAACGAGGCCTTAAGGTTGTTGACTGGCCAGCGTAACACGGGTCTTTAGGGACATAAGAGGCGGCGGAACGATACAAACGATACGACTTAACAACCGCCACCATTTCTCCTGGTTACTGTTTTGGCTGCGCTGGCTCACCATCTCCAAAGTGCTGGCCTATGCATTCATCGGGTGGGATTCCTCCCAAAAGTCTGCCTCACACCATCTCCCACCTGGCGAGCCTGAGATCTGCAGGATCTGCTGGGATCAGCTGTCCCCTTTGTAGAGTTTGACAACACGTTGGTGCGTTTCCTGTAGCAATGGAACCTGGATAAACGCAATGCCAGCTGCGCAGATTACTTGTATCGCTCAGAAGTCGGCCATAAAAAAATACACGTGTTCCGTAAAGCAGCTCTTGTCGGCTCCCGTGGCAATCGACCGTCACTGCATACGCCAGATCTCCAAGAAACAACCTCGATCAGAACCAGATCACCTCGAGCCCAAGGCATCGCGCGTCATTTACGCGCCGCAGCTTCACTGCTTTGTTTCTGCCAGGTACTCAAACAAGGCCGGCGCATTGTCAGCATTGATGCCCGGTACCTTGCGGAACATGTCGTAGACGCTGCGTACGCCATCAGCACCCTTTAGCTGCAGCCGTAATTCACAGAAAGGATGACACCAAAGTGAGAGAGGATTTTGACGAGCCGGTGGCAAGAGGGACGGTGTGGGTTGACATCTCCACGGGTCCCGCACATCAGCGCATTACGAATGAATAATGTATTCTTTGTACCGGCGCGTTGACGGAACTGCATTCGAGACCACACATGAGCTCCCAGACCCAAGACCGTCAGTCTAGACCATTCTGCTTCAGTCGAAAGTCGTGTTTCAACGATAACATCGTCCCGCTCCACCCGAACCCGCGCCTTCTTCAACATCTAACTTTCTGCTTCAGCCGCCGCACCTTTAACTGCATGATACCAGGCCAGCCGTCGCTGCCAATATCGGAGCCAATGTCGGAAGCAAGCAGGCACATGGGGAAGCGTGCCAGGGCATCGCCACCGCTGAACTTCTTGTACCTGGTCGTCCAATATGCGGGCAGACACGGCGGGCGGAGGGCGCACACGTCTCAAAATCGTGAGATACCCGCGATGGCAGCCAGCCGGATCGTGGATGCGGAACAAAGCCCCTGGCGCGCAGAGCGATAGAACCAACTTTGAACTCATATGCGCAAGTGCCGTTGCCTCAGCGGCTGCATTTTGGAGTCTATAGTCACTGTGTTTTCATAATCCCTCATATCCAGAGGCACGAAACAGAGCAGTCGCCGCCGTGTTGAGGTATCGGGGAAAATGTGGGCCCTGTCAATCGACGTTTCTTCCTCACCAGCTCGTCAGGCAACTTTCCGCCGTCTGCGGTGTCAACAGCAAACCTCATAAGATTGGTATCAGATGCCACAACTATGATGCGGTTTGACTGATTCGAACCCATACACGCGCTAGTGCCGTCGTTCACACGTCATCTTCTTCCTCCCTTGCCGTTGCCTATGCGGGATCGAGGCCCCGTTGATGCCCTGCTCTTTTTCTCACCCTGCCCGCTGGCCCCGACGGCAACAACTGCAGTTTCGCATTCTGGTACGTACTCTGCTGCTGTATTTACTCCGCCAGAGGGCTGCGTTCGGCAATTCCACAGCGCAGCGCAAATTTGGAGAAAACAAGCGAATATTCCTCTTGCCCCGCCGCTCTCTCTCCCTGTATTACCTCTTCCTGCTCTTCTTGCTATTCTCCAGAGTGTTGCGCAGGTAGGCGTCCACTTCGTCGGGGGTCAGCAGCGGCGGCCGGCCGTCCGGGGTGGGCAGCGCAGCGGCCAGCAGCAGCCGGAGCACCTCCTCGTGGGTCTACGCGGACAAGCAATTAATCCGTCAGTGAGTCGGTCAGTCGACCAGTCGGTCGGTTTCCATGTCCTCTTCCCACGAAAACAGACACGCACCTGTGTGTGGGAATCCACCGCATGAACCAATAGGTTGTCCACCGCTACCAGCCACAGCCGGCTGCCTGGACCCAGCCGCCGGGCCTTGACCAGCTCAGCAAGACGGATGGCCAGCGTGGCCGCGAAATCGGCGGCCTCCACCTCAAGACAGCCCGGGGCAAGCACGCGGGCGAGCAGCGACAGCACCTGTTGCAAGAAGGCAGCTCGGGCAGGCGGTTGAGCGGGCAGAAGGGAAAGTGGGTCCTCTGAGGAGGCTGAGCACCAGCCGATTTGCTCAAATATACATATAATAGTTTTATGCGCTGCACGTCGCACCGTCTACCGTCCCGCCGCACCACCACCCTTCTGGGTTTATACACTCTCCGGCCTGCACTATTTTTAGTGGACCCCGTATCTTCGTTGAACCGTCCTTGTGCTCCCTCTCCGCACTTCCCCTTGTTAGCAAAGTCGATACATAAAGGAGCTCACACCCGATACCCACCCACCTTGGTGGCCGCTAGGAAGTCGCGCCGGGCCAGACGTTCTAAAGCGAAGGTCTACAGGGTGGAAATTTGGGAATACTTATCAGGAGGTGGAGAGCGGGCACCTTCGGGTCGGGTTGATTGCGGGGCATTGACCAAACTAAGCGGCCACAGTATTCATTCGGCATGCGGCGCTGCCCGACACGGTGAGGTGGTGCTCAATAGACAGTAGACAGGTAGTAAGCGTAATTCATCAGAGCTCAGCACACCTATCGTAAAACCATGGAGGCTGATCCCCTCCATTACAGACCCACCTGGAGCAGCCTCCTTCCGACCTCATTGCTTCGTAGGACGTGGTAGATCCTGCAAATGATAGGCCAGCCAAATGCAAAGCGGAATGCAGAGGTAAGAGTGTCATATTTGGGTACTGTTGTAAATTCATGAGCCCGTGACATCCCGAATCATATACCGTTCGAGATGGGCCCAGATGGGTACACCAATACTGTATTCCTCATTTCCGCGACGCCCCTCCGAAACCCTTAACCAGGAAAACCCCACACACGCACCTTCCTTTGGTGGTCTGATCAGGAAACTCAATATCGACCTCGTCCACGATTGCATTGGCGTCGGGACCCACTTGCGCCATGCCGGCAGCGGCGGCGCCACTTCCAGCAGCTCCCGCTCCGGGCCCGGTTGTGGCCGAACCCGCTGCCATGCCCGTTCCCGCCGCCGCCGCCGCAGTCGCCGCCGCCGCCGCAGCAGCCACTGTCGCGATGTAGTGATCCACCTGTAGCGCTGCCATAAGAGGTAAGAGATCGTGGAGTACCTCCGGGTCGGGGTCCGGGTACCTATCAGGAGGTATGGAAGCAGCGCAGAGGGGTGATGGTGTCACTAGGGGCAAAACAAGGAACGGATGGAGGGATGAATGGATCCGAAGAGAACTGCGCTTCCCGCGCCTCAGCATCAGAAACGTTGAAGGTTTTGAAGCACCTGCCTGATGGCGAGGCGACAAAGCCGAGAAAGACCGAGGCGTACAGACATCCGCGGATCACAGCGCACCTGTACCTCCCGTCCCGCATCATGGGCCGGCAGTCCACCGCCAGTTGCATGAGGCGCAGCACCAGCACCAAGTCAGGCACATCGCGGGGTAACCGCTCAGCAGCCACCACCTCGGACTACAACAATAGGTCCAGGGCCGGGAGCGATTGTGGGGAGAATGAAGGACAAAGTCAGAACCAAGCCCTCAAGCACGTGCGCCAGAGAGCCGGGCGGGTGGCACGTGCAGTGAAAGGAGCTGCGGCGAAAGGTAGTGCAGCCCCTTTTCCTCGGAGCAATGGGAGGGAAGGCAGATAGCAAAGGGGAAGATGAGGCCAGGCGCATGGACAGTTGGTACAGTCCATGGGAAGGTAAATACTGCGGGCGAGCGGCAGTATGGGGGAAAGGCAATGAGCGGCAGCAAAGCCGCAGCACTTTCGATCAATGTCCATCTTACTACGTTATAATATAAATAAAATGCAACATTCAATATACTAATATAATATAATATAATATAATATAATATAATATAATATAATATAATATAATATAATATAATATAATATAATATAATATAATATAATATAATATAATATATAGGCAGGTATGTATACATGGAGCCATATGCAGCGCACCTGCAGCAGCGACAGCACCTGCGCCGCTAGTAGGTGCAACGCGGAGGGGTCTCGGAGCACGAGACCCGCATCACCCAGCACCCGCAGGGGCTCCACCACACCGCCCGCGCCTCCGCCGTGGCCACCTGCTCCCGCACTCTCTGCCTCGTCTCGGGGGTCCCTGCAGCCACAAACACGCCCCATTAGGACCACCTTAGGAGCGCAAAAACGAGCAGGTTGGATCTGCTCGCGCTGACCTGGCACCTCCCGAATCGTCTAAACACTTTACTCGTTCCGAGAGCCACTCATCCACCACTGGGGCTTCGGGTTGTAGGGTTTGATACCCTAGAACCCTAAGCAATTTCAGAACGCCAACAGCGAAATATGAGCCTAACAGTGCAGGTAACCACAGCAGCACGGACGCTTGGCTGCTTTCCAGGTTATTACTCTCCCCCAACCATCCTAACCCTCGCCTGGAGAAGCGGCCCGGCAGAGCACCACTGGCGCCGCGGCGGCGCTTGCTACCTCCTAAAGCCAGGTTGTCCGCCTCCTCTGCAGCCTGTGAAGGGTCGAGACAGAAACCCCGGACACAGCAGAAGAACCCCCACGGCAAAGGCAACCCCAAGTTACATGCCGTTAATACATGAGGGTTGAAATGGGAAGTAGGCAGCGACGAGACATTCAGGTGCTCCGCAACTACATCATTTCCTACACTGCTCCGCATGGAGGAACAATACACCGTTCCGACTCCATTTCATAAAGCCTCCGTACCCAGGCGGCACAATACGCCGCGCCCCATCATATGGCTAAGCATTCCCCGCCCAGTGCCCTGGCCCACCTCCAGTATCTCTGAGAAGAAACTGCCCAACTTCTCCAGGTGCTTGTCGCTCAGACAACCATTGCGTATGCCCGCGTCCAGCGTCCAAGCCAGCTCGTGACACCTGGGGGTCCCCCATGGGCAGCGGCGACAGCAAAATGTCACAGACGTAAAATTCCCTGGAGCAAGGCGTTCCTATTTAAGCTTCGGTCTTTCCCTCGCCCCTACCATTGCCCTGTTAACCCTGAAACTAAACTACGCAAGCACCTCCTGTGACGTCACGCAATGCCGCCCTGGCCCCGTAGAACTCTAGTGTGACGAGCACCTCCCGCCCACGGATGGGCAACCATTCCCGGATTTGTTAAACATCCAGCGTTTAGACACGGTCACAGCCGAGTTGCGCGCTGCGCAGTCTGGGCCGAGCATGCGGACTATAAAGAGGTCGGTGCGGAGCAACGGCGCAGGTATTCGCAAGGCTGGGTTGGCACTTAGATGAAGGTATCGAAGATCGCTCGCAGGGACCAGCATTGCACTATGTTGCCGGGAACCTCCATTGTGGCAATCTTCTCCATTAGGGCGCGTAGGACACTGCCGGCTGCTGACTCCGCACCTGTCTTTGGCCGCCACCGGATTGTTGTCGTCATGGAGAGCCATAAGCAGCTGCGCACGCAGTGCAGCATATGAGCACTCCCGTACTCCGACGTACAAGCTCTCCGCATCACGGAACTTCACGGTGCACAGCTCAACGATCTGAGTGGGAGGACGCGATCGAAAAGAAAATGAAGCTTGCGGCGTGTGTCACGGGATTGCGCGAAAACAGACCCCTATAGACCAGCAGACACCGCACATCGCAACACAATACACGGAACGAAGACTGCAAATGATGTGACACTGGTGTAGGCAGTGTTCTCGGCCCTACTCGACCGCCACCCTGGCATGCTGACCCCCAGAGGGCTCTCTCAACAGCTCCCTCCACGATTACAGATTTCTGTACACTGTTATTGAGTATGTAAGAAGCAATAAACAAAAATTGTGAACACCACGGTGGCGGTGGCGCACCTGGGTGTAGATCTTCGGGCTGCTGCCAACCATACCCTTGAGCGCCTGTGTGATGCGTGAGCCCTTGCGAAGAATCTTACGAGTGATGCCCACTACCGCGCTGCTGCCGGGGACTCCGCCACCGCCAGAGCCTCCCGCCGGACCGCCCAGGAAGTGCGACCCCGCCACGCGTGCCGCCGCCGCCGCTGCCGCCGCGCCTGCGCCGCCGCGTGACTTGGAGCCCCCGCTGCTGCGGCCGCTGGATCCTAGACCCACCAGCGAATCTGGGTCAGCTGCGGATCCCCCGGCGGCTGCGGATGCCGGCGTGGCGGAGGTGAGAGTCACGGACAAGCGCTGCGCTGCCGCCAATACAGATGGCAGGAACTCGTCCGCCGCCAAGGCACGCATGTATGTCGCGGTCTCGTACTTGTAGGCACCCACCAGCGGCAGCGCGTCGTTCTGAAGCAGGTTCTTATCGTATTCCCACACCTGAGGTGCGGGGGGGGAATGCAGTGAGATGGCGGGCGGACAAGACATACCACAACACGGATGGGCAACAAACACGTCGTCCATGCCCCCGCAGCGCATCCGTGGCAAGCGCCAACACGAGCAGCTCCGGGAAATGGGAAAAGAGAACCATAACCCGAGCCTTGTCGTCTACACCCGTAGTAGCACCTGTACTCATAAGACCCACCTGACGCTGCACCCCTGGTGGCAGGATCTTGAACACATCGGGATCGGAAGCCAGCTGTTTGAGATGCTGCGCCGGAACCCGCTCCAATCGTTCCATAACCGTCAGCGGTACCTGCGGCGGACACCCGGGATTCGGAAAATCTCGGGACGAGTCAAGAGAGAGCCGGACTGGGACTGGGAAGTACTGCCCCGCCCCGCCCCAGCTGTCCTAGTTCCCCGTCTTCCCCAGCATCCTCACCTCACGCATGTCCACCATGCCGACATACATAAAGGACGCCGCCAGCAGCCGCTCCAGACGGGCCTTATCAGCACGGCTGTCCAGAGCGGCCACCCGCGCCAGCAGCCGCTCCTTTGCGCGCTGCAGGACCGCCCGATGTGCCTTCAGTGCAGTGGAATGGGTGGTGTCCGCGGAGGTTGAGGGAGAGCAGGTAAGGCGTGGTGAGGCAAGAGGCGAAGAAGAGGCCGACGCCCCAAAACATGCTTTCATCCCGAACTCGCTGCTCCCTCCCCCCTCCCACCCGGCACAATGTACCTCCAATCTCGTTATGTCCATGATCTCCAACATCCCAAGAAGGTGCCGAACAAGCGGGAACGGCATCAGGCAGGCCTGCGGGTATGGGGCGAAATCCATACCACGTGTGAGTCATGCGGCGGATAGGCCTTCACTAACATTCGGAAGCATTCAGTTCAGCCCCCGGCGCAAGCGTTCACTGCATCTCACCTCCTGCACTTGTGCGATGCCGCCCGGTCCCGCGGCTGCCATGATCTCATGAACCATATCTTTGCCCTCTCCGCCGATGAGCGGCCCACGACCGGCCCCACCCGAGCCGTCTGTGCCGGCCCCGCCGCGGGTGGGTGAGGCCGCCATTGTGCCGACCCAGATGGTGCAGCCAATACCGCGGATCAGGCGTCACCGGCAGCAGAGGTGCCTCGGTAGCAATGCTCTTGTGTGGGTACGTGTGCGCCCTGATTGGCCCTATAGTCGTTCGGTCAATGCCCACACAGGTCGTGTTCCCGCGCCGCCAAATCCTAGTCTAACCGCTGGACGTCCTAAATGCGATGATTACTCTGTTGCCTGGCTTTCCTAATTCAGTATACTGTCGATACAGTCCAGGCACGCCTCGTCAATTGGACGTGGAGCTGTTGGAGCTCAACCGGCGGGGCTGCCGGACAACCCTCCCTTCGCGGGCTGCTTTCGCAACCCGCTTACTGTCTGGTGCGCTGCGCTTGGACTCCAGCCCCTGGAGCCGAATTTGCGTTGACTCGCTCCAAACGCTCCACAGCAGAATGGTATTCGGCTGCTTCGCGCCGAAGTTCGCGAACCACAGTCGCAAGTGCTTCAGGGTTGACTCCGGCGTCCAGCAACTCTAGCAGAACAGCGAGGGTCTCCTTATCAAGACCGGTGTCCAGAAGCTGCGAGAGCTCCAGAGCGGCCTCGAACGCCTTCGGCGGTAACGTTGTGCTATCCTGTTTGCTGCCACTTGCTTTAAAGCTGGTCCTGCCTGCTTCCATCGGCCTGGGTTCTAGGTGACCGTGTTGTCTGGGCAAGGTTCAGGCCGAGCCCTCAACTGCCGCAGATGGCGCCTATTTGAATTGTGGTCTCTCGCCCAATACAAGAAGGCTTGTTATGAAACACTATGTAAATGACATGTATCTCCGCTAATGTCACCAATAATTATAATTTACTGTCATGATCACGTCCTCCCCTTTCGGCATGATTGCATTGGCGTCACTTTTTGTCGACGTCACGGCGAAGAACATGCATCTGGTGGTTATGCATGCGATAATATATATGTACCAAGTTATAACAAATAATGCCGTAAATGGCTATTTGATTTATCGGCTGCATAAGCTTCCCCAGCTTTACGTATGCGGCTGCACACAACCTAGCATGCTGCGGAATTTGCTGCTCACTTATAAATAAGCTTTGTCAAAGACGATCTGTAACGGATAACTTTTCCTTGGGCGATCATCTTACTTGCGCTATTGAACTGGGCAGGTGTCGGGTGCACCGATGCTTTCCCAAAGGAATCTCAGTGCCACGGCAGAGCCGTATGTGAGCACAGCTCATTGGCGCTACCGGGTTATACCGACGCGACAACCTATAATATCTTGTGCCGCTCATCGCACAGCTGGCGTTGTGGCTCATGGTCCAGACGTGTTATCCGGAACTAGCAATGCATCAAATGCAAACGTGGTTTGCAACGCCAATCTTGATGCCGAACATGCCGTTGTGACCAGCGATAATAGATGCCTCGTTAACAATGGTCCTCCGGAGACACCAATGCAACTTCGCCAGCTGGAATCTTCGGTAATATTGCATCAACAAGATGTTCTTGGTCAATGCTACTCTTCAACAACCGTTTCTGCGATGGCGCGACTGATGGGGCATCACGACGGCCAGGAGCTACTCCTTGCCGCTGGGCAGGCCAACGTAGTTGTGCTACCAAACGGACGTTTGCTAAGTGTATTAAAGGTGCGTGACGTTTAAGTAATACGCTGTGGGGGAATGTATGAAGGGGGACCTTACCATGTTTAGTAACGCTCCGTGTCGTCGCTGGTTGGACTAGGGTTTTCCATCGTGAAGGAAGCTATCAACAACGAAACATCCACATATTTTACAAAACCTTTTGACCTGCTGCGCAAGCTTTTTGCTCATCTACCTGAATCACGTAATAACCCGGTGTGCACACCCATTCCCTGCAGGCGGGAAGCGGCACACCGCTGGACGAAGCGTCCGCCGCGTTGGCGCTGCTGTGCGAGGCGGGCCAGTACGACATCGTCGTTCAATATGGCAGCCCGCTGCTGAAGGCCGCATCCGCTGCGATGCCCTTTTCCCCGTTGGGGGTGGGCAGACAGCAGCCAGTTCCCAATCTGGAACAGCTCACGGCAGACCTGGCGCTCTCTATCGCTCTTGCACACATCAGTCTGGCGGGAGGCGGTGGGGCCCCCACGAGTGCTGCTTCCGTCACCGGCGCCGGTAGCAGCAGCAGTGGACCAACCCCGGAGGCGGCCGGGATTAGTACTGTCGGCGCTGCCTTGACTGCAATGGGCATGGAAGAGGCCTATTCCCACCTAGAGTCTGCGTTGCAGGTGAAGGGGCAGTGATGAAGGAGGGCGCCGAGTTGTGCGGATGGCAATGCGGGTGGCGGTGGTGAGGGAGGTGGGGTTGGCAATGTGTATGTGTTGTGCGCCTGACGTGGTTCTGCTCCGGATTGCGGGAAATGAACACCCGCTGGGATGGGGGCTCGTGAGAAGGTAAAACACACGGGGTTGGAGCCACATACGGGAGTACGGGGACGATAGGGGACGTTAGGTGGCGTGCTTTGATGCTTCCCGTTCCGCCGTCTCACCTCCACAAGCGTCCTTCATCGCCACTTATGTTGTTATCGTTCCAATCCATTCCTGCCTTCATCAGGTTTTGGAGCGTCACGGTGTCGCGCCGCTGCTTCAAAAGGAGGTGGCGTATTGCCTTCAGGTACGGGACGTCGTTGTACGTGCTTACTCATGATCGTAAGTGATGATGTCATTAGACGTCCACGACACAGGTACGACGCACACATCCCGCGCATTTGCACACGTGATTAAAGCGTCTGGTGCAGCGAGCGCTGTTGGTGGCGATCAAACCCTCACCCGGGATTTCTTCCGCACTGTACGGCTGACCGCTCCTCCCTCGGCCGTCTCCTCGCCACGTGTTCACGACCTCGCGAGCTGTCACGAGCTGTCCGCTGCTGCGTCTGTCCTGCTATCCCGCTGATGCTGCAGGGCGTAGCGGTGGCGTTCGCGGAGGATGTGCTCCGTAGCACGCCACCAGTACTGCAACCTTCTCCAGCTGCCGCCCCTCCGAACGCCCCTGGCGCGACATCCGCGCTGTCGCAGGGGCAAGGCGGCAACGGCGACTTGGCGGAGAGCACTGCCGGCCGGGGCGCCGTGGCTGACTCGTCAGGGAGGCCGGGCGGGGCCGGCAGAGGCACTGCTAAGTCGTCGTCGATTTCCTCTACTGCGGCAGCCGCTGCGGCTCGGCGTGCCAAGGCCGTCTGCATGCTTCGTAGTGTCCTCTGGAGGTGCGCTCCGCAGAATCAAAACAACCAACATAACGAGAACAACCATCAACCGCAACGAGGAGATACTGCTGCAGGAGCAGCCGCAACGAAAGGCAGTTCGGCAGCGGCGTCGGGGTCGGCTCTTGTGATGGGCTCTGCTGCTGGGGAGCTGCGGCATGGTCCACTGGCGGCCTCGAGTGGCGGCAGTGGGATATGGGTTCCGGAGCTGACATCGGATGAGCGGTCGGAGTTGATAGCCCCGCTGCGGGGGCTACTGGCGGCTTCGGAGCACGTGGGTTTTGGGCATTGGGGTCGGGTTGTGTTGGGCGCGGGGTTGGGGACGATGAACAGGACAGGGGGGAGTACGGCAATGGCGGCACCTCCATCTGATGAAAGGGCGGGTTGTTGGATGGGGAGCTCGGGGAAGCCACTGTCCGTATTGGCAAGGTGCGCGGCACCGCCTCCTTTTTGGATGCTCCGAAACCAACGATCCAAATTCGAAGGCGTCTTCATCGCAGCGGGGTCCTAGTGCCCTATCGCACGCTGTCAGGCCCCCCGGGCCCTTCGCTGTGATCTCGCAGATTGCACTGTACGGACCGGTCGCCAGCGGCCAGAAGCCGTACGGAGCTGTACAGCTCGCCGACCAGGAGCTGTACGACCTGGCGATTGCCCATTTGGCGCAAGGCGTGAGCACCGGCTGGCCGCAGCACATACTGCAGGTCTGTCGTACGTCCGCGCATTCGATTGCGGATCATTGTCCGTTCATGTTAGGGTGCTCGCGATGCAGGGCACAGCAGCGCAGTTTCCGTTGGCCGTTTCATTTTCTGATTGAAGCTCATTAGTTTAAAAGAGTGGCACTGTGCCTTCTGCAGGCCCTGTCGTACTTCGAGCGCGTGGCACAACAGCAACAGCAACACGCCTTGTCGGGGGTGGCGGGGCTGCGCTCTCATGCCGCTGCCGCTGCTGCCGTCGCCGCAGACGTTTCTTTCGAACGCAGCGTCTGCGAGGCGTTGCTAGGCCGCCGTACCACGGCAGCGGGACCCGTTGATCCGCCACCGCCAGCTTCGTTGACCACGACGTCGTCGCCGCCTTCAGGAACCGCCGCGGCGGCGGCTGGCACAGCCTATACTGCACCCCCGCCATACGATGTGTTGGGTGCGGAATCGTCGAGCGATGGCGACGAGTTGGCTCTTCTGCGGCGTCTGGAGGTGCAGCTAATCTTGGCGGCGGGTGGCGGCGGCGCCGGCGCCGGCGGCGGCGGCCCCTCAGGGGCTGTGGCGGGCTTGGACGGCGTCTCAAATGACACTGTCTCCTTCGAGGCGAGTGGAAAGCTGTTATTGCTGCTGCTGCTGCTGCGTGCTGCTATCGTAAAGTAAGGCTCCTGTGACCGGCTCCGTTGCCTTCCTGATTATGTCCGCCATGGGCCTCCGTGAGCAGGTGAATGAACGAGTCGGGGACTGCGTGAGCGACGAGGAGGGTGCCGTACACCAGGGCTTAACTGCCCCTCGGGACATCGGGGCGGCGGCGGTACTGCCGAAGCCCTCTAAAGATGCCGCCGAAGCCGCCGCAACCACCGCCACGATCGGCAGCGGCGAGGTGCTGAATGCTGCCGCCTCCGGTGCGGCGACGGCGACAGCGGCGGCGGCGGCGGCGGCGGCACCACCCGGGCTGCAGCACCAGCATCAACCGCACACGGCTGCAGAGAACGTGGGCGGTCGTACACGTAGGAAAACGGGTCGAGCGGATGACGTGGCACACAAGTACGGCTGGGCGGAGAGTTGGTTGGAGCTGTCGGTGATGCCGTGCTTTCCGGAGACCGCGGGTGCGGGATCCGTGTCGTTGGCGAGGTGGTTCTCCGACCCACGGGTCATTCTATTTAATAAGGTGCGAAGTGGGTACTGTAGTTGGGAGGGGGAAGGGGAGGAGCCGCACGGCCGCTCCAGGAGGCCCTTCAGACCGCGGCTGGATGTCTATACGCGTATGCTTTCGGGGTTTTGGGGCTTCCGTGCTGCTGCCCGTCATTTGTCTGTCGCGGAAGGTTACCCTTTGAAGACGCACGTAGTCCACGTACAACGAAATATGTACGGCAGCTGTTGGCCGCCCGCCTCGTTAACTTCCTCCTTTTCGTAGTTGCTGGCGGTCCGCAGCGGCGCGGAGGTGACTGCTGCTCTTGGCAGCGCTGTAGCCCATGTCTCCGACGCCAGTCGCCAGCGGCTGTGGCAGCTGTGGCAGGCTGCGGCGCAAGCGGTGAGCTCCGCGACGGGGCAGAGCGTGCATCATCACCAACTGCAACAGCAGCTAGCGACAGTGGGCGTCATGTCTCCGAAGGCCCCCGCCGCCTCGGAGGCTGCTGCTGTCCTATGGGCGCAGAGCCACGCAGCTCTGCAAGATGTCGGGCCTCGTGCTGCGGCTGCCGCAAATGCGGTGGCGGCCGCCGCCGCTGCTGTCAGCAGTGCTGCCGCCAGCTCCCCACGCGTCGTCGCCGCCGCTGCGAAGTCTATTGTCCCCTTCGGCCTGGCGCGCTGGGGCTCCTCTGAGGGTCCCAGACCTTCAAACCCCAGCGGCGGCGGCGGCGGCAGGATTGCCGTAACTGCCCAGGCACTGCCACTGACTGCGGCCACCGCCGTCACCACAGAGTCGGTCGTTGAGAGAAGCATTGACACAGAGATCCCAGGCGGCGGCGGCGGCGGCGGCAGCGGCGTGACGATGTCCACAAAGGTGATCCCTGCCGCGCTGCCGGTCGCCGGCGGGTTGGTGGATGTCGCGCTGGCGCCGCCGCCAGCAGGCGGTGGTGTTGGTGCTGATGCCGGCGGCACCGCTGACGCTGCTAACACCCCTGATACTGCCAACATTGCCGACACTGCTGGCAGCGGTGCGCTCTGGGCGCCCGACGCGGAGGGGCACCTGCACCCGCGGCCGCGTATGGTGACGCGAGTTGTGCTGCAGCGGGCAGCGCAAGCTGCAGCCAGTATTAAGGATCGAGTGGCGACGTTGCCAGGACCGCCAAAGGACTGGACGATTGCTGGGTGGGACCCTGCGGCGGTGGATGAGGCCATGAGCCGCGAGGCTGTACGGCGCGTGGCGGCTGTGGCGACGCAGGCGATTTGTCTTGGGGCTCTGGCGGCTTACGTGGGAAATAAGATTGTGGCCAGTGGTGCGCTGCAGGCCACCGCCGCCAGCGGGTACGATGCGGCAGCGGCAGCGGTGGCGCCGACGGTGGACGCGTCGACGGCGCAGGTGGCGGCGGCGGCGCGGGCTGTGGCTCGGTGGCTGGACAGCGCCGGAATGGGCGGCGCGGCGCAGGACGCTCTTGGTCAGTGGCCCCTGCTGGTGAAGTTGGGCGGGGGCCAGCAGACGGAGATGCTGCCGTTCCAGGTGGAGGCCGCCAGCGCTGAGGTGCGCTATGAGGGGCGGGAAGAAGGGCGTCTTGAACAACAACGAAAGGAATCGAGATAACAACGATTTTTGGGGGTTAAAAAAAAGTGCGCAGCGCCCCGGGTGGGGGTCCCATTGTCCCTTTGGCTGGCTCCGACGGCCCCCGGACAAGATAGGTCCCGGCTCGGAGGCTTGTGGGAGCACACGGTGCGGCTCGCAGCTCCCTTCATTTAGTTCAGTTCTTACTTATTTTGTTTAGTAATGGGGGGAGAGCGACATGTTTGATTTATTCCACAACGGTAGAATCGATAGGTTGCGAAGGTATGCTTCAAAGTTGAAAGGGCTCGCGAAGGAAGAGGAAGAGATAGATTATAGGAGGGGATTATTGGATAATTCAGCTTCACATGGATATGAGCTTTCCTTTCGCAAACTGGTTGAAGGTTTTTTGTTTATCGCACACCGATGTTATTCCGACCTGGTACCATGTATCGTGTTGTACGACCGGTGTTTTAATATTCTCTGCATCGCGGCATCGCTTTCCCCAACCCTCGTGTTCCTCAGGGCGTGGCTCGCCTTGCCGAGCAGTACGGCAGAGGCACCGAGTTGGACGAAACCGCCGCGGCGGCCCTGCTGCGGGGCTGGGCTGCCGCTCGCGCCGCCGCTCCCTCCCTGACCGACCCACGGGACCGTTCCGAGCTGCTGTCGGGGCTGCTCGGCGGTAGGGCGTTGAAAGTCGCGAGAGCGGAGGCAGAGCGCAATTCGCGAATGGGCAAGTGAGTTCCCCCCCCTCTGGGTGACAAAGCGTGGCGGGTGTCGTACCGTGTGTTTTGAAAGGCCAGATTAGACCGGCAAAACCCTGGAGAGATATGAATCCGGACGGCACACGCCTCCTTCACAATCTTTCCTCAGCCTCTCCCTCCTGCTCCTCCTGCTCCTCCGCAGGCGGGTGCAAGTGCACCGCATCGACGTGGAGATAGAGCAGCTGCGCTTCCGCCCCGCAGCCGCCTCGAGCGCCACATCCTTCTTCTACGGACACGGCCAGGCCGGGGCGGCGGAGACGACGGTGACGGCGGTGGTGGTGACGGCCGGCACGGAAACCAATCGTGCGTCATCAGTGCCGTTGTCGTACTGCTCCAGGGAGCGGGTTACATTTACCTTTCGGAAGGTGCCCCTGGAGGGCGGGGCGACACCGACACCGGCGGCTGCGACGGCAGCAGCGGCGCCGGGCAGCGTGTGGCGGCTTGTGGACGTGCGGGATGCTCCGCCACCGGCTCTGTACTGACACACACACACACACACACGTTATATATATATATACATATATACACTCCTATGCCCATGCGGCGAGTAGGGTGGCGGGTGGAGAGGGGCGTGAACCAACGACACGCGACGTTGTCCAGGAGCTGGGGAGGGGTGACGCAGCGGTCGCTGACATGCTTCGTGGCGGAGGGGGGAGCAGAGGAAAGGTCCGGGGGGGAAATAGGGTTTCGTTGTCCGGGGCTGACAGGCGAAACCCCCTTCACGCGGCGGAGGGGGGAGGACGCCGCTCCGTGGCGGGAAGCGGAGCGTTCAAACCCGTGAGAGCCCAGATCCGCAAGATCAGAAATCCAGGTTTTGGTGAGCCCGCATGGGGACACGTCCTATTGCCGTATTCGGGTGGTGGCGGTGCGTTGTCCGGCGGGAGGGGGAGGGGATAACTGCCTGGTCTGCTGGGGGCGTGAGGTGTGCGTGTGTATGGCTATGCTGTGGGAGGGGGGTTGCAATGGAGACCAGGGCTGGATGATCTTCATGATGGTGATGGTAATGAAGATGAAGATGTTGAGGGCGAGGATGAACACCGTTTCTTCTTTCACGTTGACGCCGCTGCGGAGAGATCAGAGATGCGGATTGCCATAAGATATGGATAGATGGCGGATCCGTGTCATGTACGACATCGTACAGCGGGGACCCGCCCTGGAGAGAATTTTGCCCCGGGTTTGCCCGGGAGTCCATGAGTGAATCAGTTAGGGTTTTAGGGCTTCATGGTGCCGGAGATTTTGTTGGCTGCTGGCTGCTACCCGCGTCCGCTCTATTCGCATGCACACAGCCTACCTGCTGTTTTGACTGAAGCAAGTTCTTTTTGCCTGTACGGCAGCCAAATCCACCTGTCACTTCTGAAGACTGGGCGGCAATTTTATTCGCTGTTGAGCCGCTCTTATGAAAAATGGAGGGAACGAGAGGAGGGACAGTTAAATTCAAATTCAAATTTCTTAGGAGTTGGGGGCCGCGTCCATAAACCGTCCTTCAGAGGTCCGTCATCTGCTGGTGCGGCGAGCAGTTTGCTCTGGCGGCTCGCGGAGGGGTGTTTCTGTTGGAGCACACCACTGTTGTGCGTGGAACGGTGGATTGACGTGGCGCGTGTCGTGTTTTGCCCTCCCCACTCCCTTCCTGCTCCCCGCTCCCCGCCTAACGGGTGGGAAAATACCTGATCGTCTTGTGCACATCGCTGCTGGGGTGCAAAGCCAGGCCCCGGGCGGCTCTGTGTCGTGCCTGCTAGCTCGCTGTGGTGGGTTGTCGGTAATCGCACAGAAAAGAAACACACTGAGCCGGTGGAGCCGAGTGCGAACGGCGTGGCTTGGCTTGAAGCTTGGACATGTACGGAAGGCGGTGGTACGGTATCCCCGCACAGAGCTTTATGGGGGGATATGCGGTGGTGCGGGAGTATCTGTGTGCTGCTGTCCACTGCCCCAGTTTCACACACCATCTCACAACATACACATGCTGAGGCCGCTTGTGGCTCGTCTGCTTGAATGCCTTTTGTTTTGCATCAATGGCTCGTATCAAGGCTCGGTCCTCGAAGTGTCCGATGAGGCGAAGTCCATAATATGCGAAGGTGTGGTTTGTGTCGCTGGTACGATTTGTGTGAATATGTGTGTGTTTCTACTTGGCGCATGTGTATGCGTGTGCATTGGTGGGAGTACGACATGTACGGCTGGATGAGTATCATATGCTGCGCTCTGGGATGTGCATGAGATGAAAGTGCTTCGACCCCTGCCGCGTGTTGTTGTCGGAGGACTGAGGAGGCGAGGCAAGGCAAGGCGGGGCCGGCCGTGCAATAAGTGGTGCTGCTACGGTTGCTGCTGGAAATGGACTGCTACTGCCGAGGTCCGCCGGGCTAAGGGCCTAGAGGCTCCTGGCTGCGTCTTGTACACATATACATATACACACAGAAGGCACACTCACCGTGCCTTTTGGCGCCTCCAAATGTACCCGTACCCTTAGAAGCAGATGTCCCCCCCACTGCTCGCCATCCCTCGGGCCGGTAGAGGCCTAAGGAGGCGGGGAAGGAGGACCGTTGGGGGCCCACTGGAAGCCCCGGCTGCTGCGGCTACACCTGCGGCTGCCAGTGCCCGGAAGCCGGGGAAAGAGCTTGGGGGATGAGGCTCGAGCCGGGTGGCTTGGTGGTCCTGGACTCATGGTCGTGTGTCGCTTCGGTCTGCTGCTTGGGGCGCACTAACAGCAGCTGCAGGTGCTGCTGATTTGTCGGGCGGTCGACTTCTTGGAGTTGCATCTTGTCGACTGTGCGCGCCTTGTGTCTCTTTGTTGTGTCCT
This sequence comes from Volvox reticuliferus, assembly GCA_019650235.1. Classification (NCBI taxonomy): domain Eukaryota; kingdom Viridiplantae; phylum Chlorophyta; class Chlorophyceae; order Chlamydomonadales; family Volvocaceae; genus Volvox; species Volvox reticuliferus. The sequence goes on from BNCP01000014.1 coordinate 2,013,845, forward strand.
CTTAAAATAACACCTAGGATGCCCGCTTGCCGAAAGGGGTATGCGAAGAAAAAGAAAAATGTCTTTGCACGTATGTTCGTGTGTCGGTGTGTCGGTGCGGCGCTGCGTTTTGTCTGTGGCTTATTCGTGACGGCCTTCACTTGAGGTGTTGAGCAGCGCGGGGGGGCGATCTGCCGAGAGTGTGTCATGTGGGCCTCCTCCCCCGGCGGGGAGCTCTCCTGTGACTCGCCCCTACCCTAAAGGCCCTTCGCCACTGCCACAACTTTGCCATCACCTACATTTGCCCTTCAAATCAACTGAAAAAGGCCTCGCTTTGGGCACTTCGGCACCTTAATTAAGCGCTTCCAATCAGCGGAAGTCGTTACTTCTCCGTTATCTTGTTCGATAACGTCATTCCGAAAATATTTTCATATTGTCGTATACACCCTGTTGTAATGTTGTATTATAGTGGGTAGTTTTAGTTGATCCTCGCAGCTGCGGTGAAATGTCTTTTTGCCTTTGCTTTGGAAGAATGACGGTTGCTTCTAAGACTGAGTGCCACCACGGATGATCGCTCCCAGTGAGGGCCGAGAGTGAGGCGCCCATGAGAGGGAGGGGGGTCCTGAGGACCGGGAGAGAAGAGTCACAACATTTTATTGATACCTCCTACGTCCTCGGCAGGGGAGGGGCCAGCGTGTGTGTTTGAAGGCCGCCGTTGCGCTCTTGATACCCCTTCGTTCTGCCAAGGGTAAAAGCACTTCACATAACATCATCTATTATTAGTTTCTGGTTAGAGGTTGGGCATTGGGTGTTGATTGTTTTTTCGCTTCGACAGTTGTCGACAGTTTATACGTTGTGCAACAGGCTAGTGGCTGTTGGTGAAATGGTCTATCTTCGAATTCGTATGTTTGTACTGCTGTGTCCATGTACGCCAAGTAAGTCGTCCTGATGTCTTCGTGATGTTTGCACACATGAAGGGGGGTTACATTGCGCTGTGGTCGACTTGCCCTGCAAGGACGAGCACTGGGGTTCCTGACGGTGCCTAACCACAGTGCATGGGAGGGGCACACGGCTTCATCCGTCTGTCCTGCCGCGTACTCCACCCCTCACTCAGGGCAGCAAGAGCACATAGACCTCACCAGCCCTAGCCTGGCTGCTCAAGAGCACAGACCTGCAACAAAACACCAGCCCGAGAAGATAGGACGCCCAGCCGCTCAAGACACGGAAACCACCTCTCAGCCACTACACGACCCTGGCATTGGCCTGGCATTACCACACGGGCCTTCAGAGGAGAGGGGCCATCAGAAGTCTCTCAGCCGAGCAGGAAAACCGGGAGCAACCTACGGAGGGGGGGTGACAAGCCAAACTGCCGCTCCCCTGAACTCACGGCCCCGCCCCACTCACTCCTACACTACACGAGGAGAGAAGTCCTCCCCCAGTGACACCACCAAGGCCCTCAGAAACCATGGCCTGGAAACGGCCAGAACTAGCCAGGAAACCCCCACCCTACCCACCCAACTTCACACTTTGGGCTGTCCGCCCCTCCTCTCCCCCCCCTCTCCCTCTTCTCCCGCTAACCTCCTCCTGCTCCCGACCTCCCTAGATCCCAGCACTGCTCGCTCTGCTGCCCAGTCCGTGATCTTACACAAATGCCGCACATTGTATGTGCCATATTCCATAGCTGACAGTGCTGCCATGGCTATCACATCCCAGGCAGCTTGCTCACCCCTTGGGTGGTGCTTGGACAAGCCAGAGCTGTTGTCGGCTCATCCCCCCTCTGCTGTTGCTGATGATGGTGGTGGCAGATGCCTGTCAATCTGCTCTCACACGGCCCGTGTGATTTAGCACTTCACGGAATGCCGGTGTGGGGACAGGGTTGGCCAATAGCCCCCCCCATAGCTCCTGCACCCACAGAGCTCGATGGGCGTCCGGGATAGATGTGTGTTGCCAAGCAGGGGTACCCCATCGTCTGTCAGGCGCCGCAGCGCCTCCTTGTTTTTATTCTCCCACCGAACCACAGACCATAGACGGGCGAGGGTTGTGTGAAAGTGCTGGAGCTCAGTATCGGGACTGGGATATACGTATGTATGCATGTATGTACGTTGACATCGACCAAGTTTTAAGTATCCTATTGTACTGCTGTCATTGAGATCTCGTCCAGCATGCTGGACATAACAAATGCATCTTCGTAATCTGTTCCTGCGGATGGGGGCTGATCGGAATGGCAAGCCCCTCTCTCCAACCCTAAGCCTGGCTGCCGATTTGAGCTGGCGAACCTCTGCAACATATTCAGTGTAATGGCATGCACAAGTCTTATAAGAAAGCACGGGCATGCCATACCATCCGTACGACTATTATGCAAATCCTCAAGCCAAACCCAAAATATTTACAAGGGTGATATGTGATGCATGCGTGTGCCACTCAAACAAACTTAGTAATAAGTTACGAAGTACTTTCCCAATCGCTCCTCCCCTGCATCATCATCATCATCATCATCATCTGGTAAAAAACCTAATCCTCGTAACATTGCGAATCGTAAAGTCCCCTTTCAGGACGCCGCCTTCAGAATCCCGTCATTGTACAGAGCTAAAACATACGGCCTAAAGTCAGAGACTCCAACTAGGCCTCTGCCAGCCTGCTAGGTAAGGAGCTGTTGCTATATACTGAGTATTGAACTCACACGTGCCCATCAGCCCTCCCAGCAGGGCATTTCGATAGCAGCACATCTCTCAGCCCTCCTCAGCTGACCGTCGGGCCAAAATGAAACCCGCAATAATCCGTACGACAAGGACTTGCTTGTCTCGTATCAAACCCGAAACCCCAGGGTCTCCCAATTCCAAATTCATCTCTCGTCCGTACACGATGAGTGAAATGCTTGTATTCTAACACCAGCTAAATTAGCAGGTGTTGCTCTTATTATTTAATCCTAAGATTATGTTCTGAGTTTCCCAGATAATGCATAAGCGCAATGAATAAGCTGGTATGTACATGGCAGTCCTAAGGCATCATCAATAGCCATCCTCCAGCAGGCGGTCGTCATCGGAACTCAGCGCATCACGCCCACATATTGTGCGGGAAAGGGACACGTGCCAAGTCAGGAGGGATAGACTTCCGAGTTCACCGCCACCATCCTCCTCCTCGTGCAATACCGCTCGTGGTCTGCCGAAATGCGGCCCCCAGCCCGGCGGTGACAAGGCTGGGGCTTCAACTTGTGGTTTTAACGGTTACGATAAGAAGGACGAACAAGTGGGGAGACCGACCGCACACGCTCTCGAGCGACATGACAACCCGGATTGGTCAGGGAGGACGAAATACAATTGAAAAGGACGGCGTCAGGGCTACTCAGGCGCCCCGCACGACTTCTGCTTCTTTACACGGCCGACTTAGACTGAGGGAACGGCGTCTCCTTGACGTGTGCCCCAACAGTGTTGTCGGATGATATCTGGCTACTGACGGCGTAGCTGGAGGGCCCCTTGCCCTCGTTGCCGGCACCGCCCTTCGCCAGATTGTCGTCGCTCGCTTTGTAAGCGTCACTTCGGGCGGGCGCTGCGACGTCCTTCTTCCCACAGCCTGCGATCCGAAGCGCGACATCGAGCAGCACCTGCGTACGTGGGGGTCACATCCCGTCCCGGGGGGTCCATTACGTTTTCAGCGGAATCAGCGGAAGAAGAAACAAAAATCATGAGTTCAGTTGGGTGAAGTATATACGTCAGGCCCAGGGGTGCGTACACACGCGGTGCCGCCGCATCACATCGCTCACAGTGTGCATGAGCACACATGCATTTAGTAATCTTCCAGCAGAAGTGTAACGTACAAGGACAGGAGAGTGCGCGGCGGCCAGCATCGAGTAGGGGCCGGTCTAACCAGGTCTGAGCTTCACAGCTGAAGTGGGAAAAGCGGTTTGGGCGAAAACAGGCGAGTCGTGACCCACCAGGAGCCCCATGACGATGGCGATGGGCGTCACCCACTCCGTGTAGCTCGCTCCCCAGCTGGTGTGGGCGAGGTAGATGCCGATGTACACATTGGCCCAGGCCAGGAGGATGGTGAGTCGGCCCAGGTTGTGGTGCACCAGGTTCCAGAGGCCGCGACGGGCGTGCTCGGGGCTGGGCCGAACAAAACCCAGCACCACCTGTCAGGGGAGACCCGGGGACGTGGTCCTCAGAATAACGATGCGCTGAGCCGGCCACGTGAAACACATACAGGTTTATAGGCGCAAAAATTGTACATGCGGGAAGCTGGTGATGGAACTATGGGGATGCGTGTTTGAAGACCCTAGGAGCGACAGCAGAGTTAGGGGCCCTGGGAACCCACTGGCCCCACCCCGCCAGCCTCCTCGCTTCTCCCTGTCTTACCTGTGCGCCCGCGGCAGCCATCACCGCAATGCCGATCTTTTCATGCGCTTCCGCCACGTCGGGCGAACCGCTGAAATCAAACTGTACGAACGCCACAACGAACCCCGCAATGAACAGCGCCATACCGATCCACTGGCAGCCCAGGTGCAGCCAAAACCAGAGGTGCTTGCCCGCCACCTTGGTATCCCCCAGCAACCACCTGATGGAAACATTGGGGGTGGTAAAAATGGTGGGTGAATGTGAGGGTCGTGTATCTCGTTGGGCTTGACACTGGCCGGGGCAGATGCCATTGCGTGTTTGTTTGTTTGTGCGTGTGTGTGCCTCTATGTGTCTCTATGTGTCTCTATGTGTGTGAAATGATGGAGGTAATGAACGGCGCGCATAGAGAAGGTGCACGAGGAAGCCAGCACGTTGCTATACGCGTGTGCGTGTCGGTCTGGGGCCACAAAGAGAGATGTGTGCGGGAAGAGATACCGCTTTCTTTTTTTGCCGAGCACACACACACACATACACACACACGCGCGCGCACACACACACACATATAGAGTCACCGGATCGAGTCTCCAGTTTTTTGGTCACAAGCAAACAAAGAGTCTCACCTGTGTGCCGGCAGTAGCGTTCCCAGCGGCAGCAGCAGCCCCCACGCCACTGCCATCAACGCGCCGTGCACATTGACCCAGTAGCTCTTGCTCTTGCCGACATCAACGGACTCCACGAACACTCCGCTGACCAAGTCCAGATAGAACCCTCCGGCGTCCTCGTCCGCGTGCTGCACCAAGCGGGGAGAGGGGCTCCGAGCCCAGATAAGGCCCAACTGCTGAGCCTCTGGGGAACGGGAGCGGGGACGGACGGTGGCCACATGTCGGGGTGAAGGGGTTAATCCCATGAGGGAGGGGGGCTAAGGATCTCCCCGGATAAGAAGCTGATGTGGGCCGGGGGCCACCAGGACACGTGAGTGCGGCACACAAGAGGGTATGGAGCCAGCACGGGGCGTGGTATGGCTCGGGGAGAGGGGAAGGGAAGAAGGACAACATGAGGCAAGAGGTCTCAAGGTCTGGTGTGTTTCTAGGGAGGGCCAGAAAGCAGTACACATGCATTCCACCAGGGAGCCCCGTCGAGATTAGAAGACTCCTCCCGCCCATTGGGTTCCCCCGTGTGCGCGCTTGAGGCAACCTTAACAACGTGCACTGCGCGTAATGCGCCTACTGCCTATCGTATAGCTCCATACCAAACCCTGAGCCCTGCGCCCTGCGCCCTGCGCCCTGCGCCCTGCGCCCTGCGCCCTGAGCCAGGACAGGGTCTTCGAACAGCAGAAATGTGCACGCACCCTGCGCGGTGGCATCCAACAACCTGCGACTGCCGCCTACAGCGCTGCTACTGCCAACGGCCGCTCGCAAATCCTGGGAGATCTTCGCGCGGTTATCCACGAGACGGCGGCTGAAGCAGAGTGTCGTGATACCGGCACTGTCCCGAATGACGCCAGTGTCGTACGCCCAAGTATCGGTTACGACGTCCCCCATGTCGATACCATTGCGCTGATGTGGTTAACGGTGATGCACGGGAAGCCGGCGGTGGTTCAAACAGCGCAAACAGAGTTAAAAGCAGTAGCCATTAGCCATTAGCAAGTCGGGGAAGCCGCAGACATTAGTTCTAGCTCAGTATCAGAATCATCATAGGTCGTTACGGGATTACCAAACATTAAAACTTCAGGATTAAGGGTGGCGGTTTTGGCATCGTCAGACCACTTAGCAAGATGAATCGCAAAGGGTTTGACACGCATGGCAGGGCAGTATGATGGAGAGATTGAGAAGATATGGAGGCCGAAGAAATCTAAGGTACACACACGGGCAACCGCGCTGAGCTGTTCAAATCCGAGCCGTTCGGATCAGGTACCCGAGCCGTGTGCCGTTCGTGTGTGACGAGTCATTGTCACGCAGCACCATGAGGGAGTCACCACCACTGGATTACTGCCGTACCTGTGCGAAAAAGGTGTTGATCGAGGCCCTCCCTGCAGCATCCAGCCACCCCAAAAGGATATCGCTGCGGTACATGTCGGCCGGGTCCTCCGCGAAGCCCAGTCCCACATACCCTGCGAAGAGTCAGCGCAGTGATCCGCAGCGGTTCATCGTTAGCAGAGGCCAGCTATGGTAACCCCTCAGATCACCGATGAGCTGAGGGACAAGCCGCGAAAGGATCCAACAGCAAAGGCAGAAGGACGGGAATTTATCGCAGGACCTGCAGCGAAACGCGAAGTCGCTGGAAGGAAGCGGGCGTTCCTGGCCTGTTTAGGTTTACACTTCGGCCAGAATACTTCTCCTCGGCCCCCCTCTTGTCACCCCGCCCTCCTCTTGTCACCCCGCCCTATGCCACTATTATTATATATAACAACCTTGCGTGGTGGACTGGGCTGCCATGTGCAGAGTGCCGTACTGCGCAACCTCCGATTCCTGAATGAAGACCAATAGTGGGCAACAAGCGTGAAGCATAGAAACTGAGAGCCCGGCAACGGCAACAGGTTGGCAGCTGAGAGGGAGCATCAAGGAGGTGAGCATGGTGTGGGTGTGGGTCGCAACATCGATGCGGTAGACGACAGCAACGGTTGGGCGAACTGTCGAAAACCAATATCCTCTTATATACATTGCGCACCGAAACCACTATGTACGTGAAATCCCAAGCTTTTTCGAGTTGTCCGCGGGAGGTTATGGATCATCTGATCGGGGCCCGATGCGGAGGGACATGTACTCACCGTGAGCTCGGTCTTGGATGCAGGAGTGCAGAGATTGCTGGGTGCGGCCTTTGTGTTTAGGGTCCAATGAACCGTCATCTTGCCCTGCGGGTGATGATTTCGGGTGTGTAAGGTATGTAGTTAGTACCGGGTACTTAGAAAGGTGTGAATTGGAGCCTGGAAAAATATTTGCAATCAGATAAATCCAAAGGGCTTTTGACGCTCAGGGCTGTTTCTATCTATCCGATAGCGCATGCACTATGCAATCGCAACGACGGCAGCAATAGCCGGACCATAAGGCCCCGGTTGGCCCCGACCCGACCCTGTCGTTGTGGGATCTATCTCTGCCCGATATTCCGGATTCCTGTCCCCCCCCTGGAGCCCTGATTACGACGGGCACAGCCCCGTGACGTGCGTGAGGATCCTTTGATGATGATAATGATGATAATGATGATGAAGGCGGGGATGGAGGATGATACGTTCCATTTATCCATCAGCGCCTGCCGTACGTTCCGAACGATACTAGCATGGAAGTATCATTGCGGCATCCAAGCAGCATTACCTTTTGTGCCATGCACTGATAACCCAGCGTGCTGGGGGTGCAGGTGCTCGTGTTCGTCGTTCTGCTATGTTGCACTTCCGAAGCGGTGCTCAGCGGTGGCGGCGACATTTTGCCATTCAAACCTGCAATGAGTCGCGGGTCATCACGTACAGCACCACGAACTGCACTTCATGCGTCGTACAGAGGGCACGCGCAGGTGCAGCCCCCCAACTCCATTCCCAGTGCACCCCAGCGTGTGTGTGTGTGTGTGTGTGAAAAGGTTTTGTAACCTAGTGTGAAGATCTCCGCATTCTGGACCATCTCACCGCATGCTGCAATGGCCGCCGCGCACAAGCCCCCGGGAGCTGCTGCCGACGAGTTGGCGTTCGCCACTGGAACGCTCATCGCCGCGTACCTCCAGGTTAAGCCTTCATCTCTGCCCGCGGATGTCACTTTGAAGAGAAGGGTTTGACCTGCAGTGGTAAAAGGTGGCGGATGAAGCGGGGCCTGAGATGGAGGCGATGCAGGTGATGAGAGGCTAACAATCCCCTTGGCCCACACTGACCCGTGGCATTGCAGCTGACGGTGAAACGGGTATTGAAGGTGGTGGAGGCGTTTGAGGTTGGTTGAGTGACCTGGTTGGGGCTGCGGGGCACACGGGGGCGGGGGGTGTGGAAGCAGCAGGCGACCGGGACTCAGTGCGGCTCGGAAGGAGCTACAGGGAGGGAAGCAAGCTAAGGGCCTTCCTCCCCCCATCAGCACGTTAAAAAGGTCAATGCCAGGATACGATGCTGTACTCTGTACACTGTACACTTGTACTGCTGATTGTAATGCAACGAAGACGGAAGTCAAGCGCTGGACGGCAGCGATCCATTACGGCGAGGTGTTGAGCTGCAGCAGGTGGGGAGCTGCGCGGGATCCTCCACATCCTCCTTCATAAGGCCCGTCAATTACATGAAAGCTTTTTTTATGCATCGATGATGCGACAAGGCGAATTGGTCATGCAAAGCAAACTCCCGGACGCCCCTCACCATCCGCTGGTCGGCGCGGGCAGCGTGAATGTGACGAGAGGGGGGTTAGAGTTGAGCAGCGCCGCGCGGGGGAACCCGCCATAAGCCACCTGCACAACAGCGGATGGGTACGCGCCAGGAAGTGAGTACGGACTAAATTTCACTAACTAGGATCCAGATTGGATCCAATGGTGAACCCGATCGTGGATCCATTGACGGATTAAATTTAAATTCAACTGGATCAGCGATCGACCGTTTCATACGAACACAAGCAAAGGGAGGGAGAGTGGATGGGCGGGCGATCAGTTGGTGGCGAAAACGACTTTTGTGAGCTTTCGTGGTGCTCTTCCTTATCCTAATGTGGGACCTCTCTCGAATGTGTAACCGTCCGCTCCAAAACGAATTAGACGGGTGCGCGGATTAGGCCATGTGATGCTTTGTTGCAGGGTTGCAGCTGGTGCATGGGATGCCGGCATTTGCGTGCAACATGCACGGTGTCATCACTGCGCATGCAAGCTTCTGCCTCAGCGGGCGCCAGAGCAGCAGCAGCAGCGAACCTCGTGTCATTTGCCTATTGGTCGTGTGGGCCATGAGGCCATGTCCAGACTTATGTGCGCGCTTGAAAGCTCGGGGTAGTATTATTGCGGCCGTCACGCACACATGTGATGCCATGGATACCAAATGATGCAATTGAGTAATGGGTAATCAAAAGCAATTTAATCATTAAGTGGGTTCAGTTTGGGTAGAGGTTGTGGGTAAAGACCCTGTAGGCTGGAGAACTGATTACGGCGCGCCGCCACGATGAGGCCTCGGGACGGTTTCGTTACCTTGAGGGTGTAGTCGTTTCCCGGACAAAGAATGCCTGCCAGAGCACTGTCCCCGCTGTTGCGAATCTCGAATGTTATGTTGCTGGACGGGAAAGGTGACACAAGGAATCGAACAGGTCACGATGGGAGGCGAGGTGAGAACGGGTGATACCCTCTGATACTCAATTGGGAGTTCGCTGATCCATAGCGATAAGTGGAATTCTTAGGGTTATTAAAAATATTTTGATGCGCCGATGAACAAATTGTATGCGTGAGAGGTTTTACCTGTCCAAAATTGGAGTGCCGTGCTTTGCGACGCCTTTCGCACTCGTATTTGAAGAAGGGTGCGCAATGCATTTCTGACTGCTGTTTATAAGTGCCCTTGCCGGGTCCAGAAAGAAAGTCGGAGTTGGGACTGACAATTGGACCGTCGCCAGCAGCACGGTCAAAAGCAGGAAAGCGAGACCCGCTTCATCTTGGCTAGCTCGGCGTCGGAGGCATCGCCTTGAACATAAAGGCCTGGCATTCATTTCTATTAAGAGAGAAAACACCCTGACAAGAACTAGTGAGCTATGGCTTACGATTTATCTTCTATATTTGTGCTACAGCATACGTGCTACAAGATAGCACATTGTTGGTGACTTCGTTTCACATCGTTGGAAAGCTCAAAGTCGATGTAATGATTCTGCGTACGACACGAGGAATGAAATTCACCAACGGTGTGCCAGTATTTGGAGTGGTTGGCAGTCGGCATTGGACGAGATAGTTCCATGACAGACGTTGAAGGCTTACGTAACTGAAACCACTATGATCTTTGAGACCGAGTGATAGCGACCCTGATAGGCTTCAGTTAATGTTTAATTATGTAAAAATAAATTAGTTGAAAAAGTCGTAATCCTTGTATGCCGGAATGGACAAAAGTTGTTGGGATGGCAATGTCTCAATTACAAGGTAAGGTTTCCAGATTCAACTCATTCATAAAACACAAACAGAATTCTTGGTCTCATTGAAAAATGGTCTTCTTATGGTCTCCGGTAGGGAGGCCCGGTGGGCGCCTGCTATCGCGAGCGCAACCTAGAACTACTCCACTCGCTGCATTGCATCATTGCGTGATCCTTCTTACGTGCTTCTCCTTGCATGCTCCTCCACGCAGGAAGAAGGGTGTGACGACGCGTGTTGTAGGTCGTTGCATATATCTGCGTTATGTCTCGCTTCAAACTCTTAGTATGCGTTCACGACGTATATTTCAATCCAAAGTCTCTGACATGCATTTGCTGCGCGAAAGTCGACCACAGTGAAATCCTCGGGAAATTCTGAAATCGTTGACACCCGCACTAACCTCCATTACTGCTTCATCTGTCTCATCATGGAAATATTGCATGTATTTGGATGGATTACCAGGCTTACATAATCGTAAAGTTGCGGTCTTGTGGTGATGCCGGACCTGGCTGGTTGTTCGGTTAGTGATTATCAATGGGCTGTCACACCAACTCAACAGCCGAAAGGATACCAGAAAGGGAAGGGCCAGAATCCTGAACACTGGCTCGCTTTACTTACAGTTAGAAAGCAAATTTTGTGAGAGACAGCCAGGATGCTCCCAGGACCAGCCGCGCAACGTTCGGACGTTAGTTCTGTACTTCGTTTCCGTCGCCAACTCCAGCGGAAAAGACACAGCATTCGGAAGCCACTTGGAGCTTCTACGTCTGAGACGAGTTATGGAATCGGTGAGTGTGCCGCAACGCGGTATGTTTCGGCAAGTCATCGTGCTTGGTTGTGCTAACCAGTTCGCTTCTTCCTTCGTTTCTCGCAGTCGCCGAGGATTCCCGAGGATCCTATTTGTAGCATTTCTTGATTCTGTGTCATGTCCTTTCATCCGGAGCCTCCTTTGCTTGCACAAGGCCGGTCAAAGCTTGGGCAGAACTCCGCTTCGGAACACGCGCTACAATCGCGAGCCGGTGTCTCTGAGTTGTCTAGCTTTTTTCGTGTTAGTTTGGGGGCTTCCCAATCTCGAAGCCTGTTCGTTTGCATCCAACGTCACTGACACCCTCGGTTAAAATGCCTCCACTTAACCGGAACCCCCGCTACGGGCACGATGCTCAGGCAAACGAAGATAGCCAACCAAGGTGAAGAGACGGCGATGAATGGGTCTCTAGGCAGAGGAGGTAACGAGGGGTGCGACCCAGTGGTCAAATCGCTGCATCGTCGGTGGTCTCATTGCGCGCCAAGTAAGTGGTCCCGGCTCGCAGCACACCTAAGCCGCATGGGAGGTGCCAAGAGTCGGCTACCAGGAGCATTCCGCGGCCTTAGGGCCAGCAGGCCGAGCCCAACAACCGGCCAAGAGCAAGCAGGTATAGGCTTGCCTGGCTGACTCCAAAGTGGCCGGCTAGGCCCGCCGCCTTAACAGACAAACTATCGCCTTAACCTTCGGAACATTTGCTTGGTGGTGAGTCCAATCAAAGGATGAAGATCGACCGATATCAACTCCGATCGTCCGATGTAAGCGCACCTGTGGAAAGGGCGCCACGGAACTGGGGCCTTATGAACATGCATCTGGTATCTTACAAGGCAGCAGAGAAGGCGGGAGCACTGCAGCTGGTCGCGAATACCGCATGCGTGGCAACTTCCAAGCCGCTCAGGAAAAAACATTCAAATTACGGGCATGTAATCTGTCACGCCGGCAATGGGCTTCTTTCAAGGTCCTCGTGAAAGCCTTAACCACGAAGACATCTCCGCGGTACCAATTTAACAGGCCCAATTTAACCGCAACCCAACGACCATAAGCGCCTCAGATCCAGAATGGGGTACAGATAACCCGGATGTAAACCCTGCCCTCCAAGCGTTACCGGGCCCTTCCTGCAAACACAGCTTTGTCTGGCTGTGTGTCCACTCGTTCTCTCATTCATCACCTCCCCCAGTATCGCACTGAACTACCACTGGACAGCTCCTCCGGGCGGGAGGGCCCCGGCGCCGCTTTAGATGCCTTCCTCCCCTCCCTAGAGCCTGGCGGCCACTCCCTGGCGGTGCAGCACCATGAGGCACTTGTCCGCCACCACCTGAATACCCGCACGTGCCCAGGCCTCCTCCGCTTTGGGGCAGCGGATACCGCTCTGCAGCCAAACCACCCGGGGTTGGGCGGCCAGCACGTCCTGCACGTGGCCCTCCACGTCTGCCGGCCGCCGGAAGACGTTTACACAGTCCAGTGCGGCACCAGCCGCCTCCGCCGCCGCAGCCACGGATCGGAATACGGGCTGGCCGAGTATCTCCTTGACTTCCGGGAAGTAGACAGGCACTGGGATGACCTGAGCGGAGTTTTTCCGTTGCCGCAAGTAACCAGCACGCGGCGAGAACAGGGCGCCAGGGAGGGTAGGGTTTCGTTAGCAAGCAATAAAAAGGGTGCGCCCTCCCGACCCGGCCCGACCGGGGGACCATGTGTATGGAAATCGTCTGCACTACTGGCAAAGCGAGAAAAAAGGGGAACCCTCAAAAAGTTGTGAGTTGGCGATGACCCCGCAACATCAGGAATGGATTCTGACACCGGCGCCAACCAACGGAGTGGCAGTCTCCAGGGCCGCTTCCTGATTTGTCCGCTTAGCTGTAGCTACAACCACCTACCTTCACACCGGCAGTTGACAGGTACTGAGGGACGTAGAAGGCAGGCTGATCCCCCTGGCGCTCGGTTTTAATTCCAAGAACTGCGACGGTTTTGAATGATGTGGCCAACCGCGCGGCCTCCTCGTTACTGGTGATAAGATTCGCAGTCCAATCGCTCCTTGCTACGGTGTCTCCCATTGCTGGAACCTTACTTTTAAACCTACGAAGTATATTATTTTGATGTGAGTTGAATATTTTAATGTCGTGCGTTGCTGACTTTCGCGGCGTGTTTAGGTTTCGAAGCAGGTTCAAGGTTGCCATTGACATTTGAAACCGGCCGGATGCGGTCTGTGTCAATTTGTTTTTTTCTTGCGTATATGCAACAGGTAACATCAGATCATCAGATAAGATCCTCTCGGGCATCCTCCAGCATGTTGGTACGTACGGCACTAGCCATCAGGTAGTCACTTCTTAGTTCTCAAGGGCTCATTTGCTCATGAAGCTGTATGAATAAAAAATTGCAAACGACATAAATTTCAGTGTTTCGACTAGTCCTTCGACGCAAAGTCAAAGTCAGGTACCTAAAATCCATGGTAAATTCCAGCGTCCTGGCCATCCCCTCGCGGGGGAGAGAGTGAACGACCACAACGCGTTTTCGTGGAGTCCAGGCTTCGGGAGGCTCGCATGGCCGCCATCTACCTCCCCACCGTACGTATTTTGATACCCCGTACATATTTTGATACTTATTACCCCTGTGAAACCTGTACGTGTAAGCCGAGCTGCCCTGCATTTCAGTACGATGTCAGTGTGCAGGGTGGTCTGTGCTGCAGGGTCCAGCCGGCTCAAGTGCCAACACGACGGAACCATCACTCCAGACGCAGGGGCGCAATCACCCGCAGAAACGTCTATCAGTATTTGTGGTTTTTTTTAACGTCTACTGCAAAGTTGAACCATAGCTACGGCGTGTACCTGTATGTATATACTGTGATTGTCTGTAACAACTGAAGCAACTAAGCAACCAGCCTGGATGACTTCTGACTTGTATGCCTGTGCTGCCGGTTGGCCACATACCATTGCAGCTACAGTGTAGGGGTGGCTACACCATCTGCCTGTGTGCACCACACTCCGTGGTTCCGTGGCGCAACAGACGGATGGAAAACCACACCGTACGTATGAAGAAAGGGTGTTAAAGTGCGCTGTGAGCAACATACCCTGCATGCACCAGTGCTGGGGGCCCTGACCGTGCCGAACCACAGCACAGGGGAGGGGCACACGGCTTCATCCATCCGTTCTGCCACGCGCTTCCATCCCTCGCTCAAGCCAGCAGTAACACGCAAAATCCCCACGAGCCCCTAACCTGGCTACTCGGCGGTGTAGGACTATCACAGAAAGAGCTAGGCACGTAGGGAAGGAAACAAAAAGCTCGCGAAAACCTCAGAAAACCCAAGACAAAAGCACCACCCCAGCTAAGGCTCTCGGTGTTTCCGCACAGTCCCCGTATGGCTTGACCGGTCATTTTCGGCAATGGACAGCAGGGCCTGTTCCGCTTAGCTGGACACCAAACGGAAACTCACACTAGTCGCTCGTGACATCACGACAGGTTATTGCCAAGCTGCAGCTACCCATGCCCAGCGGCCAGGTTGCCCCTGACCCAGCCATCAGCCCGCCCACCTAAGCACGCACCTACCGTCCTAGCTCCCCACCCCAAAGATCATGCCCAACCGATCCGAACCGACTCCACCCCACTCCGCCCACATTGGAACCTAAACCGATATTTCGGAACCCACAAAACGCATTGCTGGATCCCATTGACGACTGAACGCCGCACAGTGCCATATATTGTAGAATGATCTGGGCAAGGACGAGCGAATCTCTGCAATCTCTTTTCAGAAAAGAGCACCTGGTGAGGTTGTGAGACACAACAATTTCCACGAGGAATCCCCAAATGAGGCTCAGACATCGTTCAAATGAAAGACGCGACGCAATGAGTGGAACCCGCACGTGCAAGGCAGTGAGAGGGCTGAAGTAATAAGTGGTAACATCACTTCGTTGCATGGTCGCCATCACCTCACGTAACGACGCTGGGAAGCCGCATACATGCAGCCCCCCGCCCATATATATATGTATGTATATGTATTCATATATATGCATATATATACATATCTATTATATACATATACACATACACATACATGTATGTAACAGTCCGAGACAACAATGAAGAGCGCGTAGATACAAGCTGCCGGGCTGCTGGATGATGGCTGCCGCTGCAAAAGACGGCCAACCTAGATGGGCTACCTGGCCCTCATCCATCTACATGGACAAGAAAGAGATATGTCGACTCATTCCGCTGCTGTACCAGCACCGTCACCCGTACGGTAGTGCTTTTCCAATATGCGTTCCTCTTCCTCCTCCTGGAAGGGGAAAGGGGCGAGCCAGGTGGTGCAGGTTCAGGTTAAATCGGAGCCAGTGAGCAGTCATCAGGTGCTCACAATCACGACCAATTTTCTCCCTTTACCAGATGATCACGAGGCGAAGCTAAGTTTCAATGCCCCACGTGTTTCATTGCTTTTACGCGCTGCTTCTCCCCACGTGTTGCATCACCACCACCACCACCACCATCATGATCATCATGGGCCACTGCATCAACCTGCTGGTATCTCCCATCCGTCCGCCCGTCCTAACAAACCTGTAGCTTGGTAAGAGTATCCGATGCCGAGTAGAGTGCGGAGATCAGCACTCCCTGTTTGCGCATGTTGGTGCGGAGGTCGGCAAGCCATTTGTCGAAAGAGACATCTCGGAGCTCGATGGGCTCAACCTGAGGTGTAGGTGTGTGGATAGGGGTCTAGCCTGGTTGGAGGTTGGAGGTGGTCATGCTGGGTGGTATGAGGGGTGAGGGATGGGACAGGAGGAGGACGATCCAGGCTGGAAGGCCCTGCCACACGTCCACTGACACATGCTGGACATGAAGCGGCAGATTGCATCGTCCAGCAATGCATCCAACACCCGGGATCGCGGGGGAGGTAAGAGACTGCTCCCTCTCCACCCAAGATGCATTCCAACATTTCCACCAGTCTGTTCGTTCTGATAACTCAACCAGTGCCCCACACAAACACAAGAACCTGGTTAATGTGGTGCTCCATGATCTTGGGGTAACGGGATAGCATAAGTTGTGCCTGCGGGGTCCAGGGCGGGGAGAGGTTAGAGAGGCAGCTGCTACGAGTGACCGACCACGCCAGCAGTTAAGGTTGCTACAAGGATAGTGTGTATATGTGTTTGCACTTTATTAATGTCGAAGTTTTGTCCCTCATATTGCCGCTGTAGTGTGTTGGCTCTGCACCATCCGTTGCAGCCTGCCCGCCGTCCACATCCACAGGCGGCCCTAACCTCTTCCGTGTCAGTTATGTAGCGGTGAACCAGGCCGCCTACGAAACCAAACGCAGCGCCGCCCTGCAATACATGACACATGGTTTCAGCATGTGACATAAACACAAAGCACGACAAAGCTGGGTTGGGACAACTTCAGGTTGCACACCCACCAGGAAGGGCATCGCGGGGCCAAGGTGCTTGGAAAACACCATATATGATGTAATACCAAAAATAATAGAGGCCGAAGCTGATACTGAAATGGTCTTAATCGCAAAGCCCACGAAACCCGACGAAAGGTGCTTGGAATGGCCAACCAGGCGAAGAATATTAAACGCGCCGCCGGGTCCCGCGGGAGAATTCGACTCATAAGCGTCTCTGAGAATAACCATAAGAAGCATGGACCATCTGGTATGGAAGCTGGGAACATTTGCGAAAATGGGAAGTTACCTGCGGACCAT
This sequence comes from Volvox reticuliferus, assembly GCA_019650235.1. Lineage (NCBI taxonomy): Eukaryota > Viridiplantae > Chlorophyta > Chlorophyceae > Chlamydomonadales > Volvocaceae > Volvox > Volvox reticuliferus. Next base: position 2,030,676 of record BNCP01000014.1, read on the forward strand.
TTTCCAGGGTTTACAAGGTAACCGATCCTACAAAGCCAGGTGAGATTTGCAAAACGTGTACAAAATGCAAACGATTTAATGAGCATTTTGCCTATCCATCCCAAATTGACGACATGGTTGTCGTGATAAGGCCCTGAATAAAACTTTTACAGCCAGTAATAGGAAAACAAACAACATATTGTAGGAGCTATTGTCTTGCCTCTTTATGTAAATCGATTGCATGTAAATTGTTCGACTGCCTGGAGAGCGGTAGTCATCAAATTTTTACCTGGCCAACTAAAGGCTATCATATCTTGCCTTGTCCAAATTCCAAATCGGTAGGCAAGCATCTATTTGGCGTGTTCCATATTTCTGTAATCACAGTGAACGACTGGGTCCCAGTTCAAAGTTGTTGGGAGGCTAGCCCAGACGAGTAAAATAGTTTGAACTCATGGAGGCATATCCAGCAAACGTTGCAAATCATGGTGGAGAACAACCTCAATCTCATAGCATTTTCCTGGGCCCGGCGTGGCTTATCGGTAAGCTCCCGCATCGTTGTACCCGCACTTTCGGCTAGCGACACTTGCAGCTTGGTTTAGAAATGATTCTGGACCCTTGATGGCAGCTTACCAAACTTAAAGTCTCTTTGAGGTTTGGATTCGCCCTGCCATGGATTTTGTGTACCGACTGGTCAACGCTTTGGTTTCTGAACTGCATTTTCCCTGCAGGGGGTGTGGTTCCTGCCTTCATCTGCCATTCTCCATTTTCGTCCCTTATCATAGTCCAATAACAGCTTATCAGTGCATCAATTTCGCCCAGCATTCGGTATTATATACAACTGCTGCCGATATTGCTGCTTTGTGCCGACCCAACAAGTTCAACCAATATATCAGTGCTCAATTCATCAGGTCCTCAATTCATCCACTCGCTTCCTCAACCCCCCCTCTCTCTTTGTGTCCTAGCTTGCGGAGTGGGTGCCATCCTAGGCGGCTTCTTCATGCGGGGGACTTCCTTTAGCTGGCCGCTGATGATGCTGGGAGGGGGAGTGGGCTTGGTCGGGTCCGCAATGTTGTATCGGAACTTCATGGTAAGTCATGCGGTTCGGTGTCTCTCTTGGGTTGAGTTGGTGTGTGCAGGAAAATAAGGAAGAGGCGAAAAGGGTGTAAAAGAGGTTATCGGAAAATCGCAGCTTGAGGAGAGCTATTATTATTTATACGCGCTGGCCTTCGACAGCAGCTGACGTCGCCAGTTCCGTCTCACTGGCCTCTCCGCTGCGAGTGTGTCGTCATGCATCATACATTTGCCAGGTCTTTCAAACTTCATTTTCCTCTTTTCCTTGCCCTCCTGACCCCGCCGCCTCCTGCCTGTTCGGTCGGTGGTTGGGAATACATAAATTGATCTGGGTCACAGAGGGCCCGCCGCCGCAACGCCGATCTGTCCGCCGCCGTCAGCGGGGCGGGGCTCATGGGCGGGGCCCTCCCAACGGCCGGACTGGCGCTGGGCCTGGCTTCCACACGGTTGCCGCCGATGATTGCACCTGGCGGCAACCCAGTCCTCAACCCAGGCCGGACCCTTACCGGGTTCAGTCCTCCTGGGTATGTGGTTCTGCTGGAAAAGAATGCTCAGGGCGTGCCGCACGTGTCACCATCTTCAGGTGGGATGGCTCCTGCCCCGGTCTGGCCCGGAAAGGCTGAAGTGCCACCCGGGCGCAGCTGCACCCGTTGTCGCAGCCGCAATGGCAGCTGCGGCCGTAGCTGCGCCTGTAGCTGCTGCGTTGTCCAATCGAGGTGGCCGGGTGAGTTGGGGCCGTTCCAGGATGCGATCGCCCTTGCCGTTCCGCTGCCTACGCCGCCACATGCTCCAGTCGAGGATTCCTTCTCAGATGCGGCATGCTCACAGCATGTGGAACAGGGACGTGTGCCGTGTAGCGGGGACCTGGAGGCCACGGGACCGGGGCCGGGGTCATGTCAGCAGGCTGGTTGCTCACAGCCGGTGTTGAAGGCACGGCCATCTTGTGAGAAAGGAGCGGAGGAAGCACCAGTTGTAGCCGCTGCTGCGGGGGGCTTTGCACTCGTGCTACAGCCCCGACCACAGCTGCTGGGGTTCTCGATGCAAGTTCTCCAGGAGCAGCAGCAGATGTTTCGGCCGTACGAGCAGCCGGGGAATGCTACAGCCGGTCCTGTATCCCCAGTATTTATGCAGGTGTAGCCTTCAATATCTAAGGCAGCGGCAGCAGTGTCATTCCGCGGAGGTGCGTTGGAGTTGGTGTCACAGGCAAGACCCCCGCTCGCAGCGGGAGATGCTGGCATGCGGCCCGCAGTATACCATAGCGGTATCCCATAGCGGTATACTCGCGGCGTGTGTGGCAGCAACTGCGGAGTCATTCACGTGGGCAGACAGCCAACACGCTGGGGTGAGGTGGGGCCTAACGGCGTTCCAGCGTGCTGGCGCAAGAGGGAACTTGGTCCCAGCGGCTTCAGCTTCAGTGGCACACGGTCGGACAATAGGCGGTGTCCGTTGACCCCATTAACGTGGGGTGGAAGCAGCGCCGCATCCTTAGGCATGAAGAGCGCATGGGGATGGCCAAAGGGGGACGATGGCTGCCAGTTGGTGGGCACGCAGCCGCCATAGTTGTTGTTGATGGTGGTGGTGATGGCGGTGGCGGTGGACCTTGACATGCTAGTCCGTAGACCTGCCGTGGTCTGCGTCGGCAGATTTGTCGGGGCCGCAAACAAGGGTTGAGAACGGTGGTGAATCATTTGCGAATGAACGGGCGAAGAAGAGGTTGAGGGAGCGGCCTTCTTGGGGTGGAATCACGGGATCTTCTTTTCCTGGCCAAGGAAGGTGCTAGGCGGCCTATACCGGTTGCGGTTGGGAGCTCCGAATGTTTGTTCCTTTATTGGGTTTATCGTATTTACATACCTCAGCACCTCCTTGTCATGGCTCAGTGCTTCAGGCGGGCCGTTTGGCCGCTGCCCCGAGCGGCGTGCGATGAAATAGCCCCAGAACTGAGGGACAAGGATGGTGCGCGCATGAATACGTTTGTGCTAACCTAAAGAAACGCATATATCTCTGGCACCGTTGTTGTTTTCACGGTGCTCTGTATAGGACCCGTCATCAGAATCAATGGGGAGTGCCCCACCCTGGATACTCCCGGCGTTCACCGCAGCCTCTCCTTTCCTTCCGTTCATCCTCTGCCGCGGTCCACAGCATTGTGTGTACATGTTCCAATCCATGCTAATGTCATATGTTACCGCGACAACAGCCCGGGCGTTTTGTCTTGCGTCCTTTTGCGCTGTACAGGCTGTGTCATATGTGTGAATGTGCCCCATGCTGCGGGGCCTTCACAGTTCGTATCGGGTTTTGAGGCAGCTGAGGAGGAGTCCTTGTGGACCTTGAGACAGACGCGCTGTTGCAGCATTGCCCTGTGGGGCCGCAGTGCGGCCACGATGCTTGAGGCCGTCGCCCCACCTATGAATGGATACCCCAGCATCCCTGGTGTGCTCCCGTAGGTCACCGGCAGAAGTGTTTTATATCAAATCGAGGTGGGGGGTCTTCTGAGCACCCCTGGCCTGCGGATACACTCCCCCCAGGGCAGCAGAGCCGCTTCATCAACATCTCATATGTATCATGCATAGGTAGCCATTATGGCATCTTGCCTTCTTTCCGCTGTTGGCATTTTCTTCATTTAATCGCATTCAGGCAGCGCCCAGAGGCGTGTATGCCTCGTATTGGTGTCGATTGGTTGGTGACTTTTGAGGTGAAGGCGCAGTGTTGATACAAAAGCCAGTTGGATTAAGTCAATCGGTTGTTGTCGATATCGGCAGATGGCGATGTCTCGAGTGAGCTTGTCAGCGCTCGGTCCTTTCCTGCTCTCGCCTGCATGCCGTGACGATCATTCTGGTTTGTGCAGCAGTGTCACATCTACAGCGATTTTCAAGGTCCCACGCGTGCATGGGGGAGGTGGCTGTGCTGGTACCGCAGAGGACTAAAATGACCCTCCCAGAGTGTTAAGGAATGAATCTCGCATCGTTGGGTCCAGGAATAAAAGATTGAAAAGTGGGTTAAATGTGGTTCATGGTGGGGGCATGGGTTATAAGCGTCAAGACACGAGAGGAGCAGATGCTGCATGCAAGTGTGCACCATTAGTTGGCAGATGGATGCGGATTATTGATTAATGATACAATTTCCTAAGTACGGGAGCAGTATTCGGGAGCTGTTACCTACCCACCTGCCCGAAGAAGTGCCGGAAGCACGTTTGAGACATTGTCCTGCACAGCCTATGCCCTGAGGCGCTGGGCCCTGAGGATTAGGGACACCCCCGGGAGTCTAACAAGTGAATGTTGCTGCCTGTGTACGGGGTATACATAGGGTGTAAGGGACAGGGCTGTGCTCGGCTGCCCATGAGTTTTATGGTTGTACAGATATAGGTGTGTGTTTGCAGGGTGATATGAGTACTGAGGACAAGGACTGTGATGCATAATGATCATCATTGATTGATGCAATCGACTGTACAGTAAGCGCGGGGATGTAAAAAAGGGGCCGCGAGTCCATCAGGGGCTCCGGAAGAAAGAAGCACGACGACGATAACTACTACGTACATTCCCATTTCCGGTCCGCACAGGTAGAGACAGCGAGAGCGCAGTGCTGCTGCATGCGGAACAGTTAGCATTAGGTGACGATTGCGCACGGCCATGCGATTGATGTAGAACCCTGCAAAGCGCCCTGCCGTCACCTGCTGCCATCTTTCGGACCCATTTCCCCTCTCATCACGCACGCACGAAGCACAGATAAGCTATTAGTACGGGGGGAGCTAGTGGGACTGACCGCAACCCCTGCTAGTCAAACCCCGCTCGCCAGCCTGCATTCCGCACGTCACGACGGCTCCGCCACGCCTACGCCTGGTGTTCGCTGTCCCAGGTGAGCGGCTATATACAACACTTGCTCACAACGCTACAGGCTAGGCGGCCGCACCAATATCGCAACAAGCCCAAACTTTGCCATCCGTTTCCAAGCCTTAATGTAGACGATTATCGGTGTATCGCTTACGTTATTGTGCACGCCGCCGTTTTGATAAAACATTTATGTGTGCATATCAATATATAACGGCAGGGCCTTAGGACGAACGACTATGTACGCCCGAGACTGGCCCAACCCAGCTACTCGCAAGAGCCAGTCAGCTTCCCTTACTTTTGGTAAGGCAGGGCCGGTAATCCGACGTGACCTCCTCTGCGAGGTGCCATCACCAACGGGGGATCAACCAAAGAATATGTCTCTGCACAACGCCATGCCCTCGTGTATTGTCACGTTGCCTTGGCCCGTGACGCCAGCCAGGCGCAGAAACCGCGAAGCCCGGCGGCCACCTGGTTGTATCCGCCACCATACCGCCATGCAACCAAGCGAAGAAACCATCCCCAATACCATCCGAGCATGAATAAGCGAATCAGTCCCGACTAGACTGAAACTAGGCTGCGTCATATATCTTTAAAATGTTGAAGTCACATTGTGCTGGGAGCGAAGAGAGGCCTGAAGGTAAACTTCTCTTGGTACTCAGAACAGCGCCGTCTTCTTCATGATGCGGATGAATTCCTGCGAATCATCACCGGTCACAGATAAGGATGCAAAGTGTGCAATTTGGATTAGGAAGCAGTTAGACCCACGATGGTGTGGGTTATGGCTGCGAACATCACCCACGCGCACACCCGCGCACACACAGCAGCAGCAGCAAACATTTCAAACATGCTACCTGCTATACACCACAGGCCGCAGTCCCCATCTTATCCCAGCGCTCGAGGCTCCTACGTTTCTGGATTCTAACCCCCCACCCCACCCCCGTGTCCTGAGAACCGTCTTACATCCTCATTGACCTCGCCATCTCCATCACGATCCGCCTCGTCAATCATCTCCTGCAGCTCCTCGTCTGCAAACGGCAGGGAGCATAACCGAGTAGGTCGGTAGGAAGAGGATCAGGGTGGTAGCGATTTAGGAGGCCAGTAAAGGGTAGAGGAGGTGGCGCCACTCCAAACAACAAAATGATCGACATCGAGAGTGGACCCCGTGCAATAAAACTGCGCAAACCGACAACCACCTCTTCCACCCCAAACGCGGGATCAAAATGCCACTCCAGAAAACCGGACAAGACATACCTGTTAGGTTTTCTCCGAGCTCCTTTGCAACGCGTTTCAGGTCCTGTGTGAAATTGCATGTGAGTGTGTAGAGGGACCGAGGGGGAGGGAGGAGGAAGGATTAAGGAGAGATCAGGGGGTTCCGTAACGGGAAGGAAACCAGACGGTTTGCCCGTTTTCACCCCAACAAATGAATGGCCGCTGACGAGGTCCTTCAAGACCACAACAATTATGACATATTTGGAGATTCCGCGGATTGACGGAATGCCTTTCTTAGCGAAGGATCTTAGCGGAAAGTCTGTACTGTGTTGGCAAGGGGCACGAGTTAAGAGTACTTTCAGTTACTGCACGACCTTATACTACGAGCCGGAGTAGCGTGACATTTATTATTTGATCATGGTGAAGCCATGAGCTGCCATAGGACACATCTAGCTAGCATTCACCTTGAAGGTAATGGTACCCGAGCCATCGTCATCAAAGAGCTTGAAGGCTTTCAGGATTTCTTCCCGAGAGTCCCGCTCGCCCATTTTCGCGGTCATAAGGTTAAGGAACCTTCAACATGTGAAAAAACGGTGGCAAAGAATGAGCGGGGGCCAAGCCAAGCAACTGCCAGGGAGTGCCGTCGCTTCGTATTTCTGTCGAGCTGCCGTTGAAACAAACCCTCCCCACTGTTCCGACCGAATCTAGAAACTTACTCCTCGAAGTCAATAGTTCCAGACCCGTCCTTATCAATATCGGATATCATCTTCTTGATCTGCATGGATAAAGTCCCGAGTTTTGTCAAGGAGCCAAGCGGCCTTCAGCGATTCTAAACGTGTAGATGCACGAGCCCTCGTGACAGCTCGTCGACTGGGTCGAAGTTCCTTTGTTTAAAAACTGCTGTCTCAATGTTATCATACCTCTTCCTTTTTCGGTTCAAATCCCAGGGCCCTGTGGTCGCGGAATGCGGATGGCCATTAGTTAAGGACTTGAATAGTTACATCGACGACATGGTTCCAAACAGCATGATTTAGAAGGAAATATTTTCCGCACTACCATGATGTGCCATCACAGGCTGTTAGCTCACTTACCGCATAGCTACCTTCAGCTCTTTCGCATCGATTGTTCCACTGCCATCAGTGTCAAATAAATCAAACGCCTCCCTAATTTCAGCTTTCTGTTCCTCCGTTAGGCCTGTGCGGCCACCCTTCTTGTCACGCCGAGCAGCGGCCACATTCTTACGGTAAGACATGGTGTCCAGTTAACTACAAAGTAAGTAAATAATGAATATTATAACCTCATTGACATCTGAAGGGCAACGATGCAGGTTTATGCCCTATTGTTGGCGCCGAAACCAGCCCCGGGGTCGCCGAAAGGCTACTCTCTTACTCAGCTTTGCCGCTTTCGGCTCCGCTAGCAGCAGCACGCCTCTGAAGCATAAAATTGCGTTGAACATGGGCAAATTTAAAATTGACATGACACTGTCCTCGCCTTCTTCATTTCACTGGCCGCAGAGGACCGTCGGTTCGGCAAAAGAAGGTCGTAAAAATTCTTAATTGTAAACGTTCTTCAAAAACTGCAAATTGGGTTTATATTCAGGCATCATCACTCTTCACGAATCACCCTGCTGATACATGTATGCGTGACGAAGGGGAAACCAGGTAGTCCAGTGCAAAATCAAAATTATACTAGTGCAGCTCAACCTAGAGATCAAGAGGTTCTGGAGGCACAATGATGATGATGATGATGATGATGATGATGATGATGATGATGATGATGATGATGATGATGATGATTACAGAAGTACGGCACCATCGTACAGAAGAAATCAGACGGGGAGAGGCAGTGCTACGCCCAAAGTTGCAACACTCAAGCCATCGGGCGCAAAAGTACAAGGGAATTAATTATTATATAGAGGAAGTTGCAGATACGACATTATTGAGTTGCGGTAACTTCGCTCGACAAGCAATTTCTCGGAACCCATAACGAAGAACTATCATTAGTTAATTATCTTTTGCCAAGCAATTCGACACATCCTCGCGGATTTAACATCCCGGCAAGACGACGAACCCCGGGGGCGCTCCATCATGCTGGAGCGTCAACTCCTCTTAAGGAGTGGGTGGGTTGGGGTGTTCGACTTGTAGCCAGATGAGAACAATGTTTAGGCCAGCGCTTCCTTTGTCTGTGAAGCGGTTTTCGAGTTAGGCCTTGACCCTCGCTCCGGCTCAGCTAAACGCGATAGTTACCGCTTGTGAATTGCTTCGCTTACCTCGCTCAAATCAGGTTCAACAGGAAGTGAGGGGAGTTATCGGGTGGAGTTATTTGAACACCCGACTCTCAGCCCTTACCAGAAGCCTCCCCTTTCCCGAGCTTTGCGCTCGTATAGCTCACCATAATGGCACGCAGGCTCCTGAGACGCGGTTGGATCGCTGGACGGATGGCGGATCCTGCTGGAGGATCCCTGGGTTTGCCCGCTGCGGCGGTGTGACGTCGCGCCTGAGACCTGCTGCGACAGGTGGCGCTGTGCTTGGCGCTTGAGACCCCATGCAGTGGGTAGCGCCGTGTGGTTAAAGTCCGCGGTTGCGGCATGCGTGTTCCCAGGGACGCCGCTGCGCCGGTGTTGGGATCCCTGGGTTTGCCCGCTGCGGCGGTGTGACGTCGCGCCTGAGACCTGCTGTGACAGGTGGCGCTGTGCTTGGCGCTTGAGACCCCATGCAGTGGGTAGCGCCGTGTGGTTAAAGTCCGCGGTTGCGGCATGCGTGTTCCCAGGGACGCCGCTGCGCCGGTGTTGGGATCCCTGGGTTTGCCCGCTGCGCCGGGGCGACGGCGCGCCTGAGACCTGCTGCGACAGGTGGCGCTGTGCTTGGCGCTTGAGACCCCATGCAGTGGGTAGCGCCGTGTGGTTAAAGTACGCGGTTGCGGCTTGCGTGTTCCCAGGGACGCCGCTGCGCCGGCGTTGGGACGTTTGGCGTTCACAGCAGCGGTGTTCAACCTGAACGGCTGTCAAAGGATGGCGAAAGAGCTGGCATGCTCGTACAAGCATGCGGCGCCCGACTGAAGCGGAGATCAGGCGTCACTGTTTGTGGACGTGGCTCCAGGAGAGGCTAAACCGGCGAAGGCGGGCGGGCAGTCCGGTGTGAAGAGACCTTCTGGACAACCCCATGGGAAGACTAGAGGTATAAGGAAATGCATTCGGTAGCTGGCTATGTAACGAACAAAGGGGCACCTTTCGGCCGCAGATGGAGCCCGGGGTGGGGCAGGAATTGCAGCGTGCGACGGGCCTATTGAGAGAGGGTTAGCGCCGCCTGCAGGACCTTGAGTCATCAACGGCTATTGATGACACCCCGATGCGGAATTTGAAATGCAGCTACGGGAGATGTGTCCGGATCCCAACTGATTCCAGGCTTGCCGTCTCCAGCGATTTAGTGGCCTCTGGGAAGAATATTTTAGAATGGCGGGCGATGATCAGATTCGAGCCCCAGCACGAATGATCAAAGGATCCGAAATGGCATCCGACTAGACTGAGTGGGAGTGTTTGCCCCAGGTCACAAACACGCTCCATCACGGGAGAAGCAGCTTCGGATAGCGCAAGCTATGGTGCAGCAGGTACACCTGGGCTAAAACGTGGATTCTTTCTCTCGTGGGACAGAACCCAGCAGCATTCAATTATTAATCATGCTGGCGCTTCAGAGTATGCAGGATTTGTGACAGCCGAAATTAACTCGGTGATGAATCAAGGAGCAATTCGGATTTGGAATCGGGTGGAGTCCCCAACGGTAGTCAATGGCCTCAGGGTGGTGGTGCAGCCGGGTAAACTGCACCGGGGTATGAACCCGATGTACATCAATCTTGTCATCAGATACTAACCATCACGTTACGAGTGAATAACAAATATGATGCACTCTAGGCCAGACAATTTCCTTTATGCAACGGATGATAAGTTAGGATATTGGCAGCTGGCCATGCACCCGGACGCCTTCAGGTTCCTAGGGCTCCAGGGGCAAAGGACGCTTTTCCATTCCCCGGCATGCGCCGTTGGGCTGGCACCAGCGGGTGGATAGTATTCTGATACGAAACTGGAGGTATATCGGGCAATGAGGGAGCGAAGAGCAAGTTTAATATTCCTCATCGATGATCATGCAGCGGAGGCCACTGGGCCCCGCCGTGAGAACTATCTGTGTCGGACCGTCGTCATGATCTTGTCAGACCTGGGCCTATCAGGAATCAAGGCTAGCCAGTATCAGATGGATAGTCAGTCGGCATGGACATGCCCACTAAGGCAGAAAGGGGCAAAGTACTGGGTGAGAGATACCCTGGTCGACAGCACACAGGCGGGTGGTGAGATCTCGTGATGGTGGTACCCACGGACCGGAGCAGTTCAACAGGAAGCCTACAGGATTGGCAAGGAAACAGGTACCCAACAGATTCTACTCAACCGCCTGGTCCACAGGTGCATGGGAATGGATGCCTTCGTGCAGGCATGGGGTTGGTCGGGGGTGGGATGCAGGCCACGGTACATTAACCTGCCTCTTGTCACAAGCTAGACGAGAACTGGCCAAGGTTCTCGATGAATGACCGGACTGCATTATAGTCTCACCAGTCTGGACCAGATGGTGACTAGCTACCGGTAGTGGACGCTTGGGACCTACCGCTCAGGCCGGACCGGGGCCACTCGCTGGGGCCCATCACCTCGAGTAACGAGATATAAGATTCGAGTTTAGTACGTAATGTGGTTACTGAGATGAGATGCGAACGCAAGCAAGGATGAGCTCATCAACTGGAAACACCTGGAGCCATCCAGTAACCGAGATACGAGATTGGTGGTGTCGACTGTGAGGGATGGATAGTTCTGCGCTGAAACCTTGCGTGGTTGGGCTAGTTACACAGAAGAGGGGCCAAGAGGACAATAAGGAAAGACTCCGGTGAAGAAGGGTCATACAGAAGTTGGCCATGGCAAGGAACGCTAAGGAGTAAGGTGGTAGGAGGATGTAAAACAAGTAGTAAGAACTCGATGGGACTGTAAGGAAGGATGCAGAGCGGACACCGGAATGAATAATGAGTTGGAAGCACGTGCGGTATGAGAGGGATAATCGTGGTGCGCGTGGCACGCGGAAAGTTGGGGGTGGAAGTGGGGGGGATACGCATGGTGCGAGGAGCTCGTGAGAGTCAGGAAGATTACAACCAGATGGAAGCGAGTTCTTCGTACTATACGATCTATCGCCCAACCACTCTAGCCCTTACAGCATACGGACACTTGCTCTGCAGAAATGATGATTACAGAAGTACGGCACCATCGTACAGAAGAAATCAGACGGGGAGAGGCAGTGCTACGCCCGAAGTTGCAACACTCAAGCCATCGGGCGCATAAGTACAAGGGAATTAATTATTATATAGAGGAAGTTGCAGATACGACATTATAGAGTTGCGGCCCACCCTCCCCCCCTATTTCCCCCGCCACTTCAATCCTCATCAGACCCCGATGTAGCGCTCGAACTCCCACCAGGCCGGGGAGCCAGCCGTGCTTGATGCCGGGTGGGATCCACATAGCGCCGCAATGTGGCTATTGACCGGATATGAGATAAGCGCATTAAATCAGCCTCGGAGACCCCCAGCTGAAGTGCATGTTGGAGGGAGCCACGGCGGAAGCTATGGATTGTCTCTCCCCCATAAAGGCCAGCGGCCTTCAAGTGCATACCCAACCGATGCTCTAAGGCTTCGGTGCTCAAAGGAGCCTCCCTGTAACTCCGGCCTCCTCGGGTGACGGGCCTGAAGAGATAGCCCTCGACTGGCATTCCTAGGGTACGACAGAGATCCATATAGAGGGAAAGCGCCCCCAGTGGACAGGCGCAGGGCTCCTGAGAAGGTCGAACCATGATAGCAGGCGCACGACGGCCTTGATGGGTCTTCGTCCCCAACTCCTCAATACTTAGAAGAGTACCAGAGGGAACTCGCAGATCAGGACCTAGTGGTGGCAGGGGCCACCCGGAATACTCGGAACGCCCATGCGCCACCTCCCTGAAATCGGAGAGCATCAGCTTGCCAATGTCATGGCCGCGCTGATAGGTATGCCACAGAAGGGTGAAGACGGCCAAATCACGTAGACACAAGCTACGTAAGAAAGGTTGGATCTCTACGGCAGCTTCTCGACACAGATGCAAACACAACACATGGAACTTCCCAATTTCCAAAGGGACGGCACTGCGCTCACAGTGACCAGAGCGACCTGCAGAGCGCCGATTGCCCTTGGTATAACCCCGTACGATAGTGCTGTCACACGGGTTTCCCCGACCGCTCACAGGATCGTAGGGACCATCTCGACTGAGGAGCCGAAAGGCAGTAGAGAGATGCGAGGTGATAGCATCGAGCGCACTGGCACTCGGACGACGGTCGGCACGCAGTTGACCTGGGTGGCGGGATACCCAAGCTCCCTCGAGGTACTCCACAATGAGGGAAGGCTCGCAAGTCAGGAGAGTAGCCGGTAGGCGACGCTCCAATAACCACTCGTGGAACTCTTGGCTCGCCTTCTGGATCTTCCGCCAAGTTTCAGGAACCCACTGGCTGCGGTGCAAAGCATAGGTCGAAACGAGCGCAGACGGCAAGGGAGGAGGTGGAGTAGCTGCGCCTACTAATCATGAAGGTAGCGCGCAGTCCAGGGATCCACCGTGGGAGGTAATCGGTCAGCAGATCCACGGCCCATGCCAGGGCCGGGCGGAGCAGAGACCACCTCTTCAACGGGATTCACGAAAGGTGCCTGAGAAGTTAAGGCACATGTCAAATGGGAAATTTACGCTTCGAGAAGACAACGCCGACTAACCTGGTAAACTAAAGTTACCAGGGACCCGACGTCGTTACGAGGTAAAGATCTGGGGACATCCCACACAAGGCGAACCAGCTGCGGCGCACTGCCAAAGGCGTCTTGCATGACGACGATAGGTCGAGCAATCGATTAGCGGGCGCGACCCGACGAAACGCCCGCCTTCAGTTTCAGAGTCCAAACGCTGTTCAGGGCTTATATATAAAAATTTCACGCATGGTGCGAGGAGCTCGTGAGAGTCAGGAAGATTACAACCAGACGGAAGCGAGTTCTTCATACTATACGATCTATCGCCCAACCACTCTAGCCCTTACAGCATACGGACACTTGCTCTGCAGAAATTACAGACTCGTTTAGAGCTCGTAAGGCCTATACCAGCCAGGAGGCTCAAAGGACCGCAAGACAAGCAGAAATAAGAAAAAGGAAATCAAACAGCTAGAATGAAAAAAGACCAAGCAAAAAACAACAAGAAGGAAAAGTACGAAAACGTTAGGTAGCTAGATAGGTCCTATCTACCCATCATAGAAAGCCGCTTTATTTAGCCATGAATAATTCGGGCAAGGCCTAGTTGATCCTTCACCGACATTATTTGGAGCATCGTAGCACCCTGCACAAATCCTAACCTAGCAAAATTTGCACGCGCTTCAGCATAACCGGGGCATTCCACCAGCACATGGTATTCATGCATCGTCTACAGAGTTAGCATTGTTGCACACATGACACCAACGCTGTTCCCTTGGAACACACCCATCGGAATATAACTAGCTTTATGCTGTGGCATGCATACATACCCATCCAATGGGTATGCCTACACATGTTCATGCCAGGTTTAGCACCATCTGAAACAACTGAAACTCGCGTGGTTGGAAATGAAGACGTGGATTAACCCAGTCTTCCTTAAAGCTTTCCTTCAAAGTATGCATCACAGCGTCAATATTAATCTCCTTAGCTGCCAGAACATTCACGCAAACTTCAAGATCTACATCAACAGGGACATCTGGCCAGTGTCCTAAGCATCGATCTCAACCCTCGCACGCACGCAGGACCAAGGATCCCCAGCTAGAATCCAAGTCTATTATCAGGAACTCTGCCAACTGCTGAAGCAAGAGATTGAAGGAAGGTGCAATGAATACCAGCCATACAACCTTCCGTAGCACGATCAAAATAGCAGTACCTGCATTGGGTATCCCGTGGCCTGTCTAACAACTGCAAAAGGAAATGAGGATCCCAAACTTGAACACCATAAGATAAAATAGCTCGAATTTGAGGTCAAAGCATCGAAGAGCAATCTTGGGAAAGAAGAGACCTTTCCTCTGCAACTTACTGATATGATGAGCATACATAGCATGTTGACCAGCGTCTAAGAGTTCATCCATTCAGGACTCAAAAGGTGAGTCAGGGCCATAGTGCGTGGAGGCCCAAATAACATGCTCTATTGACCCACTTCATCTCGTGAAACAGATATTGATTATCAACTATATATGCGCCTCACACCTACCTTCAAAACCTGAAAAGCCAATAGACGATCAATGGTTCCATTCAGGACGAAAATTGATAGACAACTTCACATTTGTGAACGTGAATGGTCGTACCAAAAGCAGAGCACCATTCACCCAAGGCAGTGAGAGCACACATAAGTCGGCGATGATTAAGGTCATCTGCATAGAACATTGTAGGAACACGGACAACATCCACCACCGGAATTTCCCCCACATATATGCCAAACTGGTCATACCGGTCTTTGGCTTCAAGATAATTAGCGAACCCCTCTGTAAAGTACCCAAACAAAGTGGTGCTGAGAGGACAGCCTTGCTTAACCCCTTGCTTAGACTCAAACGGATCACTAGTTTCACCATTAACACGCACGTAATCGAAAAAACACCTTAACACGATTTAAGTGCCTCAAGCATGTGACCATGGATACCTTGCTCTTGAAGCTGTTTCCAGAGTAAATTCCGTTGTATTCTATCAAAAGCTTTCTCAAATACCTGGCAATCAAACAGGGGCCGGCTAGAGCTGGGGCCAGTTCTGCACTTGCTTGTCTGTCAGATGATATAACACAAGCAAATTATTAACAGTACCAATTTTGGCTCTAAAACCCCCTTGCTAGGGGGAGCGAGCCTTGGCTACTTCGCCCCATCCAGCAACTCAGCCTCCGTCTGATCTAAAAGAAAAGCATAACATTTAGCTAGGGGACTCCCAACTGCTAACCCTCGATAGTTACCTTTATCTCTTGGATCACCCTTCTTAAAGAGAGGTGTGAGGTAGGAAGTCTGGAACTGCTCCGGGTAGTCCCAGTGCTCCTGATATACTCCAACAACTTATGTATATGAGGAACAAGCAAATTAACAGAACAACCCTCAATCTCTTTCTTAGCACCTTTATAGCACCCCACTGGTATGTGATCAGGCCCACAAGCTTTATGAGTTCTCAGACAATGAATAGCAAAAGCAACCTCCCCAAACCTTAAAGGCTCATTAAGCTGGGCTGTGTAGTAGCCTGGGATATCTACGGGTAGTATGCGAGGTTTTAGGGTTAGGGTTGGGTTAGGGTTATAACCCTAAAACCCTAAGCCATTTGGGCCACCTTCTCCTCCGGTACCTCCAGCGCAGAAGCAGGCGATCTTCGTGAAGTCTCTTTGGTGGGGTAGGGCTGACTGTCGTGCTCCCTTGCTGTTGCATCGTGGCCCGCTGTTCCAGGTCTTGTATGTGCTGCTTCAGTGTCGCAATGATGTCCTTCAGCTCCGCCACTTCAGACCTCTGCCGGTTGCAGACAGCCTTTATGATCTGGTCTTTCCATTTCTCTCATATACATACTATAGAACTGAGTCTGTCAAGTGCACAACGCCCGACCCTCCATGTGGAGACACAAAATAAGGGGGCTGCACTTCACAGACTCGGTACTACAGTATATGAGATAAATGGAAGACCGGATCATAAAGGCTGTCTGCAACCGGCAGAGGTCTGAAGTGGCGGAACTGAAGGACATCATTGCGACACTGAAGCAGCACATACAAGACCTGGAACAGCGGGCCACGATGCAACAGCAAGGGAGCACGACAGTCAGCCCTACCCCGCCAAAGAGACTTCACGAAGATCGCCTGCTTCTGGAGGTACCGGAGGAGAAGGTGGCCCAAATGGCTTAGGGTTTTAGGGTCAGGTCGGAAGTGGCGGAACTGAAGGACATCATTGCGACACTGAAGCCGTACATACGTACAGGACCTTGAACAGTGGCTAAGGATGCAGCAGCAAGGGAATCCAGAAGTAGAACGGTGGTCTTCTTCGTGAAGTGGCGGGGTCGGGCTGACTGGAGGAGAAGGTAGCCCAAGCGGGAAACTCATACGTGAAGCACTTCAAACAACACATCAAGGTGCCAAGGGGGTCAATTACAACGTCATCCCCTGCTGAGCAGGAGATGGTAAGCACCGAATGATGTCGCTGCAGCAATACAACAGGCAGGTACAGCCTGGTACAGGGTATGGCTGGGGTATACTAACAGTCACATGTGTGCCAGAGCTTCCGCTGGCAGTGTTTGTAATCCTATCATGCATGTCCTCTCCGGGTAGGACCAAGGTAGAACTTCAACTATCAGTATCCCCCTATGGGTAGAAACAGGCCAGGTAACCGGAGAAGTCAGAGATTTGAAATGTCATAGAGAAGCAAAAGCCTCAGGCTAGGGTTAACACGCACCGGATTCACATTCATGTGTTTTGACCGATGGCAATTTCCTTCCTGGGATGTACAATCCTCAGGGGAGCGCCTCTGAGGGTAACCTCCCATGCCCCGCCGGGGAACGCCAGGGAGGAGGCCCTGCACTACTGCACGTTGAGACTTGACAGCATAGAGATGTAGACGCCATGGCTAATTCGATACAGGTTGAGCCATTTTATTGGGCTGGTGCGTAGTTGCGTTGTAATCAGAGCTACTACTAGGATAAGCAGAGCATTCATTGAACGGGTATCCTGTCAAATACGCCAAGCGATTGCTTTGACAAGCACGTATACGAACCAATTATTGTGTATCTCGTCATGGGAATATCCACAGATCGCTAATAGCAAGCTTATTTACAGTAAGCTTCCAAGTCTGAGTTCTTCAAGTGCCAATAATCGGCAAATTTATGCAACTGCAAAATGTTTTAAAAACAATAATCAAATGGCACTATATCAGCCATCTTATCGTATCATCAGGAAATTCCATGGAATTCGCTTTTCGCTCTGAAACCATGTAGCAATCAAGGGGTTGCACAATGTAACCGCACACTAAATTAGATTCCACATCATCTTTATATGGAAGTCCGATTATAGTGCGCTGGTCAGCCTGTGTCGGGTGCAAAGCAGTCATACATGGTCTGCGCTCATGCAAGTATACCTCAATGGTTTGTCGTTATCACCATGGCCTCGGACAACTCGCAGACCGGAGTTATCGTTCCAACCTGCCACTCCAAACTTTCTGCGCTGCACAATGCTCCAAGCTAGAGACACGCAACGCGGTGCGACTCCGTGCAATCCCAGGAACGCACCAGCCGCTAACTAAGAACGGCACCTTCAGCGCCAACGCCTGTGGCCCCATGCTCCAAATTACCGGGCTATCGGAGGTCGCTGGGCGTTATAAGGCAAGCGCATGCCATTACAAAAAAAACAACAATAACAAAATAACAAACAAAAACAAATACAAAAAAAAACAAAAATACAAAAAAATCGTCTCCATCATAGGTGCTGGTTTATGCTCTCTTGGTTGCACTGGGGACCTAGGCCACACGTCCCTGGATGTTCAGGCCTTACTCCTGGACCAGTTTGGAGTTCTGCATGACGGCCGGCGCCCTACCCCGGGGCAGTGGAGGCAGTAGCGGCGGCCATGGATTCAGGGCTTCGCCTTCTCATTATCAGCAACTCCTCCCGGCGGTCCGGGGGCACTCTGGACAAACTTGCGGCTATGGGCTTCGACAGAAATTGCTTTGAGGGTAGGGCAGCCTCACTGATGTGCCTCGGGGCTTCCAAACCCCGTTTCCAAACCCCGCTGTAAACCCACTTGTGGCTGGCCGTGGGTACACACACAAAAATGCACACACACACACACACACACACACATACATCATACATGCACGCATATACGTATTACATATACATATGTGTGTATGTCGTTATACACACATGCACTTGTAAGCCACCTGCCCCGGACCCAGGTGTGGTGACCAGCGGCGAGTTGACGCACCGGTACCTCACCCTCCGGCCTGACGACTGGTGGTTGCGGCTAGGATCCCGCTGCCTCCACATCAACTGGAGCAAGAGGGGACCTGCATCACTGGAGGGTTTCGGACTTCAGGTGTGTGTATGTGTGTATGTATGTGTGTGTGTATGTGTGTGTATATTTGTGTGTGTGTGTAAGGATCTGAGCCGGGGGAGATCAGGAGCCAACGAGAGGTTCTAACGGTGCCATTGAGGTCCAACGGCCAAACCGCAAAAGATGTCCCGCAGATTAAAGATCGTCTTATGAAGCATGAGCGAAAGCGTGTGTGTTTTAGGGGAATGGAAGGGAGCCAGGGAAGCAAACCCCGGGGGGGAGATGCGCGCCGCTCAACTTAATTTCCCCCACGAGGCCCCGGACCGCCGTTTGCGCCGCTGGGCTCCATTTCGCCCTATATGTGTCCCTCTATCTGACTCTGGCCCTACACGCCCAGGTGGTGGCCGACCCACGGGACGCGGACTTCTTTCTCGCGCACGGTACTGAGGCGCTCTCACTGCCCGGAGGGGGTTTGGAAGAGCGGCCACTGGAGGACCTGAAAGCGCTGCTGCGTGGGGCGGCGGAGGAAGCAGTCCGTACGGGGACAGCTCCTCCCCCGCTGGTGGTGGCCAATCCGGATGTGGTGGGTTCACATGCATGCAATCACCGATTTAGCCCTTATGTACGGCGGCCCACCCGTGCTCGCTCCTGATCCTCTCCTTATGACGCCCAGGTCTTATCCCTTCCGTACAGCGCAGCGTTTTATTAGTTATTTTCGTGCATTCGTACTCCGCTCCTCTTCGTACGTCTCCTTCTTCTTCGTACGTCCCCTTCTTCTTCGTACGTCCCCTTCTTCTTCGTACGTCCCCTCCTTCTTCGTACCTCCGCCCTCCCGGCACCCCGGCACCCTCTATGATGCTCCCCGTCATCTCCCGCCGTGGCAGGTGACAGTGGACGGGGATGACCTGGTGGACATGCCAGGCTCCCTAGCCGCCGCCTACTCCAGCGCAGGCGGCCCAGTGGTGCTGATGGGGAAGCCCTCTCCGCTCATCTACTCGGCGTGCGGGGAGATACTGGGGCTGGCCCCGGCAGAGATGCTGGCGGTCGGGGACTCCCTGGAGCATGACGTGGCGGGGTGAGATGCGGAGGCGGTCCGGTCGGGGGAAGGGATGTTGGGTACTTGGCTGGGGTAGTCAGGAGCGATCAGGGCCCAGCGACTGATGTGTGCACACAAAACACACACGCACGCACATACACGCACACACACACACGCGCGCGCGTATGTGTGTTTTACCATTTTCCGAGATGGCGCCAGAGATGCTATTTATTGTGAGCTGCTATAGTTGTATCATGTAAGTGATGCTCCTAGGCGCACCTTCATTCGCCCCTAGAATACGCTTGCCCCCACTCCTGGTAGTTTAAGGTACCGCACCGCCACACCGTTTCCCCCACACACACACCTGCTGCCGCCAACGCCAACGGATGGCGACATGAGCAGTGCGCTGTCAGCGGGGGTGGACTCGCTGTTCGTGGCGGGGGGCATCCACGCGCGAGAGCTGCTGGTGCCGCGAGAGGGCGGTGGTGAGTTTGGGGGCGGCAGCCCGCCACGGAGGTGAGGGTGGATGTGGAGTCGCTGCAGCGGCTGATCAACAACCTGCAACTCGGCTCGAACTGCCCCGGAACAGGGGGGGGCCTGAAGGCGCCCACGTATGTAGCGCATCATTTTGTGTGGTAGATGAACCGACGGACACGTACGGAAGGTAGATGACGTGGTCGAAGCATCTATCTGCGAGCAGTTACTGAGCCATCAATTGCGTTTAGATGCATGGAGTGCGTCAAGGGTCAAGGGTCAAGGGTCAAGCTTTACACAGCCAGCTTGTGAATACATGTGAAGTTCTGCTGACGACAGGCGGCAAGTGTTTGTATACGGTGTTGGCGAAAGCAGTTCGCTAGGACGTGTACGGCATGACGATCAATGTGTGATGTGGTGCATGTATGGCTGTGCTTGTAATTGGGCCGTGGGGAGCCAGGAAGCTGGAGCGGATTGCCCTGTGTGTGTGTGTGTGTGTGTGTCTGGCCGTCTGGCTGTGGCTGTTTTGGTTGGTGTGGATGGAGCTCGCCAGCTAGCAGAAAGGCTGGACAAGCCATTGGGTAAAGAAGACCTTTGGACCTGGCCTGGGTGCGGTGTCCCCACCTTTAGCCACTGTGATCATTCTCTGTGCGGCTCCAACTTCAACACGAAACGTCCTGTGGCACTCCCGGTCGTACTGGTCGTACTGTCGTACTGTCCTGTAACGTTCTCGAGTATCGCTGCACATGGCAACGTACATGCGGTGCACGTGTACGGTCATCACTCAATCCTGGGCTCAACTGCCATCTTGATCTTTCTGGACCAAAAGCCCTCAAAATCTGTGTCGTCTAACGGCAGAGTCAAAATTGGTACCTGGTTCATCGCTTCTGAGAGGGATGTTGCGCATTCCTCGCCGTCGCTCATGGCTCGATGTTTGCACCCGCGCAGCAACTTGGCTCGCTGCACACAGGGGGGGGGGCACATGAAGGCAGATAAAGCCATCATGAAATTCGCGAAACGGAACACCACCGGGCTATTATCTTTAATCGTCTTGTCCGTCTTCAACTTGGAAGTCCCAGAACGAATGAAGTACCAATGTCGTAATCATGAGTGGCACGAGACCGTGATACGCACATTATGGCTCGTGGGTCCCCGCACGCAGCGGCACTGGGCGAGTGCGCGCTGAGTATTCCAAGCGGATCCGATATGTTGTGCCAGTCCTAGCTCCGCCGTACATCCCGGGAAACATTCAACGGCGAAATAGTTCAACATCCATTCGTAGGTATCTTTGAAAAATAATATTGCACGGCAATCGGCATGGTGTGGCATGTGGCGGCTGCCTCTACCGTCAGCAGCCGCCACTTTGCGTGTCAGGCGATGCAGTGATGATGCGAATTAGAAGCGAACCTGTCCACATGGTGATTGCACGGGGACGCATCGCGCGCAGGTCATGCTAACTTATATATTTTTACTATCCTAACGATCATAGAAGCCGGCCTGTCATAGCGACCGTCAATCCGCGATGGTTGTCCTGTGCGCCTGGAACGTGTGTGCGCCCGGTACGTACATAAAGTTCCATATGCATATGCGGGCTTACATTCGGAATGAGGGCGCAGAGTGGAGGTACCAAATTGCTCCGTGTTGCTCGAACTGTCTGGCGTAATGCGAGTACGAGTAGTGCAAACGCAATTATATAAAATTATCGTTGAACCCGCGAATGATCGGTTAGGGAAAGTGAAGACGAGCCGGACGAGCCTTCGACGAACACTCGAAAAGACGAGTAACCTGTGTAACGTCCAGCGTGAAACAGGGCCAGAACTGGATCACGTAGATATAATGCAGAGTTGTTTCTTGAGAAAATAATTTAACGCTGAATGTAACCCTCATTAAATTAAAAATCCTGTTGATGATCATCGGCCCTTTGGCCCGTCGATAGCATGTCCTAATTTAGCGCTTTCCTCGTTCGTATGCTGGCTTGCCCGCTTACGTACATGACAGGGGAGTTGGTCCTTTCGTCGTTACAGGAATAGTCACGCATTACAATTTCAATGCAAATACTGCACAATCTTATCTTTCTCCGTGAGCATGTATTATGCAGTGGCGGGCAGCTTCAGAATATGGGTCGCACCGAAGTACTGGGCGCGTTTCTGGTGGATGACATCCCCACGGTAGCTCGCTTATGTTCATGCATGTGTCACGAAAAGGTGCATTTTACAAAAGGGATAGCCCGGCAGCCCGTATAACTGCAGCGCCCTGCAGATTTCATGCCAGCCTGCTGCTGTCGGCCGTGTCCATAAGTGAGATAGCAAGTGATAGGTGTCGATGCATGGGCCATACTGCGGGTCTCAGCTTCGTCGTCTCCCTAACCACCAAAAGGGTGGTCTTTAGTGTAGAAACATCAGCAGCTCACCAATCCGCTCCACGCACATGCCGTGTCATTATGCCAATCATCATGTCCAAACTATTTCTGCAGCAGCCCCAAATCTTTTAGGGTGGTGGGTGGAACATTGCCTGTTTTGATCGCAATTACCGGAAATGATGACGCTGCCTCTTCCCCAACGCACACACAGTGTTTGGTGACAGCATTGATAGGAGGACTCCAGGGGCGCCTCTAACCGGGCCCTCTTTAAGAGAAGCCTGTCGTTGGCGTGTAGGACGGGACCTAGCGGACATCCCTTTAAAGTCCAGCCAGTCTTGATGGTGCTGAAAGCATGGGCAGCGAAATAGAGCAGGGCTCTAAGAACGGAGAATGTGGTGGTTTTTAGTTACATGTCTTGTTGTCTTGTGTCTCTGATTCAACCCTATTCAACCTCATCAACTTTCTCAAACGGCGTGACCTGTGTGACCATCATGGTGTCGGTCAACACTCAAAATCTCCAAAAACAGCAAAATAGGAACAATAAAATAAGCCCAGAGGGAATCCGTCATAGATACAACATGCAGGCCAAGATCGCCCATGTGACGTGATGTTACTTCCGGTGACGAATGTGTGTGACAAGCTTCCCGCGCTCAATAGAGCCATATGCAATGACCCCCCGAGGTCCAAAGGACACCAGAACTCCTAAGCCGCCAACCCAGGAAAAAAGAAAAAGTAAAGAAAGATCAATCGGTCATTGCTGAGAAAAGAGAAGAGGCGATTAACGAATGGTGATACAGAAAAAAGAAAGACGGCCCTGAGTAACCAAACTGGTATACATCGGTTCCATTCTGCTGCGTCCTTAGTCCCCCCGAACGCCGGATATCAAAGAGCGATTTGGCCCAACGCTAGGATTGGTCGACGACAGTAATAAAATGACAACCGCCAACCGTTTACTAATAACTTGTGCAGTGCAATACCACGAGAAGCAGCAGTTCGCTCGCTCACCCTGCCTTCAACCCGCTAAGTGTGCAAAGAGGTGTTGTATTCCGAAGTTCGCTCCCTCATCAGCAGTAAACTCATACTCAACACTAACTAGCAGTCCGACCGGAAGACCGGTCAACTATGTACGGCGATCTGCTCGCACGCTCCCATGGATTGGGAAGGATTGGGTCGGAACGCAAATGGTCATGGTCATGGTCATGATGAGCAGTCCGTCCACTTGGCAAGAACAATCTGAATAAAACATGATGACATGGTTATGATGATGATGATGATGAGATGTTGTTGATGATGATGATGTTGAGGTAATATCAAAGCAGAATGTACCCCTTTCTTCCGGTTGATGCATGCGTCCTACGAAGCAATGAATCTCTATGAGATGAACGCATCCAGCCCTCGCGAGAGTCTAGTCTAGAAGGAGATTCTTACGTCCGTCCGGGGGCTCGCTCCAACAGACGCACAAACCGCGGGTGAATCATGGGTGATCCGCAAAAAGGCGCTCGCCCAACTTTATTGCCACTCACACGTGTCATGGTATGCATGTACCATCCCCATCCATTCTGAGAACGTCTCTGACAGTGGTGGTGATGATAGTGGTGGTGATAGTGGTTGCATGTTGCATGCGTCACACACGCACGCAGCTAAAACACCGTGTCATCGATTTCCCCGGCAGCTTCCTCAAGGTGAGGGTGGAATCACAGACACTGGTTCACTTCGAAAAGCTATCTAAACTACTTAATGGCGTATGTACGACATATGTAATGGAATTCGGTTTGGTGATTTGTGTTTACCCACGATGATGGATCCTTCAGTGCGATCGTGCCTAGGAGTACATAGTTCTAATTAGCAATGTGAAAGCCGTACACGGTGACGGGTGCCGCCATCGTGGTGCCGCCAGACGCGACCTGTCGCCGTTCCACAAGTCCCTTTTCCTGGGCTGCTCTGAAACCAGGTTTTCCTTGCTCCTGTCCCGTCGTACGTTGCAACTCGGCCAGGCCACATAAGCCCCCCAGCTTCTGCGCGGGGTCTGGCCGTCTGGGCGCCGCTTCGTCGCCTGACGGCTGGCTAGCCATCACGACCTGGCAGATGTCGTCAGACGCCGCCGCGGGTCGTGCCGCAGCAGCAACAGCAGCAGCAATGCGCGAAGTAAGCAAAGATGCCGTGCGGCTGTTGCTGCGGTCCCCTGGCAGCAGTAGCACGCAGTGGGGGGAAGCCCCTTCCCTTCCCAGCATCATCTCCTCAACCTCCTCCGTGCCCGCGCTACTGAGGGTGCCCCTGCTAACACCGCTGCCAATGCTACTCCGCCGAGGATTCGAGGCATATGCACATGTAGCATCAGCAGAGCCTGTCGAAGATTGACTTGGCCGCGGCGGCAGTTGTTTCGGTGATTGTTGAAAATCTGCCGTTTGAGACCTCCGAAACCACGGCGCCCTCACGGAGCAGAGGCCTTTGCAGATCCCGGCGCAGAGCTTCTGCTCTTCCTCCTCCTGCCCTTCCTCTTCGTGTTCTTCCTCCTCCTGCTCTTCCTTCTCCGGTATTTCTTGCTGCTCCTCTTCCTGCCGCTGCTCGGTGATCCCGTTGTCTTGGTGATCGTGGTAGTCGTGGTCGTGATCGTGGTGGTCGCAGTCGTGGTCGTGATCATAGTGGCATTGGTGCTTCCATCGTCGTTGCTGTGCCTGATGCTGATGTTCCACCTCTCGCTGGTTCTTGGGGTCCCAGCGGGACATCACTGCGTCTCGTGTCCTCCAGGGAGGGACAATCAGACCCTGGCTCCTGGGGGAAAAGGGAGCGGAAAAAGGAAGGTTGAAATATAGCTGACGGTTGGAGCAGCGGGATGAGCTGTTTCCAAACCGCCATAGCAAGGTACTCTCTGCGGGACAAGAAGTACCTACCAGTATCAAAGTCAACGGGATCGTGGTCGCCCACACGCGCTGATGATGGCTGCGTCATACCTGGCGCCCAGTTCTTAGAAACCTTAAATTCGCACCTCACTGTGCCTCTAAGAACCTACGGCCCGATGGCGACTCCTTCCTCACCCATCAATGTTGCAATACGGAGACAGCGCGCTTCGCTTTCCCCGCCTTCCCCGCATTCGCACTCCGAATGGGGGGAATGCGCCGCACTCCGCACCTGAAGTGAACCTCCATGACCAGACACATTAGGTCCGCCAGCTCCATCAGCGCGGCGCGGGGTCCCACCCACACCTAGACAAGGAAGAACAGGGGCCAGGGGAACGTGAGGTAAAGACGAGGTCTTATACTGAGGGCGTAAGGCAGCTCAGCGCGCAGTACTCGGTAAAGCAAACCCGGAAAGTTATGCCGCCGTACAGGTGCGGCCCGCGCGTGGCGCAGAAGGCACCTTGCCAGCAGGGGCTTAATCAAAATACCAAGGTTGTCGCCCACCCACCTCGGGGAGCCGGGCGACCACCTTGTCATATTGGGGAGTGGACATGCCCAGACGGAAGAGGTCTCGGAGCCCGGGTTCCACCACGAATGGCTCCAGGGGGGCAGCTGCGGCAGCCGCAGACGTTGCCAGCACCGCGCTGCTGGACAGCTCAGCGTCTGCGGTCAGGTCGCTGCGATGCCGACGGTGACGTGGACTACCGAAGGCAGGCGGCTGCCGCCACGTCGTCCAGATATCGGACCCACCATCGTCATCCTCCTGTCCCTTCGCGGCTCCATCACCATCACCACAGAGGGGGCTAGCTGTGCCCCCGAAGGTACCCCGCCGCCGAAAGGGGCCAGCCATGCGTGCAGTAGTAGCGAGGGCAGCAGCAGACATCGTGTCCACACTTCTTCCCAACACCCCGTCCCCCAGGAAGCATGGAGCCCCCGTAGAGGGCAGGACCAGCAAGTAGGGATCCCGGATAGTCCAACAATGTTCGGTTGGGCGGCGCCTCGCTTTAGGGCCGGTGGCGGCCGCGGCAGGGTTGCGGCGAGGGGCCGGTCGGGCCACTCGGCGACCGGGGTGGCTCACTGACGGGGCGCCGCCGCCACCACAACCGCGATGGCTGTAGCAGCAGCGGCCACCCGCGGGGGCCACCATCCGGACGTTGAAACCCGAGGTTCGGAGCGCGGCGGCCATCTGGTGTGCCGCGGAGTGGCCGACGATGTCCCTCAGGGCTACCATCACCTGCAAATATACGCGGCGAAGGATAACGAAAGTTTAAGATGAGATCCGGCAAGCCGTAGGCTTGTGGCATTGGCCCCGAAGAGAGGGAGTCCGACAACAACTATTGACCGCACAGCGATCATGAGGACAGAAGATAAGTCTGGCTACTTATTGGGCATTATTATTTTAATCAATATTGCCGACCTGCTGGTGCAGCGATCCAGAGGTGGCAGATGGGACTCTTGCAGCGAGCAAAGGAGTGGCGCTTCCGTGGCTGCGGCGGGCGGAAGCCGGTGGTTGCGCACAGACTTTCGGATTTATGCGGGGATCCATCCAGACGCCAAAAACTGCACCCGTTCCGAGCTGGCTTCCGTCCGCCGTCCGTGTGTCCTGCGTCGGCGAACAACAGGTTTGGCAAGGTATGACAATTTGCGAAGACGAAAGCCTTTCTTGAGTAAGGAAAAAAACTTATATTGCTTGGCCAGTCCAAATTGCCGAGGACGCACACAAAGTGAAGCGACTGTCACGTGTCATCGTCAATTATAGCAGGTCGAAGCTTTTGGTCGGGGCCTCCACAGCAAGCAATTCCAATATGACGTTCGGCTAGTCCTTTTTAATGGGTAGGCACGGCATATCAGCATCGACACGCCCCCAGCCTTCGCGAACCTGCTGACAGCCAAGAAGTCCAGAGCCTTCTTGCATGCCTTCAGAGCCTCCAGCGTGGAACCCTTCATCCAGTTCGATGTCGAATATCATATCCATACTTTAGCTTGGGCGGGGATTGCCGAAAATTAGTACATTAAGGACGCCGCCACGCAAGTGTCGGCTGCGGATTACCGGCCGCAGGAAATCGAGGTCAGGCGCTTGCGGAAATGCCCTAAAACAGTTCCTAAATATAAACAGAGACAAGTTATTTGTAATATAGTGTGGCACTGCCCTCTTGGTGGAAATATCGTAATGTGTCAGCGATGTCAGCACGCAAAAAGGCCAAGTCCTAGGGACTCGTTGTCATACATGGTCAGTCCTAAATATAATATATATGTTTTTACCGTTTTAGGACTGTAAGGTGCGTGTTGTGAAAGTGGCGGCTCACGAAGTTATGAACTCTTGATGACATGTCAACGTTGATCTCCGTGAACAACGGTCAACGGATATTCCGTTGGTTCACCAGAACATGTCCGACTACGACACCTGAATACTCGAGAGAAAAATTTGCCATGTAGTGAAAATTGTGCACGCTTCATACCCGTTGAGCTGGAATTATGTACCGGTCTGAAATGGTATCGGCGCTTGTTCAAGACCACAGATTGTAAATTTATGTAAAACGGTGGAATACGTCGATATTTTTACACATAAATATATATTTCCTCACATAACGAAAGATAATGAGCCTAGTATTCAGCACGTCGGGACAAATCACAAAGAGCCGATATCTCCAGATACGTCCAGCAAAGTGCAACGGTCTGAAACATTTGCGACCGAGTAGGGACCGGCAAGAAGTATTATGTAATTCATTAAGGTGATTTGGGCTGACGCCGCGACTTATCAGGAGCAGCCCAGCGTCCCAACTTTGGACTCTTGAACTGTACTTACATGGCGTGCGAGGACGACCCGGCCGATGTACTGTAGCACATGGGATTAAGTGGTCATGATGCTAACTCAAAGATATGTCAGGGTCAAAGCGGAAACAAGTTCAGTCGTTGGACGTGCGAGGACGTGCGTGCCAGCTGGTGCCAGCGTGTGCCAGCAACGTGGGGCAGAACGAAGTAAGCAGTGCCCAGTGACCACACCCGCGGTGCCCTTCCCGCACATCTTCCCCCAGGAATACCAAAGATCTGATAGGCAGCTCTTCATCGAATCCTTATATCCAATCTCCAAGGGTTCTTCCAACATGTCTGCATGGCGGGCTGGCCTCAGCAGCCGTTGCCGGTGCGTGAAGAGGCGCGCATAGCTCACCGCTGGGGCAGGTCGTTTCCCGGGGGATGGTTGTCAACATGGGAAATGGTTGTCCTCCTCTCCGTGGTTAGGCCTAGATTTGGGCTCCGTCTTGAAGTCCACCCTAGGACTTGTTATTGTCCCGTTTACTCCATCCTCCAACCGTTGAAGCATACAGCTTGCAACTGCAACCGTCCATTGAATTAACCAATCGTCCATCGAATGCAATATATGACGCAAATGGAATAACGGGAGCCATTTACTAGGATCCACTTACCAGCGCCCGCCAGCTAGCTTACTACCCCCCTCTCCCTCTCGGCTGTGGACACGTTACAATCTCCCCCGCGACTGGATGTATTCCCCCCCATCTCCCCCGTTTGCCCCCGACACGCCCCAAACAATTCACGATAAGATAGTGATAAAATGCCGGTTTCATTACTGTGCCCATCCCAACCCCGTGTTGCACACCCTCATCCCCCACATGCCCCACTTCCCCCATATACATGTACACGCAGCAAGCTGCCTGGTCCTGTCCCTGTGTGGACCCGCGGGTCTGGCGTACTCGGCGGAGGGTAACTTGATGAGGGGGACGGCAGCTGTGGCGTTACAGCCTGCGGAGGAAGACACGCGCATCCAAACGGCGGACGGGAGCGGAGCGGATTCGGTGGCGCTGCCTCCGGGTCTCCAAACGTGCGTGAGCTGTGCGCCAAAACCGAAGCCCGCGTGCTGTATCACCCTTCAGGGGGTCTGCTTCGCCGCTGCTGAGTCAGAATCACAGAGTTGGTTCCCGGATGTCTGTTGCTGCCAAGTGGTCTGACGCAACCGTTGTGGCGGTATCTGCATATGCTATGTTCGCATGCTTGTACCGGTAGGGTTTACTTTGGCAATGGCTGCTTCTGGGGCCGTCAGAAGGATTTCGTGGACGTGGAGATGAAGCAGCTGGGCCGGAAACCGGAACAGCTGACGGCGCTGGTGGGCTATGCAGCGGGGACCAGGACGGGGCCGGACGGCAAGGTCTGCTACGTGTACTCCGACCCGCGGGTCAGTTAAAAGAGCGCGGGGAGGATGAATGCGGGGCGCATGAACGGGATGGCGCGGGATCAGGGCAGCCGAGGACTGGATAATAATGACTCGCACGTCCGCAGCCACAACTGAGGAACGCGGTTTTAATATGACAGCAGCGGATGGGGCTGGATGGGTCGGATCTGCAGACTTGCAGACGCGAACGGTTAGGCAGGGTGTACGAGGAGCACGGGACCGTGGTTGCCGTGACGCGCGTATGGCGACATCGGCTGCAATTGCTACGTTCCTAATTGTCCGCCAGATGCCCATTGCCTCAACAACCCCAACCTTCTTCATACCCCCCCTCCGCGCCACACATTGCAGACCCACTACGATGCCCTAGGTCACGCGGAGGTCGTTCAATTAGGTTTGAGCACTGACCCAGGGGTCGCGAAGGCGGAGATCAGGGCCTTCGCATCCCGATACTTCGACCAGTTTAGGAAGACACCAGGTGGCATGCAACGCTTGGTGAGTCTGTTTGTCTCTCGGTCTGTCAGTCTGCCCATTCGACCTGTTCGTTCATCCATCCATCTCTACGGCCTCTGCTTCCCTATTGAGGAAGTGCGAGAGGTGCTTGGGATTTTGGCGATTCTCTGTACTCTCCCTCTCCTTACGTTATCTCCTCGAGCTCTGTAAGCCAACCTTAATTCTTGACCACACGCCCCCTCTGCCCCGCCTTAACCTCCCCCCCTTTCAACCTCCCCCTTGTATGTGTATTCGGGCTCCAGGATCCCCAGGACAAAGGCCCGGCGTATCGCAATGTCATCGGCATCCCTGGAGGAGTCAATTCGCCCTTCTTCCGCATCATCCAGGTGGGTGGACTAATGTGGCTCGGGGAGGGGGGGTTGGAAATAACGGCGGATGGTTTTGCGGCAGGTTACTCAATCGGGATACGTAGTTTGCAAACGGTGGCAGCCCGCTGTTGCCGGGGTGGAGCCGATTGCTGAGGTGGGGCCAAGCTGGACTTTGCTCGAGGAAGAGGAACTGGTTGGATGGCGGCGGACCGCTGCTCCGCATCTCGATATTTACATTTAGTGGTCACTTTGTCCCAGGTTGATGGTGAGTATGATCTTCGGTATCTCTAACTCGCACAGGAGGAGAACAAGTACGGAATGAAGTTACAGGAGGGGCGTGGCAATGCGATGAGCTGGCGGGGCCCCACGGAGGTAGGTCTCGGAGGAACGGGGGTGGAATAGCTCCTGCTCCTTTCTCCGCTGTCGCTATTGCTGCTTCCAGTGCTACTGTTACCGGGAATGCGGCTGTGTTGGTTTTCGAGACCACGAGAAGGGTGGGTCATTTTTTGTTCGGGGCGTGGGGCTCTGCCGTTTTACCGGCATCGTTCGATTATGGGAGTGTTGCACACGCCGGCCATGCAGATGATGATGGCCTCTTCTCTACGTCTCTGCACGCTGGAGGTGAATGGTATACAACCAGACAACCAGACAACCAATCCTTGTCTTCGTTCGCCCACTCCGTTCCTTCAACTGTCACTAACCCCCTCCGCCCTCGGACTTACCATGTGGGTCGTTGCGGGTAGTTATGTGGAAGGGGCCTTCTCGCTCGCAGCCAGTCACCCCCAGCGCTGGCCCACCGCTTGTCGTGCGTCCCTCTTGGCGCAGGATGACATTCTGAACACTGTGTGGGTGGTGGACTCCAGCCAGCTCCCCTTCTACAGAGCGGAGCGCTACCACCAGTTCCACAACGGCCTGGGCAAGGTCTTCCCGATGGTAGGGCGAGGGGGTGGGCGAGCGAATGGACAAGCAAGGCCGTTTTTATGTAGGTTATGGCCCCTCTTGATCATTACTCAGTCCCAGGGACTAACAAATAGGGTTGAGGCCTATCGCAGTATTCCACATCGAATACAAGTACGACAGGATCAAGCACGCAGTAGTGGGCCACTGGGCCTGTAGAAGATGTTTTCAACCTCGCATGCAACTGCCCACAATGACTGGTGTACATGCCTGAGGACTGTCGTACTGGCACCATACCCTTCCGCCCAAAATATCTACCAAAATATCCACCTTCCATCTCCACCTCCACTCCGTCACGGAACAGGAGTACCTGAGAGACCTTCGGAACCTCGTGTCGGGTCAAGGCCGCATCGAACCAACTGGGTGTCCCGAGCTGCCGTTCTGATTCATAAGGCCTTCTTTGTCGGGCGCAATCCTGGAAGGACGCAGCTGATGACGATGCAGCAGGGGTAGTAGCAGGAGATGTCTGAACATCTGCAACTCCCCCTGGCGGCACTGCATGACGCGCATCCCTCCTCGTCCTCCTCCCAGCTCCCATCTTCCACCTCCCAGGCTGCCAAAGGGTGAAGGGTGAATGTTTTGATCTGTCGCTCGACATTGGGGCCTGACCCGAACTGCATGAAGTTCGTTATTGTTGCCCTTCCACATCACCAGTAGTTTTAAATGCTTGGCTCTTAAGGACCACACTGGACGTTAGATACCGTTGAAGGCGGTTTGGGTTTTGGTTCCAACTGATGTATTGATGGAGTGCTGATGGTGAAGATGGATCTGCGCCTTTCAAACCGCAGCTGGAACCTTGTTGAGTCAAAATTGTTTGGACCAGACATTGTTACATGTAAAATTTATTACTGGTGCCCTTTTTAACAGCAACAAGATAACCCAGCTCGATCTGCAATATTTTCCACTTCTCTTTTACTCTTTTTCTCTCCCCTCTCAACGCACATGCGACATGGCTGTGTTGGCTTGCGCACAACCAGAACAGAAAGGGTGCCCGCAGCAGAAGATGAGGAGAGATTACCCCACCTCGTTCACATTCGCCGCCCCCGTGACGGGCCGCGAACAGGGCCTCGGATCAGCAACTCCAAGCGTGTTCCGGTTCACAGCTCCGCAAACCCATTCGGCGCGCGGTTTTCAACTCATTCAAATCAATTCTGTCCAACTCTCCACTGTTACGCCCCGCCAACGTCAAGATACCTGGCTGCCTGCGCGCCCAACACAGAAGGGCACAACAACTAACCAACGAAATACACACACGCACATGTCACCTAATAATTCACGATAGAGACGGAGTCCGTACATATGATGGTAATGAGAGCTCCCAAACAGCTTAACAGAGCCGCGGGCGGAGGCTTCCGGCCCTCGGACCCGGCATGTCCTTGGGCCGCCCCATACCCTCCCTAAGTTGGCAACCCCCGCGGTCCGATAGCATTGTGCGTTCCATGAATACCGCTGCGTAGCATTTACACGGCATGGTCTTTGTCTCGCAGCCAGAAGGCAGAAGCGATGATAACAGCGGCAGTCGCGTAAACAGTTCGCAGGAAATGGTGCGACGCGGGCCGGCATTGGCGGATTCCCGAGCGTCGCTTAATCACACATAAGATTCGACGTAGTGCAACAGATGCATTAATCCAGGAAGGTATGCGACGGTGAGGCGGAGGGCTCTGTAAGGTCGCCATACAAGTTGATCGCAAGCCTACGACATCGCGAGCCACCAAGCCCAATCAACAGGGGTCGCGACAAATATGTACCTTGTCCATGATCCCCTTACACAACCCTGGTGCCGGAAGAGAAGTTAACTACGGCGGCGAAAAGGTAAATGTGAGCATGTCTAGAGAGCTTGCTTATTCCATATGCATGCAAGGGTCAAGAGGTCCAGTACCGCGCAGCTTCTCAGGAGTCTCCTTCGGACAAATCCTGCGGTCCCTAGGACATTTACGGCGCTACAGCACCCTCCGAAATTAACAGCAGCTCGTTCGTGAATGCCATGCGTGCGCTCCGAAAGCTGGCT
This sequence comes from Volvox reticuliferus, assembly GCA_019650235.1. Taxonomy (NCBI): domain Eukaryota; kingdom Viridiplantae; phylum Chlorophyta; class Chlorophyceae; order Chlamydomonadales; family Volvocaceae; genus Volvox; species Volvox reticuliferus. The sequence continues at coordinate 2,063,587 of BNCP01000014.1, forward strand.
CCCGACAACTCTCGTCCTTATTCAGCAATTGGGAAGTTTACGGAGGGGAGCACTAAAGCGATTAAGCACCCTGTGCGGCACTCATTCACAAACAAAAGTAAAGATTGTGCACACGGCCAATTTTTAGCGTGAACTTAGCCCACAAAACCACGCCCCGAGGCCCGATACTGATTAACGTGATGAACAACCGGGTCGCATGACGGCGCTGAGCGAGAAGCGGGCTCGCTCGTACGGTAGGGCGGGGGAAGGAGGGGCTAGTCAGGCGCAAAGACGCACCCAGAGACGCGCGCGGTTGTCACGCAGTACGGTTCGGACCGTCCTTCGGTCCTTCAAGTTTCATGATACAGATTGCAGTCAATAAAAATTCATCGCCGCCAACAAGGACATGATCCCTCAAGGCGAGGAGCGCGCAGCGGCTTTGGGGGCCGGGCTCGCCCCCTTTGCTTGGGGACCCCACTGCACTGGATCGCACACCTAAATAAGCAACATGTCACGCACCCACTCCCACCACGAGCATACACACAAAAACTTATCGCAGCGAATTGATGAATGTGAAGTTCTAAAGACCGGGGGACGAACAGCTGCCACTCCATGCTGTGTTCGTCAGGCGCCGCGCCCATATCCTCATGGCGGACTTATCACCCGCTCGTTCTGGCATGCCGTGTTCTTCACCATTTGCACGGTGTTTGACTTGTTCAGTCTCCCATCACTGCCAACACTAAGACCGCATCCCACTCCAACCATCACTACTGCGTAAGTAACAAGTCAGGGGGGCAGATGGCCCCCGGCGCCGCGCCTAAGGGGCGGTGGAAGCAACGACCTGCAGGCATGTCCAACATAAACATGTTCAATACCGTCCCCTATTTGTGACTGAATCTAAATTCCGCCCCTTCCCACACACACAGACGCCATTCCTTAACTGGATGGCGTTTTTCAGTCCGGGTTGTTTTCCGGCAACGTAGCGTTAGTGTTTCTTGCTTTCTTCACCCACCCGCGCACGCGCCAAATCAATGAGACGGCGCGTCTCATCGCACACATACAGTCCAACATACACAGAGCCGCTGGACACACTCTTCAGATACACAGCCACAAGCCCGCTGCCGCGTCTCAGCTGGCTGCCCCTCACCTCTCAGGCGCACTCTGTGCACGTTCTCATAGAAAGCTACAGCCGCAACAAGGGACCGAGGCGCCCTGAGCCGATCGACAAAGGCGCGGGCGAGGTCTTGCTGGCGGACCAGCAGGGCTGCGCACCCGCAACGCCGCCGCTGCTACTGCCGCCACTGCCTCCAGCTAACAGCATGCCGCGGCCACCCGCCAACTGCTGCTGTGGCGTCGGCGTCGGCTGCGGTGGCGGGGTCGGCGTCGGCGTCGGGCGCTGCAGCAGCGCCGCCCTTGCTGATGCCCGAAGCGTCATTTCCATAGCCTCCTCCGAAACCATCCCGCCACCGCCATTGGTCGTCTCAGGGGTTGCCTCCGGCTCACAGTCCATCACATCGAGCAGATCTCCGGAGTCCAGACCCATCGTCACCACATCGACGTGAGTCGGGACAGCCAGGGAAAGCATGTTGGCAACCAGACCGGAACCACGGCCCATGAGGCCGCTGCCGTTGCTGCCACAACCACCACTGGGTTGCAGCGCCATCCCTGCGGACCCGAGATGGCTCGTGGCGCCTGCGTCGCCGTTTCCAACACACATCCCAGCATTCTCTCCGGACAACGCGACGGGGCTGCTCATCGTGCGGACAGCACCGCCCGACGTGAGGGCGCTCGCGCGGAGCAGCCCTGGAGCCCAGCTGGCGGTGGGGCCGCCGGGTATGCCGGTGCTGCCCGCGCAAGCAGATGGTGTCCACACGCCGCCGTTGACGCCGGCAGGGCTGTGGAGAGGATGCTGCGGGCCGCCGCCGCAGGCCCCCGGGCGCTGCTGAACGCCATTGATCGTCGCGTGGCCCGACCCCACGACCAGAGGCGACATGAGGCCGCTGCTGGCGTTGCTGAAGCTGTCGTTGCAGGTCGCATTGCCGAACATGCCGAGAGCAGAGCCGCGACGAGCCACTACTGACGGCTGATGGCACAACGGGGTTCTCGAGCTGTCCACGAAGGGGTGCTGGCCTGCGCAGATGAAGGCGGCGGGCGCCTAAGAAGAGGGCAGTCGGGTGCTGAACACCCCGCTCTCACCCCGCTCTCAACCCTCAACGCCTGCGCACCGCCCCTCGGGTGGAAACTACACACACACACACACAACACGTTAAGCCCTAATACTTAACAAACCCTCGGAGACAGCAAGGCAGTTTGCTTCGTTGCTTCTAGACGAGTGGGCGATTCATCCTGCAAACCGTACGTGTACAGCTCGTCACAAAACGATCCAAAATGACGGTTACCTGAAGTCAACATTTCGATCGTGGAGGAGCAGCTGGCGAGGCTCTGCAGCTCCACACACGTGTTGTGGGGGGCCACCAGGCCGCCGCGAGGCAATGCGTCCAGCAGCCGCAAGTCCAATGAGCCGGCATTACAGCGGCTGAATGGGTGGCCGTACGGAGAGGCCAGGGGGCCCAGCCCCAGCACGTCATCCTGCTGCTGCGGGTCCGGTAGCTGCAAGCTGTACATGCCCGCCAGTGGGGGCTGCGGCTGAACCTGCAAGCGGCCCCGCTGCTCCAGCTCGGCCAGTAGCGAGTCGAAGGCATCCGCGTGTTGCTGCTGCCCCTGATGCATCTGATGCTGCTGCCGCTGTTGCTGCCGGTCGCTGCCCACAAGGCGACCTGCGGGGCAGTTGGGCTGTGAAAGGGGGGAGCGACCGTTAGAGGTTGGGAACATGGACGGGGCGGACTTGTCTAGTAGGGTGGGGCCCCGTTAGCGCTGAAAAATGGTGCGGTGCCGGTCAGGGAATTAGGCGGACTCTGGTTCGTCGTGATGGCTGCCGCGTCGTACAGGTGCACCCAACTGCTTGCCTGAACACGTGACTCGCCGAATAACGAACTGCGATCACCGTTGATTGCCATCAGCCTCCATCTGGCCACAGACGCCGACAACACTTGCACAATTGATACAACCCTCTGGACTCACCCGGCAGAAGCCTTTCCGCCCACCATCACCGATATCACCACCACCATGAACAGCACCCCCAGTCTCTGCGTTAACACACACAGACACGTATTTGCTGTCTGCTCCGCCGCCTCACCTGCTGTACAGCGCACACCTGCTCAGCGGGTTGTGCGGTCGACATGCCCCCGAGGGCCAGATCGGGGATGTCGGAGTTCGTCAACCTGTGCGACTGTCCTCCTCCCTGGGACAGCATGGCCAGGTCCTCAACCGTGAGGTCCAGGCCCAGGTTCAACATGTCCTCCAGGTCCAGCGCGCCCAGAGAGGTCCCTCCACCCATCACCGCGGATGACGAGGAGGGCTCCGGAACCTGGCTGCCTCCTCGTTGTGGCAGGTGCTGCTGCGGCACCAGACCCGTGGCACTGCTGCGGTTCACGTGCCCACTGGTTCCGAGTGCGTCGAAGCCGGACTGGCCCAGCAATGAGGCCTGCTGCTGTTGCGCGCAGCCCTGAGTTGGCCCTGAAGATGACGAGTTGGCCAACGCCAGTATGTTCGATTGAGCCAGCACGTTGACCTGCTGCTGTTGTTGCAGTTGCCGCATTTGCTGACGGTGCAGCAGCTGGTCCGCCAGGTGGAGTGCGGAGAGGCGAGCCAGACAGGACGAGTCAACGACTTCCGTGCCGGTTTTGGAGCCAACCTCAGGCGTATGAAACAGCTGATGTTGCTGTTGATGATGGTGATGATATTGCAATTGCGTCTGCTGATGCTTTTGTTGCTGCAGGGTTTGGTCATCTCCCACCAATGCATGACCCGAACTGAGGCCGAGGCTATGGCTGCTGCCCCGATTAAGGGTCAAGGAGCCCCGCGCCTGTACGTGCGCGGAATACGGCATGCAAGACCCGCTGGCTGCGGCTGCAGCGTCCAGTACGTCCAGAGGGCTGGTGCTGGGTCGGCCCGCGGTGATCTCAGGAGCGCCGCTGCACACAAGACCCCTGAGGTAAGCCCCTGCTGCGTGGGAAGGACAAACAGAAGGGCTTGTGGGCGCAGTTGGGATAGAAGACGAAAGAAACAACATGTATGACAGTTTGCATTAAGCAGTGTGCATTTCTAGGAGCTCTGCTGCGTATTTTCGTCGCAAAAGATTGCGGCTGAAGGACACTCGTCGGAGGTTCAAGGTGCTGACCATCCAACTTAACCCCAAGGCACCGCCACGCTTCATTTCACACCGAAGTGCGTAGGGGGATGGTAGTCGAGTACGTGGCACATGTCGGTGCACCGAAGCAGAGCGCAATGTCCCCGTCCCCGTCCCCGTCCACACACACACACCTTTCGCTCCGCTCAGCTGCTGTGAATCCTGTGCGCTGTTGGTGCGGCTGCAAGTCCCCGAGCGCAAGGGGTCCATCATGGGGTCCTGAGCCCCAGGCTGAAATGCGGCAACGGGTTGCGCGCAGTTTGGCGCCGACTGCGCTCCCGCACCCGGGCAGCCGGCGGGACATGGAGGTTCAGCATCTCGCTCTCTGCCGTCGCGGTCTTGATCGGGCTGGAATTCGGGCAAGTCTCCGTCGCCCAATAACTCCTCGTGTTGACTTGCCTGCATCTGGAGTTGTTGCTGGTACTGTTGTTGCACAGCAGCAAGGGCCTGTTCGATTGGCTGAGGCGGTCCGCACACGCGCTGAGCCATCTCATATGCTTGCTTGCGCGCCTCTTCATCGTTAGCGCAATCACGTACGGCGCGTGCGTAGGTACGGAGAAACGAGCGGCGCTCTGAGTTCTTGGACCGCAGCGTGCTGTGCCAGATATTCTGTTAAATGGCCAACAAGTAAGACAACCCGATGGTTCAAACCTTGATTACAAAAAGGACATCGTATGGCATATTTGATAAGGGGCACTGCGAAGAGTTACAAGAATTAGCCCGAAAGCAACAGGCTAATGTGCCTCGGCACGGTGCCTTTGTCCACAGCGCACCTTTACATCATTGTCGCTCCTGGCAGGCAAAAAATGCGATATCGTTGTCCATTTGTTTCCAAGCTCCATATGCTTTCGTGCAAGGACTGCCTCTTCGGCCGGAGACCAGTCGCCCCGGGGGGCATTGCGACGTTGCTGCCCCTCCACAGGTGCCACCACATTTTGGGCTCTTTGCCGGTTAAGATTACGCGGTACTAAATTTATGCCAGAGCCATTGCGGCGGCGTGAGGAGTCCTCCATGGAGGTACTGTCTTCTTCAGCTTCCAATCCTGCCTCCTCTTCCTCCATTATTCGCACATGGTTGGACGAGCCACGCTTCTGCTGCTGTAACTTTGTGCTAGCGCGCAGTACTGACAACGCCCTTGACAAGCCCCGTTCGCGCCTGAAGCCGCGCCCAACACCAGGACTATCACCCGCATTTTGAACGTTAGCTAAATCCGAGTTGCTATCGTCGTCCATCACCCAACTTTGCTCAGACGCTACTTATGAAAAGGCACAAAGTTACGACGTTACTGAGAGGTGAAGCGGTATGGAATTTATCAAGGAGTGTTCGCATAATGAATATCTTCCTGATGCAAGACTGCATGGCCTAATGACCTTGGAACTTACGATTCCAGACGGAGAGCCGTGTACGGGCAGTGTACGGAGGAATTAAAACAGGGTAACCACACCCTTGCAAGGTGGCCCTATAGTTAAGTAGGAATTTCAGCAGAGTCAGCCTTTAGTAAGAATTGTGCTTTAAGAATTATTTGTCGATTGTTGTGCACGACTTAACTACGGCCAACATAGGCTCGTCCATGGGTGAACATGCGGAAATGGTGCAATAAGGATAAAATTTGAGACGTTCTTGAGTATGTCATGTCAATGCTACTGTAGTGTCTATTGAAAAGCTTGCCGTAATCATCCTATCAGCTAACTCGAGAAAGCGGACGTACACCCTTCACTAATCATTCCTGTAACTGAATTTCAATATATCTTGCATATTTCTGTTATTAAAATGTTTATTTTGGTAAATTTAATAAAAGCAAAGGTTGCGATTGACCGGTGCACATGTTTCATACATTACGGCATGTTGGGAACGAGGTCCCCAAAATAATTCAACATCGACAATTTCACACCAGTAACGTAGAGAAATAAGGAGTTCTTGATTAACTGTATGTTGAATGATTGCGAAGTGGACAGCTTTGTACGACCTGCCAGGGCTGTGCCAGTTATGCTTTACCTTCCTGAAGTATGTTTTCTGTTTTTAAGGTCACTAATCTGTCCAGGGGGGTCGAAATCGTGGACGCAGTCTTTCAGGTTATAATCGAGCAAAGTTAAGCAGCAGAATGCTTTATGTCCCAGCATATCATCACGGAAAACTCCATGGCAAAAGCATAGATGCTTTCGTAAGCTTTGCAAGCTGCAGGAAAGCATTCAGAAATCGACCAGCAATCGCCGCAATCCGGTATCACCATTTAGTCATAGTGATGAACTTCAAAGCGCGTAACGCGAACGAGATTTCGTCGTCCGACTTTTACCAAAAGGTCCGTCCGGTAATGAAGCCATCCTGGTTATGCTTATAATACGAGTTAACATGTTGACCTGCTGGTGATCCTTTTCGCCGCTCTTTACGCTTCTCAAAGAACAGCGCTTCCATGGCGGCTGCCTTGAGCTTGCAATACTACCGGATTTACCGGATTCTTATTGATGACATACATACAGTTATTTATGTCAGTAATAAATACATTTAAATCAAAATTTATGATGAAGAGGAATTAGAAACATGTTATAAATGCAGCATAACCTTGAAGTTGGCACACTATATGAGGTGCTCGTGACGGGGCGGGCCGGCAGCTCTTTATGAAAGCAGTTATTGACGTAAACGATTTAAATTGCATGATTATGAATCTGCTTGAAGTTTTGCATGTTATAACTCGCGCTAAGTCTCACCTTGCATGATTTTTACGGCTACATGATTGCCAAACGTGGCCCGATTGGTAATTAAGAGAATTTCATCACAAGGCTTTTTCACAGAGATCGAATTTAGCGGTATTCCCATTCAGCTCGCATTATCCGTCAAAGCGCGCGTGCAAACTAAGCGACACCATGACTAATACGGACTGAACGGGACTAATAAACAGCACCCCCAATGGATTACGGGCGAGTCCTCATATGCTTTCAAATAGTTATCACAAGTATATACAATTGCTTCCCTAGGTCTGTGATAACGTTAGCCGCAAGTGCGGTTTCACTTTAGGCTTAATTTTCTCGTCAAGGGTCGTCAGTTGTCGATTATTGCGGGCTTAGTGTGCTAAGGCGGGTTAACTGAGGGTATAGTTTCGTGGTGGAAATTGCGGTACGGCATTTCGCCACTCAGTCCGAGTTCTCAGGACTGTATTTAGCTTCGCGCTTTGTCCGTTTAGTTATCTTGTTTTTGTTGTTCCTTGCGGAACAACGGACAGGTCCCGCGTCTTAGGACGCGCTCGTTTGTTACTCCGCTGTGTCGACGACAGTTCAGCACGACCCTTCGGGTGATTATAGCCAGCGGCTAAGATGGTAAAAGTGGAATTATTTGCGAGGTTGTTGGTCGGCTTAGCTGTCTGCGGACTTGTTCGAGGAATGAATCCCGCCCTCCCAGGGCCCTTTCTCTCGCCGCAGCATCAGGCTAAGGCTTTGCAGCAGCTCCAACAACAGCAACAAGCATATCAACACCAACTCCATCAACAACAGGCGGCGGCACAACAATTGGCGGCACAGCAGGCCGCCGCGGCGAGTTCAGGTCATCCGATCGCGGATCTGCGCGCGGGACAGCTACCTTCGGGCGGCACGGATGTGACTGCACACCTCGCCGCGCAAATGGAGCGAATGGCAGCAATGATGGAAGCGCGGTTCGGAGCTTTGGAGTCCCGGTTAACGGCGCAAGTTCCAGCAGGTGCGGCATCGGCCGCGGGTGCAGACGAGCACCTTGCGGTCCTCGATGAGACGTATGGTAACCCAGCGGCGCTTCGAAACCCGCACGGTGCCCGTTTCCCGTTTGCTGAACATATTCTCCATAACTTGCCGTCTGTCATGGGTCCTGAGAACCTGGTCTTGCAGCGCTACCAGGATTTCGCCGAATATCAGGCCCTAGATAGAATTCAGCGCACGTCCGGTGATCGTGCGGGTTCGCTTCTATATGAACTGATGATATTGATGACTGTTTTTGGTGTTGCGGAGATCCAGCTGGCAGGTCTCCAGGAACTGCAAGCTTTTCTCGGTGGTGCAGGAAGCGCAGGTATGGCCGGAGATCTCCGGCGTATCCTACATAATGCCAGTGGAACGTTTTTGTATTGCATGCAGTGGATACGGGACTTGACGCAGGCGCGAATCAATTGCATAGGGGAGTTTACCATGCGCGGACGTGATGGGGTGGTAGCGTTGCATCAGCGGTATTTTGCCCCCGCAGAGCGTATCCTCACAGATCCTGTGACGAAGGAATTTGACACGGAATTCGCCCGCACCAAGGCCAAGATTAATTGCAAATATTTGGCTGAGAAAGAGGTTCGTGGCCGTGATTTTGGCAGCCAGTTTCGGCGGGGCCGTGGTGGGCGGGGTGTCAGTGGCCGGGGGGTTGGCGGACGGGCTTTCGTTCCTGGCCGTTTTGCCTCTGCAGCCGCAGGTGTTTCGTCGACCACCCCGAGTGGCGGCTCGGGGCAGAGCCATTAGTCGGTTCGGGCCATGCCCGACATTCCCCTCCATGAGCGGGTGTCGGGACGGTTAGCAGCATGGCGGGCAATTGGAGCTGACTCCCGTACGCTTCATGTTCTGAAGCAAGGAGTTCCGGTAGAGTTTCGTGGGGGTTGCATCCCCCCAGCCTTTGACTTACCCAGTTTTCCTGTTACTGCGCAGCAAGAGCGTTGGTGGCTGGAAAAGGAGGAGCCACGTCTGTTAGCCTTAGGTGCTATTTCGCGGGTGCCGGCAGAGGTGAAGCCGGAGCATATCGTCAATGCTTTCTGTGTGCCCAAGCCGGGTACAGGTACATGGCGAGTCGTGGTGAACCTGAAGCGGATGAATATCGCGCAGAAAGCCCGCAAGTGTCGTTATGAGTCCCTTCGCCTATTACGTCACATGGGTGTGAAAGGGGCTTGGGCGGTGAAGGTGGATTTGGCAGATGCTTATTATCATATTCCCATCCGCCCTGACCACCGAAAATACTTTTGTTTTCGTTTTTGTGGGCGCCTTTATCAGGTGGACGCCTTACCAATGGGGTGGTTGAACAGTCCTTATTGGTTCACCAAGATCATGCGTAATGTGGTCCGATTCTGGAGGGACCCTCAGAGCCGTCTTCGTCGGGGAGGTCTCGTGCCACCTATGCCGCCTCATCAGTTTTATCCTTCGGGCCGGCAAAAGCCTTTTTATCGTGGAGGTATTCGAGTCTTACCCTACCTGGATGATTTCTTGTTCCTTTTTTCCTCGGAAGAGCAGGCTCGTGCAGGGGCGACATGGATTAAGCAGGTGATTGAGTTTGTAGGTTTATCCTGTCACCCGAGTAAATGTCAGTGGGAGCCTACTCAATCAGTTTACCATTTGGGCATTCTGGTTAACTTGGCAGACGGATTGTTTGAAGTGCCTGCCGAGAAGTTGTCCAAGCTGCGGCGTATGGCTGTGGGTCTGCGGATCACGGCTAAGAAAAATAGGCGCCTTGTTCAGAAGAGAGAGTTAGCGAAGCTATGTGGTTTTGCGCAGAGTGTCCGGCTGGCTTTGCTGCCAGCTCCTTTGTTCCTGCGCAATCTGTATGATGATATAGCCCAGCCAGTTGGTTGGTCGGGCAAAATTCGGTTGTCTAGGGGTTCCTTACGCGATCTAGATTGGTGGGCGGATGTCCCGGTAAAACACTGTTCAGCGGCAATCCATGTAGGTCCGGCGTCAGTTGAGTTTTCGGTTGATGCCTCTCGCCATTCCTGGGGTGCGGTGTTGAATGGGCGCACAGCTCGGGGCTTCTGGTCCCAGGCGGAAGTGGGCGAGCATATTAACTGGAAGGAGCTTAGGGCAGTGCGCTATGCCCTGCAGTCGTTTTTGCCTTGGGTTACCCAGCGAGTGGTCTTAATTCGTGAGGATAATACCACTACTCAGGCAATTTTGGGACGTTATTCGTCTCGGTCCCCTAAGTTGCATGCAGAATTAAAGCTGTTGTGGGTTATGTTGCAGGATTACAGTATCTCCCTTCAGGTGGAACGGGTAACCAGTGCGGCCAATTTGGCAGATTCTGCGTCACGTTTTATTGATCGGGATGATTATCGTCTGGACCCTCGTTGGTTTAGTAGACTGGAGCACCGTTACGGCCCTCATGATGTGGATCTCTTTGCCTCCCATCTTAACGCCCATCTGCCGCGTTTCTATTCGCGTTTTCACTGCCCAGGATCCTCAGGGGTTGATGCGTTGTTGCAGCCGTGGCATGGCCTTAATGCCTACGGATGTCCACCAACTGACCCCCAGGTCCTGATGGCTGTGATGCAGAAGGTGCGAGAGGAGCAGGCTACCGTCACCCTCGTCGTGCCGTATTGGCCCGCTCAGCCGTGGTGGCAACAGTTGATGGAGATGGCCGTCGACCTGTGGTTTCTTCCGTCCAGTACGGATCTGTTCGTGTCACGGCAGCAAGACCTCGGGTCAGACTTCAAACTGCCATGGTGGCAGGTAGTAGTGGTGCGAGTGCAGTGGTAGATTGGGCCTTTCAACGGCCCTACGTGGGCACTGCGCCCCAGGCTCGTTTTGGGTTAGATTGGGGTCAAGCCCAAGCTCCGGTTTTGGTGCGGTCTTTGGTGGTGGAGCATCTTCGGGAGCTGGCGCCGAACCCCCAGGTTGAGCGGCGACTAGAAGACATTGCGGGTGTGATCCTTGCGAGGGTAGGCCCCAAAACCTGGAAAGCTTATGCCTCCCATTTTGCAGCATTTGTGCGTTTTTGTGTCTCGGAAGAGTTGGAGTTTTTGCCTGCTGCCCCTTATACGGGGGTGCTGTGGGCCCAGCATCTTGCAGCAAAAGGTACGGTGCAAGCTCGTACTGCACAGCCGTACTTTAGTGCGGTCAATACGGTTCATGAGCTGTTAGGTTTGCCTAAGCCTTGCACCAATGATAATCTTATGTTTGCTGCCTTTCGTCGTGGTTGGGAGCGCTTGCAGGTGTCTTTGCTGACGCGTCCTTCCCTTGTTTTGGCGTTCAGTGCGGGGGATCTGTTGTCCTTATGTGACACTTTGTCCGGGCTCCCTCTCTCCGCGGTGTGTTTTGTCCCAGTGCTCTTTGTGGTTCTCGGTTTTTGTACCTTCCTTCGTCCAGACTCGCTGTTGTCGGTGGTCTGGGCTCAGGTTTGTGAGGTGGAAGGTTTGGCTGTTTTTCGTTATAAGCCCCTTAATTGGAAGGGCCGTATCGTGAAGCCGGAGTCTGCTCCTGTTCTGCAGTTCCCACTTTGTGGTTTGCCCAAGTTGCGTTTGGTGTTAGATCGGCACCTGGGGCATTCGAATCAGCTGTGGCCTTTTCGGCAGTCTACTTCTGGGGCGGAACAGTGGTTTCGTTCGGCGTTAGTTCATGGTGGTCTGGGACATTTAGTTGATCTGCATACCCTCTACAGTCTGCGCAGGGGTGGAGCTTCAGCAGCTCGGGCCGTGGGCGTGCCTATGGAGGTTATTGAGAGCTTTGGGGGCTGGTCCGCTGGTTCGGTGGCCCTGCGTCAGCATTATTTGGATATGGGGGTTCTGGGCTCTCCGGCGGCTCGGGCAATTTTTGGTTCGTTGGCAGCAGGGCGGGTGGCGCCTTTTGCTGCTCAGTTTTTTAATGTCTAAGTTGGTTTCTCTTCGTTGGCAGTCGTGCTTCCCGACTTCAGTTAATGCGGGCTTAGTGTGCTAAGGCGGGTTAACTGAGGGTATAGTTTCGTGGTGGAAATTGCGGTACGGCATTTCGCCACTCAGTCCGAGTTCTCAGGACTGTATTTAGCTTCGCGCTTTGTCCGTTTAGTTATCTTGTTTTTGTTGTTCCTTGCGGAACAACGGCCCGCCCGGCCCTCCCAGTCTTTTTGAGTGATAGTAGCCCGCGTTTTCCTTTCGTGGTCAGCAGTTTCTCTTTTTCTTTCGTCGATGTGACCACGCCTTTCGAGTTGTCGTGTTCACAGCCATGTAACAAAAAATGGCAGTCGTGCTTCCCGACTTCAGTTAATGCCCTCCGGATCCTGTAATGGCACCTTGTGTCATATGATGCCGACTGGCGTCAAATTCCCTCTGCTCTTGTATAGCGTATTGCTGAACCAACAAGAGATGCAGCCATTTATTCCAAGAGCCCCTCTGGCGTGTACCAGCGTGTACTGTAGGCAAGGTACACGCCACCTGGCGGCATCGGCTTGCGAGTAATGCGTCCTACACTCCATTTGACGCGCGACCGTAAGTCGTTTCTATCTCAACACCACATGACGTCATGATAATTGCCCCTCAGCTTCCTTGAAGACAGGGAAAGGGAAATAAATGTTCGTACTTCAGGCTTAGGTGTTTCCAAAACAAATCTGTCCCACAAGGACAAGCAGCCCATTAATACCGGAGCAACGGAACTACAGCAACAGCAGTTGACTTTAAGGAGCACGCTGTCTTGGGTAGTCTGGTCTTGCTAAGTGACTGCCGAATGATTCGATGGGCTCGTGCATAGGAAAATGTATGATATGCAGATATAGTAGAATCGAAAACAGAGGAATGATTTTTCATCTCACAGTTGCTCTCACAGTTGCAGTCGGCAGCGCGCGGCGCGGTAAGAAGGCCTAAGGCCCTGCGGCATTTTCCTGCGGCATAGCTCTCATAGCTTGGGTGTGCAGGGTCGGCAAGCAAGAATGACGAGCTTCAGGTGACCCAGCATCAGCCAAGCATTTTTGCGTCTCTTGCCTGCGTCGCCTTGAGACCCTGACAGGCAACTTCAGGCAACGTCGAGCCGTCTCAAGCGAGTACACTTAATATGCTGTCACTTGCTGCCACGAAACCCTAAGATATGCTAATTACACGTAGTAAAGCACGCTATAAACCATGTCATCATTAACTAACTCATCGTCGCCGGCACATGCGCATGCCAGCAGTGCGGCACGCAGGCGCAAGCAACACTATGTATGGCGTGCACTTGTGCTCGTCTCCTTGTAATGCATACGGTAAGAAATGTTTGTACGGCACAAAATATGTTAGGTACGCTGCTGTGTCATGACATAGGATGTGGGCCAGAGCAGACGTGGCCGTCAAAACATGGCAATCGCTGGTGCGGAAAGTTTCCTCACACACTTTCCCGCAGCATAGGTTGGCTGAATTGTTGTCGCAAAGTGGCCTAATTCAAACGCGTCCGGTTCACCAGCTGCCGCCCTAGACGACCCTTACCTTGCAAAGCGACCCTACACCCCTAAACCCTAAAACCTTAGCTGCGCAACCAACTAGCGAACATGACGTCGGCCTCTCCAGTATGTAGATCAAACAGATAGCGAAAGTAAAGCCTTGCTTTATGCATCGAAAGAAGCAGCACACACCACGAGGCAGGCCAGCTGGTTAGGTCCACTGGAAATGGGGCCAGTGATGGATACGCACCGATCTGACGGGGGTAATCTGCATGGCTGAGATTGAATAATGAAAATAATGCTGCCGTATATAAAGTGATCATACATTGGGATCTGCATTTAGATGTGAAGCAAGATGATCATATCTCGGCTCAGCTCGGCTCGCAAAGAAGCGGACATGGTCCGTCGCAACCCAAAGAATGGACTTTACTGTACATGAGCTCATAGCTAGGCTTCTACCTGGGAGTCGATCGAGGCGCAGCACACAGCAAAAAACATCGCGCGACATAAATACCTATCCTGGGCCAACTGGCATCAAACTAACTGGCATCAACTACCTTCCGGAAGTCGTATCCGTACACTGCCGCTCAGCATCTTCGAAATCAGGCACTGGACATTTGCAACGAGCTCAACAACCGCAGCTCGACAAATATGGTACAAACCAGCACAATGAGCGCTGGTAATCTGCGCTGGCAAAGCTGTCTCGCGCGCCTGACCTCTGTGTGATTGCGACACAAATTGTTCGAGTGCGGGCTTCCTATACGGATGTGCTGGCCAGGGCTGGATCACACTTCAGTGTCAGTACGGCCGAGTCTGACATGTCGGACAGTCGGGTTAATCCATGACCCGGTCCATGACGCAGTCCTCCTTAGGCCCAGCGTTGATGAGGAAGCTGAAGGGTATTCTTAGGCAAGCAGATAAGGAAGCGTACCGTCACGACTGCTGCGCATTGGTCAGCCCCAGAGATGGCTTGCCCGAAAGCATGTATCGTCGAACCCGTCGAAAGTGTAACATGGTAGTATGTCAAATCCGTGGACGGGGCCGCAGCGCTTTTGAACTTGCCAAGTTAGCACCACATTTCCCGAAAATCATTTTATGTCTGAAGCGTACTAATTCATGAGAGCTGCGGATGAAAGAGCCAGGACGTACCTCGAATCACTTTCCGACACAGCGGCAACGTCCTGCACAATACGACACCTTCGACGCAAGTCGGGCGCGACTTGCGACCTTGCAGCCATGTTCATCGGTGACATTCGTCGTGTCGTAAATTTATACGTTCAAAGAAATGTTAAAAATTTACAACACAAAAACAAATCCTTCTTCCTTAAAAAATTGAAAACAATTATTTTTTAAAACAATTAGCAGCGCCGTATTGCACTGTACCGCTGTTGCGCAATGCAAAAGCCAGTACAACTTCCAGGAATCGTAAGACGGCTTCTGAATCGCCCGTGTCCTTACTTCTCCGTCAAGTTCGGAAAGGTTCATCATCTTCGCCACCACCAACGGGAACCGGCAGAAGCTAACAGAGCTTGTCCTCCTTGTGATACGCGAGAACACACATGCACACCGCGCGCCCTCCCGAATGACGACATTATTGAGCCCTCATGTCCAGCTTCCGCTTTCTCTTCCCGCGGGTCAGGTATTCCCCCTCAGAACAGAAAGACGACATTTGCTTCATATGTACATAGCAAAGCGGACTGCGAAGCCCTCCGTCAGCAGCACCCCGCAATTTCCAGTAAGCACAATCCGCATGGTTCTGTCCTCGCCACCCACTAGCTCCCCTGCCTCCTCCCTCTCCACCCCGTAAATTGTCTAATCAGGAAACTCCGCTCGCAATTCCGCCCTGGCCCCATCTTCAGCCATGAGCTCATCAGTAAAGAGTTGCATACGTAAAAGGGGCCATAGGGTTGGACCCAGAACGACAAAGCGTGTGGCTCGCTTGTACATGCTCCCTTCTCCGCATCGTCCTCCTCCTCCTCCTCCTCACTACCATGGTGGCTCCCGGAGCCCCCGGGGCCTCCGTCCGCAGTCGGCGCCTCCGTCCGCACCTCACGCGTCCTCGGGCACGTAGCGGCCCTTGCGAGCGCCCGTCAGCAGGCGCTGCGCGGGGGACAAGTAGGGACGTAGGGGATGTGGGGAGGAGGCTGAGCTATATTGGGGGCGGGGCAGGGTACATATTAGCCGGGGGATGCAAGGGAAGGAAGGCGACGCCAAAGAGGCTTCAACCAGTCTGTGGGGGACCACCGAACCTTATTTCGTTCACCCTTGCCTTCATTTTGAGATTAGGCTGGGTTTCGCTCAGAGGACCACCACCACGACCAAGGACCAGTATCTGCTGCTGGCCGTTGCGCAGTACGGGCAAGGGGCAACAGGTCCGGCTGACCCACGCAAACGCCACGCACCCAGCACCAGGCCTAAAGCCCCCGGCACATACCAGCGGATTTGGCGCCGGTGGGGTCTTTACCCTCCCCTTGGCGGCAATCCCGACCTCCCGCCCAGCCCACAAATACCGGCATAAGGCCCCCGACGTCCTCACCTCCCCGATTTGCTTCAGCGCTTTGGACTTTGTGAGGAAGCGAATGTAGGTCGCCGACAGAGTGCCCGTGAGTGGGTTGACGGAGGACTGAGGTACGGCACGGATCCGGGGAACCAGGTAAGCCGCCACGTCAGCAGCAGGTTCCGCTGCGGGGAACAGACCGACCGACCGACGGAAGCAAAGGGGGAAGGTTCACACATGTCAGCCGTACGGTGTTCACAAGGTTGTCAGGGAGAGCAGTTCGGAACTCTAGTGCGAGATGGCCAATATCCGCAAATACGACACAGACGGTGATGGTTGGTTGCATATTGCTTAAGTAATAGCGAGGGGGCGCAGCGCTATGCAAGACGACAACGTCGGGGCAGGACCGCGGTGTGGGCTGTTGGGAGGTGGCGGGCATTACAGGGTGCTCCGGGGCACGGAGGGGTCGAACGGTGGAAGATGAGGGCATTGGTGCTGCATAAGAGCAGTGGGATTCACAGAGAGAGAGGGTCCCGCAGCTTGATGCCCACCTAGGCAGTTGATGAAGAACTTGGCGGTGGTGGTGTTGGCGCCCGTCATGAGCAGCTCGGTCGTCACCATGCCCGGAGAGAGGTTGTGAATTGCCACGTTGCGAATACCCTTTCATTGGACCCATTCGATAACACAGACCACGAAGTGCACAACGGCGTCAGGGGTAGGATTCGCAGTAGCAGTGGCAGTAGCAGCGCTGCGCGACACGGTGTGGCGGACAGTGTGGTGGACGTGCAAGCAACGTGCATGCGACAACGTGTTGGGGTTCCGTATGGTGTGGTTACCCTTCGCAAGGATTATAACCCCGACCCCCCTGACACACACACCGGGACGCGGAGCGCGGAGGCCACCGCAAGACACCCTATGACTGCCTTACCACCGCACCGACACAGCAACCACCAATGGGCATTCCCCAGCTACCTCGGAATCCTCGGAATTTTCTTAACTGCCCAAACCGCCCCGGTATGCTGTGTCTGCCCGCCCGTCCCCTCCCCGCTCTTCCCTCCTCCGCACCAGTATCTCCAACTCCGCACTCAGGGACTTCCCCAGCTGTGCCAAACTGCGCTTGGTGGCGCCATAGGCTGCGAAGCGCGGTGTGGCGTTTCCATCCGCCCCCGCACCGTCCATGTTGAAGATGTGACCGTGACTGTTCTGAGTCCGCATCACCCGGATCGCCTGAGGCGGAGTGAACCAGGCGGAGTGAACCAGGCGGAGTGAACCAGGCGGAGTGAACCAGGCGGAGTGAACCAGGCGGAGTGAACCAGGCGGAGTGAACCAGGCGGAGTGAACCAGGCGGAGTGAACCAGGCGGAGTGAACCAGGCGGAGTGAACCAGGCGGAGTGAACCAGGCGGAGTGAACCAGGCGGATGGCGGAATCGGCGAAATGAGCAGCGGAGATCGCAACCTCGAAGAGGGTTTTCCATAATAATGATGATGATGATGATGATGATGATGAAAAGATTTCAAAAATTTTTAAGACCTCAAACGAGCGAAAAGGCTCAAAGGACCACGGGCGGCAAAACAAACGGGATAAAGAGGCAACCGTAAAGCAAGGAGATTGCCTTAAATGACCACATACCGTATACTGGTACGGTATGTGCACGGTACATAGACTTGGAAGGAAGCACGGCCTTACGATGAGGAAGACGTACCTCCTTGCAGCACAGCATCACACCCAGCACGTTGGTGCTCACAATCTGTTGCAGCTCCTCGTCCGTACTGTCCGCCATGGGGCCGTACCGATAGCCGTTGGTGCCCGCGTTGTTGATCCACAGGTTCACTGACCCCAACTGTTCCGCAGCAAAATCCGCAAGCACTCGCGCTTGGCCGGGTCGGGCAACATCCACAGCCACACCCTAACGTGTCGTTGGACGGGCCGGAGAGCGCGCGGAGGGAGGAACATGGTATCGGAGCACGTGAGGTCATGGAGGTTTTCACGGAGCAGAAGGAATGACCCCAACACGATTCACAAACCGAAGCGCGGTAAATTAGAGAGCTCTGGATAAGTAGCAACATTATGGCTAAAGGCTCTAGGGAGGGCGGGGTAACATGGCCCAGCGTCTGGAGGGTTTGACCAGGGCAGCGTACACGCTCTCGCATCGGGCAGCAGGTTGGATTCCAGGATAGGTCGGCCAGGAAATTTCCTCGAAACGACCCCAATACCTTGACGCGGTCCGTGCCGTACGCCGCTGCCAGCTCAGCTACCGCATCTTCCACTCGCTCTTCTGCGAGAAGCCAAGAGGCCCAAATGGAAGGGGAAAAGGGACAAGGAGGTCCTCAGGATTAGACGACCCGGCAGCTGCAAATCGGCATTACGGCAAGCGGTGAGGGGCTCGGCCAGCCTAGCCGAGACGGCCAGTCGGGTGTAGAGTACACCCGGACGCTGTACATATCCGGAATGCGGTGGCGCGTGTCGAATCTGCATTCGGCCTAATCATGAGCAACCATCCACCCCCAGCCGAACAACTGCAGTCTTCCGTACCTGATCGGGAGCAGATGACGACCCGGTCACCCGCCCGAAGGAACTCCTCCGCCAGAGCCCGCCCGATACCTGCAGTCAGGAGAGAGCGGTCGGGATGGGGGTCCATGTCCGTGTCTGTGGCATGGGCCAGGGACATGCCCCAGAATGACCAAACCGATGTCACACGGAAGACATCAGACCCGCAGACCACAACTGCCCCCCACATCACCCGCAGAAATCAACGGCGGCCGGAGGAGCAGGAGGACATGATTCGAAAGACTTTCGCAGCTTCGCTGCAATGGGTCGAGGCCCCATGGAGATTCCTCCAACGGCCCCCGAAGACACGTGAACACACCTTTAGTGGATCCCGTGATGACAACGTTGTACGGAGGCTGGGGAGTCCTAGGCTTTTCACTGGATGACCCGTTCGTTTCAAAGAGCGCGCGAGTCATTACCGCTTGCCGACCACGCCGCACCGCAGTGGCGTCCCGCGTGGAGCGCTGAGAAAGCTGGTGGACCAGTCCAGGAAAAGGATTAAAGTAGACTCTAGTTGAGGTGGCTTTGATGCTGCTGGCAGCGCCTCCGCGACAAGCGACTTGTGGCATCATGCAGCGCGTTGATGGCGACGCAGTACTACCGGAACATGCGCAGCGACGCTTCCCGATGGATGTAGCAGCAGCTGATTGCCTTACACTCATATAACTCATTCTTTTGTACACGAAACAGAGTATTGGGTATGGTTTTTGTCGCGATGGCAAGCTTGAACAGGAGGAAAAACTTTGTAGAATTATTTAATCACAATGTACAATCAAAATGAAATAGAATTTCAGACACTAAGGATATCAGATGCCTAACAGTGACACCATCGTCGGTGACTTGCCGAAAGTCGTACTCAAAATCCTTGTTCCGCAATCCTCAAGTGCAACCGTATTCCAATACATAATTCCCTATTCACCTTCCATGTTTACATTCTGTTAGCGTTATCATAATCCATGCATTCCTCATGGCGCATTTTTGAGTCACTTAGGTAACGGTTATTGGATAAAGAAGTTAAGCTCTTTTTACATGTACGTAAGAACATTCTGCTATTTCTTATCGATCAAACAAACTTGCATTTGCGTATTGGGGTGGGAAGTGCTGGTGACGCGGGTAGGGCAGATCTGCTGACTGAGCACCGCACACTGCACGGAGGAAGGCCAAAACAGGGGACAAAATGGCTGCCGCCGTAATAGAGCGTGTGGGAACAGCTTTACAGGCTGGTGATTTCTCCGCTGTGGTTGGCTTGCTCGACGAGGCTGAGCTATGTTCACCCGCTGCCTTTGTCCTAGACGATGGCTGGCCAGCAGCCCTGCACCTGCTGGGCCATATATACAATGGTAGCTTGGCCGACGCCCGCATGCTGTATAAGCGCCTACCCGAGTTCCTCAAGGCGGAACCCCAGGTGCGTGATCCGGAGGGTTGCCCTTCCAGTAGAGAAAGACGGTTGCAAACCTGTATGCTGGCATTGGGGAAGCGCGAAGCGGGAAGTTCGATTGACAATTCACAAGCCGTTGATATCACACCTTCGGATGCGCGAGGTTGATTTGGGCCGTTTGGGACCTTCCTGGGTCATAAATACCCGCTGAGCCCGTGCTGCACGGGTACATGTCACACGACATGGTCCCGGAGTTGTCCGATTCCCTACTTTGCGGAAGTACTTCGTATCCTCCTTGGATGACCATCCTACATTCTCATTCTCCCAGCATACAGATTTCGCCACATGCCCACAACCCGCCTTCTATCTTGCCTCCATCATCCTGTGGCCTCTCTCCTCCAAAGGCTCCAATCCTCCTGCTTGCCGTCCTCACTGCCCCACAGGTGAAGGCCGCCTGGCGCCTCCTCCAATGTGCCTGGCAGGGCAGCAGCGAGGGCGTGTGGCGCGCCCTCCGCGGCCACCCTTGGAGCGGTCCCGCGGAGGTACTGGCCGAGGCGCTGGCGGAGCGGTTCCGCAGCCGGCATCTAGACTTGGTGGCGGCCGCCTACTCCCACATCACTCCGACCCGACTAGCGGCGCTGTGTGGGTGCGGCGAGGAGGACGCAGTGGCGCTGGCTCTGGGTCGCGGCTGGCGACGGGCGGAGGATGGCAGCGGCGCTCTGGAGGTTGTACCCCCTCCCTCGACCCGGGGGGAGCTCGACGACTTGGCTGCCCTAGAGCAGCTATCCGAATATATGATGCAACTGGAGTAGCGGAGAAGGGGGCGCAGGGACACGGAGAGCGTGGATTTGGGGGAGTTTGGGGATAGACAGGTAGTCAAGGACATGTTTGGGCAGAGTCCTTGCCAGTGAATTTGATGTTGCGATGCTCCAGGAGGATGATCGCTGCACAGACGAGCCAGGTGGCCCAGGCTGCAGTCCTCGTGACTCCACGTTCCGGCGCGGCGACATGCGAATAGCGCTGAATAGGGTGGCGAAGATGTTTTGCAGCAGCGGTTAGAGGCCGCGCATGTCGGTGGGAAAGATGATATACGGGTTCGTGACTCGATAGGCGTCAGGTGGTGCATGCATGTGTTTGCCTGGCGGGAGGTCGGCCGTTGGTTGCACTGCACTGCTGGACCGGGCAGCTAAGTACGGGTGTAGGGGTGTTGGGTTAGCTTTGGGTGGGAGCTGGTCAGTCCCACATTTGTTGTAAGGAACAGGAGTTCTATGTACTACAGAGGTTGGTTCCCTTTGACGAGCTGACTGCGGAGAAGTGGTTTGTTTAAGTATCTGGGCCGACCCTGCCTCTATTCCTTCACAGCGGTCACCCGGCGCCATATCCCATTTCATACTTTAGGGTTGGGCACGCGTTGGCTCCGGGGAGGTTGTTGGCAACGCATTGGTCTGTGATCGCACGACCAGTGCGAAGTGACTAGGAGAGCGCGTGGATCGGATCTAAATTGCCGCCACAAAGCGCTCGTGCGCGGAAGTTATGGTGAGTTATGGGTCGATACCGCAGGGAGTGTATATTCGGTCACGCGGGGCTCACGAACGGGACGATTCCGGTTCCGCAGCTTCATCGGCATCCTGAACCACCGTCCCGCGAACGGGCCAAGTCACGAGAGGGCGTACAGTCGTGAGGACGTACATGCCACCCTGTACTGTCGGCAGTGACTTGGTCGGCGTCCCGAGGGTGTTGCTTCCCCTCCCTCGGCTCCTTCCCTTGTGCATTGTGACCATGTCGCCATGCCTCTCGAAAGCCGGAGTTTCCGTTCATGTGCGCTCCGAGCTCCAGAAGCCGCCAGCCGCCAGAAGCAGCCCCAAGCGCCCGACGCCTCGATCCCAACCATCCTCACAAGACCACGAAGGCAGCTGTATTTCGATTACATCCGGGAAAGCGGACCACTGATTGATAGTACGGCTAAGAAACCAGGCTACACACTGTTATGACCTAAGTACTACCTATGGGTCAGGCTTCTTTTCAGTCCATATTCGCAGCAGTGGTCGCAGAAGCAACATTGGCACTGACACCGGCTAGAATGACATTCCCGTATGCGGCGCGCCCTTTCTCTCGGTGCAGCTGACAAGGCATCCGCTCTCGCGTGCGAGCCAGTAGCCCGAAGTCGACCTCCGCAATGGCGATGCCCGTGACCCTTGGGTCGGGAAGCCGAGCCACCACAGTGCCCCATGGGTCTACGATGAGCGCGTGGCCGTAGCTCTCCCTCTTGGTGTTGTGTCGACCGGCCTGCGCTGCCGCCACCACGTAGGCCTGGCACTCGATGGCTCGGGCCCGCAGGAGCACCTCCCAGTGGGCAGCTCCGGTTACAACCGTGAAGGCGGAGGGGACGGCGAGGACCTGTGGATGGGGTGGGGACCGGGTTAGGGGTGGAGGTATTTATTTATGGGGGAAGGGTACAGGCCCGCACATGACTTCAAAAAAGCGACAGATCAGAGCAGGGGTGTGGCGCGAGGGAGGACGAGTTCGAGTGTGGCGTATTCCGTGTGGCGAGAGGGGGCGTTACGTCCGGTCCGGCGGTGGGAAGCAGCCGCCAGCGTCTCCCCATACCGCGCCGCATCATAGTCTTGTGTGATTACGCACCGCTCGCTCCCACCTCCTTCGCATGATGAGGGGCCTGGCCTCCCCAACCCAAGGGGCCCACCCCCAGGGGTCGACCCACCTGGGCCCCCCTTTCCCAGGTGAGGTGGGCGAAGAGCTCGGGGAAGCGCAGGTCGTAGCAGGTGGTAAGACCGAGTCGTCCAGCGGGGGTATCAACCACCACTGCCTGGAGCATCAATAGGTGGGGGATAGAGGGTAGTGGTGGTGGTCGTCAGGTATTCGTGTGTAAGAATAGTAAGCTTGGTGAGCGAGGATCTGTACATACACGGCTGGGAAAAAGAGAAGGGCCAACATCGTACATATCGGCGCAATTCGTACATTCCAACCCCTTCAATTAGACAGCTCTCCTCTCCTTCCCCGGGCCACATTGGGACCCCTCCCGGCGGTTTCAGGATGCGGCATCGGTCGAGGGAGGGCGCACCTCCGTCCCCGGCGCCGTGCTGCGGCTCTCCATGAGCACCGGGCCGTTGGGGACATCCACATCGAAGAGGTGGATCTGCGAACATGACACGGTTATGGTAACGGTGATCGAATAGGGTGGCGGGTACGGCAAATAGAGTGTTCTGTGGGATGGAAAGTTCGTTGCGGTGGGGGTAAGGGGGGAAAGGTGTGGGCTAGCGGGTGGGGCCGGGGGCCGGGCGCAGAGCCACAGGCATTCCGAATGTACGACGATCCGGCGCTCCGATATTTCCTCATGCTACCAGTCCGCCAGTTACTTAGGGCCCTATGTCCATAGGAATCCTAAGGGCTCGTACGGCTCACCTTCCGGTACCTAGCGACCAGCTCGCCCTTGGAGTCCAGCACCACGTGTGTGTTGTAACTGTCAACGATTAACGGTACCGACACAAATCAGCTAGGATTTCTGTCAGAGAGCACGAAAGAACCAGACTTCTTCAGCTTTGGCTGCAGATGCAAATGAGGAAACGGCAGACATTACTCCTCCCCCCCACATACGCATACACATACACACACACACACAGACCCTTCCAGCACCACCCCCCAGCCCATGTCATATCCCGCCGGTCTGAGGATCCCCACATAATCCGCGCATACATGTGTCGCGGGTCCGGGCCGGTCTCTTGAAAGCCGCCCAGAGACAGCCACAGCCCTAGGGACCTGCAGGAGCGGCGGTGAGGGTTGGGGCCGGCTGCAGGGCTCGATGGATTTGGCGATCCAAACCTCCCCGGGAGCTGGGATGGAGGGTGTGGGCCGGGTGGAGGTGGAGTTACCTGGGGGGTCACCTCAAGATGGACTATGGGGCCTGGGCAGTTCGGTATTCGTTAGTACATCGCCGCAGGCTTAAATTAGCATGTTGGGTCGTGTTCGACCCGGATGAAGTGGGGACCGTGCTGCCGCTGCACACATGCGTTCGGTGAGGTCCGCCCGACCCAGCCCTACTTTGTCGTTCATTCCCACTTTAAGAAACACAATTCATTTTCCACTGATGTCACCTGGCAAGCTGCTGGTACTGCTCCATCAAGGGCCCGTCCAAAGGCTGTGCGGCTGCCACCGACTACGAGGACATGCATCAATTGGTTAGCTGGGCTTCAATTAAAACAGGGACCTGGATCAAACAAACTCATAGAGGTGAAGATGCCTACACGTTTGGAAGGGACGCGAAGAGGAGCTGAGGGAAGCCGATCTTGGCAGAACGTGGCCACTGCAGCTACGATCGGCCACACGACACACACACACACACACACACACGCACACACACACACGCACACACACACACACACACACTCTCTCTCTCTCTATATATATATATATATATACATATATATTATTGTATCATATCAGCATCAGCAGCATCCGGTGTTCAGCCCTTCCCCTCGAATGATTTGTTGTAAGACCTAATGCCTACCCAACCCCCGGAAGCAGGTCGTTATCGCGGCAACCTGGCTTGGCCTCATGCGCACCCCCAATATGGCACAAACCTCTGCCTGAGACTCCCCGATGAAGGAAAAGCATTCGGGGAGGAAAAGCATGCTGCAACCCGCCTCCGCAGCGTCCTGTGTCCGTGGGGGTATGGGAACGGTGATTACGTGGGCCGACATTACTCGTTGGGGATGAGGGGGAGTACAGAGGGAAAGCGCTAAGAGGTAATAAGACGCATGTTGCTACAGCGAATGTTATCCACGCTGCGCTCTCTGGGCCTTACCTTCGCCAGTCGCGCGCACGTGGACAAGTTGGCCGCCTGATCCCCAGTGGCCGTCATCTGCCCCACTGCGATGCGAATTGGGCCGGGGCCCCCAGCCTCAGCCACACGGGTGCTGTCCTGGGATGCTCCGGTCAACACCTTCGGGTCGCCATTCTGCGAATACGTGGGTGGACGAACAGGCGGAGCGACACGGACTAGTTAGTAATTATCTTCGGAGACTATCTTCGAGGGATCTTCGTCCTTAATGATGAAAGGAAACCTTAAAGAGGGGCGGTGGGGTAAGCATACCTGGGGTTGCATGGAGGGACGCGGTGGACACGGATTGCACCGTGAAACAGTGGCCGAAGAACTGTACAGAAATGATGTACGGAATGCAGCGACGTGCTGAAAAGGAATTTGGTTGGCGCGGGGGCTCTTGGAAGCAGCGTTTACGATTCGCGGTGTTGAAGCAAGCGTACAAACGGAGTGCCTGGCTGTGGCGAGGATGACAGGAGTAGGGGTTGATGTATAGGCCAGCACAATAAGCTTCACACCTTTGATGTTTAATTTCCCTACGCTCGCCGTTTTTGCGAGTAAGGCACGCATGTGGATGATGGCAACCGCCAGGTAGGGTTTGCAACCCTTTCCGATAATTGGTAGGCCTACAGATTGCATCAAGTTCGATGGATAATAATGTAGGACAATAAACTATGCTGCTGGAACCGCAAATCGGAAGAAACAATGTTGTACTGCTAACGGTCACAAGCCCATGCAAAGCCCTGATCTCTTAGCAAGCCTGATATTATATAATTATAATCCTATTATGTTGGTAAGATATGCAATACTGTTACACCGTTGATTTTCACGGAAAAGCTTAGGTGGAAAGTCCTAGGGGGATGTCGTTGTCGGCACTGCTTGGGTCCCGGACATTACATCGATCATGGATATCACTGTCAGGCTCAGGTTCTATTGGACGTATGGGAGACTTACTGTCTCAGGGCTGCGAGGGATCTGCTGACAACAATGCTGCGTCGACCTCTTCTCCTGTCTATCCTGGTTGTGCGCCGTCAGAACCTAAGCATCCCGCAACCATATTAGAGCTTTCTTCTAAGAATGGGCCTGCGCAGCACGTCCCGAGTTCATTGCTGAACCCGACCATCTGCTTCTGGGACTCGCGTCTCTTCTCATTCAGCATACCTCAAGCGTTATTGAGCTCGCAGCACGTCAATAACCCGCCGCCGATTTCATCTGTGCACATCTTCCCTTGCCCTGTGGCGGCAGCAGTGCCAGGCCCTGGGGCCCCTGCGGTACACGAGCCGCAGCGGTTTTCGGGTGGGTCAATATTCATCTTCGTGCCGAATGGAGCTGTCGTGAGAACAGGGGAACGTGCAGTGCTGCTGGCGCGTTTGCTGTGTGCGTTTGCGGACTGTGAAACCGTTTCTGCCTGTTAAGTGTGTTGACCGTCTGTAGTTGGATACCGAGTACGGGGATAACCTTTACGTATAGGGCTGCCCTTTTTTCCCAATGCTGATGATTGGAAACATCTGCTTGGTTTTCGGTTTCAACTTCATACAGTCGGAACCCAAGGGGGGAACGACACCGACAGTCCGCACATGTGTTCCTTTGTACAGGCTTCATAACCGTCCACACGCCCGCAGCTCTCCACAATTACGTCGAAGACTCTCCCCGTCTTTATGAGCTCTGTCATGCTTCCTTTCGTCTGCCCCCTCCCTCCGTTCTTCTTCCGCCTGCCCGTCATTACCCTCCTCCCTGCGCATCCTTTCCAAATCCCGCCTGCTGGATAGATGTGGGGCCGCGAGAACCCAGTGGCCAGTCCAGCGAGGGAGACCCGAGGGACGATGTTCCTTGGGAGTGCAGCCGTGGGAACACATACCAGCCCAGTAGGCGAAAGCGGGTCAACAAACACGGCCTGGAGAAGAGGTTCGTGCATTGGCTTTCAGCTGCTTGTTCTGGGTGTGGGCTTGGTTGCGTACCCTGTTTGCCGCCTCTGGGGGTGGCTGATTTGGGCGCCATTAGGCGGATGCTAAGGGCGTTTGGTCAAGGCCGAGTCGTCAGGGCTGTCATCGGCCCTGATGTGCGTGCATAAAATGCCCGTCAGCAAAGAGGCGACCATGATGCCACGACTCCCACGTCATGGTCGATTATGCGTACGATTGCTGTAATGTTATGAATGACACCGTTTTTGTGGTGTTGGCTGTGGTTGTGGTGAGAGCAGCTGATGAGTGCGGCGGCTGGGCAGTGAAGGGCGTGAATACGGCAAGAGGTTAATGTCATGCCGTATGTGTAGCTTCCTGCAGCTGCCCTCCTTGCTCCGAGACAGCGTGCATTGGCTTTATTTTGCCTCACTGGACTATTCCAATGGACTTGTCCACTGCGTGTCTCATCTTACCGCAGGCTGAGCACCCCGCAGGGTCGTGAGGTGCTGCTGCGGCGGCTGAGGAAAGGACGATGGCGCCTTACGGTGGACTCCTTCCGATGACGGATGGCTAATGCATGTTTGCGGGTGGAATAAAGCCATGATTTGCTGATGCTGGGATTACGATCCTCTTCTAGTGCAGCTGCCGCTTAGATTGCATCCTATTATATCAGCTCTTTTCGGAGAGAAGGATGTCTCTTATTATTCCATCCGGGGGACCCGCAGATCCAGCTACCTACCGCTGCGGAGGGGTGAACGATTTCAGTCCAGACCGTGAGAGTGTTTGGGCTGGAAGAGACAGGGGTCGTTGCTTTTACTGTACAAAGTTAGTCACCGTAATCTTGCCTGATTATTTCACTTCATCCACTTGTGGAGGGAATATCAAGTGGGCACGATGCAGTTGGATCATCATCATCTTATTCAAAACTAATGACCGTGCATTACGTGGTGTGCACAATACCGCTTCATGATTGGATGGTTATCTTCACGATGTAATAGCCACGGAGCCCTAAGTGGCTTAGTCTCCCTCACTGTTCCTCACACCTCGTTCTTCCCCAACGCAACCAACACTTAATAATCAGTGACTTATGGTTTCTAGACACCGCCATTGTGTGTTAGGCGGCGGCACATCCCTCTCAACAGCTTCGTGAGCTCCCACTGAGTGGAACTTGCAACAGAACGCGATTAATCGGTAGACATGGGACTTCTACCCTCATTATTGGACAGCAGCAACGGTAGCAGCCTCGACTTATAGTTGCCTTTAACCCATGAAAAAGGTATGAAACTTTCATCATGGCGCGCCATGAAGGCAAGAACAACACGTCCCAACATGCAAGCCGGATAAAATAGCACCTAGTAAGCACCATGCAAAAGGATCCTCGGATGTAGCTTCTTTCCTAGGGTTTGCTGCCAGCATGCCGCACCATGATAGATGTGGCCCACTCTGCGCCCACCATGCATGACCAGCAGTGTCTCAAGCTCAGCCGCTCATCAATTCGGATTAGTCATCACTTTTAATTGCCTGCAACCCCTGGCTCATTATCAAGTAGTGTCGCTTTAGGTTCTCGTCCATTGCATATTTCGGATAGTCGTTTTCCGGCAGTGCAGAACGCATCAGAACGCCTGTGCGTCAAACGTCAAAAGCCGCGCTTCCTTAAGGACAATCTGTCCTGCCGACCTCTCCATATTCACAACGCTGTGTCCATCCATGAACCCAATTGGGGAGATGGATGGTAAGAGACGCCTTCACCGATCGACGGAAAGCAAGTACAGAATATACAGTACATTGATCCCTATACAGCACGCGCCGGGCCAGGCAAGTTGAAGCCGTGAACTACCACCGGTGCTATCGGGTCCGTCTCCACCGCCTTCCTCTGAGCCGGTTGCCCCGCAGGTACCACTTCCGGGTGGCAATAGTTGTGAAGCTGGGCCTGCGCCTGCGTACCTGTGGGACTCGGCAGCGTAAAAGAGCGCGAACTGGCGCTTGTGGCCTGCTTAATCTGGTTGCTGCAGATCGCCATGCTGCTCGGACCGCCGCCCATGGTGGCTGCAGTCACAACGAGGGGGTTGCGGCGAGAGCAGCCTAGTCATCCTGTGTCTGGCACGACCGTGAATCGGCCGCAGCAGTGCGTGTGCTGTCGGTGTGGAAGACAGGAAACAGGTCATGCAACACCGATACTAGCTTGCCTGATGATGCGCATTGGCTAAGCCGGCCATCATGCATGATGGTCGCCGTCTCGCCGTAGTGCTGGTGGTGGTGGTCCGCACGGCAGAAGTACCGGTAGCCCGTACCAGTACCAAGTAGACCCAGCGGTTCAACCTCCATTGCCACCTCTCGCTGGTTCTTGGGGTCCCAGCGGGACATCACTGCGTCTCGCCTCCTCCACGGAGGCACATCCAAACCTTGGCTCCTGCAAATGGATTGGGGGCGGGGAGGGAGGGGAAAGGATGCAAGCAACAGGAGAATGCGGATTGCATTGGTATGGACGGTGAACATGCATATGTACGATCAGAATGAAGGCTTACTGGAAACTATTAATTGTGTCACCACCGTTAATTGACGGTGGTGGTTTGCACCCCGCTGTTGCGATGGAATGCCTGTCACGCACATTACCCTCCCACAAACCCACAACATGCGAATCACTTACTCCCCCTCCAGCTCCTGGTGCTGTGTAAGCTCCCGAGCGAGAAGTGGAAATACTGTTGGAAGACGCGCTACCTAGGGTGCACGGTAACCTCCTCCGTCGTGACATGCCATCTGTAAATGGCTCATATACGTACGGAGCGGGATGCAACCCCACCAGCGTATCTAGGAACTCGTGCCCTCTTTCCAAAGTGGGAGGACCCCCAGTGATTGAACTCTTCATGCAACCGATCTGCCCACAATTTGCCGTCGCTCTTACCTGAAGTTAATCGCCATCGCGCCACACATTGCATCCGCCAGCTCCATCAGCGCGGCGCGAGGTCCCACCCACACCTTGACGTGGGAGAAGAGGCGGCCATCAAGCAGCATTTGGGCACGTCTCACTACAGCCGAGATACGCCGCGTCAGCCCAACACCGACGACTGACGCATGTATATATTGCATAGTCTGATGGCGCGCACGCGCATGTGCAATCCATGTTAGACCATGCTATGTTAGGGTCCATGGTTCGCGGATCCAAGCCCTTTCTCCCAACAATATGTAACAGGTATATCTATATATCTATTTGAGTTACCCGTGTACCCAAGTGCTGGATAAACAGCTGTATGTGGTAACAAGCTTCGCACCAATGCTGGCTATCGCAGAGTCCAAATGCTCCACTTCCTCCGCCCACCTGCGGCAATTGCTCCACAATGACGGTATACTCTGGTGTGGAAGGAGCGACACGGAACAGCTCCCGCAGGCAGGGGTCCACGAGCACGACTTCACCGCAACCAGTACGGGGTACGGGAGGCAGGGCCTCCGAAAGCCCTGGCCCCACTGGCCCCTGCTGCTGCCGTTGCCATTGCTGGGTGGTGTCGTCCATATACCTAGCGTCGAGCCACGACGGACAACACACAACGACGTACGGCTGCCGGCTGCAAAAGAAACAGCGCCTACCCCCAGAAGCTGCGCATTGCCCGCCTTCCCCCGTGCTCTGACGCCCACAGCCGCTACCGACGCCCAAGGAGACTGGCAGCAGCATGCGCGCATTCAGGCCTTGGAGGCGCAGTGCCAGACACAGCTCCTTAAGGACACCTGTAGAGCGTACACTGCTATTATTAACGTCTGGCCGCAGTCCAGGTATGTCCCCAGACGCGTTTTGCAGATTGATGAAGAGCTCTCTGATCTGCAATCGCGGGGTGTGTGTTTGTGTGTGTGTGTGTGTGTAATTACGGTGCTTGGAGAATATCGCAGAGTAAGAGTCTGACAGAAATCTAACATGTATCTTATAAGACAACGCGGTAGCGCTGCAGCAGCTTTGGCAGAAATCTGCTGGCTGGAGCGTGCTGGAGCTGCCGCGCGCACGCAGGTTTCTAACTATCGGGTTTTCGCCCATATCTGCATGCATGGAAGTACGTGTTACAATGCAGGAATCCAATAATCATGAATGTTAAATATGAGGCATTAATGGCATGGCGTATATGTCCACAATAATCAGGTCCTTGCCTGCGTAGTAGTGCTTAGTTGATTGCGCCTTCAAGTTTCCCGCGGTTGGATTCGCATACTTACCGTCCGCTGGAGACCGGTCTCCTCAATACATTGACAGATGGCAGGGTTTCGTGTTAAAACATTGCTGAGCACCGTTTGTGGCTCGACCTGCCGGCAGTGCGGTGAGGGCGGCGATAAGCGGGCCGATCTACGTAGCTAGCCAGTTTTATTGTCGCCAACGGCGCTACATGGAAGGCCAAGCTCACATTTACATTATCATATTGCAAGTTGTACTTCTCCTCGTAGTCATGGCATTCTAGTGCAAACAACATCTCCGACGCCATAGTGGATGTTCTGAGCGACGAAATGTAATCTGTCCGCGAAACACCAAAACCACATCTAATTGTTATAAATAATCTGATATAGATCCAAAATGACCATCACTTGGCGCATGATGCCAACTTCATTACATGCTTATGGCACGCGCGTCAACCACCTCTGCGTGCGCTCGTTCGTAATCCAAATAATGTACTACAACATACAGGACGGATTCTCACGTTTTAATAAATTGAATATAATTGTTTGATTACTGTGTTCCATAGTGTGTTGTAGTGTTTAGCATCGCGAATGTACTAACGGAATCATACAAACGCCCTGCTGTACTTTCCTGAGTACGCAGGTGCCTGTTCGCATGATTATGGATTGTACCATCAATTAATAAAATATCATTGTTATCATTACAAACTTGCGCGCATGAAACGTGTTTCTGGACGCTTTAATTGCAGCTTCTCCACGAACATGTCGCGGAATTTGTTGTGTAATGCAAGTTTGGGATGTAAGTATCGGATTGAAATCTCAGGATTTTGTTTCTGTGGTGGGCCCACAAACAATCGACGCTCTATCTTCGCGTGCACCCGCACCAGCCTGCACAAACGGAAGCAGCATGTATTAAAAAATCAGTTTGGAGATACAAGCTGAAATACCATCTTGGAAATACCATCATTTCCCTTTCCTTTCAAACCCGAATGCCATATGTACTGGGTTAGTTGGAGCTATGAGCAGGTCCCCATAAGGCCACCTTTATCGCTTCCGGACACTTTCCCTAAGTATGGGGCCCAACACCTCGCCCCATTAATAATTTATACCAAGCACGCCAGTTAAAATGCATGAAAACATGCCAATCTTATCGTTTTTATGGATGATTGCGATCCGTTAGCATTTCGCGAGCGGCGCGCAATAATTCCGTCCAAACCGATTAGCAGTACCACTGGAATCCGGTAATAACTTGCCCCCTTGACACATAAATACTTGGAATCTATGTGATACTTCACAGGAAAAGCACATTCATCTTGTGCCAATAATAGAAACACGTTGCAGATGACTCTTTTCCTGTGGGTATGAAATGGGGAAGCTTCAAAACCCGTACAGTGGAACATCAGAGAGGAAGAGGCGTAAGATTATTAGAGAAAATGGCACAAAACTCAAGCCAAGCAAACAGCACGTCGCCGACATGTTACCCGCCAACCCAATCCCTACCAAACAAAGTGCGGTATAAGTTTTGTGCTTAAGGAAACTTAGCCAGACTTATCTCTATGGCAAGCCAGGAAAGCACTGGTTTAATTCTGGGTAATTTTGCTCTAAATGCCTGTAAGTCTGTCTAAGTGGAGTTTTTGCATCAATTTTGCAATTTGAACTTATTTGTCACACAAGGGACAGACGTTACAACCGTAACAATAATAATAACTAAGGATGTAGCAGATGAATTCGGTCGCGGATACCAGGAATTTGCCGGCCATGATGAACCGGACTTGAGGATTGCAGTTGAACTGGAAGAGGATGTGCACAGTGATGACAGCGGAGACGGGTCTGAGAAAGATGATGATACAGATGAAAAAGATTGCACCGGCAATGCAGCGCAGGGTCTTCCCCTGTGTGATAGCCCCGAGGTTGCGGACACATTCTTCCTTCAATATCAAATCTAGCTACGAGGCAACTAGCTATTGCCATTATATGACTGAGAGCGACTGATGATGATCGAGCCCACAAGATAGAACACGTCAAGTATGGACAGCTTATTAAGCATTAACTTAATTAATGACAACATACTATGTGATTGCCACTTAAAGCACTTGGATTGTTAGTGTTTGTCCAGCAACGGCAGAAAAAGGAGAACCCTAGTAACAAGGTGCTGTATGTACGTGCTGTGACTGACCGAATTAATGAAATACTGTATGTTAATGTAATCGCCATCAAAACGATATAATCTTCACTTATTGATGATTTTTCACCGCTGGCATAGCTCAGTTGGATAGAGCACCCGTTTAGTAAGCGGGAGGTCTCCAGTTCGAATCTGGATGTCAGCACATGTCCAACCGACTGATTTGAGTATTTAATGTGTAGTGCATGGTTTAGTTTCTTGACACTTTACCTCGACTAATAGACATGAACACCCCATGGTTCGCATTTTCATGCACCACCCTCTGGGAAGCCCTGGGGGTTCCTTCCATTGTCCTTTTCCATAATATGGCCTTCATATTATCCTGCTATGGAATCCATAAGCCGGCCACCAGGATTTGGAAGGCATTATTATAGCAAGTTACAATAGCTGGCATGGAGGGTACAAAAGGAAGAGTCCATTTTGCATTCCAATTAAGCTGATTATTCAGCTTCATGTCCATTAGGCATCATCTAACCAATACTATATATGCATGATATGTAGGGTATCTAGGGTATCTCTGCACACCCATCTAGCTTACTACCTATGTAGCTTGTTGTATCACTCCTCATAATCGCCCATTGATTCTGCGGAGAACCAGGCTCAGTGCATCATGCTCGATTATATCAGAACGTACCAATCGAGGCAGCGGAAGTCTTCGATGCAAGGAGTTACAACGTATATTCCAAGACAGGCGAAGATGACGTGATAGGCTATCAGTGCCTAGCCGAGGCAATCATCATCTAACCGATGCAAATCGGTGCTCGGGCTTATCCAAGAAATACGACCATAAGCGATATAAAAGGTGCAAGCTCAACCAAAGCGCGGTTAGCTTATATAAATGTCAATCGCAATGTTCGCGTGGTGATTCTCCACTTAGGCCGTCAATGCGCATAGCAGATATACTCACAGCGACGGCTCGCGGTACAAGAGATCTGTAAGTAGTAAGTGTACTACCGTGATCCCGCGTGCGGATATTGCTATATAAGCCGTCATAGCAATAATGCAATGTTCTTTACTCGCGTAAAGGTGCCGACTACGCCATCGCGCGTAGTGTTGCATTCGACGCGCCGCATCGCTCGAGCCATTGCCTCGCGACCTCAAGGTACGCTTACCTTATCGTGCTCGTGCGCGCGCGTATGCATAATGCACGTGTTATTGTTAGTGCGCGTTGATACGCGATGCCTTATGCCTTATGGATCGTCCGCGACCAAGTCGCCGGACCATGCGCACTTATCGCGATGTCGATCACGCAATGTATGCTTACAGCGTTGTGCACAGTGCATTAGGCGATATGCTCATTGTGGATTGCTTGTGCCCTTAGCCAGTGCGCCTAACGTGTGCGGTGCGACGTGCTGCGTGACATGCGTGCGATCGCGTCGCGCCCGCTGCCGTACTACTCCAAGCGTCCACGTACGACAGGGGTGACGTCATTAGTGCCGTATCGCTCCGCGTATCCACGTACGGCAGCTGACGTCATCGGTGCCGTATCGCTACCCGTGTCCACGTACGACAGTGATGTCATCATTGCCGTACCGCTCCCCGCGTCCAAGTACGACAGTGACGTCATCATTGCCGTATCGCTCCACAGTGTCCACGTACGACAGTGCCGTACCGGTCCAAGTACGATAGTGCCGTACCGTCGTACTGTGCTGCCGTACCGTACGATAATGCCGTACCGTCGTACTGTGCTGCCGTACCATACGATAGTGCCGTATCGCTCCGCGCGTCCACGTACGACAGTGCCGTACCATTCCGTGTACAATGGTGCCGTATCGCTCCGCGCATCCATGTACGACAGGGTGACGTGGTGTCGTGCGCGATAGAGTGATGGTGGGTGCAACTCTAACAGAGCTTAGGCCAAAGTGACGCGTGGTACAACACCTGCCACAGGAGCACTTGATGGCTGTGTCAACCAGGAGAAGCGTTCCCACCTATTAGCCTGGCTAACATTCGTGGCAACCCGGCCAACATACTGGAATGCGTTGGCAACAGCAGCAGATACAGCATTTGCAAAGTTCGCGGCTTGCATAGTCTATGCCTGAAAGCCGAACAGAGCGAACAGCAAATGTCTGCTAAAGTTGAAGGCAAAGGCTAGGGCCAGGGCCTACCCAAAACTTCGATGCCTTCAACGAAACGCAAATATTCAGCAGTCCGCGAACGGAGCTTGCTGAGAAGAGCTCCGAGCGACGGTGCAGAAATGTCGCTCTGGCTGGCCGAACCTGCAAACGCACTTGCAGCAAGCGAAGCAGGCGCAATACCTTTCAAGAAAATACGAGGTATAATTATTGCAAAACCCCGAAGTAAATCTGTGAGGTTGGCTCCTGAGTTCGTTCAGGCACAATGGTACAGTCGAAGCTGCGACCTCACAAAATTCCAAAGCGTACTGCAAAACAGGTTCTAAATATAAACCTATATTGCAGGCAATTTTTCTGATGCAGGAAAAACAACACGTCTGCAAAGCGAGTTCCGGTCGTCGCACCAACTAATAAGTGCGACCTAGCAAAAGCAAAACCGAACTCACAGAAAACAGGTTCTAATTATCGCCTATCAATAGCCAAATTCACAGACCAGTATTGGCAGCGGCAGCAAGGATAGCGGCTCCCAATTCGTCGTCCATTTCCATAGCGAGTTCGGGAGGGGGGAGGTCTTGGTTGACGTCCATTGTTTGGGAGATTTACTGGGCTAAATCAGACGGATAATCGTAGGCGATCAGGGAGACTGGAGCGGAAGACTTGAACGGAAGGCTTTCGAGACGTCCCAGGGAGGAACAGTCTCGATACCAGCTTGTACTATAAACCAATTGATGGTGGCATCGAAAGATACCGGTTGTTGGGCCAGAGCCCGATTATATAGCATCACAGAGCCGGAGATCCAAGTCGTACTTGGGTGATGTCGTAGAGTCTCGAATCAGGCGTGATGGCCAGAGGTCACCCCAACAACCAGAAAATTAGTGAACCAGGAACCAGGCGTTCCACTATTTACCATTCAGTCGGTAAATAGCCCAATCCAGACAGGTTCTGGACTTCTGTCAAGTACGGACACTTGGAAGGGTTGGTTAGTAAATGGCGGGCGGCGGTTAACTAATCCGTAATCCTGGTTACGAATTCGTTGGTTACCGGTAGTTAGTATGTTAGTTAGCTAAACAGATATTAACAACGGTTACCAGAGAGCTAAATATCTCTTAAGCATGCACGGAATTGCTTAAGGATACAACACCAAGCGGGACGTGGTCTTTTCGGAAGGGCAGATGGTTCTGCTGAGCACTAAGAACCTGCGTTCCTTTGCCGAGGGATCCCTTAAGCTTTTGCCCCATTGGATTGGTCCATACCCTGTTGTGCGCATGGTAGGGAACGTGGCTGTCGAGCTCACGTTGCCCCCTGACATGAACATCCACCCCACATTCCATGTTTCACTTGTTCGCCCATACCGTGGCACGGAGCCCACGCCTGATACCACTGACACCCCTGCGGCAGTCGAAGCGGGTCCTGAGACCTGGGCTGCAGGCAAGCAGAAGGTGTATGACGTGGAGCGTGTTTTGGATTACCGCACTCGGCGTGTGGGTAAGCACAAACGCAAACGCACCGTGCACGAGTACTTGGTCAAGTGGACTGGGTATTCTAGTGAGCATAACTCTTGGGAGCCTGCACGTAACTTCTCCCCTGAGATGAAACCCATCCTCGAAGAGGCTAGATTGCGTGCCACGCAGTCTCAGTGACCGGTGTAGCCGATGCTGCATGTGGCAGCGAGGACGCTGCACACGGGAGGGGGGATAGTTGTTGTATCACGGGTTGCCTCACGCCCATGCACCGGACCATATGACCCGGTAAGGCACCAGGCAACCCGCAATTAAGTGCATTGTGATACTAGCACTGAGCTTCATGATTATGCATCAATAGATCGGTCTTGCGCATGCGTTCTGGCAATGTGACCGACAATGCGACAACCAACATTGTGCGAGCGACGCGAGCACATGAGGGATTTAGCATTCTATTTGCATAATATAATAAGCATTATTATTCCTATTATTATTGCACAAATGGCTCGACTGCGCGACTCACAAGTGTGAGAATGCGGCCCGGAGCGCGCGGCATACGACCAGAGCAAGTCCGCGCCCGCGCACTAGAATAATTATCCAAGAGCGTGCATTAGTATATACTGATTTATAATGCAATGTCCACTATCCATGCGCGTGCGGAACGCGACTGAGTGAGTGATATCTGCATCGACTCACATGGCGGTTAGGCAGCATAACGAACAATGCCAAATGCCGCAAATGCACTGCTTTAATACTGTGAGGGCTTAAGTACAATAAGATATCGTCTGCGCCACAACCACGAACATGTCACACATGCGGATCAGGGATCTGTGTGATATGTACTGCAGACCGACGTCGCGAGTATAAGACGTGCGATGACGGCCTTGTTTGTGTCGAACACAACTTGCCTTCGATCTCCTTTGATCGGACTATCCTCAACATTGATATTCTGAGCCTGGATGCGCTCTATCTGGCCTGAGCTAAGCCTGAGTATTGCTAGGAGCGGCTAGATGATGAAGGACCATCTTCGACTCTGATAGCCTGCATTGGTATTCTGCATTCTGGATCGTACGTTGTAACCCCTGGCCTCTGAAGACTTCCGCTGTCCCTGACTCTCATCACGGTACGCTTGGCTTGCTGTGCTTGTGCCTTAGCACTTAACGCCAACGCGTGCAGAAATATGCTTGAAAGGCAGGAGGGGTACAACACTTGCATCCTTCTACCTGCTTATAGTCGGCGAAAAGCCTCGACTTTGCTAGCGGGTATGCGGAAAGTCTGCCGGTTCGAGCCGGGCACCGTTCTTCTGATACGCGATGCCTTATGCCTTATGGATCGTCCGCGACCAAGTCGCCGGACCATGCGCACTTATCGCGATGTCGATCACGCAATGTATGCTTACAGCGTTGTGCACAGTGCATTAGGCGATATGCTCATTGCGGGTTGCTTGTGCCCTTAGCCAGTGCGCCTAACGTGTGCGGTGCGACGTGCTGCGTGACATGCGTGCGATCGCGTCGCGCCCGCTGCCGTACTACTCCACGCGTGTCCACGTACGACAGCTGACGTCATCGGTGCCGTACCACTCCGCACGTATCCACGTACGACGGCTGACGTCATCGGTGCCGTACCGCTCCGCCGCGTCCACGTACGACAGTGCCGTACCATTCCATGTACGATAGTGCCGTACCGCTCCGTCGCGCCCACGTACGACAGTGCCGTACCATTCCATGTACGATAGTGCCGTACCGCTCCGTCGCGCCCACGTACGACAGGGTGACGTGGTGTCATGCGCGATAGGGCGATGGTGGGTGCAACTCTAGCAGAGCTTAGGAAAAGTGACGCGTGGTACAACATAGCTTACCTACCTTCCTACCTAACTATGGTCATTATATAGATAGCTTGTGAATGAATGCACCCACACAACATCAGCGCCTAATGATGCTCCCTATTTTACAACTATCTAAAAATATACTGCTCAGGGTTCTTCAAGGGGGTAGCTGTTTTTTCCGGGCATCCCCGGAGCCCCAAAAATTCTTTTCCAGGGTGTCCCCCGGAACTCTACCTGGCAAGGCCCTAAAGTTTTCCGGGGATGACCGGAACACACACAAAAGTTTTCTGGGGTCACAAATGCTTGTGTATTATAGGGAAACAATATTTCTTTCAGTCAAATTTCACAAGGAATAATCTGGGGGGTTAATGTAAGGTAGGGCTCTGTCTTTACATGCTACAGCAGTCCAGTGCAAGCAGCTCAGGAGTACTGAAACCAGCTTCCCCTGCCATCTCTTCCTCTGCTTCCTTCTCTTCCACCTCAAACCTTTCCTCTTCTTCCACCTCTTCTCCATCATCAGCAGACTCGTAATCACTCCCAGTAAATGCCTCGTCATCACGGGCAGGATAAACCAACTGAGCTTCATCAGCATCCTCCACCTCACCAGACTCATCACCAAACAGAATCAACTGCATGGCACTTGCTCCGTCAAACAATGCATGGAGCTTGCCCTTGTATCCCTAAGTCTCATGAATGCATGCTGCCTCCTCTACCAAGGGTTTTGCTGCCATATCAGCAGGTGGACCCAGCAAACCAACGTGAAGCAGAGAGTCTACTGTAGGAATCATGAGCCAGTTGGTGAGCCAGTTCTTAATGATATGATGCCTGCTAAACCCACGCTCGACACATGCATGGCTAGATGGCCAAGAGTGAGGGAGATTGTAGTAGTCGTACACACTCTAGCACAATATATATGTGCAGATACATGCCATCAACATCTCGAGAGGCCTTTGCGGCTCTCAACTACTACAGAGATGTAGTATCCTGGGGTATCTCATGGCTAATATCTGTTGTATCACTGTTGGCCGCACACCCATGCACCGGACCATGTGACCCGGTAAGGCACCCGGCAACCAGTGATTAGATGCATTGTCATATTGGCATCATGTTCTATACTTTTGCATCAATAGATCGGTCAAATGCTTGCATTCTGGCAATGTGTTGTATCACTCCTCATAAACGCCCATTGATTCTGCGGAGAACCAGGCTCAGTGCATCATGCTCGATTATATCAGAACGTACCAATCGAGGCAGCGGAAGTCTTCGATGCAAGGAGTTACAACGTATAGTCCAAGACAGGCGAAGATGGCGTGATAGGCTATCAGTGCCTAGCCGAGGCTGTCATCATTTAACCGATGCGAATCGGTGCTCGGGCTTATCCAAGAAATACGACCATAAGCGATATAAAAGGCGTAAGCTCAACCAAAGCGCGGTTAGCTTATATAAATATCAATCGCAATGTTCGCGTGGTGATTCTTCTCTTATATTCACGCCTAGGCCGTCAATGAGCATAGCAGATATACTCGCAGCGACGGCTCGCGGTACAAGAGATCTGCAAGTAGTAAGTGTACTACCGTGATCCCGCGTGCGGATATTGCTATATAAGCCGTCATAGCAATAGTGCAATGTTCTTTACTCGCGTAAAGGTGCCGACTACGCCATCGCGCGTAGTGTCGCATTCGACGCGCCGCATCGCTCGAGCCATTGCCTCGCGACCTCAAGGTACGCTCGCGTTATCGTGCTCGTGCGCGCGCGTATGCATAATGCACGTGTTATCGTTAGTGCGCGTTGCTATGCAATGCCTCATGCATTCTAGGTTGTCCGCGACCAAGTCGCCGGACCATGCGCACTTATCGCGATGCCGATCACGCAATGTATGCTTGCAGCGTTGTGCACAATGCATTAGGCGTTATGCTGTCCGCGGGTTGCTTGTGCCCTTAGCCAGTGCGCCTAACGTGTGCGGTGCGACGTGCTGCGTGACATGCGTGCGATCGCGTCGCGCCCGCTGCCGCACTACTCCACGCATATCCACGTACGACAGCTGACGTCATTGTTGCCGTATCGCTCCACCGCGTCCACGTACGACAGTGACGTCATCATTGCCGTATCGCTCCACCGCGTCCACGTACGACAGTGACGTCATCATTGCCGTATCGCTCCACCGCGTCCACGTACGACAGCTGACGTCATCGGTGCCGTACCGTCGTACCGTGCCGTACCGTCGTACCGTGCCGTACCGTCGTACCGTGCCGTACCATCATACCGTCGTACCGTGGTACCGTCGTACCGTGCCGTACCGTACGACAGTGCCGTATCGCTCCACCGCGTCCACGTACGACAGCTGACGTGGTGTCGTGTGCGACCGAGCTATGGTGGGTGCAACTCTAGCAGAGCGTAGGAAAAGTGACGCGTGGTACAACAATTATTCCCCCTCCCCCGAGGCAGCGTCCTCGCTGCCGCTCGGGCGACCAGAGCTACTGAGATTGCGTGGCACGCAACCTAGCTTCTTCGAGGATGGGCGCCATCTCCGGGGAGAAATTGCGCGCAGGTTCCCACGAGTTGTGCTCACTTGAGTAGTCCGTCCACTTGACCAGGTACTCGTGCACGGTGCGCTTGCACCGGTGTCTACCCACATGTCGCGTGCGGTAGTCCAGGATGCGCTCCACGTCGTATACCTTCTGCTTGCCTGCAACCCAAGTCTCAGGACCTGGTTCGACTGCTGCAGGGGTATCAGTGGTGACAGGCGCGGGCTCCGTGCCACGATACGGACGAACAAGTGACACATGGAACGTAGGGTGGATGTTCATGTCAGAGGGCAACGCGAGCTCGACAGCCGCGTTCCCGACCATGCGCACAACGGGGTACGGACCAATCCAACGGGGCAAAAGCTTTCGGGGTCCCTCGGCAAAGGAACGCAGGTTCTTAGTGCTCAGCAGAACCATCTGTCCTCCCGAAAAGACCACGTCCCGCTTGGACTTGTTGTAGTACTCCGTTGCTCGTTGCTGCGCCGCGTCCAAACACGACTTCGCGTCTGTGATTCGGGATAAGAACGTCTTGGCAAAAGTCTTAGCCGCAGGGACATACACCTCCAGCTCACGCCACACAGGTAGCGCCGGGTGGAACCCATACGTCAGAAAGAACGGGCTTTGACCTGTCGACCGATTAACAGCATTGTTAATCGCAAACTCTGCCGCAGTCAGGTAGGTATCCCAAACGAGAGGCGTGCGACCAGCAAAGTTGCGCAACATATCCCCCAGGGTGCGGTTCGTGCGTTCGGTCTGGCCGTCAGACTGCGGGTGGTATGCCGTGCTCAGGTTAACCCGCATGCCCACCAGCTTGCAGAGCGCTTCCCAAAACTTAGACGTGAACTGACCGCCACGGTCCGAGACCACGTTCCTAGGGACGCCATGCAACCGAACCACGTTATCGAAAAACAGGCGTGCAGTCTGCTCAGCAGTGCAGGTCGACGTGGTAGGTGCGAGATGAACCATCTTAGTCAAACGGTCAACCATGACAAGCACCGAGTCGTACCCTCCCTCAGTTTTGGGCAGCGCGACCACGAAGTCCATGGAAACACTTTCCCAAGGCGCGTCAGGAACAGGCAATGGTTGCAGCAACCCCTGGCCCCTACCGGACAAAGCCTTGTTGCGCTGGCACAAACTGCATGTCTGCACGAAGTTCTCGGCATCTCTCGCCAGACGAGACCACCAGAACGAGCGTCGCACCAACTCGACCAGCCGTGTGCTACCTGGGTGTCCTGCCAACGGATCCTCATGGAAACGGGAAAGGATATCGCGATGAAGGGAATCGTCGTTAGGCACGACGATCTGAGTCGTCGATCCTTCCGTCCGTAGCCAAAGACCATCCTGCTTGCGTAGGTGCTCAACGTTGCCAGGCGAAGCGAACCAGGAGTCGCCCGCATAGGCAGCCTTCAGGCGAGCCGCGAGGTCTGAGGACAGAGGCACGTCCGGGGTCGGTGGACGTTGGACAGGCGCCGCCAAGATCGCAGCGTGTAGCGACGGATGTCGACTGAGAGCGTCGGCGATGTTAATCCGACCGGCAACGTGCTCCCAGATGCAGTCAAACCGCGCGAGGTACTCCATCCACCTTGCTTGTCGTCGGTTCAACGTGGGGACGCTTTGCAAAAACGTCAGGGGCTTGTGGTCAGTCTTAAGGGTGAAGGGTCGTCCCTCTAGGTAACAACGCCACTCCTTAAGCGCATGCAAGACCGCTAGCAGCTCCTGCTCCCCTGTAGTGTAACGGGTTTCTGCGCCCGTAAACTTCTTACTCGTGAAGGCGATCGGTCGTCCTTCCTGCAACAGTACAGCGCCGCTCCCATACAACGAAGCATCCGAACACACTTCGACACGAAACGGCAACGAGTAGTCGGGGAACGCAAGGGTAACGTCGTCGGCAACGACACGTTTTAGCTCCTCAAACGCCAGCTGACACTCGGGCGTCCATGCGCCAGGTGAATCGAAAGCTCCCTTACGCGTCAAATCAGTGAGCGGGGCCGAAAGGACAGAGTACTGCTTGATGAACTTACGGAAATAGTTGGTCAAGCCGAGGAAGCTACGGAGCTCCTGAAGGTTCCGAGGCGCTGGCCAATCGCGAACCACGGCTACCTTCCGCGGGTCCATCTTGACGCCGGTGGCCGACACAATGTGGCCCAAGTACTCCACCTGAGGCTGCGCCCAAAAGCACTTGGCGCGCTTCGCAAACAATTGCTCCCGCCTCAACACCTCAAGCACAAGCTTAAGATGCTCCAGATGCTCCTCGCGCGTTTTGGAGTAGACCAGAATGTCGTCCAAGTAGCAGACGACGAACCTGTCGATATACGGTCTAAACATGCGATCCATGACCGCCTGAAACGTCGCAGGGGCATTAGTCAACCCGAACGACAAGACCGTGTACTCGAAGTGACCAAAGGGCGTCCGAAAAGCGGTTTTCGGCACATCAGACGCAGCGATGCGAATCTGATTGTATCCCTGTTGCAAGTCGATCGAGCTGAAGTAGGCCGAGCCCTTTAGCTTATCGAGCAGGTCGTCCACGCGCGGCAATGGGTAACGGTTTTTGACCGTCGTCGCATTCAACCCCCGGTAATCGATGCACATGCGCAAGCTCCCATCCTTCTTACCGACAAACAGAATCGGCGCAGAATACGGAGATGTGCTGGGGCGAATCATACCCTTTGCGAGCAGATCAGTTACCTGGCGCTTCACCTCGTCCAACTCCAGAGGACTTAACCTGTACTTAGGTCTTGACACAGGCTGAGCGCCGGGTACGAGTGGGATGGTATGG
The DNA here is from genome assembly GCA_019650235.1 of Volvox reticuliferus. NCBI lineage: Eukaryota > Viridiplantae > Chlorophyta > Chlorophyceae > Chlamydomonadales > Volvocaceae > Volvox > Volvox reticuliferus. Next base: position 2,107,043 of record BNCP01000014.1, read on the forward strand.
TCCACGGGACGCAAAGGAGGAAGCCCAGGCACGTCACGAAAAACGTCTGCGTACCCTGCGAGCAAGGCTTCAACCTCAGGATCCAAAGAAGACTGAGCGGTCGTCGCATTCAAATGCAACCTAGGCCTCACAAGCAGTCCGTGGGCACCCTTCCGGATCATCCGGATGGCCTCCTTACGCCCGACTGGCTTGGGTTCAGCACGCTGCCCCATGGCTTTCACAGCGTAGTTAACCACAGGCTCCGCTTCAGACTTACCCCCCTCTGGCTCAACACTTACAAACGGCACGAAGGGTACTTTGCACGACAGAGTCCCCTTACGAAGGCGAAGGGTTCCAGACTCTAGGTCAATGCCGGCCCCATACTGCCGTAATGTTGAGGACCCCAGTATATATGTCGCAGCATCAGTCAGCTCACGCAACACATAAGGTTGGGTCGTAATACGCAGAGGACCTATACACAGGCGAAGGGTGACCCTGCCCAATATGGGTTGCTTACCCCCATCCGCGAGGGTAACCTGCGACCATTCCGACGACTGTGGGCACAGACCCAATGCATTCACCTCTGCCGATGAGATGAAGTCGTCACTGGCGCCGGTATCGACGAGCGCCTTCAGGGTGCGACCAGCAAGGCCGACCTGAATCAAAGGAACCCGATTGTCTGCCGGTACCGACTCTGCGGACGAAAGCAAGACGCTCAGGGCGGGTTCAAATCGTTCGGCAGAACCCTCAGAATGAGGTGCAGGAGCATCGTACCAAACGTCAACGGCGTAGGCCTGGACCGACAGCGGAACAGGTGCACCTGCTAAATCAACACCGTTATACAAAACGGTGCCCGGCTCGAACCGGCAGACTTTCCGCATACCCGTTAGCAAAGTCGAGGCTTTTCGCCGACTATAAGCGGGTAGAAGGACGCAAGCGGCAGTGTCTGGACGTTGACGCCTACTTCTCCTATAGAAGGTCAGCTGCACTGACAGCTCGCGCAGAGATGAGGGGAGGAACAGAACGGTGTGGCCTAACAAATCGATAGACGTCAGCGGTTTACTCGGTGCATACAGGTTACACAGCGAGTCAAAACCTATACGTCCCGAGCGACCGTCGAGCGACAATCGACGTCCAATCGCGCGTTCGATCTGTTCAAGGACCGAAGGCAACGGTGCCCTCACGGCTTGCCGTACGGACGACAACCGCCCACCCTCTAGTTCCGACTTCCCAGGTGGAGTCCCCTCCGAGCCATCCTGGGCAATCCCCTACTTCGGCCGCTGAGCCAAAGGCGGTAGGTGCGGGCACTCCCTCGTAGGATGTTCCACCGACGCGCATCTCAGGCAAACCTTCTTGCTCTTCCGACGCGCAAGCTCGGAGTGCGTGCAACCCCATTTATCCAACCAACCGTCGCTGGTGCGTTGCCGCTTGGTCTCGTTCTTAGCTTCGTGCGCAGCCGCTGCAGACGGCGAACCCCCTTTCCTCTTGCCCTTGGCTGGATCCGCGCGTTGACCTGCGCCGGTCGACCCTTTGCGGTTACCCGATCCGGAAGCGCCGCGAACGCCGTGACCGCGATCCGTACGAACGGTGGTCACTGCTGCCGTTGGCGTTCGACGCTCCGTTTCGGCCCCCTGGTCCATGGCCGCAGCGTCAGACGCCGGATCCTGCACTCGCATGGCATTAGCACGAGGGACAGGTTTAATAGCACGCTGGCCAGCTAAGAGACGCTTCTCGACCCCTTGCGCAAATTGCACCAAATCCTCATAGGACCCAAAGTCCTTTCCCGCCAAGTCCGTGGCACACTGCTGCGCCAGGACCTCAGACAATCCACGCTGAAACCAAAAGATGCGGTCCTCCTCCGTCAGGTTACCGATGGGCGTGATCAGGGCCTCATAGCGCGACTGGTACGCAGGTACTGTTTCATCAGGGCGCATGCGATATGTGCCAGATGCTAACGTACTGCGAGCCTTAGCGCTTAACGATTGAACCTCGGGAGCAAAGCGCGCAAGCAAAGCACGGGCCAACTCCTCAAACGTGTATGTCTGCCTTGCCATTGTCCATTGATCGTACCATGCCTTCGCCTCACCCGCGAGGGTGTTTCCGACGAGATAGCATTTCACAGGGTCACGATCACCACCACGGACCAGTCGCAAGTACAAGCGGACATCACGCAGGTACGCACGAGTTGTATCGGCAATTCTTCGCCCAGCAATCTTTTGTTTCGCATCATGCGGGATGTCTAATTTCGGGACAGGAAGCGACAGTTTCATCACCTCTTCTTCGTCGTCAGATCGACCTTGACGAAGTGGTGCAGACGGACCCCTCTGCTCCTCGCGTCCAACGGGGCCTGCTTCGGCTGCCGTGACAGGAACAGTCGGATGGATGGGAGTCCGTGGGTCTAGTAGCGTAGGGGGATCTCGGACACCGTCAACAACATGCGTGTAAGGGCCCCTCCGAGATGTCTCAGGGACGACGGACGTGTCGGCACGACCGTCCCCCACTACTAGCCCTACATCACCGCTACCAGATGCCATGGTAAATCGGCGACTGACCGGCCGCAACCTCGTGCGATAAAGGCACTCTCACACAGGTATCGGTCGAGCGACAATCAGACGGTTTTTAAGCCTACCGACGGAAAGCGCTCCCTGCAGATACAGCAAGTATCCGTCCAACGAATCTCGCACTTCGCGCGTGCGCGCAATAAGCGCCCGCAACTGATCCGGACTCGGGTTCGAATCAGTTGATGCAGCGGCGAGTGAGACTCGAGTCGATTCACCTGCAGCTCAGAAGCACGTACTTCGAACAGGCAAAACGAATGACAATGCAAGAGCAGCAAGGCAATTACAGACCAGAGGCGGCCGCGGCCATCACAGCTCGGCCAAGCTCCTCCGCGAATGTATCCAAAGGACTAAGATTGCCATCGCCGACTCCAGCCATATAGGTGACCTACTTACGAAAGAGATCAGGGTGAGACAGCAGGCCGTGAACGAACCTTGCGTCTCGATACCAAATTTGTTGTATCACTCCTCATAAACGCCCATTGATTCTGCGGAGAACCAGGCTCAGTGCATCATGCTCGATTATATCAGAACGTACCAATCGAGGCAGCGGAAGTCTTCGATGCAAGGAGTTACAACGTATAGTCCAAGACAGGCGAAGATGGCGTGATAGGCTATCAGTGCCTAGCCGAGGCTGTCATCATTTAACCGATGCGAATCGGTGCTCGGGCTTATCCAAGAAATACGACCATAAGCGATATAAAAGGCGTAAGCTCAACCAAAGCGCGGTTAGCTTATATAAATATCAATCGCAATGTTCGCGTGGTGATTCTTCTCTTATATTCACGCCTAGGCCGTCAATGAGCATAGCAGATATACTCGCAGCGACGGCTCGCGGTACAAGAGATCTGCAAGTAGTAAGTGTACTACCGTGATCCCGCGTGCGGATATTGCTATATAAGCCGTCATAGCAATAGTGCAATGTTCTTTACTCGCGTAAAGGTGCCGACTACGCCATCGCGCGTAGTGTCGCATTCGACGCACCGCATCGCTCGAGCCATTGCCTCGCGACCTCAAGGTACGCTCGCGTTATCGTGCTCGTGCGCGCGCGTATGCATAATGCATGTGTTATCGTTAGTGCGCGTTGCTATGCAATGCCTCATGCATTCTAGGTTGTCCGCGACCAAGTCGCCGGACCATGCGCACTTATCGCGATGCCGATCACGCAATGTATGCTTGCAGCGTTGTGCACAATGCATTAGGCGATATGCTCATTGTGGATTGCTTGTGCCCTTAGCCAGTGCGCCTAACGTGTGCGGTGCGACGTGCTGCGTGACATGCGTGCGATCGCGTCGCGCCCGCTGCCGCACTACTCCACGCATATCCACGTACGACAGCTGACGTCATTGTTGCCGTATCGCTCCACCGCGTCCACGTACGACAGTGACGTCATCATTGCCGTATCGCTCCACCGCGTCCACGTACGAACAGCTGACGTCATCGGTGCCGTACCGTCGTACCGTGCCGTACCGTCGTACCGTGCCGTACCGTCGTACCGTGCCGTGCCGTCGTACCGTCGTACCGTCGTACCGTCGTACCGTGCCGTACCGTACGACAGTGCCGTATCGCTCCACCGCGTCCACGTACGACAGCTGACGTGGTGTCGTGTGCGACCGAGCGATGGTGGGTGCAACTCTAGCAGAGCGTAGGAAAAGTGACGCGTGGTACAACACAATGTGACCGGTATTGCGATAACTGTTGTACCACGCTTCACTTTGCCGAAGCTTTGCTAGGGTTGCACCCACCATCCCTACATAGCGCACGACACCATGTCACCTGTCGTACGTGGGCGCACGGAGCGGTACGACACTGATGACGTCACCTGTCGTACGTGGGCGCGCGGAGCGGTACGACACTGATGACGTCACCCATGTCGTACATGGGCGCGCGGAGCGGTATGACACTGATGACGTCACCCATGTCGTACGTGGGCGCTCGGAGCGGTACGACACTGATGACGTCACCTGTCGTATGTGGGCGCGCGGAGTGGTACGACACTGATGACGTCACCTGTTGTATGTGGGCGCGCGGAGCGGTACGACACTGATGACGTCACCTGTCGTATGTGGGCACGCGGAGCGGTACGACACTGATGACGTCACCCCTGTCGTACGTGGACACTTGGAGCAGTACGGCAGCTGGCGCGACGCGACCGCACGCACGCCACGCAGCACGTTGCATCGCACGCGTTAGGCGCATTGGCTAAGGGCACAAGCAACCCGCGAACAGCATAACGCCTAATGCATTGTGCACAACGCTGCAAGCATACATCGCGTGATCGGTATCGCGATAAGTGCGCATGGTCTGGCGACTTGGTCGCGGACGACCTAGAATGCATAATGCATCGCACATCAATGGGCACTAATACGTGCACTATGCATATGCGCACGCTCGAGCACGATAACGTGAGCGTACCTCGAGGTCGGTCGCGAGGCAATGGCTCGAGCGATGCGGCGCGTCGAATGCAACACTACGCACGATGGTGTAGTCGGCACGTTTACGCAAGTAAAAGAACATTGCATTATTGCTATGACGGCTTATATAGCAATATCCGCACGCGGGATCATGGTAGTACAATTACTACTTGCAGATCTCTTGTACCACGAGCCGTCGCTGCGAGTATATCTGCTATGCTCATTGACGGCCTAGGTGTGATAATACATGCAATCATAACGATTGGCGTTAAGACAAGCTAACCGCGCTTTGGTTGAGCTTACACCTTATATATCGCCTCTGGTCGTATTTCTTCGATAAGCCCGAGCACCGATTTGCATCGGTTAGATGATGATTGCCTCGGCTAGGCACTGATAGCCTATCACGTCATCTACGCCTGTCTTGGAACATACATTGTAACTCCTTGCATCGAAGAGTTCCGCTGCTGCCTCGATTGGTACGTTCTAATATAATTGAGCATGATGCACTAAGCCTGGTTCTCCGCAGAATCAATGTGCGAATGGCAGGAGAGATACAACAAATTTGGTATCGAGACGTAAGGTTCGTTCACGGCCTGTTGTCTCACCCTGATCTTTTGCGTAAGTAGGTTACTTACATGGCTGGAGTCAGCGATGGCAATCCTAGAACTTTGGATACATTCGCGGAGGAGCTTGGCTGAGCTGTGATGACCGCGGCCGCCTCTGGTCTGTAATTGCCTTGCTGCTCTTGCATTGCCATTCGTTTTGCCTGTTCGAAGTATGTGCTTCTGAGCCCGCGGGTGAATCGAATCGAGTCTCGCTTGCTGCGGCATTGACTGATTCAAACTTGAGTCCGGATCAGTTGTGAGCACTCGTCGCGTGTACGCACGAGGTGCGAGACTTTTTGGACGGATACTTGCTGTATCTGCAGGGAGCGCTATCCGTCGGTAGGCTTAAAAACCGTCTGACACAACTCGTGCATATCTGCATGATGTTCGCATGTACTTGCAATTGGTCCGTGGTGGTGATCGTGACCCTGTGAAGTGTCTGTTCGTCGGGAACACCCTCGTGGGTGTGGCGAAGACATGGTACGATCAGTGGACAATGGCAAGGCGGACATACACGTTTGATGAGTTGACTGACGCTCTGCTTGCACGCTTTGCTCCTGAGGTTCAACCGCTTAGTGCGGAGGCCCGTAATACGTTGGCCTCTGGCTCGTATCGAATGCGCCACGATGAGACTGTACCAGCGTACCAGTCACGCTTCGAGGCCCTGATCAAGCCTATCGGTAACCTGACGGAGTGTTGTATCTCTGTCATATCCGCCTAAAGCAAAGGCTCGATCGAAGGATGCCAGACAACTGGCCAACCTGGATATTAGCCATGAGATACCCCAGGATACTACACGGAGGATGATCGCATCTTTTGGTTTCAGCGTGGATTGTCTGAGGTCCTGGCAACGCAATGTGCCACGGACTTGGCGGGGAAGAATGGTGCCCGGCTCGAACCGGCAGACTTTCCGCATACCCGCTAGCAAAGTCGAGGCTTTTCGCCGACTATAAGCAGGTAGAAGGACGCAAGTGTTGTACCCCTCCTGCCTTTCAAGCATATTTCTGCACGCGTTGGCGTTAAGTGCTAAGGCACAAGCACAGCAAGCCAAGCGTACCGTGATGAGAGTCAGGGACAGCGGAAGTCTTCAGAGGCCAGGGGTTACAACGTACGATCCAGAATGCAGAATACCAATGCAGGCTATCAGAGTCGAAGATGGTCCTTCATCATCTAGCCGCTCCTAGCAATACTCAGGCTTAGCTCAGGCCAGATAGAGCGCATCCAGGCTCAGAATATCAATATTGAGGATAGTCCGATCAAAGGAGATCGAAGGCAAGTTGTGTTCGACACAAACAAGGCCGTCATCGCACGTCTTATACTCGCGACGTCGGTCTGCAGTACATATCACACAGATCCCTGATCCGCATGTGTGACATGTTCGTGGTTGTGGCGCAGACGATATCTTATTGTACTTAAGCCCTCACAGTATTAAAGCAGTGGCATTGCGGCATTTGGCATTGTTCGTTATGCTGCCTAACCGCCATGTGAGTCGATGCAGATATCACTCACTCAGTCGCGTTCCGCACGCGCATGGATAGTGGACATTGCATTATAAATCAGTATATACTAATGCACGCTCTTGGATAATTATTCTAGTGCGCGGGCGCGGACTTGCTCTGGTCGTATGCCGCGCGCTCCGGGCCGCATTCTCACACTTGTGAGTCGCGCAGTCGAGCCATTTGTGCAATAATAATAGGAATAATAATGCTTATTATATTATGCAAATAGAATGCTAAATCCCTCATGTGCTCGCGTCGCTCGCACAATGTTGGTTGTCGCATTGTCGGTCACATTGCCAGAACGCATGCGCAAGACCGATCTATTGATGCATAATCATGAAGCTCAGTGCTAGTATCACAATGCACTTAATTGCGGGTTGCCTGGTGCCTTACCGGGTCATATGGTCCGGTGCATGGGCGTGAGGCAACCCGTGATACAACAACTATCCCCCCTCCCGTGTGCAGCGTCCTCGCTGCCACATGCAGCATCGGCTACACCGGTCACTGAGACTGCGTGGCACGCAATCTAGCCTCTTCGAGGATGGGTTTCATCTCAGGGGAGAAGTTACGTGCAGGCTCCCAAGAGTTATGCTCACTAGAATACCCAGTCCACTTGACCAAGTACTCGTGCACGGTGCGTTTGCGTTTGTGCTTACCCACACGCCGAGTGCGGTAATCCAAAACACGCTCCACGTCATACACCTTCTGCTTGCCTGCAGCCCAGGTCTCAGGACCCGCTTCGACTGCCGCAGGGGTGTCAGTGGTATCAGGCGTGGGCTCCGTGCCACGGTATGGGCGAACAAGTGAAACATGGAATGTGGGGTGGATGTTCATGTCAGGGGGCAACGTGAGCTCGACAGCCACGTTCCCTACCATGCGCACAACAGGGTATGGACCAATCCAATGGGGCAAAAGCTTAAGGGATCCCTCGGCAAAGGAACGCAGGTTCTTAGTGCTCAGCAGAACCATCTGCCCTTCCGAAAAGACCACGTCCCGCTTGGTGTTGTATCCTTAAGCAATTCCGTGCATGCTTAAGAGATATTTAGCTCTCTGGTAACCGTTGTTAATATCTGTTTAGCTAACTAACATACTAACTACCGGTAACCAATTCGTAACCAGGATTACGGATTAGTTAACCGCCGCCCGCCATTTACTAACCAACCCTTCCAAGTGTCCGTACTTGACAGAAGTCCAGAACCTGTCTGGATTGGGCTATTTACCGACTGAATGGTAAATAGTGGAACGCCTGGTTCCTGGTTCACTAATTTTCTGGTTGTTGGGGTGACCTCTGGCCGTCACGCCTGATTCGAGACTCTACGACATCACCCAAGTACGACTTGGATCTCCGGCTCTGTGATGCTATATAATCGGGCTCTGGCCCAACAACCGGTATCTTTCGATGCCACCATCAATTGGTTTATAGTACAAGCTGGTATCGAGACTGTTCCTCCCTGGGACGTCTCGAAAGCCTTCCGTTCAAGTCTTCCGCTCCAGTCTCCCTGATCGCCTACGATTATCCGTCTGATTTAGCCCAGTAAATCTCCCAAACAATGGACGTCAACCAAGACCTCCCCCCTCCCGAACTCGCTATGGAAATGGACGACGAATTGGGAGCCGCTATCCTTGCTGCCGCTGCCAATACTGGTCTGTGAATTTGGCTATTGATAGGCGATAATTAGAACCTGTTTTCTGTGAGTTCGGTTTTGCTTTTGCTAGGTCGCACTTATTAGTTGGTGCGACGACCGGAACTCACTTTGCAGACGTGTTGTTTTTCCTGCATCAGAAAAATTGCCTGCAATATAGGTTTATATTTAGAACCTGTTTTGCAGTACGCTTTGGAATTTTGTGAGGTCGCAGCTTCGACTGTACCATTGTGCCTGAACGAACTCAGGAGCCAACCTCACAGATTTACTTCGGGGTTTTGCAATAATTATACCTCGTATTTTCTTGAAAGGTATTGCGCCTGCTTCGCTTGCTGCAAGTGCGTTTGCAGGTTCGGCCAGCCAGAGCGACATTTCTGCACCGTCGCTCGGAGCTCTTCTCAGCAAGCTCCGTTCGCGGACTGCTGAATATTTGCGTTTCGTTGAAGGCATCGAAGTTTTGGGTAGGCCCTGGCCCTAGCCTTTGCCTTCAACTTTAGCAGACATTTGCTGTTCGCTCTGTTCGGCTTTCAGGCATAGACTATGCAAGCCGCGAACTTTGCAAATGCTGTATCTGCTGCTGTTGCCAACGCATTCCAGTATGTTGGCCGGGTTGCCACGAATGTTAGCCAGGCTAATAGGTGGGAACGCTTCTCCTGGTTGACACAGCCATCAAGTGCTCCTGTGGCAGGTGTTGTACCACGCGTCACTTTGGCCTAAGCTCTGTTAGAGTTGCACCCACCATCACTCTATCGCGCACGACACCACGTCACCCTGTCGTACATGGATGCGCGGAGCGATACGGCACCATTGTACACGGAATGGTACGGCACTGTCGTACGTGGACGCGCGGAGCGATACGGCACTATCGTACGGTACGGCAGCACAGTACGACGGTACGGCATTATCGTACGGTACTGCAGCACAGTACGACGGTACGGCACTATCATACTTGGACCGGTACGGCACTGTCGTACGTGGACACTGTGGAGCGATACGGCAATGATGACGTCACTGTCGTACGTGGACGCGGGGAGCGGTACGGCAATGATGACATCACTGTCGTACGTGGACGCGGGGAGCGATACGGCACCGATGACGTCAGCTGCTGTACGTGGATACGCGGAGCGATACGGCACTAATGACGTCACCCCTGTCGTACGTGGACGCTTGGAGTAGTACGGCAGCGGGCGCGACGCGATCGCACGCATGTCACGCAGCACGTCGCACTGCACACGTTAGGCGCACTGGCTAAGGGCACAAGCAACCCGCAAAGAGCATATCGCCTAATGCATTGTGCACAACGCTGCAAGCATGCATCGCGTGACCGGTATCGCGAATAGTGCGCATGATCCGACGACTTGGTCGCGGACGATCTAGAACGCATGAGGCATCGCATATCAACGCGCACTAACGATAACACGTGCATTATGCATACGCGCGCGCACGAGCATGATAAGGCGAGCGCACCTTGAGGTCGCGAGGCAATGGCTCGAGCGATGCGGCGCGTCGAATGCAACACTACGCGCGATGGCGTAGTCGGCACCTTTACGCGAGTAAAGAACATTGCATTATTGCTATGACGGCTTATATAGCAATATCCGCACGCGGGATCACGGTAGTACACTTACTACTTGCAGATCTCTTGTACCGCGAGCCGTCGCTGCGAGTATATCTGCTATGCGCATTGACGGCCTAAGTGAGAATCATTACGCGAATATATGAGCGAACTGATACGCCATCTTGACGATTGGCACTAATAC